>CM053771.1:340466256-340654858 GCA_028658325.1 Potorous gilbertii
AATGCTAGAGGCTATTATTCCCCCTTCATTAATTATAAATTTGTTTCTCTGTAATTTCTCTAAGTGGCTTCATTGTTCTAAGATTATGCAACTGGATAACAAAGTGGGAGTGATCAGTGCTTTACTATACCTCCTCAGAATTGTGAATATTCTCTTTCAAACCTAACAAACTAATTTCTTCTTCTAGCTACATCTTTGCAGAATAAGACCATGACTATGTCTAGCCAGTACTGGGGAAAGAAGAAAGTTGGAATTTATCCAGTTCGTTTGATTAAATTAAATCAACAATTTTATTTGTTGACCAAACACTGTGCCAAAATCACCGTGCTAGGTACTATGGGAGATGCAAAGAGGCAAAGGAAAGTAGACTCCATCTGCAGTGGGTCACCTCTTCATTCACTGAAACCGTGGTTCTATGACTTGTAACTATTTTCATGGTGGTCTTTCTGAAAATACAAATCATGATCACTATAACCTGAGATGACTAAATGTCCTATGAAATGATGTTTTTTGTTGTCTTTGGATACTATTTTAAAAAAAAAAACAACAAAAAAACCCTTTACCAAAGCCTTTATTTGCCTCTCCAAGGAGATCCTGTGAGTCATCCTTCCACTTAGCCTCAACTTCCTTATGTCTTCTGGTGTTGTTTACAATGAAATTGAAAAGATTGATAAGATTCAGTTTCTTCAAAAGAATGTCCATTTGTTGGTCACTGAACAATGATCTCTATAAATATAGAGTACCAACAGTCAAGTTAATAGTTATAAATGGTCTAAAAGCCATTGGGTTCTTAGCACCTTCTTCCTTTTTTTGTACCAATCTACCACCTCACAAAGGAAACAAAAGGGGGAAATAAAGATTAAGGGCCACTCAGTATATTTCTTTGTTTTCTAGGTTGCCATGGACAAAGAATTCTTCACCCAATAGTCAGTGTTCTGGTGTTGAACTTCTTTGTTCTTAGCTAGGCTAGCCTCAGAAATTCAGACATAGTCTGTTGTTGGGGGACATGCTCAAAGCCTTTCCAGCATGGTAGTACCTGTCAGTGCTTGCCCTCTGTTGGCATAGCTTCTGAGAATGCAAGTCACCTCTGTGCCACAATGAGAAATTAGAATTGTGGGATTTTTTGTGCCCTAGAGAGTACAAACACAATATAAACAAAATGTACTTTGAACTACTGACACCAGACCAGAGTCAGGGTAGAGTGCTTCACAGGAGTTCGATTTCTTAATGGCAACTTCAAATCCATTTTTTTGGTTTATTTCAAATGTCTATAGAAAGAAACTACTCTACTTTTATAGCTGGAAAGCTTCCCTTCAATAAGTTTATTTTTCCTCTGCAGCAGATGTGATTATTAGTTATTGTCCCAAAGTGGGGAGTCTTGAGAGGATGCAGAAAGTGGAATTCTTAAATCTTTTGCTTAATCATAATTGTTTAAAGACTTTTGAAAAGTAAGAGAGAGGAAGGAAGGAGCAGGGGGAGGGGGTAGAGAAGGGAAGGGGAATAGAAAGAGAAGAAGGGAAGGTTTCCAGAGGGGAGGAGAGAGAAAGATAGGGCAGGAAAAGAAAGGGAAAATCTAAAAGGAGTTTGACTATCTACAAAGGAAATGAAGAACGTCTATTGATCAGATCAATATTAGTACTAGTAGTAATATTAGTATTGGTATTTGAAGGACAACCCATAGAGCTGGTCCATCAATAGATAGACACTCAAGATGGATGATGAACTGGATAGAGTAAGGATGAGAAGGGAGAGAATGCGTTAGAATGCATTTAAGTGATTATGCAAGTAAGCTCTTACTGACTACAAGCTTCTCCCTGAAACACAGGCTTATCTTTTTAAGGTCAACTTCCTCCCCATGATTCTGTATGACTACAAGTCATGGGACAGCATTGTCTTTAATGAATTAATTAATATTACATATTACCCAAATGGCAACTGAGAGGTGCGTGGTTGGAGTGAGAAGACCACAATATATTATCAGCTAAAGATCACATAGGAAGGATGTCATGATATCACATGACATGTCAATGATATCAAAGGAAAGCTGCAAAAGTGGAAAAAGAGGAAAACTGGTCTTGTTGAAATAGGGGAAATTTGCCATTGAACCATCTATATGTTCCATTGTTGCCTGTGACATTTTAGGAGAGCTTAGAGGCAAACTCTCAACATACTACATAGGCTTCTTGTGGAGAACTTGGGGAAGAGCTAAGTGGCATAGTGGACAGAGCTCTGGGCATAGAGTCAGGAAGATCCATCTTCCTGAGTTCAAATCTGGCCTCAGACACTTACTAGCTCTTTGACGCTGGGCAAGTCCCTTAACATTGTTTGCCTCAGTTTCCTCATCTGTAAAATGAGCTGGAGAAGGAAATGATAAACCACTCCAGTATCTTTGCCAAGAAAACACCAAAAGCTCACAGTCAGACATAACTGTAAAACGACTGAACCAAAGAGCTACTTTGAAAAAAAAAGTGGTAGACAGATCTATTGAAGCAACAAAGGTTTAAAATAAAAATATTAACAACAGATTAAAAGGTAGGTTAATCTGATTGGCTACAGGCTCTATGCTAAGAAAAGTCCTATACCATCAAGTAAACCATCTTTAAGTCACGCAGACAACAGAACTGACAACTAGTCCAGCCCTTGTAATGATTTCTTTAGCTGACAAAAGTTGTTGTGCCGTAATAATACCTTGCTTTGTATAATGTTCCACAGCTTATGGATTGTGTTTCACATGGGTTATTCCATTTGGCAATAATAGCTCATATCTATAGAGTCTGGATTACAGAGTGTATTCTTCACAGCGCCCCTGTTAAGTTGAAGGACACTATTGACTCCCAATGAGACTTGAATATTAGTCCCTGCTGATTGGAATTATTTTCTAATTCTTTATTACTTAGCATTCTCCCTTTTGTGTGGATATAAAACTATCTATTCTAAACCTGATTCACATTTGTACTCTGGATACATTTTTCTACCTTCTCTCCATTCCCTTCTCCCACCTGGGAGGACCATTCAGACTAAAGTAAAAATATTGTTCCTCAGGAATCTGAGATGGGGCCAAAATTGGAGCATTTGGTAGTCTAATTTCCATATTGAAAGGTAAGGCAACCTTAGAGCAATGAAATGAGGGTGGACTGCAGAGGACAAATAAAGGACTGGTTGTTAGTCATTTTTCATTCATATCTGACTCTTCACAACTCCTTTTGGGGGTTTTCTTGGCAAAGATACTGGAGTGGTTTGTCATTTCTTTCTACAGATCATTTTACAGGTGGGGAAACTGAGGCAAATAGGGTTAAGCGACTTGCCCAGGATCACACAGCTAGATAATGGACAGGAATTAACAAAAGTCACCAGACCTCAGTCTAAAGATGCCTGGTTAATTGCTATGCTGGGAATCTGCCTCACAAGAGATTTGTATGTTTGTGTGTATGTGTGTGTGTGTGTGTGTGAATGAAGGGGAGATGTAGGAGGAAGGGTATGAAAAGACCCTACATCAATTGAGCTCCCCATCCATCTCATGAAACTACAGAACGCAAAGGGCAGGTAACAGAGACAATGAAATGGAAGGGTGAACCCCTTTCAGACTACGTAGCTCATTTGCACTATAAGAGTGTGGTACTTTTGTGTAACCCATTTGTATATGAAAGGGTCAAGACAGAGAATCAGTGGACTTGCCCAGGTTTAGATCTCCCTGGGCACCAACACTGGCAAATGGGAGGGGGTGAGAGTTAAGAAGTAGAGGAACTGGCCTTGATAGACAGCTATCCTACCAAATATCCCCTCCGTTTAGAAGAAAGGCGATTATAAAGAAAGAACCCAACTCTTAAGAGATTACTTTTCACCTTTCCCTTTGGGGAGTGAGGAGTGGGAGGTGGATGGGGAGGGAATTTCTCTCTTCTCTCCTCCCTACTGATACTGATGTCTTACAAGAAAATCCCATGACTCTGGGAAGCATGTGCTGCACACAATCTACATGCAGGAGAGACAGCCTGTGAAGCTAAAGAACCCATTGCTTAAAACTGGGAACCTGCTTGGGAGATCATAACTAGAGCTCAGAGGCTAAGTTCATTTCTCTTATTTTACAAATAAAGAAACTGAGGGCCAGGTATGTGAAATAATTTCCCCAAGGGTCACACAGCTCATTAAGTGGCAGATCTCTGATTCAAACCCAGGTTCACTGACCCTGCGACCCATCCTTTCACCACTGTACTATTCTATCTCCCCTAAATTTAGGAAATCCTTCCAATCAGAATCCCCAGAGTCAAGACTCCTGATGGTAGTAGGGTATGGGCTTTGGATCATTCAAAAATACAAAGCAGTACCCTAGTCCAGCATGTGAAGCAGCATACATTAGAGTACTTTGAACCTGGGACTGCTATCTTTCAGGGTATATAACCTGTAAGTGCTAGTTGGCAGGGTAACCCAAAGGCACATAATAGAATTAAGTAGGTTAGCAAGAATGTAAGCATTAGTTTCCCAACTACAAATCTAGGGATCTTTCCAGTACAGTAATTGCACAGGGCTGCTGTAAAGATCAAAAGACAGCATATGTGGCTTACTTCATAAATCTCCAAGTGCTACATATACATTTTCAACTATTCTTATTATAGCCTGGGCTTCCAACCAGGGTAGGGACATTTAGCCTGCTGCTTTTGATATATGGGAGGAGATAGGACTCTGTATTGGCATAGAAAATGCTAAGTGTTTTTAAGGGGTGGAAGCCAGTAGCAAAGCTTCTTGGGAGAGAATTGCATGTGGTACCAAGACTCTTTGGAAACAGGACACTCCAATGAGGAAAGATTTTAAAAGCTGCCAAAATGCAGGGAAAGCTAGCTCTTCAACATGTCCCTGATTTCCAGCTTGCCTCCCTAGAGACTTCAAAAAGAGAATTTCCCCTTGGGTGAAGTGGGGGCCTTTCTGAACTTGAGATGATACCTTATCTTGCTGTCATCTAAAGATCTCATTCATCTTTGTGTATTTTTTGAAATTTCATTTTTATTTTCAGTTCCAAATTCTCTCCCTCCATCCCTCTTCCACCCATTGAGAAGGAAAGAAATACGATAGCCATTATACATATGAAGTCATGCAAAACATATTTCTACATTGGGCATGGTCTGGAAAAAAATAATTTTTAAAAGAAAAAAAATATGCTTTATCTATATTCTGATTGCATCAGGTCTCTGTCTAGAGGTGGACAGCATTTTACAGTATAAGTCCTTTGCAGTTACACTGGATCTTTGTATTGATCAGTTACTAAGTCTCTCATAGTTGATTATCTCTATAACATTATTGTTACTATGTAGATTGCTCTGGTACAGCTCACTTCACTTTACATCTGTTCACATAAATCAACTCAGGTTTTTCTTATTCCTTGTGTATTTCCTGGTATGTTTTAATCTGTGTAACTTTTCTGATTTCTATTTACTTCTTAGATAAGTGAGTTTACTCAATATTTGCTATTTGTGATGGCACTTCGTATAACCATGGTTGGATGGAAAGGGACTGAGTTGACAAATATAAGCTTGGGGCTACCCTTCCTCTTAAGAATGACCAGGGAAGTGGCTTTTGTTCTGAACCTACTGTACCCCTAAATTAAAAATATGAGGAGATGGGTAAGAGAGATATAAATCCAGCCAGATACCCCTCTTATACACAAGAGAAGGATCAAAATTCAATCATTGCCTTCACCCTGATCCTATCAAAGCAGATATCACAGTCATCCTGGTAGAAGCGTGGGCCAGATTAAAAAGGTGTCTATTTATGTCACCTTTAAGCTGTTTATTTATGCCTTCACACAGGCGTGCAACAATGAAGTCAGTACAATGGCTCTGTAATCCTACAGTTTGGGAGTGGGAGAGAAGAGGTATTAGACCAACTACCAGACGGAAGGCTTTCTGAGTTGCTGTGCTGACCTCATTGTTAAATACCTGTGAAACTTGGCCAGTATACCAGTGCCAGACCAAGAAACTGATGCACTTCCATTTGAACTGTCTTAGGAAGATTCTGAAGATTCCCTGGCAGGGAATAAGATACCAGATGTTGAGGTCCTTTCTCAAACTAAACTCCTAAGTATTCAAACTACTGAAGAGACAACTCCGATGGCTGGCCACATTGTTCAAGTGCCAAATGCACACTTATCTAAAGACTATTTTATGGAGAACTCACACAGGACAAGTGCTCACATGGTGATCAGAAAAAGCGATACAAGGACACTCTCAAGGTCTCTCTTGAGAACTTTGTCGTTGATTGTGTGATACGGGAGAGAGTGGCTCAAGATCCGCATGTATGAGCAAAGTAGAATTAAAGTAGTTCAGATTTAGAGAATCCATCTCCAATGTTCACATAGACTAATTGTGCCCAATCTGTGACAGAGCTTTCTGAGCTCAAACTGGTCTGATCACCCACAGTCAGACACACTGTAACTTGATTCTAACATACTAATGGTATTTTGTTTGGTTTTATTTTTAGAGTTAACTGTGGTCTTGATAACCTGTGTGTACTCTCTGTTTAGTTTTGTTTCGTTATTTTAGAGTTAACAGCAGTTTTATTTTGAAGGTTGACAGAGATCATAATATAAAATAAAATATATAAATAAATATGAAAAGCTAGTACAATGTCTCTACTATGTACCAGACATTGTGCTAAATGCTTTAAAAATATCATCTCATTTGATCCTTAAAACAACCCTGGGAAGCAAGTGCTATTATTCCTCCCATTTTACATTTGAAGAAACTGAGGCAGACAGTGGTTAAGTGACCATATAGCTAGCAAGTACTTAATATTGGATTTGAACTCAAATCTTCCTGACTTCAGGTCCAGTGCTCTATCCATTGGGTCACTGTATTGATAATGTATTTTTTTTGCTGTTTTTGTTTTAGTATAATCAAGTACCTCTGAATAATGTGTTTAAAGAAGATCTTCTCCATCCATTAATGGGCCTGGAAAGATTTGTAGGAAGGCCCACACCTTTTGTTAATTTTCTGATGAGGTTCTCAAGTGTTGTGATGCCCTCTGATTCTAAAAAATGTATAAAGACTCTGAGGTGAGGTTTTACTTTGGGGCTTACTGATTGGAAGTATTTGTTTGGCCTGATGAGACTCTGGGCAGCTGCTAAGGAGCCCTCCAGCTTTGAAAACTCCGTTGTTGGTGCTTCCCTCTCTGGTAACTATGTATGTGTGGTCAGACAGTTGGATCTGTCTGTTGCTCTATGATACATGTATCACCTATGTCAGACAGTTGGAAGCCATGTCTGTTGATCTTGATTTCTCTGTATTTTCTCTGAAGTTCAGGGTACTGACTTTTTCCCCTTAACTAAGTGAATGATACATGTGTTTGATTAAAGTGATTGTTGATCCCTCAAAAGTTGCTTTCCTTTTAGAAAAGCAGATCCAAGAACCTGTACAGCAGGACCACCTGTATGTCCCAGTGCTTTCTGTTACCGTCACCTATGTGGTAAGATAACATTCTCATTCAATTTAAAGTTGGAAAAGACCTTAGAGGTAATTTAATCTCCTCTCCTCATTTTATAGATAATGAAACTGAAGCTGAAAGAACTGATGCAATCTGGTCAAGGTCAGAGAGCTCTTAATTGGTGCAGGTGGAATTCTGACCTAGGTCTTCTGATTTCAAAACCAGTGCTCTTTCCACCTAGTACTACTATGATCACAGGATAAGTAGGAAAAGAAATAGGATTGATCAGTCTTTCTCAATCATGCACTATTTGTTTGTCCTTAGTCTCTCTGCACGACAGTATTTTCATCAGTTAATCAGTAAGTATTGATGAAGCACATACCATGTGCTGCGCATGGTGCTAGAGACAGAGATAAAAAATGAGGACATAGCATGAAGGAGCTGCAAGTCCTACTTACCTCACAGGGTGGTCATGAGGATAATATGAGATAATCAGTGTGCAAAAATATGTATTTTTTACATAGACCTGTCATGTTTATAACTATTATTATTTTCTGAAACCCTAGTCCTATGTTCAGGTGCCAGGCTCTAGCTTCCTGTTGCTTAGGGTCAGCACTAGGTTTCACAGTCCTTATGGTCCATATGTCAGTAATGACTTCATAGCAAAGGTAGTTGTATCACCATCCCCAGACTTCCACTCTCAGGAGATACGATTGTATTGGCACTCCTACCCTTCACTGGTGCCTCTGTATTCAGCCACTTGTAAGATGTCTCACTGTGAGCTCTCAGGGGGTTACCTCCTCTAATATGCCTTTCCATCAACGTAGCACAACTTCTGAAAAGAGATCTAGCCGAGCTAAAATGGTAAAACCAGCACCAGGTACATTATTGCTGGAAACTCCCACTGTGAATCCTTGTTTGAAAGGGTGACTCATGCCTCCAAACACACACATCAAGGTTCTGATGGTGGCATAACCTTGCTGGATTAATCAGAACTCATTCTGTAAGGAGATTGTTTACGAGTTGGGTGCAGTTTTAAAGCTGCTGGGACAAATTACTTTATAGCATGAACAGGTAAATACTGGTTTTCTGCTTATTAAAGATAATCTAATGTCACTGCTGTCATTGCAATATTCAAAAGATGTCCCTCTGGGATCTTGGGTCCTTCATCCTTGTAGGAAACTGTTTAGCTGTAAAATTATCTCTCTTTGGAACCCCCCAAAAAATGAGTTGATATTTTCCTACATTTGAATAGAAACCAGAAAAAAGGAGGAGGAAACATATTTTAAAAGAAGCAAATACAGGATTGTAATTTAATACTCCTCAGGCATGGTAAATATGATTCATTGCAAATACATGGCATTCTGGAAAGCACATGACCAAAGGTATTTTTCTAAATAACCTCAAGCATTAACAAAGCTATCCTCCAAATTACATGCCAGCAACATCTTCTAACTGGTATTTCGCTTGGCATGAGCTAAGCCGTCACCACAGCCTCGATTTTCCTGCAGGCAAAAACTCTCCCTTGTTTTGACAGTCAGTCATTCCTGCTGCTTTGTGATTTTGCCTGGAGAATTGCACAAGAGGAGACTTAGCCCAGCTTGAAAGGGTGGGTAGAGAAGATTCTATTTGATATACTCCCAAGCTGATGAAGATAACCAGGTTTTTTTTTTTTCATCTTGAAGGTAGGAGTTGGAAAGCCTTACCCTTGCTTATACAACTCAACCTTCACCTGAATTTGGTTTGGTCTGTTATTACTTTTTTTTAATCTCCAAATGATAGATCTGCTAGATTCTCACTGCTTCCTAGAAGCATTAACAAACTGAAAGTCCTAGAACTCTCTTCTTACACATCACCCAAACTAAACACTGGCAGCTCTGAAACATGGGGAAAAAAATCCTGAATTGGGACAGAAACCTAGGCTTTAGTCTCTGCCTTGTCACTTAACTCTCTGGGTAAATCTTGAGCATGCCACTTACCTCTGCTAGCATCTCACAACACTTCTTGGGTCTCACTTTCCTCACCTGTAAAGTTGGACCAGGTGGTCACTATCATTCCTACGACCCTGTAATTTTCATCTGTGAAGCAGAGATAATCATACTTGTACTACCTACCTTATAGGACTTTTATAAGGTTCAAGTTAGATAATGTATAAGAAGTGTTTAGGAGACCTCAAAGAATTATATAAATGTCAATTATCATTGTTACTATATCATACACAAGTATTCATCCAATTTATAATTATATCCTGCATTGAAAAAAAATGTCAAAATCCAGATTTGCAAAATATATAAACAAAGGGGTAAGAGTTCACATTCCAAAAATTCTTTGCTTTTAAAATTGTTTCACTGCAGAGTTCCACTAAATATTTACCTGAAACCTGATCTTAGTACATTTAACTTTTTTTTAGTTTTAGTTTTCAACATTTACTTTTATAAGATTTTGAGTTCTAAATTTTCCCTCCACTCTTCTCAAGATGGCATGCAATCCGATATAGGCAATACAAGTTCATTTAACTTTTCAGTGACATGTCTACAGAGATAAGACTATGTTTAATTTAAGTATTCATCAAGTATGAAGTCAGGATATCTGTCTGCTTTAAATTCTTGGGGAAAATAGATGTTTACTAAATGTTTTGAGTGGTGGTGGTGCTGGTGGTAATGGTTGACAATGAGTAGAACCCATTTTCCAGATGTTGAAACAGAGCCTTCTTGTGTGCTGTTAGATTTGTTGAAGACTTGTGGCCAGGGCATAGAGACAAGGATTTCACAGCATTTTAAATCTGTTCTCTTTGTGTTTGTGTGAAAATATGAAGAAACTATGGCATTTCAGAGGAAGACAGTAAAGGGGAGAGTGAGTCAGAGACATTCTCACAGAGACACATGGGGAGATGGACACAAACAGATAGAAATGCCTGGGGAGATAGACTTTCATGAAATGCCCTCCCTCTGTGGCACTTTTAAGATTTTGTCATTAAACGTATTTTAAAACCATGTTGTATTTTTTTATGACATTGGACATGAAAGTTATTCATCTGCTAGACAGATGAAAATAATCCAAGAACTATAAGTCTCTCTAGATTTTGTTGGCCACACTAATTCATTTTAATATTTAATAATATACTTAAATCTTTATTGAATTATCTATCTCATGTTGACTGGCTGTTCTGCCCATTGTCTGCATTGGAACATCTATCTAGAAACTGTAGAAACACAATCAATCTACAAGCATTTATTAAGTGTCTACTCTAACCAGGCACTGGGCTGGGTACTTGGTGTATAACCAACCAATCCTTGTTCTCAAGAAGATAATGAGTACATTTAAGTATATAGAGAATAAATATATGCAAAATAAATACAAGGTGATTAGGAAGAGAAGGTACTAATTATTGAAGAGACCACAAAAGCCTTGCTCTAGATAAGTTGTGTCTAACGGGCAGACATGGGCGGGAAGACACTCTAGTGGTTGCCATGATAGAAGAATAGTGAGAAGGTCAATTTCTCTAGACTACAATATGTAGGGAAGGGAGTAATATATCACGAGTCTGGAAAGAATTGAAAATCTAAATGGAGTTTATATTTTATCCTAAAGGGAAAGGGAAATCACTGAAGTTAAATAAGTAGGATAGAGCCAGAGTTAAATGTGTATTTAAGGAAAACCACTTTAGGATCTATGTAAAGGATGGGTTGGAGTCGAGAGAGACTTGAGGCATAGAGACTATAAGGTTATAACCATGTGGATAAAGAGATCTATTCCTTGTTTACTGATTAACACAGATTCTTCCTCAGCAAGTACCTTCAGCAAAAGTGTTGGGATATTTACATAATTTACCTGGACTACCTAGGGGGAACCATATTGTTCTTTAAAGGTAGGCCCTAACGAGTCACTACCCAAAGAGTGAGATCCATTCCTTTCAACAGTAGGCAGACTTTGGCATGGAATTGCTGGTTGTAATTTAAAATTTCTTATTTTCTTACAAAGAAAATAACTTATTAACTAAATTACTTACTAGCAACTTTTCTCTTGGCTTCCTTCTTGAGCTCAGATGAAGAAAGACCCTAACCCTTCTAACAGGCTGTGACTTATTCAGTGTGAGCTCTCTTTCAAGCATCCAGTTGTTCAAAGTTAAAATAGGGCAAATAACTTAAAAGCACAAAATTCTTCACATTCCAACCTGAATAACTCTTCATGACCAGAGAGTTCCTTGGCACAGTTCCCTCCTTTACTTCTGATTTCCTGAGCAAATTTCATTTAGAAAAACAATTATATCTTTAACTACCTCTGTGCCATCACAAAAATGTCTCCCACATCCTTGATTGTATTCTTCCATGGGATTATATCTCTTTTTAGGGCATTTATTTAAGCCCATCATTTTCTTCTCTTCCATGGAACAGCAGAGGATGCAGAAAGAAAACTAAATAATTTCTGGATTTTCTCCAGGTGGCCAAATTTATATTTTGTGTCATGAACCAGTTTGGTAGTCTAAGGATGTCTATGGATCTCTTTTCAGAATATTCTTAAATTAATAAAAATATAATTTTTAAAAGTACAAAGGAAACCAGTTTTATCAACATATTGTTAGAAATGTTATTATTATGTATGTTAATATCTTTGGAAATATAGGTATGTAGTTAGAACTATTTCTTTTTTCTTTTCTTTTTGATTTATGGAATAAAACAAGCATTTCCATAACAGTGTAGTTTTTAAAAAAAGATGATTGCACACGAAACTTCAAATCTATTATGTATAACTTGCTCTTCCTTTGAAATAAATAATAAAGTTATCATGTAAATTTTTTCTTCTTGATCTCCCCCACACACACCTAGAGAAGACTACTATTATACACAAGTGTGTGTGTGTATTTGTGTGTGTTTGTGTGTATATAAAACCATTCTAAAGATACTTCTATTTATCACTTCTTTCTCTGGATGCAGATGGCATCTTCCTTTGTAGTTAATTTAGGTATTTTCAACAGTGTCCTTTGTAGTTAATTTAGGTATTTACAATAGTCAAAATGACACATATTTCTAAAAACATTTCAGCAAAACTGGTTTCCTTTGTACTTCTTTGTGTATGTATTTGTGTATACACACATACATATACACACACAAACACATGCACATACCAAGTTCATGGACCATAAGTTAGGACCCCCTGTTCTAGACAATACCTTGATACATAAGCAAATAGCCTAGAAAGTACTAGACAAGCTGTGTACAGGTGTTAGGAAAGTCATTTCTATACATCAGTCCTCCAAGAATGAAAAAAGACGTTAAGAGATGAGGATGGTTGGAGGCTAAGCAGTTTCCATGCCCTGGATCAGGGCACTGAAGCACATCAGAAGGTTAACTCCACGGAACCAAGTGTATCAAAACATTTAGGATGCAAATTCTAGCTATATCAAAGTCTGTGTTGGATTAACTCTGCAAATCCGTTTGATTTGGTATAGAGTTGTGTTGAGTTACTGTGTCATATCCACACACTTTCTACTATCCTGACTCACCAGTCCCTTCCCAAGAGAACATTTTAAAGGGGTACACAATAAATGCTCAACAACCAGATCTCTGAAAATGCACCACACTTTTAAGTTTAATCATCATTATAGCTTCTCCATCCCTTTTAGGTATAAGAAAGGGACTGATAATGCAGATAACCCTAGATGATCAACTAAATGATACATCAAACCCTGATTTTTAGCATCTGCTGATTTCCAAGATGTAAATATTCACACTAAAATTTTAATAATCAGTTCTTATAGAGGTGGTTTGAGTTGAATCCAGTGCCCATCCCCGCTCTCTCAAAACCCTCACTCCTTTTCCGAAAACCATTACCCACCAGTCCCAATCCCCCTGGTTGATCCATTAACAACCTTGGTTCCGAAAAACTCTCTGGATGCCCTCCTTTATTGTCAGCAAATTCCCCTAGAGTAGTACATTATCAAGTGTTTTTTATCAACCTTCCTTCTTTGCCCTTTGCTTTAACCAAAATCTGGTACTCCTTCATGAAACCAATACACCTTGGAACCCTCTGCTTTTTCCCAAAGTCACAGGGTCAGGAAGAATGGTTATATTTTTTACTTCTCATTACTGCTTCTAGACCATTCCTCTCCTGTCATCCCTAAATGACTTTTACTCTTTCAAGATGAGTATAATCCATGTGTGTCACCTTATCACTCATCTAGTATCCCTGACAACCATGGATCTCCAGGTCCTTATCTTACCTTTTTCAGTGAGTACCAAGCTCATGATCTTACTCTGCAAATTAAAACTTGACATTTAAGCACCAAAACAGAAATCTTGACAATCAAAAGAGAGATTAATAAAATAAAATTAAAAGTTAAAAAAATAAATTAATAAATAAAACTAGAATCTGATTTAAAAAAACAATAAAATAGACAAACTATTAGCTAATTTGGTATCAAAAATGAAAATGATGAATTCACAACCTACAAAGATGAAATAAAAGTAATTATTAGAAACCATTTTGTCCAACCCTATGCCAATAAACCTGACAATCTAAATGAAATGGATCAATATCTTTGTGGTTGTTTGTCCTTTGTTCTTGAAGAATATCCATGACATCAGTAGGATGATATCTTGACTTGCAAGTGAAATGTGGCAGAGCTGGGCAAAGTCACCAGCCTCACTCTCTCCTCCAGAGTCACAGGACTCCAAGGACAAGACATAGGTCAAAATGACTGGCAATGGCCCCAAATGCACTGAGAGACCCTGGCTTTTTTTAAGCTAGAGTCTTTTTCTGGGTCTCAATTTATCTGAGGCAACACCTATTCGATGATTAAAAGCTAGATAAGAATTGAGGCAAAAGATGGCCTCATTTGACTTGGAGGGGAAGAGCAAAAATGTAAACTATTCATATTAACAGAATAGGAAATAGAATACCTAAATAATTCTATCTTAGAAAAAGAAATTGAATAAGCCATAAGTGAGCTCTCTAATAAAGAACCCCTAGGACCAGATGGATCTACAAAAATAATTCTACCAAATACTTAAAAAACAATTACTTTCAGTACTATGTAAACTATTTGAAAAAATAGTTAAAAGAGTTCTACCAAATTCCTTTTTCTTTTTTTACACAAATATGGTCTTGATACCTAAAATAGGGAAAGCCAAAACAGAGAAGGAAAACTATACGCCAATTTTCCTAATGAATATTGGTGCAAAAATTTTAAATAAAATACTAGCAAGGAGATTACAATATATCACAGAGATTGAATACTATGACCAGGTGAAATGTGTACCCGGACTGCAGGTAGGTCTGGTTCAATAGCATAAAAATATAAGCATAATTAGCTATATTAATAACCAAAATAAAAGTCATTTAATAACTTCAATCAATGAAGAAAAAGCTTTTGACAAAATATAGCATCCTTTCCTCTTAAAAAATGCTAGAAAGTTTAGGAATAAATACAGCTTTTCTTAAAATGATAAATAGCATCTTCTAAAATTAATAGTATTATCTGTAAATTAAAATGATAAATAGCATCTTCTAAAATTAATAGTATTATCTGTAATCGGTATAAACCAGAAGCTTTCCCAATAGGACCAGGGGTAAAGTGAGGATGTCTATTATCACTATTATTGTTCAACATGTACTCGAAATGCCAGCAACAGCAATTGGATGAGAAAAAGAAATCAAAGAACAAGAATAGGCAACCAGGAACCAAAACTGTCACTTTTTGTAGGTGACATAATGTTTTGCTCAGAGACCCCAGAGAGTCAACTCTAAAAAATCTAGTCAAAACAATGAACAACTTTAGCAAAGTTGCAGGATATGAAATAAACTCACACAGATCATTAGCATTTCTATAGATTACCAATAAAAAGTGGCAGAAAGAGAAGGAGAAATTCCATGTAAAATAATTACAGACAGAATAAAATATTTGGGATTCTACCTGCTAAGACACACACAGGAACTATATGAACAAAATTACAAAACATTCTTCATACAAATAAAGACAGATTGGAGAAATATTCATTGCTCATGAGTAGGCTGAATCAATGCAATAAAAATGACAAGTTTGCCTCTCACACCTAAAGGTTGTAATCACTTAACCTCTCAGTGCCTCCAAGCAATTTTTTGAAGACTAAATTCAAGAGATATCAATCTCTTCTCTGGTGGGGTAAGTTCCTCACTATTGTATACGTAAAAACATAAGTTTAGGTTTTTTTTAAAAAAAATCTCTACCACTAAACACAGTACCCACCAGATAGTGAACACTTTATAAAAGTTTTTTCATTCACTCATGAAACTTTTGGTAGCTTCCTATCTTTTTTTCTGTTCCCCTCCCCTTCCACGGGGGCAGCTAGGGGATACAGTGGATAGAGTGCCAGCCCTGCTATCAACAAGACCTGAGTTCAGATCTAAACTCAGACACTCACTAGCTCTTTGACCCTGAGTCATTTAACCCCATTTGCCTCAGTTTTCTCATCTGAAAAATGAGCTGGAAAAGGAAATGGCAAACTACTCCAGTGTCTTTTCTAAGAAAACCCCAAAATGGGGTCACAAAAAAGTCAGACACTTTACAACTTATATGACTCAGCAGTAACAACTCACTTCATGTTCCCTTCCCTTTCCCTAAGAGGCATCCTCAAGCTACCCACTGGCTGTCTACTGCCCAATCCAAACATGCCTTCTTGGGCTTGTACTGAATACATTCATTCAACAAGTATTTATTGAACATCTATGAACATGACCATATGCTTGAACTAGACATTATCCTTGACCTCTAGGAACTTACAATCTAGTTAGGGAGCTATAATACAGACATAAAACAGTTTTAAAAAGCATAGGATCATAGACTTAGAATGGGAAGGAAACTTAGGGGCTATCTAAGGCAGAGGTTAAGTACCATCAAGGTGGGTCTAAGGTCCACAAGGGAAAAGGAAAACATGCAAATTAGAGTTCATTAAATTATAACTAGTATGGATACCTTTATTCTTTTTCAATCACAATTAGTACCTTCCAGGATTTTAAGAAACTAAAATGTCCCATGTTAACATTGTGGGTAACGCTGCTGTGATTTTGTCCTTTGTTCTCAAATGAAGAGGATGACATGACTTGCAGTTGACTTTGATTTGAGTGAGGAAGGGCTGTGCAAGGTCACCAGCCTCACTTTCTTCTCCTGAGCCATCTGGGTCCAGTGGCCAGATATTCATCAGGACGACTGGAGATGGCCCAGGATGCAGTGGGAGACACTGGCCCTTTCAGGCTAAGGTCTTACAGCATTCTCACTTTGAGTGAGATATACCAATTCAACGAATAGGATTCTTTAAGTAATTATTGAAGTTATAGCCCCTTTAATCAAAAAAAAATCAAACTGGGAAGAGAAAACCCTCAGGGTTCCTGGGTAAAAGAGAAACAATTTACTCTTTAGTATTTAAATCTACTCTGTGCTAGGTGGGTGGGGACTTGTTGTACAGTCTAGGAGCTCCAGAGTGAATTGAGTTTGAGGCTTGATCTTTGAGCAAGAAATGCAGCCATTAAACCCAGAGGAAAATATATTGTGAATACACAATGTGGTGGGTAAGATTAGGCAACACCTTCTGCAGTAATTGTCTGGCCTTATCTCTTGCTAAGATTTAAACTCAGGTTACTTGGCTGTCTGGATGATGGGTTGTGCACAGGCTACCAGATTGGACAAAAGCTACCAGGTCAGTTGTGGTATGCCTCCTCCGGGCCTGTATCCTGTTGGTTCTTGGGACTCCAGAGCTGCCTGCATGTAAACCTGGGCTGCTTCACTCTACTCTTTGGTTCCACAGAATTCTGATAGTCTTTTTGTGCAATCCTAAAATGGATAGAAGAATTTATTTCTTATCCTCTTCACTTGTCCTTCTTATTGTTCATTTTGGCGCATTTTTAGAATTTTGATAGAGTATTTGTGGGGAGTCTAGGCTCTTCTATTTGCTAAAAAACCAACATCTTCCCACAAAGTCATTCCATCTTCAAAAATCCTGTACTTAAGGAGATACGATAGATACAGAAATAAAAACAGGACCATGTGCTCATGGCTTCAATGTCAATCCAAGTGGGAGAAAACAGATCACTGGCAGTGCTGATGCTTCTCTTAACACTAGGGCCACAAGTTGGCAGCTTCATATGACTTCAGATGAGGGAAGACCTGAAGTCTTTCCCCTTCCCAGAGAACCAAAGCAGCTTATCCCTTTCACTGGACAGCAAGAAAGGAAAAAAAAGCCCTCAAAGCAGTCTTTGTATTCACTCCCAGGTCTGGGTCAACAGCCAGTCAAAAGTCCAATACTTCATCATTCTTCCAGCAGATTGGAAATAGTCATAACAATACATCTGCAGTGTTCTTCATGATGTGTTATCTCACACCTCCACAAGCAACATTCCTAAGCCTTTTCAAGTGGTTTAGCAGCAGACTGAGTAGATTGCATTTGCTCTGAGAACTGAGCTTGCATTAGCCAGCCTGCCATTACATATAGATCCTCCTTGGAGTAGAAAGCACAGGTCCCTGAAGCAATTAGGTTACAATACAGGAGAGGAGATGATTCTGTATCAAAATAGGAGGAGAGAGCTCTGCTATCACTGTCATCTTACAAAAAAATTTTTTTCTTAAAACAGGAGCACCAGAAAGTTTTCACAACCCCATGCTGACCTGAATTTGGAGAGTAGACAAGAAATCCCTCTATTTTTTATGACAAAAAGGGTTAATGTGAATAAGAACACCTTGCTATCAGAGGTTTTTAATTCTTTTAATGAAAGAGAAAGTTTTATTTAAAAAAAACATAAATATCTTCCCCACCCATCGATGGGCCAGCCCATTGAAGGAAGCTTCATTAGGGGGTTGTTTTGAAGGAGGGTCTTGTTTTTTTCTTCTATTGAGGCACTGGGCCAGGGGGTCATGCCCTCTGGCTCTGAAAAGTGTATCAATGCTCTGAGGGTGAGGTTTTACTTTGGGGTTTAGATTTTGGAAGGTTTATATGCCAGAGGAGACTCTGGGAATCTGCTCAGCAGCCCTTCCAGGTTTTGAAAACCCAGGTGTTGGTGTTTCCCTCTCTGGTAACTATGGTCAGACAGTTGGACCTATCTGTTGATGTATATGTATTTCTTATGTCAGACAGTTTTGGAAGCACTGTCTGTCAATTTACATTTTTCTATATATCTCTGAAGTTCAGGGTGCTAACTTTTTCCCCTGAACTAAGTGAATGATACATGAGTTTGATTGAAGTGATTATTAACCCCTCAAAAGCTGTTTTTGCTTTTAGAAAACTAGATCAAAGAACTTGTGATAGCAGACCCCCCTGTGCATGTCAGACAGGTGTTTACTGTTACACTGACTGATTTGAACTCAGGTCCTCCTGACTCTAGGGCTGGTATTCTATACACTGTGCCACCTAGCTGCCCTTGGTGATGATGAAGTTGACACTAATCTAAACTTCGTTAGAGTAGAGAAGCTGTCTACAGGCAAAGATTTAGAATTCTGCGGTCTACAGGACCAGCTAAATCAGTCATGCATCACCAGGTGCTTAGCATAGTGCCAAGAACATAATAAGTACTTCATCAGCACTTGTTGGTGATAAAGGCACATACTAAGTAAGTCCTTAATAAATGCTTGATGGCTAACTTGGGTGATTTTAGACAGTCACAACCTCTCTGGGTCTCAGTTTCTATTCTTATGAAATGGATAGAGTGATGTTGGGGATGAATGGATGGATTAGATAACTTTTAGGTTCCCTTCCAACTCCAAATCTAGAATATCACCCTTTAAAGCTAAAAGATTTTGTTTCTGGTATCAAAGGAAAGGCCTCCCAAAGACTAGATTAAGGAGGAAGAGTTCTAGTTCCTTTTCAAAGGAAAAAAAATCTACTAACCTTTCTAGTGTTTTGATGCCCATTTGTTTTGTGGAGAACCACATCTATAAAGCATTTTGAAGTATCAGAGGAAAGAAAATAGAGAGAATGTCAGATCTGAAGGGAGGTTTGATCTCACCAAAGATAGAGGACAACTGATTTATTTGACAAATGTTTCAGGGATGACCTACTCCTAAACTGACCAGCTCTCCCTGAGCATTAAATTTCTGCTAACTATTGAACAGAGCAGATAATAAGCATATTGTCCATCCCTGTACTAACTCCTAGAGTTAACTTGATTTATTTTTATTTATTCTCTTCTCTCCTTTCACCTTGTCCCTCCTCAGAAGTGTTTTGCTTCTGACTACCCCCTCCCCCTGCTGCCTTCCCTTCCATCCCCCCTCCCTTCTTTCTCTTATGCCCGTCCCCTCCAATTTGCCTGTAGAATAAGATAGATTTCTATACCCAACTGAGTGTGTATGTTATTCCCTCTTTGAGTCAATTACACTCACCTCCCCACCTGACCCCTCTTCCCCTTCACTGGAGAAGCTTTTTTTTGCCTCTTTTATGTGAGATAATTTACCCCACTCTGCCTTTCCTTTTCTGTTTCTCCCAGTATATTCCTCTCTCACCTCTTAATTTTATTTTTTGAGATATCAATCATCCCTTCATAGTCAACTCATCTGTACCTTCTGTCTATATATACTCCTTCTAACTACCCTAATAATGAGAAAGGTCTTATGAGTTACAAATATCTTCCTCCCATGTAGGAATATAAACATTTTAACCTTTTTAAGTTTCTTATGATTTCCATTTCCTGTTTACTTTTTTGTAATTCTCTGGGGTCTAGCATTTTAAAGTCAAATTTTCTATTCAGTTCTGGTCTTTTCATCAAGAACATTTGAAAGTCCTCGATTTCATTGAATGTCCATTTTTCCTCCAGAATGATTATACTCTAGGTGATTTTGGGTTGTTATCCCAGCTCCTTTGCCCTTCAGAATATCATATTCCAAACTCTCAGATCCTTTAATGTAGAAGCTTCTAAATCTTATGTAATCTTAATTGGGGCTCTACCATACTTGAATTGTTTCTTTCTGGCTGCTTGCAATATTCTTTCCTTGACTTGGGAGCTCTGAACTTGACTAAAATATTCCTGGCAGTTTTCATTTGGGGATCTCTTTATGGAGATGTTTGATGGATTCTTTTGACTTCTATTTTATCCTTCAGTTCTAGAACATCAAGGCAGTTTTCCTTGATAATTTCTTTAAAGATGATGTCTAGGCTGTTTGTTTTGATAATGGCTTTCAAATATTTTTAAATCATCTCCTCTGAATCTATTTTCCAGGTCATTTGGTTTTTCCAATGAGATATTTCACACTGTCTTCCACTTTTTCATTCTTTTGGTTTCATACTTTTAGTTTTGTTTTTTGTATCTTGATTTCTCATAAAGTCATTAGTTTCCATTTGCTCCATTCTAATTTTTGAAGAATTATTTTCTTCAGTGAGCTTTTGGGCCTCCTTTTCCATTTGGTCAATTCTGCTTTTCAAGACATTCTTCTTCGGTTTTTTGGACCTCTTTTACCCTTTAACCTAATCTGTTTATTAAGATGCTATTTCTTCAATATTTTTGTGTCTCTTTTACCAAAATGTTCATTTGTTTTTCATGATTTTCTTATATCACTCTCATTTCTCTTCCTAATTTTTCCTCTGCCTCTCTTACTTGATTTTCAAAATCTTTTTTTAACTCTTTCATGATGTAAGGCCAATTCAAATTTTTATTGGAAGCTTTGGATGTGGGAGCTTTGAATTTGTTGTCTTCTGAGTGTGTAGTCTGATCTTCCTTGTCACCATAGTAACTTTCAAGAGTCTGAGGATTTTTTTTTCTGTTGTTTACTCATTTCCCCAGCCTGTTACTTGACTTTTAGTTGTTTGGTAAAGTAGGGCTCTGGTTCCGGGGTGGAGGCCACACTGTCCCAAGCTTCGGTGGTTTTGTGCAGCTGTTTTCAGAGAGACTTCAAGGGACCTGTAAATTTTCAGTTCTTCCAAGGTGGTATGATCTAAAGAGAGGTGCTTACTCCTCTCCAGGCTTGTGCTCTGGTCTGTGAGTGAGCACAAGTACTTTTTTCTGCTCTGGAACTCTGAAAAGGGTCCTACTTCTGATATTATTACTCAGAAGTCCCCATCAAGTGTACTCTCCCTAATATCAACCCGTTAACAACAATTACCTTTTCCAAGCAAGCATTTACTGAGAAATTATAGAAAGAACAGAAACTGTAAAAGTATTCTCAAAACCAGAAGTACACTCTCTTCTCACACACACAAAGTCTTTGAGGAGGGTGGGTTCAAGATCAAAGATAGAGAGGTTAGAGGACACAGGTATTCATAGGTATAGCGTACATATTGGAGACCAATGAGAACCTTCCTTATGATTCCTGATCCTTGGAATCTTTTCTCTCATTATGGTGTCTCCATTTTCTCCAGTGGTCTCTGCTACCAACTTTGATTGCTCAGTGGACCTTGATGGTTCTTCTAGCTATTCAAAATTCACAAGGCCATAACCTGATCAATTTTGTTTCAGAATATCAATTCATCTGAGATTAGAAAAGAATAAAAATAAAAAGAATGGGTACCATGTGCTCTGTTACATGTGGAAACCACATTGAAGAAAGAGGTAGGGAGTAGAAAATGGTCAGCTGTCCTTCTACCTATCCATCAACTCATAGTGATTCTTCCTGATTTGAATGCCTCCAGAAAAGATATATAACAATCATACTCCTAACCCTTTTGTATGTTCAACCTGTTCCTGCTTATCCTGTCTTGAGTAATCATGGCTTCTGAGATCAATTTTCCTTACTTAATAGTGACCACTTTTTATTACTCCATGCTACGGAGCCCTCAGTCATTCATAGACTAAGTAAGACTCACCAAGTCATGAACTGAAGTTGAGCATACCTCAAGGCAAGATGGGGGTAGTGAAGAAGTTGCTTCATTCAGAAAACTCAATATATAAGAGATAAAGCAAGATATGATTACAGACTATAAAGCTATGTAACTAATTCTACAGAACATAAATGAAAATTAGTTAAATTGCTTTATGTTACCCTCTTGGGCCTTTCTTGGATATAAAACATTAGTGTGTTTTTCAGAATCTTGGTAAAGAATATCACTTTTGTCAATAGTATGACATAATAGAAAGAATGCTAGATTTAAAATCAGAGAACCTAGGCTTAAATCCTTGATAATACTGTTTAATATCTAAATGACCTGAGGGCTAGTCAGATAACCTCTGTGGGCATCAATTTTCTATCTATAAATGAGGGAATTGGGTTAGACTAGATGACTCTTAAGACTCCTTCCAGCTCTAAATTCTCTGATTCTAAATCAAATTTGTTTTACCATTAATTTACATTTTAACTTTAGAAGAAAAATATCTTTTTTCCCCTACTTTATCTCAAGTTATCAGCAATTCCTAACAGCTTCAGTTTCTCAGTCTTTCTCACCTCAGTCCTGATGTCTTCCTGAACCATTTAATGATCTGTACACAAATAAATTCTTAAACGTATGAAGGTTGCTACTGTTTACAGAAACCTTTCAGAGAATCCTTTTGTACAGTATTTTTCTCAGAGGCATACAATTTCATTAACAGAATGTCAGCCAGCTAGTATGGAATATTAATATAAACCTTGGTGACTATGAGAATCTATGATTTCTCCAGCATAGGCAACTTTTGGTATTCCAGTTTCCTTTGCCAGTGCACACAGAATCTGTTGATGGCTCAGTACCTAAAATTTTAGGAAGTTCTTTGAGGTATATTATGGCTTAATGACTTACCCAGGGTCCCAAAGCTAGGAAGCCTCAAAAGTGAGATATGAACCCAGTTTCCTAACATTCTATCCACTATCAATGTTTTCTCTAATATTATCCTTAACCTCTGTGTTTACTGCTTCCTTCCCACTCTCATTCTTCTGAAGTGAGATTAGCTTGATTTATAAGGTCAAATGGGAAAGACTGAGGAAGTGGAAGGGGGATGTAAGATAAATCAGATAAGTGATTTGATTGGTATAGGGAAAGATGAAGAAAGTTCTCCCCACCACCCTTCATCGAAGCAGATTGGTTTCTGCTCTATAACATACAGTCTTAAGAGTTTTCTGGCCAAGTTAAGAAAAAGTTAACTTTTCTTAAAAGTTAAGAATTCTGGCCAAGGTCACGCAGCCAGTATGAACCCAGTTATTTTTGACTCCAAGTTTCATTCTGTCTCCACCCAAATCAGACTGCTTATGATCATTAGAAAATAAAGTAATCATTCTGTTAAAGCAGATTCACAAGGGTTATATTTATATTTAATCTTGTACAGTCCCTGAGGTTATGGTACAACAGTAGTTGTAATGCACAAAGATATAGGGAGTTACATTCATGTATTCATATCATTATAGTTTAGGAAAGTTATCAATACTAAGTTCAGATATTTTGGGCTGAGAATCTTCTTAAATGTCCAAATCATCCTTCCTTGACCTTTGTCACCATTTCTACTAATATGGATACATGCAATTCCCTTTCCCAAGAACATGATCTGCTAAGGCAAATGAATTCTATTAAACAATTCTAAAGGATATTTATTTGACATTTTTATAAGGCATTTAGAGTTTTCCATTTGGACATGGTAACCTGCAATAGAATGAGGAAAGGATGACGGAGAGAAGTAGGCATGCTTACATGGAAAAAAAAAATAATAAAATTGTTCTCCATCCAGGTCCTGACTATATTTTCTTTGGCAATATTTAGTCACAGAATATTATGGAAATTGGAAAAGGTAAGTTGTTGAAATTCAGTTTCTAAGCATTTGAACTGTGAGAAAGATGTGTCTGTTATTGTGCTTTGTCTTCCTATCCTTGATCTTTCATAAACCTTAAGCCACATATTTTAAAATGAGACAACTGTGGGACAGAGGGAATTAAAGATGTCTTTTCAATGTGAGTGAAGAGGAGGGGAAATTATGACTTCCTCCTTGGAAATTTAACTAGTCCTACGGATTTAAAACTGGACTAAATTCTGCTTACCATTAGGAATTTCATATAGAATTTGCCAAGCCACTAGCAATCACAACAGAAAAACGACCATATGGAAAAGTTGTCAACATTTCCTTTTAGGAACAGAGAGTGACTGCAATTTTCTTCCTCCTTTCTTAAAAGTGGCAAAAAAAAATCCTTTTAACATGTTTCTGGACATTGTCCTCTTAATGAAAGTGAGAACAAGATTCTCATTAACTCCAAGAGGAATACTGAATTCACTCAGAAGGAGCTATAGGCAGATAGCAGCACAGGGGAAGGGTCTAAATTCCAAATAACTGCCCTTTTGTCCCCAGCAGATACCTTACCTTTCATAGTTCCTCCTCTGTACCCCAGTCCTGAATGTCCATTTTCTTGCACAATGACCCAGGTGCTTTACAAACATTTGGCAGGAGCTCTTACCAGTTTTTCCTAGATCAGTAATTCAAAGTCTTCATTGGGAACAGGGTTAGGAGGTATGTGGGAGTGATGGGTGGGTGGGTATTTGAAATTGAAATTGAAAAAGTAAATAATATTCTGTTTTGATTGGGTTTGGGGTTTTGAGGGGGGTTGTAGGTGTCATTGTGGTTTTAAGTTGGGTTTTCTCTATTTTCTTTCAAGGAGCTACAATACCTAAAGATCACTTTGGTCTGTTCTACCTGTCATCCATCTTTGGTGTTTTTGTGATCACAATTACATATCCCTTTGCTCTATGAAAATTAGATCAGCTGGAAGAGAGAAGCAAGTTCTGGTGTGGGGGGAGGGTACATGAAAGAAGAGACTGAGGACAGTCTCTGTCTCTGACAGAAACAGGGTCTCTGCTGATAAGAAAACTGCTACAGAGTAAATGGGGTAAAGTCAAATATGCAAATACTAAGCACCATCTAGTAGTCATGCTCTGTTCTTTTTTGTTTGTTTGTTTATTTTTAGTTTTCAACATTCATTTCCACAAGATTTTGAGTTCCAAATTTTCTCCCTATCTCTCCCCTCCCCCACACCAAAACATCATGCATTCTGATTACTCCTTCCCCCAACCTGTCCTCCCTTCTATCACACCTCTCCCTTCCCTTATGCCCATCTTCTCTCTTTTCTTGTAGGGCAAGATAGATTTCTATACCCCATTACCTGTATTTCTTATTTCCCACTTGCATGCAAAAATAATTCTCAATATTTGTTCCTAAAACTTTGAGTTTCAACTTCTCTCCCTCCCTCCCTCCCCACCCATCCCCACTGAGAAGACAAGCAATTCAATATAGACTATATATGTGTAGTTTTGCAAAAGACTTCTATAATAGTCATGTTGTGAAAGACTATATTTTTCTCCATCCTTTCCTGCCCCCCATTTATTCTATTCTCTCTTTTGACCTTGTCCCTCCCCAAACGTGTTTACTTCTGATTAGATCTATTTCTGCTTTTGCTTTGTCTGAGATTAAAATTGCTACTCGTGCCTTTCTTACATCAGCTGAAGCACAATATATTCTGCTCCATCCTTTGACCTTTATCCTATGTGTATCCCCCCATTTCAAATGTGTTTCTTGCAAGCAGCATATTGTTGGATTATGGCTTTTAATCCATTCTGCTATCAAAAGTGTTTTCTTCTAATTACTCCCCTCCCCTAATTTGCCCTCCCTTCTATCATCCCCACCCCACCCCACTTATCCCCTTCTCCCCTACTTTTCTGTAGTGTAAGATAGATTTTCATACCAAACTGAGTGTCACGCACTATTCTAAGAAAGGCAAAAGCCAATCCCTGCTTACTGGGAGTTCCAAGTTAATTGAGGAGACAACATGAAAACAACTATGTACAAACAAGATAAATACAGGATAAATTTGGAAACAATCAACAGAGGGAAGGCTTTATCATTAAGGAGGATCAAGGAAGGCTTCTCACAGAAGGTGAGATTTTAGCTGGGACTTGCAGGAGACCTGGGAGATAATTCCCCAAACATCCAAGTTTCCTTTGGGGGACCCAACCCCCATAAGTACTATTCACCTATGCAAAGAGGACACTAAAAGTGACCTATTCCCTTGTCCCATTGGAACATTTGGGTTGGGCAAATCTCTATTTTGAAATCATTTGGGAAAAAGTCAAGTCATAAAAAGGATTAGTAATTTCTGTTCCAACTGGGAATATCTGCATTTGGTGAATCAGAACAGATTGCATTTTTGATTGATTTTCTGATCTGATCTGATCGATTTCTGATGCCAAAGTCCTTGAGAGTGTCACAATCCTATGCAAAGTACCCAGGAAGAGTGGTGCTTAGAGGTATGGTCCAGCAAAAAAAAAAATGATGGAGCATATTCAGCTAAGAGCCAAAAATGAGAATAAACTCTTCCATGGTTATGTATGGGCTATGCTTCTTGCCTGCTCCATGAAAACCTACCTTTTCTTTTCCAAAATACAGTTGCGTCACAGTCTTGGAATTCATGAGTATCTTCTAAGAAATTCACATGCTATTAACCTATATAGTGCATCATGGGGTAAGAGACTCCAAATCAAGAAGATGTGACTTTAAATCCTGCTTCAGATGGTTACTAGCTGAGTGACTAAAAAAAAAATCACTTTACCTTAATCAATCACAGTTTATTCATTCATAAAATGGGAATTATAACAGTGCCCACTTCACAAGGCTTTTGGGTAGCTCAAATATATGATTCTTAAAGTTATTCAAATGTAAAATAGAACTAATAACAGAAAAATATTGATTCTAGCACGAACTAATATGCATGCTATGACCATTTTTTTTCATGAGATTCAAATCTTCCCTTTCATTCATAGAATTCCAGAACTGGAAAGAAACCTTGGAAAGCATTTGACAAATAAAGGAATTTCTTCTACAGTATCTCTACCAGGTGGTCATCCAAGATCTCCTCAAACATTTAAGATGATGCAGCAAAAGTCTTCCTTATTTTAAAGCAAAATCAGTCTGTCACTTCTACCCATTGGTTATTGGTTTTAGTTCTATCTTTAGTCACCAAGAGTTTCCTTAAAGTCTATTCTCTTTTCAACAAGACAAATCTTAAAATATTTGAACATTTAGAACAAAGCTACAGAGAGGCAGAGTTTGATCCAACAGAAGTAACAACCTCCAAACATTTGGAGTTTTCTAAAGATGGAATGGGCTGCCTTGGGAAGTAGAAAGTTTCTTATCATCAAAAGTTCTCATGTGGAGATCAGATAGTTATTTATTGAGCATGGTGTGAAAATTTGTGCTTCTATTAAGGTCTGGACAAGATACCCTCTTCCAACAATGAAATTCAATGATGTGATGATACCTTTCCCACTCTTTAAGTCATCCCTTTTCCATGCTAAACATTCTCAGACCTTCAAACAATCCTCCTGTGACATGGTTTCAAGTCTTTTCACCCTCTTGGCTGCTGCCTTCTAATCATGTTCCAGTTTATTAGGCTCTTAAAATTCCAGAGCCAAGATGGCAGAGTATCAGGCAGTATAGCTATGTTTCCCAAAATAAAGCTTCTCCAAAAAGACCTAGAAAATAAATCAGACCAAGTCCTGTTCAGAAAATCTAGGGGAAACCACACTGAAGCATATTTCTATCCCAGATCAGCATAGAGAGACAAAGAAGACTGCAGACACTAGAGATGGGGTCTGGCCAGGAACACACCCCAGCAGAGATTCCAGTTTGCAAAAAGTAAAAGAAAACCAAGATTCTACAGTAGGACAAGAAGAGGTCCTAGATCCATACAAGCTGACCCTGACCCAGGAGTGGTGTTCTTGGATGAGAAGCAATCATAGACCTTAGGCTGTGCAAAGGGTAAAGAGCAAATTCAGAAGCAAACTGAGCAGAGTCTCAGTTCTAGCCGCTTACACAATCTGAGGTCTATAACAGAATAAACAGCACAGAAATCCCAGACCAAAAAGGAGCCTACAGTTTTTGGTTTTTCATTCTGAACCCACAGAGCTTCTCAGATAACTAAAAGTTACTAATCCCAATAGTAACCTACTAGAATTTACAACCAGGAGTAAATTCTCAGGAGGGATGTATGACACAAAACCAAATCAGGAAATTGTAGCGCTCAGTCTAAGAGAGCAATGATCAGACTATGCCCTGAATTCGACTGAATTCAAAGTTGAGAGACTACTGAAAGCTTGTAGGTCTTCAACCTGATCTATTCCTGAGATCCTGGAATAACGCAACATTCAATAACAAAAGCAAAGTAGTAGAAGGATCCAGGAAGGGAAAAGTTCAGCCCAGACATCTCCCCCCTCCCTACAAGTAGGCAGAACAGGGACCTAACATAACACCTGAAGTCAGGAAGTAGGAGGGTAGAATGAGCAAACAGAAGAAACCCACCACCAAGAGCTATTATGGTGACAAGGATGCTCAAGGAACAAATCCAGAAGATAATGACTCTATAAGCAAAGTCTCAAAGGAAAACACAGCTTGGGAACAAATTTAACTAGATTTCCCAGAAGAGATGAAGAAAGAGTTTTTTAAAAGAGCAAATAATAATTTAAAAAATCTAATGGCAATGCTAGAGAGAAAAAATGGGCAATGAAATGAAAACTATGGAGGATAGATTTTGAAAGACTTAATGTCTTGGAAAAAGAGGCAGAAAATCTTACCAAAGAAAAAACTCCCTGAAAATTAGAATGGACAAACAGAAGCTAAGGATACTACAAGACATCGAGAAATATTAAAAATAAAGTCAAAGACTGAAAAAATAGAACAAAAGATAAGCCAACTTATAGCAAAAATAACTAATTTTAAAAATAGATTGAGAGATAATTTAAAAAGCATTAGACTATCTGAAAGGCATGACCAAAATGAAACTAGATATTGTATTTCAAGAAACCATAAGAGAGAATACCAAATGTGTTAGAACCAGAGGGGAGCTCTGAACACAATGTCTAGTATTTATTATGTAGGCTTTCTTGAAATGGAAATTTATTGTTGTACATTTTAAATCCTCTCTTACTTTCTGCTGTACTGGGGGCAGTTTTTTCCTTTTCTCATTCTGTATTTAAATTTTAATATTTAAGTTTATAATATGTTCCTTTTTCTTTTCTTATCATATATTTAAGTTTTAGGACTTCTGTTTAAAATAAATTAATAAAAAAAAAAAAGAAAAAATCACAGGACAAAGTAAAAATAGAAGGAATCCACTGATCCCCTCCTGAAAGAAACTGTAAGATTAAAAACTCCCAGAAACAGTATAACCAAAGTCTAGAGCTTAACCCCTGTTTACATCAGTTTCCTCTTCTGTAAAATGAGGAAAATAACAGCATGATGTATTAGCAAATAAAAGCCACTAAAACAAATGCAGAAAAGCAGAAATATTAAACACATCACTTATAGACCACAATGCAATAAAAATTATATTCAATAAAGGTCACCAAAGAAATGATCAAAAATTAAATGGAGATGAAATAACTTAATCTTAACATGTGGGTAGCTCAAAGAACAAATTAAAGAAACAATCAATAATTTCATTAAAATAATAATAAAAATGACACAATATATCAAAATTTTAGGGATGCCATTAAAGCCATCCTTATAGGAAAACATAAATCTTTAAGTACTTATCAATTAAAAAAGAGACGAAATCAAAGCAATTATTAGGAGTTATTTTGTCCAATTACATATGAATAAGTTTAAGAATTTAAGTGAAATGAAAGATACATACAAAAATATCAACTGCCTAGATTAACAGAAGAGGAAATTGACTATCTAAATAAACCTAGTTTAGAAGAAGAAATTGAAGTTCATAAATGAGATTCCTAAGAAGAAAAAAAAAGCATTAGGACCAGATGGATTTACAAGTGAATTCTACAGACATTTAAAGAGCAACTAATTCCAATATTAAATAAATTATTTGGAAGGATAGACAAGAAGGCATTCTACCAAACTCCTTTTATGAAACAGATATGGTGTGCTGATATTTAAACCAGGAATAGCAAAAACAGAGAAAAAATTATAGAACAATCTCATTAATGAATAAAGCACAAAAATTCTAGATAGCTAGGTGACTATACAATATATGACAAAGATTACACATCATGCTCAAGTGGGATATATATATATATATATATATATATATATATATACAGAATTTCAGGGATGATTTTACACAAGCAAAACCATCAACATAATCAATTATAACTAATAAATGTAACAAAAATATGATTACATTAATAAATGTAGAAAAAGCTTTTGACAACATATAACTTTCATTCCTGTTAAAAAAAAAAACACTGCAAAGCATAGGTATAAAGGGATTTTTCCTTAAAATGATAAGAAACATCTACCCAAAATCAAGCATTTTTTGTAATGAGAAAAAACTGGAAGCCTTCCCAAGAAGATCAGGAATGAAGCAAGGATGGCCATTGTTACCAATGTTATTCATTATTGTATTAGAAATACTAGCAATAAGAGAAGAAAAACTTGAAGCAATCAAAATGGGCAACAAGGTAATAAATAACCCTAATTGTGCTCTTTTTACAGATAATATGATGATATACTTGAAAAATCCTAACCACTCAACTAAAAAATTAGGTGAAACAATAATTCTAACAAAGTAGAGAGATTTAAAATAAACCCATGTAAACATCAGCATTTCTATATATCACCAATAAAATCCTACAAGAAGAGATGAAGAGATACCTATTTAAAATAACTGTAGACAGTATAAAATGCTTGAAAGTATACCTACCAAAATAAACCCAGAAACTACATGAACTTCATTATAAAACACTCCCTTTTTGCTCTAAGTAGTTCTTTTTTTATTGTATTTTTACAAGATTTATCATTTCTACTTTTTTAAAAAAATTATTTATTTATTTTAAATTTTCAACATTCACTTCCATAACATTTTGAGTTCTAAATTTGCTCCTCATCTCTCCCCTACCTCTACCCCAAGACATCATGCAATTTGATACAGGTTCTACATATTTATTCATATTGAACCTCTTTTCACATTAGTCATGTTATAAAGAAGAATTAGAAATATGGGAGGAAACTGCAAGAAGGGAGAAACAAAAAAAAAAGAAAAAGAAGAGCAAACAATATGCTTCAATCTGTCTTCCTACTTCGTAGCTCTTTTTCTGGATGTGGACAGAATTTTCCATCACGAGTCCTTGGATCATTGCATTGCTAAGAAGATAAAAGTATATCAGTGAGTCATCACACATTGTGGCTGTTACTGTGTGCAATGTTCTCCTGGTTCTGCTCACTTCACTCAGCATCAGTTCATTTGAGTCTTTACAGGTTTTTCTGAAGTCTGCCTGCTCATCATTTCTTATAGTACAATGATATTGCATTATATTCATATACCACAACTTGTTCAGCCATTCCCAAACTGGAGGCCATCAAGAATATCAAAGGAATTAATTAAAAAATCTAAAGGAAAGAGGAAACAGTACTAGATCTTAAACTGTATTATAAGGCAGTAATTTTCAAAACTCTCTGTACTACCTAAGAAATAAAAGGTGGACCAGTAGAACAGAGTAGACATACAATATCCAGTAGTAAATCATTACAGTAACCTTGTGTTTGACAAATGTTTAGGTTTAAGCCAGGGGTGGGGAAGCTGCTGCTTCAAGGCCTCATGTGGCTTCCTAGGTCCTGGAGTGTGGCCTTTTGACTGAGGCCAAGTTTTACAGAGCAAATTCTTTTACTAAGGGGATTTGTTCTGTGAAATTTGGATTCAGTAAAAGGGTTTCACCCAAGGACCTAGAGGATCATATGTAGTCTTGAGGTCACAGGTTCCCCATCCTTGGAGCTTTTGGGATAAGATACACTATTTGGTAAAAATTTCTTGGAAAACTAGAAAGGAATCCAGCAGAAATTGAGTATAGGCCAATATCTTATACCATTTACTAAGATAAGGTCAAAATGAATACATGATCTACATAAAAGGGGAGATATAAGAAAATTAGAACATGGGACACATTATTATCTATAAGACTTATGGATAGAAGAATTTATGAATAAACAAGAGACAAAGAGCATTATGAGATATAAAATGGATAATTCTGATTACATTAGGTTAATAATATTTTGTACAAATAAAACCAGTGTAGTCAAGATTAGAAAGAAAGCAGAAAATTGGAAATAAAATTTTATAATTTCTCAGATAAAATGTCTCACATCTCAAATACATAGAGAATTTTGTCAAATTTATAAGAACATAAGACATTCCCCAACTGATAAATGGTCAAAGGCTATGGACTGACAGTTTTTCAATGAAGAAATACAAAAACATATATAGTCATTAAAAATGCTTTTAATAATTATTAATCAGAGAAATACACATTAAAATAATTTTGAGTAATCTCACACTTAACAGATTGCCTAAAGTGACAGAAGGGGAAAACAAGTGCTGGAACGTGGAAAAATTGGGCTACTAATACACTGTTGGTGGAATATGTGAAGGATGTGGAATAAAGAGAGACTAGAGGCAGAGACATCATTCACTATAGAGGGCTTTTTCCTTAATTAAAAAAAAGGCTTGTGAACCAAGGTTTTAGAGAAATTGCTGTCATAGGAATATTAAAGTAACATCCTCTATGAAATAAAAGTTGTCAAAACCTACAAATAGAAGGATCCTTGGCTTTAGGGAACATACATTATAAGGAAGAATTAATTTTAGCCCACAGTGATGAAATGAGGTAGCCAATCACCTATAATCTTATTATATCTTCTATTTTTCCCAGGAGGAAAATCTCATGCTAGTGTTTTGTTTCTCCTATCCTTCTCTTGTCTGTCTTTCCTTGCCTTTTAGTAACTATGGTGAATAAGATGAGCTATGCATATGAAAACCACTAGCTAGAGATCCTTCTGGTGCCATAGCTTCACGGCAGATAGAATAATTTCTGTTTCTCTGCCCACAAACTAAAGAGGTGACACAAAGGAATCAAGTAAATTAAGATAAGGAGTTTGTAGTTAATTGAAAAAATATGTGCAGCTGTATGAAGATCTTTACATTAGTGCTCAAAAAATAAAAAATCTTTCAGTAGGTAACTGATACCCAAATATATTTCTGCTCTAAGAGGCCTGAAGCAGGGAGGTAATACCAGGGCAACAAGAAGAAAGATGTCTGAATCTCAATTCCATCGGAATCTGGTGCAGCAAAATGGTGCATGCTTGCTAATATCAAGTGATCATAGTTGCAAAGGACTTTTGCCTCCTTAAGGTTGCCTCCCTAAGGATAGCACTTATCATGAAGGAGATAGGTGAAAATATGGTATGATTTTTGGTATTCCATAAGCTCATCTATCCCAAAATACCCATGCTATCACCACTACAATCACCATATCTTCCTGTTTCCATTGCCTGAAATACCTATCATTTGGTTTCACACCTTTTGGGAGCCTTCTGGAGATGTTTTCATTTTAAGATATTCAAAGAAATGTTTCATGAATCCTCAAACTTCCACTAAAGTCTTACTCCAAAGTATCATCGTGACAGTTTCTTTTTTTCTCAGTTACTTTACTAAGTATTTTGTGTTTAAGTTTTATATTCATTTCTGAATTCTTCTTCCCCCTCCTCCTTCCTCCATCCCCTACCGACTGAGAAAGCAAGGAAAACAAATTCCATTACAACTATGCTTAGAAATGCAAAACAAATTCTCACCTTAGCCACACCAAGCCCCTCTTCCCCCCCCTCAAAAAAAAAGAAAAGAAAAGGAAAGGAAAACAAGGGAAATGAAATATGTTTCAACCTATACTTTGGTGGCACAACAGATAGAATGCCAAGCTTCTGATAGAAACTTACTAGCTGTGTGACCTTCAGCAAGTCACTTAAACCTGTTTGCCTGTTTGTCTTTAAAATGAGCTGGAAACGAAAGTGGCAAACCTCTCCAGTACTTCTGCCAAGAAAACCCCAAATGGCATCATGAAGAGTCAAACATACCTGAAAAATAGCTGAACTGCACTTTGAGCACATCAGCTCTCTATCTTGGGGAGGATAACATATTTTATCAAGGGTTGTATGGAATTGTGGTTAATCATTTTGTTGATTAGGTTTCAAAGTCTTTCAAAATTGATTTATTGTAAAATTTTGTTGTGATTATATAAATCATCCTCCTGAGTCCGCTCACTTCACTTTCAACCACTTCATACAAGTCTTCTCAGGAATTTTTTTAAATGATCCCCTTCATCTTTTCTTTGGTATTCCATCACATTCAGTCACTTCTCAGTGGATGGAATGAATCTTCAGTTTCTAGGTCTTTGTACCACAAAAGAACTGCTACAAATATTTTTGTACATAAGGTCCCTCCTCCTCTTTCTTTGATTTCTTTGAAGTGCTGACCTAGCAAGCAGTATCACTGCATCAGAGTATGCCCTGATTAATAACAGTATTGGGGACATAGTTACCAATATAATTCCCATATCTTGAAGAGGATACTCATCAGGATATGTGGTCTAACGGATCCTAATAAACTAAAATAACTTCAAGTATGGGCCCAGTAATTTCTGTCTATCATTTAAGGACAAATCTGGTTAAGTTTGAAGAGATCTTTGATCTTCTAGAAGAGGACCATCACCAGGATGGCCACAGAATTATGAATGTATTGGTCATGGTGGTTCTCGGAGCAGTTACTACAGTGTACAGGGGTTACAATCCATACCTATAAAATCAGGGATCTTTGATGGATTGGAAGCCTAAGATTATCTACAAAGGACAAAACAGTCATTAATTCAATCAAAAATTAGTTTATTTCAGCATCTCTTTTCCATCTATTCAATGAGGAATGGGACATGCAAGGAATGAGAAAAAGGGCAGCTAAGTTTCTTATATGGAGATAGGAGGCTGGAGAGATTCAGAAACATGGGAAAAAGGAAGATACTAGATACTTGGGAAGGTGATGTTTCAGATTTGTGTCCATGCTCTGACCTCTGCATAAATTTGTATCATTTAGATCTGGCACGAACATCTCAGGTGACATCTTTGTTCTAACCCTAAACTTTATTCTTTCTCCGTTCCTCTGCATTTAAGTTGTTATTATTAATTTCTATGAATTCTTTTAACTTCAACAGGGCTTATTCAAAGTTTGTGGGTTGCCCTCTGTCTGTTTCTTTCCAATACCAAAAACTTTGGATCCCAAGAAATCCTATTCTTTTCTTTAAAAGCTTTACAAGTTAAACAGATGAAAGATTTCAATATGAGAGGTAGCAAAACACAAGAAAAGATATCTCAATGTACTATATCTCAAACTATACTACAAAGCAATACTCATCAAAACTATTCTGTACTGGTTTAAAAAACAGAGAGGTGGATTAGTGAAACGAAATGGGTATACAAGACAAAGAAACAAAAGGACAGTGTTTGACAGACCCAAAGGGTAACCAGTCACTATTCCCCAGAATACTGCTGATGAATGACTTTGACATAAAAGGTGACATCCTAAGGAAATTAGAAAAGAAAGGAAGAAATTAACTATCAGTTCTGTGGCTAGAGGAATAGAATACAAATGAAGATACAATGGACAATATCGATTATATAAAATTAAAAAGACTTTACACAAACAACACCAATATGGTTAAAATTAGAAGGTCAGGAGAAAACTTTTGGTAGCAAAGTTCTTTGATAAATGTCTCATATCCATTATATATAGTTATCACTTCCACACATCGTGGGGGAAGTAGGAGGTAGAGTGCAGCACCCTCTGCAATCTGGAAAAGACTCACTAAAAATTTTAGGCCCTCTATTGGTACCAGAGAAGAAGTCCAAATTTTTTATGTCTTTTATGGAGTGTTTACAGTACCTTATTGCAAAATCTGGGTTGTGTTTGGTCATAGGCTAAATGACATAAGATGTGAGAAATTCTCGATGTAAAGATCACTGTGAGATCACCATAGTATGTCACATGAGAGACTGCCATAAACACACTCAATATCCCCAAACCAGTGCATAGAACTGCAGTTCTTTTACTACGAATTTAATTTTAAGAAAAAAAATGTGTAGCTGTTCATTTATGTTATTAAACAGTAAAATACATCCTGTATAGGTAATATTGTATGTAACAGTAATACATTTCATGCATTTATGAGTAACTAAACTTTTTAAGATAAATCTACATTCCTAACATTTGTATGTTGTCTCCTGGTTTTTGCGTTCTTTTTGTAAACTTTAACTTTTTACTTATTTTAATTTTTTTAATTGTGTATGTTTGTAATATTAGAAGATAAATATGCTGATATTATATAATACTATACATACATTTTGTGAATTCTTGAGTTTCTAAACTTTTTATTTGTCATCTGCAGCTTCCACAAAACTCCTCCCAAAATTCCATTTAATTTCTTATGTCAATCCACAATATATAGAAACCACAACTGGGGAAAATCACAATGTGAAAGAAATAACTGTATTAGGAATTAATTCAAATGTGTAAGACTAAAAGTTATTCCCCAATAGATAAATGGTCAAAGAGTATGAAGGTAGGTATCAAGAAGGAAAATCCAATCTGTATTCATATGAAAAAAATGTTTCAAATCACTAATAACTAAAGAAATTCACATTAAAGCAACTCTGGAGTTCTACCTCACAACCATCAAATTGGCAAAGAGGAGAATGACAGATGTCGGAAGGGGCTGTGGTAAAACGAGTATAGTATTGCATTGTTAGTAGAATTGTAAATTGGGTCAACCATTATAGAAAGCAATTCATAACTAAATAAAACCATTAAACTGTGCATAGCCTTTGACCCAGTCATACCACTTTAAAGCATGTACCCTGAAAAGATCAAAGAAAGAAGAAAAGGACTTACACATACAAAAATATTTATAGCAGCTCTTTTCATAAGAGCAAAACCCTAAAAACTAAGAGAATTCTCACTTATTGGCAAATGACTAAACAAATTATGGTATATAAGTGTAATGAAATGTTATGGTGCCTTAAGAGATAATAAAGTGAACATTTTCACAGGAAACTGGGAAGTTCAGAGTGAAGTGAAAAAAATTGGATAAGAATGTCAAAAATGTTATAAAGAAAAAACTTTCTAAGGTTTCATAACTCTTATCAATGCAGTGACAAACCACAACCAAAGATGAAGTATGATACTCACTTTCTGACAGAGAGGTGTTGGATTCAAAATGCAAAATGAGACATATATTTTTGGACATGGTCAAAAGAGAATTTATCATCCTTGAATCTGAAAAAAATTATAAGGGTTTTCTTTTTCTCTTTTATTGTTTTTGCTCAAGAAGACATGATACTGTGGGAAGGGGAGGAAAATAAATGCTTAAAATAGTAAAGTTAAAATTTTAAAAGAAAATACATCTATGTGTTTTATAGATGTATATAAAAGTGAGTTTAGATTTACTTCACTTAACAAAATAAGCATGTCCCGAAAAAATTCATGAACTATTAGATAGAACACTGGACTTAGAAAGAGATGAGTCCAAATTTCATGTGAGATATTGGCAATGTGAACCCGGAGAAGTCATTGAACCTGTATCTTATACTTTTCAAGTATAAAATTAGGGTTTTGAGCATGATGGTTTCTAATTCCCCTTCCAGGTCCAAATTTATAAGCCTATGATCTTCCTATATCATCCCCTCTAGGCTATTCCCACAATTTGCACTTGAGCATTAGTTTCTCAAAGAGGTGACTATTTTCAGAGTTCTTACAGTAACCTTATGGGTGACTACTTATTTTATTATAGCTCACAGACTCCCACTGCTATGCTTTCTATGAACAATCCCACAATAGACTCATTTAGCTCTTAGCAAAAGCATTTACTCAAAGGATAAAGCAAGAGGGATGGTTACAAAACATTCCTCCAGGACATAGACTCCCACAAAAATATATAGCATCCTTTGAAAGGCATGAAACTGATCGTCACAATGGCAAGCATACCAAGAGGACTAAATATACAGAATAAGATGCACATTTTTGGACATGGCTAATATGAGAATTTATTTTGCTTTGCATATTTGTTATAAAGGTTATTTTCCTCCAGGGGAAATAGGGGTGAGGAGTTCAGATAAATACTTTTTAAAATGAAAAACATTAAATAAAAAAAACCACATAGTGTCCAAGGTAAGAGTGAGCTTAAACTTGAAGAACTGCGGTAGTGAGGCAATGCTCATGTAGCAAACACAGTTGACAAGTCATAGGACTGCAGAGCCTAGGTGTCCATTTTCTCCCCTTGAGTGCATGACTGATCTGGTTGCTTAGCTGATCTCCAAGAGTCTGCTTCTTTTCAACGACTCAACTCTCAGTTGCCACAGCTAGTTTCTTAACTCGGGTTTCTCTCTCTAGGGGCTGTTTCTGAATTTCTATATGGAACATGCATCTCTGCTTCCTACAGGATGCAGTGTCTCCCAGTGCTTAGAGAGCTTCCCCTCAAAACTACATGGCCAGTGGGGGTGAGGGGTAAAGTTGGAAAAAGGGGAAAGAGAAATTTACTCCTCATTTCCTAAAGGGAGTGTTCTAGTTTTGTGGTAGATCCTGGCTTACAATGTCTCCAACTCCAACTACTGAAATCCATCCAAGGAGAAGAGGGAGGGAGGAAAGGGAGAGGTGGAGGGAGGGAGGAAAGAAAAGAAGGAAGGAAGGAAATAAGGAAGGAAGGAAGGAAGGAAGGGAGGAAGAAAGGAAGGAAGGAAGGAAAAACAAAGAGGGAAGGAGGGAAGGAAGGAAGGAAGGAGGGGAAATGAAGAAAACAAGCATTTATTAAGTGCCTACTATATGACCAAGTCAAGTGCAAGTCGTGTCACCATTTCTCTGATGTCACCACCTTCTTTGAAAATGAAGGACAAACCTGGACAGACAGATATGTCAAGGACTGTGATAAGCATTTTACAAATATTATTTTATTTTATCCTCAAAATAACCCTGGAAAGTGTCATTATTATCTCATTTTATATTTGAAGAAACTGAAGCAGACAGAAGTTAGGTGACTTGCCCAGGATCACACAACAAGTATCTGAGGTCAGGTTGGAACTCAAGTCTTAGCTATATGAAAACGTTTACCTGGATATCTACTCTGGATATCACCTCCACTCTCTTCCCATGAGAAAACTGGATTCTGCTCTTGGAACCATCATGGACTCTGTTATCTTACTCAGTTTTCCTGAATATCTCCAGCCATGACACTGCATTTGTTATCCCCCTTCTCCCTTTCCAGCCCTTTATATGTCATCTTTCTCCGTTGGAATGTAAGCTTCTTGAAGGAACATCATCTCCAGTCATCTTAATCTATATCTCATCACTGGATGACTCTGGAGGAGAAAGTGAGGCTGGTGACTTTGCATAGCACTGCCTCACTTAAATCCAATTCACTTGCGCGTCATAATGTCACCTCCATGATGCACCAGCAAGCTCCTTGAGGGCAGAAACTGTCCACCCTGCTTTAATTGTTATCTCCAGTATTAAGTACAATGCCTCACAAATAGTACACTGTTTAATAAAAGCACTGTCTTTTTTTGTCTACAGTTAGAGGTGTGGTTAATTTTTTTGTTCAGTTAGTCTTTTCTTCATGCCTTGACTCAATCAGAAAGAAGATTATACCTCATAAAGGAATGATTTTCAGGACAAGGGAATCCATGAATCTGGAGGAAAAAAATTATATCTTTATTTTCACTTACCTCTAACTCTTAATTTAACATTTCCTCCAATTATGAATGTGTATATATATACATATATACATATATGTAATATATTATATATTCTAAGGGGTTCATAAATTTCACCATACAATCAAAGGTGTCTTTACACAGACAAAAAAGGGTTTAGAACTCCTATCATAATGGGATCAGGTAGGGGAGGAATCTTTTATTTACTAACACCTTATAAACTCTTTGTGATTTTATTCTGGGCCTTCTATGACTATATATATCAGCTGGGATGAGGCAAGAAATAATATCTTCCCCCAACCCCTGTAGTTCTATTGACTCAATTTAAGAAACATTACTAGGAAAATATTTTATTTACTAATGATTTAGAGCAAGTCATTCTAATTCTCTGAGCCTCAGTTTCCTTATCTGTAAAATGGAGATGATAATATATATATATATATATACTACCTAATTCTAAGGTAATTGTGAGGAAACTATTTTTAAACCTTAAAAGATGTAGAAGTGTGAGCGATTATTTTTTACTGTTCCCAGGAAGGACAAGTGAGGTTGCCTTCCCAGGCACAGTCTTTCTTCCTGAACTGGTTGTTCCTTTGTGTTCAATGTACCCAGGCAACCTATATTGTTTGGCTAAAAGAAAAGGTAAAATTCAATTTCTCCTCTAGAATTCTAGCTGGTGATGACCTTGTTCCCTCAAGGCATTGAATACATCTCAAGTCACCCTTGTGACATAATGACTGGCTTCTGGAAAAAGGTTTGAAAATCAAATCATGTTGTTCCTCTACCTGAGATATAACTGTCAATTCATGTTCTCCTCTTTCCCTGTGGGACAGAAGCTAGAAGGTGGCATCTTCCTACTGCAGCTCATCCATGGAAACAATAAGGAGGAGAAATCTGAGGAGTCTTTGGACACTGAGGAGGAAAAACTAGTGGTGGAAAATGAGTTTGATGGATTATTTAGAGAAGACTAGTGGCTAAAATGCTTTACAAATTAGGGCACTCAAAACATGTCTACTTCAATCTATCATTAACTAATTTTGAATAAATGAACACTCACATTCTCTAAGGTTATGGTCACTTAGAGCTGATGGAACTTTAATTCAACAAAATTCGTGATGTCACCTGGATTAGTTATCTGCATTACCTGACCTTCCCTCCCCACCCCCCCCGCCGCCCTCCCAGAACTTAGTGCTTCTCAGCAACATCCTTTGATTTCAAGTCACCTAAAAATCTCTAGGAGGTGAATTTTTCACACAACCACATTCTTGAAATGAATGTAAACTGTAAAATGGGTGCGATAATAGCACCTACCTCTCAGGATTGCTGTGGGGACCAAATGAGGTATATTTGTAAAGTGCTTAGCACAAGGTCTGGCACATACTAGATGTCTACTAACTGTTTGTGTCCTATCCCTCCTCTTCCTGAAATGAATGATTCTTCTGCAACCGCACATCTCAGGAAACGAACGCCAGTGTAATAGCAAAATATTAAGGGCAGCAAGGTGGTACAGGGGACAGAGTGCTGGATTTGAAGGAAGATCTGACTTCAATACTGCCCCAAACACTTTCTAGCTGTGTGGCCTTGACCAAGTCACTTCATCTTTCTCAGCCTCACTTTCCTCCTGTGTCAAATGGGGCTTATAATAACACCTACCTCCCAGGATGGTTGTGATAAAGAAATGAGATAAAATAGGTAAAGTGCTTAGTCCTTAAAATGCCATGCAAAGGTTATTTTTTTTATTATTATTAAATAAAAGAAACCGAAGGACATAATATACAAGTTTAACTCATCTTGTATTGACTAACAATACAACCATTACCACTAAGAGTTTGTGCTGGGAAAAGAGGAAATTAGGTATAGGGGTAGGCAACCTGCAGTCTCAAGGCCATCCATATGTGGCCTTCTACGTCCTCAGGTGCAACCTTTTGACTGAGTCCAACTTTTACAGAATAAATCCTTTTCTTGAGGGGCTTTGTTCTGTGAAGTTTGGATTAAGCCTAAAGGCCACCCTTGAGGACCTAGAGAGCCACATGTGGCCTTGAGATCACAGGTTCTCCAGCTCTGTAGACCAACATCTCACACCATATACCAATTTAAGGTCAAAATGGGTACATGATTTAACATATAAAAGGTGATATCATAAGCAAATCAGGAGAGTGTGGAATGGTGTGTCTGTCAGATCTCTTACTGATTATGGAGGAATTTATGACCAAACAAGAGACAGAGATCATTACAAAATGAAAAATAGGTCATTTTGATTATGTAAAATGAAAAAGTTTTTACACAAACAAAACCAATGCAACCAAAATTAGAAGGGAAGCAGAAAACTGGGGGGAACGTTTTGCAACAGGTTATCTCCCAAAATTGCCTTCTTTCTCAAATACATAGAGAAATGAGTCAAACTTATAAAAATGCAAGTCATTCTCCCATTGATAAATAGCCAAAGAATATGAATAGGCAGTTTTTAGACAAAAATAATCAAAGCTATCTATAGTCCTATGGAAAAAAATGCCCTAAATCACTATTAATTAGAGAAATGTAAATTAAAATAATTCCAAGGTACTACCTCACACCTATCAGATTGGCTAACATGACAAAACAGGAAAATGATAAATGTTGAAGAAGATGTGGGAAAACTAGGGCACTGTTGTGGCGTTGTGAACTGATCCAACCATTAAGGAGAGCAAATTGGAACTACATCCAAGGAGCTATAAAACTGTGTATACCTTTTGATCCAGCAATACACTGCTAAGTTTATATCCCAAAGGCATCAAAAAAGATGGGAAGGACCTATTTGTACAAAATATATTTATAGCAATTCTTTTTATGGTGACTGAGTTGGAAATTGAATGGATGCCCATCAATTGGTGAATGGCTAAACAAACTATGGTATATGCTTACACTGGAATATTATTGTACTATAAGAAATGACAAACAATATGCTTTCAGAAAAACCTGGAAAGACTTACATGAACTGATGCAAAGTGAAGTGAAAAAAACCCAGAGAACATCGTACCCGAACCCAGCAATATTGTTCTATGAAGAACTGTGAATGACTTAGCTATTTTCAGCAATGCAGTAATCTAAGAAAATCCCAAAAGACTAATGATGAAGCCTACTATCTGCTACCAGAGAAACAATTGATATTGTCTGAATACAGAGTGACACGCGCTATTTCCACTTTTGTTTTTTTTCTTGTATTCAAACCTTCTTGTACAAAATTACTAATATGGAAATATTTTCCATGGTTGCACATGTAGAACCTGTATCGAATTGCTTAGCATCTCAGGGAGCGGGGAGGGAAGAGGAGGGAAGTACAGAATCTGGAACTCAAAACTTTTTTTAAAAATGTTTAAAAAGTTTCAACATGTAACTGTGGAAAAAATAAAATATATTTTAAAAAACCTAATAGTTTATGCAATTTGCACATCAAAATAATTTGAGAAGCAACCACATTTAAACATATAACTAGTTCAGAGAACCTGAGAGTAATTCTGAGCACAGAATTAACGATGAATAAAATGAGTAGCTAAAAAGGCTTTGGAAAGCATATCTTCTGGAAGTCATTAACTTAGAAGATAATCACATTCCAATTAGTCACATACCAAGACATGTAATGCCTACCTATCAAAGACATCTTGCCATCCGCCCAGTTGTGTACATTGCCTCCCTCTTTCTAACTTTTCCACCTTTTGTTCACACTCAGGAAGTAATAATCAAACACTCTCATTGCATTTCTACCGTTGGCCACCATATGCATTATATACCCCTATTAGAATGTAAGTTACTTGGGGCAGGGACTGTCCCACTTTTGTCTTTGCCTCCCCATCACCTGTCCTATGATAGACACTTAGCAAAGGTCTATAAGTCCACAATGATGGATGAAATCTTCACACTGAGAGTTTCCTCTATCAACAAACTCACAGGTCTTACCTCTACCATAAAATGTTGTGAATTAGCATCTTAGTCTTCTTTTCCTGCTTCCTTTACATTTTTTTTTATTTTATTGCAAGTGAAGAAGTGTAGTATAGTGTATATAGTACTGGATAAAGAATCCAAAGAACCTAAGATAGTATGCCACAACAGACATTTACTTAATGTGTAACTCTGAGCAAAACACTTAAGCTCTCTAAGCCTCAGTTTGCAAAAGTGAGTTTAATAATACTTACCTCACTGGGTGGTAGCAAGAATCAAATATATATGTATATGTGTATTTATATATACATATGTGTGTATATGTGTGTGTACACGTGTGTATATGTATACATACATATATATGTAAAGTATCTAGCAAGATCTTAAGCACCATAAAAATACCGGTTTTCATTATTTTCCACTATAAAATTTCTTTTCAGGTTTTTCATCTCTTTCTTCATTTCTGACATACAAGATTTATATGACAATGATCATGTTTATATAATACTATAAGGTTTTCAAAGCATTTTACATTATTTATTTTTTTTCACAATAGCCTTGTGAGGCAGGTACTACAGGTCTTGTTATGCTTATTTTACAGATTAGGAGGAAATATCCTTTCCAAAGGTAAGTCCTTCTACCTATGCTCTTCTTTTCTTTTTTTTTTTTTAAATAAATTTATTTAACTTTTTACATTCATTTTCACAAGATTTTGGGTTCCAAAATTTTCTCCCCATTTGTCCCCTCCCCCCTCCCCGATACACTGGACATTCTAATTACCCATATCACCAATCTGTCCTCTCTTCTATCATCCCTCCCTTCCCTTACCACATCTTCTCTTTTGTCCTGTAGGGCCAGATAACTTTCTATTCCCCATTACCTGTATTTCTTATTTCCTATACAACTTCCTTGTTGCCCTCAGTCTATAAGAATAAATAGTTCTCTCCCCATGCTAAAAGCACTACTTCCTTCAAATTGATGATCCCCTAGTTCTGTCTTCTGGAAACAGTAATTTACATTTAATATTTTTATTTCCTGACCACTCATTCATCCCATAAGTTCTTACAATCTGACTTTTATCCCCATTTTTTAGAAACACTTTCTATGTAATTTCATTGTAAACTTACTTTCTAATGTAATTCACTAAATTTCCTCCAATTTCCACACTCAAAGGACTTGCTATACCAATCAAATAACCAAAGGATTACTTTAGAGAAAGCAGCAAAGGAATAAGAAATCTCATTCGAAGAAAAAAGGTTCTAGAACATGAAAGAAAATAAAGGGGAAGGGAGGAAAGAAAAGGAAGTAACAGAGAGTCTTCATTACCAGATATGGAACTGTAATATAAAGCAATAATCCTCAAACTGATTTTAAAAAAACTTGAAAAGTCGATAGATAGAATAAACAAGATAGAAAGATAGAGAAGCAATTGAACATGGTAACTCAGCAATAAACCCAAGAATACCAGTACTGGGAGAAAGAGTCTTTATTCAACAATAATGTAGGGAAAGATTCTTAGCAGAAAATAGGCTTAAGATAACATTTTTACAGTATATGTTACAATAAGGAGAAATGACCTAAATATAAATCCCATCAAAAGACCCCAGCTACCAGGCTAGTAATTCATTATCCAACAAACAATGACTGCTGAGAAAATTAGAAAGCAGAAATGAGGAATAAACCATCATCTCACACTATATACTAAGACAAGCTCCAAATGTATAGATGAGTTAGATATCATAAACCAATTAGAGGAGTAAGGGAGAAATTACCTTTCTTGTCTATGGATGGGAGAATTCACATCAAATTCAGGACAAAATAAGTCATTGAGAGGATCAACAAAAATTAAAACAATTTTAATTCTATAAAACTTGAATGTTTTTGCAGGAACAAAATCAGTTCAGCTAGAGAAGCAGTCCAATGAGGAAAAAATCTAGTTCTAATTAATACTTCTAATTAATGTTTTATATCCAACCTTATACCTATCAAATTACCAATGATGATTAAGGATAGAAATGGTATATGTTATAGAGGTTGAGGGAAGACACACAAACACACATATATTATTGGTGGAGCTATAAATTCGTACAACTATTTTGGGAAATGATTTGGAATTATCCAAGAAAGGTCACTAACCTCTTTATTCTCTCTGAACCAGGACTGCCACTATTGGACATATAAGACAAGGTAATCTAACACAGAATCTCCTCTCTATATTAAAATATTCATAATAAATTCCTTTCCCTTCTTCCCCATTTCTTTTCGGGTATGTCCTTTTCCATATCATTTTTTTTCCTTTCTTAATATAAACAGCACAGAACCAAACCACCCCCAAGTCCAGTCTTTATGCCCTCTCTGACCCTGGAAGCCAGTGGGTTATGAAGGAACACTTGTCTCTCTTCTTTTCTATTAGAATGTAAGCACGTCATCATCATTTAGTTCCTCTCATTAATCAAATATATTTATATTTCTAGGTTTCTCTTGTCTTCTGTGTTGACATTTCAAACATTCTCAAAAGTCTGGTATTTTTAATTAGGAATGGTTGAAAATTCATTCTTCATTCCACTAAGTCTTTTTTTTTTTTTACCTTGTAGGATTATACTCAGTTTTGTATGTGAATTATTCTTAGTTGTAAATTTTTACATTTTGCCTTTTAGAATATCATATTTCAAGATTTTTTCTCTCCTTTATAAGTGTTGCAGCATGGTCTTATGGGATGTTGCCTGGGATTAATTAGTATTAGAACTTTTTTCTGACTGCTTTGACCTGAAATGCCTAGATTTTGAATACTGTATTCCTAGGGATTTGGAATTTCTTTCAAGGAGTTGACCATCAAATTTTTCTATTTTTACTGTGCCCTAGATTAATGAATGAATGAAAAATTATTTATTGATCTTTTACTATGTTTCAAGTACTGATCTGTTTTGAGGATATGAATATCAGAGCAAAGAGAGTTCCTGTCATTAAGAAGCTTCCATTCTGATAGGAGACAAAACAAATAAGAGAGAATGCAGAGAGGGATATGTTATCTTAAAAAGTTACAGGAATGGTGGTAGAACCAAAGGGGAATACATTGAAATGCCCTTTCTAAGAGCACATGGCAGAAATGACTTGAATAAAATACTCTGTAACTGGAAATTGGGGATGAGTAGTAAGGAGCAGAGAGAACATACAGGTCAGCCTGGTGGCTAACAAGAGGAAAGCTAGCAAATCAGTGGACTAGAGCTAAAGATGAGCCTAGATGTTGTGGGTGGCTGAGTAAACCAGCAGTTAGGAGATAATAGTAGAAAGAAGAGAAAGTTGAAAGTAATAAAGTAACAGTATAATATAAGTGAAGCCCAAATGGTAAACCCAGAAAAGGATAACTCCACAGTAAATTCAAATATAGTCTAAGAGAAAAAAATGGCTTAGCTACAAGGATCTGAATTCTTTTCTTTTGTGATTTCTTGAAATGTGGTATCCATGTTTTTGTTTGATCATGTTTTTGAGGAAGTCTTAAGATTCTTAAATTATCTGTCATCAATCTGTTTTTGTGGTCAGTTGTTTTTGATAGCAAAAGCCTTACATATTTTTCTAATTTTTTAGCATATTAATTTTGTTCTCGTATTTCTTATTGTCTCATGGAGTCATTGGGTTATATATGTTCCATTCTGTTTTTCATAAAGTCTATTATTTTGTTAGGATTTTTCTACTTTCTTTCCTCCTTCTATTTTTCTCAATTCTTTATTTCAATTTTAATTTCTTTCTCTCTTGTTTAACCTCTTGCTTCATGTCTTCTAACTGTTCTTGCTGTCTTGTGGCCAAACTATTCTCTGAGGCTCACTTGAACTTGTGAAGTTCTTCTATTCTTTTAGCTTTACCTTTTGGATTGCTTTTAACTCATAGAGTTTATTGTATTTATCATTTTCTTCTATTTACTCCTATCTCCATCTCAACTTCTGTATTGGGCCCCTATGCTTGGGTCATGCTCCATTCCTTCTGTCATTCTTGGATAAGATGATCAGATTCTGCTTGGTCTTTTTCCCTCTGTAGTCCAACTTCTCAGTGACTAGAACTAGATCTCACCGTTTGCTGGATTCTGAATTAGTCTTTGGTGATTGGACTTAGATTTTTGACATGGTTTCATCTCTGTCTTCTGATCCTTGAACAGACCCCAACCTGTAGTTTTCTTTGTCTCTTGATTGTCCCTGGCAAATCTCAAATGGTTGTCATCAATTGCATTGGGAATAGATCTCCTGAAAGTTACTTGCTGCCTAAAAAATGGTGCTGCTGGTGTTGCTCAGGAATTACATTGTCCCTGTCTCCTGCTGTAGCTCCATAGTGGGTTGTTCTGATATATTATGGCCCAATCTCTTGTTATAGCTCTGGTGTTAGTTGTCTAGGTGCTGTGGCTTCCATCTTCCCTGACTTGCTTCCTTTCCTAGTGTCTCCAGGTCCTGACAATAGACATCTTGTGAAGTCCGAGACTAAATGGAAGAACTTATATAATGACTATATAATAACCATTTTCTTTTTAGTTTGCTTTATCACTGTTCCTTCTAATACATTTTTAGAACTTTGTTGCAACATTCTAGAAGAACTGAGCACCTCTAGGATCTTTGGTGTACCCATTTTAACTAGAAATCGTCCTAGATAGTCAGAGAAGTAATTTCTGTGCAAGTAAAACATTGGAAACTATGCGTGTGTATTTATTGAGAAAGAGATGAACAAAGTATAGAATATGAATATATTGGAATATGAAAATGAGGAATTCAGAGAAACATGAAAGCCACATATGAACTGACATAAGTCAAAGCAAGCCAAACCAGTAGAACGATATCCAGACTGACTACAACAGTTTAAATGAGATATTAAAAGACAATTGAATTCAGCAAAGTTGTAAAGACCAATCTTGGTCCCAGAGAATAGGCAGGTATTTTTCCCTCCTCTTGGTAGGAAGGTAACAGATTATAGGTGTGGAATACTATATATGCTATTAGATATAGTTGATATTTTCAGTCTATTTTGTTTAACTATTTTTCTTTGTTACAAGGGAGATTCAGTGAAAGAGGAAAATATTAGGAGATAACTGTGGTGTAAAAATAAAAACATCAATAAACAAGCAAACAAAAAAGAATCTTTGTCATTATCCTCCTTAACTTCTCTGAAGAAAATGATGTCATTAATTAATCTTTCTTCCCTGAAACATCCCCCCCTCAAGTCTATGACAATGTACAATCTTGGTTCCACTTCTAGTTCTCTGGCCATTCTTTTTCTTTTTTAGTGGTTTCTCTTCTTCCTTCTACAGAAAGTTCACTCCTTTTTCTCTCTCATTAATTACTATTGATTCTATCTACAAAATTTCTAATAATATGCATCACTTCTTTCCATTTCTTCTGTTGTCATTATGGATCAGATCCTCTCTCTAGCTTCAACAACAGTCTCCTTCCTAAGCATTTTCTTCACCATTCAGGTTCAAAAATCTCTTATGGATGTTCCCAATTAGGATACCTCCTAACTGGTATCTTTGCTGCTACCTCTTCCCTTCCTCCATCCATACTAAGCATTTTAGCTAATGTGTAATGTGCTCAAAACTGTCATTTTTATAACCTGCTAAAGACACTCTATGAACCTTATTAGCACTTCTTAAACTGTGAGTCAAGACCTCATATGCGGTCATGAAAAATTTGGCAACAGTAAAAGGTTTCTGAATGCACAGTGACCAAAAGTGAATTAAAAATCAAAGGCATAAGGAATCTGAGGTGTTTCTGGAAGTGCTTGCCCATGTTGCATTGAACAACTTCACTGTATCCTTGGTTCTGAACACAAAGCATGTGCACTTTGCACTGTGTATACCTGCAATGCCAACAAATACTGCTGAAACACAAAAAGGGGTCAGGAGCAGAAAATGTTTAGGAAGTCCTGCTTTGGATTGGCACTGAAGAACTTCCACAATCTGACCCCAGTCTACTTCTTCAACTTCATCCCTCACCACTTTCTCTTACCCTCTAGGACATTCTGACTGGTTTGTTCACTATTCTCAAGTCACTCCCCATTCCAATCCATCCTCTGTTCAGCTACCAAACTGATTTTCCTGAAGGCTAAGTCTGATCATGGCACTCCTACTCAATGAGCTCCAGTAGTTCCCTATTGCCTCCAGGATCAAACATAGCATTCTGTGTCACTCAAGACCATTTATACCCTAACCTCCTAACCCCCAATACCTTTCCAGTCATTTAAACCATACTCCATGCCATGTGCTCTTTGACCCAACACCACTAACCTTCTTGCTGTTCCATGAACATTCCATCCCAGTTCTGGGCATTTTCTCTGGCTGTCCTCCACACCTGGAACATTCCCCTTCCTCACCTCTCTGTCTGCTGTCCTCCCTGGTTTTCTATAAGTTTTTACTAGACTTTTATTTTCTATAGGATGACTTTCCCAACCCTTCTTACTTCTAGATCCTCTCATATCTACTTCCTGTTATCCTGTATATAGTTTGTACAGTTATTTGCTGGTTGCTTCCCCCTATTGGATCATGAATTCCTTGATGGACAGGGAATATCTTTTGTCTCTTTTTGTACCTCTACTGCTTAACACAGGGCCTGACACATAATAGGTACTTCAAAAATATTAATTGACTAACTATCCCCCATCTCTATGCCTTTCCATGTGCTTTCTCCATCATAGAGCTTCATGTTTCCTTCTTTCTGCCCATACAAATCTTTTAGATCCTTCAAAGCCCACTCAAAATCTACTACCTTCATTAAGTTTCCTCTCCACTATCCCACTCACAATTGTGCTTGGAGCAATCACTCTCTGTGACAGTCAGTGGGCACTGGCTTGTGGTGTCTCTTGAACTGTGTTTTGCTTTGTTGTTTATCTTACCATATATGTTGTTCTGGTGCCTCAACTGGTCTTAGAGGACAAGTGCTCTCTTCATCTTTTCACCTCTTCCTCCCTTCACCCAAGGGCATATGTTTTGTACCCATGTACATAAAATTGTACATGTAAATATCTGATAAAATATATTAAACATAAACAAAATATGAATAATATAAATGTAATGAATATTGATATATTAATAATTAATATTACAATATAATAATTAATATAACACACATTTAAAAATGAATAACGCTACTCCCTTTGGACTGCCCTTTACTCTCAATGTGTTAAATCCAAGAATATCCCTGTAGTGCTGACTAACTCAAAATTCTTGCCTTTTTGCTGATCCTCGACTATATTTTCTCAACACTTGTGGTCCAGTTTGTTTTATTATATCAAACACCTGATTATGTTCGGTGTGTTATTTAATGTCTCCAAATTGTTTTCCTAAGTAGATTAGAAGCTTCTCAGGGACAGAGATTTTGTATTTTTTGCATCATTTCTAAAACTGGACATACGTCTGCTTAAAGCATGTATGTGTGTGATAAATCTCAAACAAGCAATCAACATTTATTAATACTAAATGAATGTTTATTCATTTTGCTAAATGATATTTTCTAGGCTACAGACTGTGATAATTTAAAAGTAAGGATATCTGCTCTGCATGGATTTAAAAGTTGCCAGCTCAGTTTCTGTGACATAAAATCTGAGCTGTTTATTCTTCTTGGAAGCTAGTGAGAGTACATTGTGATTTTTTGCCAACTGGGCATTCATTCTATATGCAGAATGTCCTTTCTGCTAATTCAGTTCAGGGAAACTGGAACACTGACTACTTTTAAACAAACTGAAGCCCCTAAAATGTTTTCCTTACTGACAGTACAACTAACAGCTCTAGAGTCAGTAAAGCCTAATTTAAGGGAACATATTTAATATGTGACAGGGCAGGTTCACTATGTATGTATGTATATATTCACATATATATCACTAATATATAGTAGTCACATATAATAAAAGCATACTACAGTATATATTTATATACATATATTGTAATAATATCTATATAACATATATGTGTCTCCTTATCTGGGGCTTGAAAACCAAATATGTGCATATATGGATATATTTCTACACATATGTATATACATATATATACATGTTTGTGTGTGTATATATATATATATATATATATATATATATATATATATAATATGTGTATATAAATATGTGCGTTTATATGTTTCTTCAGTACCCAGATAAGGTATTTTCTTTTCATTTTGAAGTTTTCATTTTCACTGGAATCATTGCAACTTTTTATTCTTGTGAATTTTATTATTTTTAAAATGCATGCTTCTAAATAAGGTTATGTAGGTTAAATATATTTAGTATTTGGGACATCTATCACTCTCTTTAGTGTAGGGTTGCAATGATGTTCTAGATAAAGTTTTCAATCTTGTAACTAGTGTAGGAAGGGACCCTAGAGCACAGATAAACTTCCTGAGAACGGGGATTATTTTGTTCTTTGTATTCGTCTCTCTCGTGCCTGGTACACAGTAAGCATTTAATAAGTGCTTTTTTCCCGATGTATCAGTCAATGTATTCCAACCCCCTTCTTTCCCCAACACATACACATTTGCAGAAAGAAAAACTGAGACCCAGAGAGGTTATATAATATGCCCCAGGTAACATAAGTATTAACAGGAAAGCCTCAAATGCCAGTCCGAAGAATCCAAATTTAATGTCTTTTTAATTGAACCATAATTTAAAAAAAAAAAACACTGTTAAGTAGGTAATCAGGTAACATCACCAGATTGACTTCAAGATCATAAATATTTTGGTTGCAGCAGTTCTTGAAAATTATCTATTCTACATACTTTGGTACATACATAAACCAAAATACCAATTCTGGAGATAGCCAAAAAGCAAAAAGGGAAGGGACTTGTAAGCAGGAGCTATCTGGGTTTAATTCTTGTCGTGGAAATTTACTAATTATGTGGACATGAACAAGTCACTTAGAGCTTCCTAGCTATTCCAGAACCAGATAGAACATGCTAGGCTGGGTGAGCTGTAGAAAGAGGAAGGGTTTGTGGTTCTATCTTCCACATGCATAAGAAGCATAGGAAGAAGGGTGCAAAGCTTGGGTTATAGGCTTCACCAACAGGCCTGGCTGATTCTAAGCTATCAGGAAGGATGTAATCCATAAAATTTGCCTAGGAGCTTTTCTTGCAATAGTTTCCTTATCAATTTAAGAAGAGGACTGAGTTATTCCTTGCCTTTGAAGGTATCTTTGCCAGCCAGTTACATACACTGAGGTGAGAAAGCTCATCTCAGCACTGGCAATTGTCCTTCCTTTTGGGACCATACCCAAAAGTACCATTATGTGTTGCCTGTAGGAAAAGGGAAATATGACACAGTGATCTCCCACAATCCTAAAAGTGAAAAACACAGGTGAACATACCCTAAGTCTTTAAGAAAGTGATATCTTCAAATAGACCTGTGATTGTATAGTAGCTGGAAGAGGTCTTACTGATAAACCTGTCCTTTTTACTTACCAGAAAAACAAGGCCAAGAAGAATGACTAATTAAGTGTCTAAGATGTGGTCATGAATCCTGTGAAACATCCTTTCAGAAAATATGCACTCACATCCCTGCCCAGTGCACTGTTTGGCACTGAGGTAACTACAGAGAAAGAGAAGGAATGGAGCCCAGAATCCTGACAAAATAGTTCCTTAATTCTTTGTACCTTAGTCTCTGTACTTGTAATGTCTGGTCATCTTCAGTCATGTCCAGCTCTTCACGACCCTTTTGGGGCTTTCTTGGCAAAGATGTTAGAGCAGTTTGCCATTTCCTTCACCAGCTTATTTTACAGAGGAAGCAAATAGGGTTAAGTGACTTGCCTGGGGTCACACAAGTAGCAAGAATCTGAGGCTACATTGGAACTCAGATCTTTCTGGTTCCAAGCCTGGCACTCTACCCACTGTGCCACATAGCTACCATTTCTTACTGTATTCTTATGAAGGTCAGATGAATGATATATGGATAAAGGCAGTGGTACGTTGGAACCTGCTCTAATGAGGGCTAATGCTAAACTGGCTCGTCTCTCATTAAAATTAAAACTACTTTTTTTTTAAAAAGCCAAATGTTTAAAATGGTTTTAACATGTCATTGGGAAGGGGGCAATAAAATAGTATTCAAAAAATTTTTAATTGCTAAATTTTATTTGTGAGCTTTCATATCTCAGAAATGAACAAAATCCAGAAAAAGGCTGTTTGTTGTTTCATTGATTGTCTAGACTATAGGGTCCCAAAGTGGGTGATACCACCAGCTGGGGGGGACTGGAACAATCCAGGAGGGCAGGAGTAGCCTCAGGTGCAATTGGGGGACATTGAATAAAAATTAGGGGACAGTGGAAGCATAAGGAAAGAAGAGAAAATAATAAAATTTTGAAAAATTGTACGTTTCATCTGTTCGTAACATAGTTATTCGTTTGTCAGTGATTACATTATTTTCCAAATAAATGCAGGAAAAACCCCACAAATTTGTAATAAATTATCAAACTTGATATGTCATTTGAGATATATGTATACATAATATATACATTATATTTTCTTGAAATATCACAAATTTCAAAAAAACCATTAGAAGGTTAAAGTTGATTTCCAGGGGGCGCAATGTAACTTTTTTTCAAAAGAGGCAGTAGGCCAAGTAAGGTTGGAAACTTCTGGTTTAGACTTAAGAAAGTTATGAGGGAAAATATAAATAATTCAGATTGAACTTTAAAGTGTTTTTTATATATATGTACATATATACACATATATACATATACATACATATATACATATACACATATATAATAAAAGTATACTATGGTATATATTTACATACATATAGAGTAATAATATATATATAATATACTTATACATGCATACATATATATTATATAATAAAAGTATACTATAATATATATCTACATATATATAGTAAATATATATATATATATAACTTATATATGTGTCTTCTTATCTGGAGCTTGAAAATCAAACATGTGCATATATGCATATATGGGTATATCTCTACACATATATGTATTCATATATATGTTTGTGTACATATATGTACATATGTGTGTATATATGTACAATAGAACCTTGGTTTACGAATTTAATTTGTTCCAAGATTCTGTTTGTCATGCAATTTGTTCGTATTGCAAAGCGAATTTTCCCATAGGAAATAATGTAAATATAAAATTGGATGATTGGCACCACATTCCCAAAAATATTCATATAAAAATAATTATTTATAACGTGAAGTAAGTTTTTTGCCCCTAATGAGCCTGAAATAGCAATGATTAGTATGCAATATAAAACAAAAATAAAACAAATTAACCTGCACTTTACCTTTGAGAAGAGACATGACTGGAGTAAGGGAGATGAGAGGGAGGAGGAGGAAGGGTTATTACTTAAAAGGAGAATCTCCTTCTATGAGAACGTCGGGGATTTCAACTTTGGAAGTGTTCTCTCTTATGCTGCTTTCACTAAAAGAAAGACTAACACTACTGCCTTTACTATTTTTAATTTTTTTAGAATCACTTTCATGTTTTGACTCACCGATTCTTTTTTCTTTACGTTCGCTTCTGACTAGGAATCAATATAATGACACTTGTTTTTGATGTTTTTTCAGAATGTCACAGAAATGTGACATTGCATTATTGTTAAAAAATATTTGTGGCTCTCTGGGCCTCAGTTTCCTTCCCTTTAAAGGGAAAGGGTTGGACTCTATGACGTCTAAGATCTCTTATGGCTTTAACATCATAATAGAGCACTGAAATTAGATCTCAAGTTCTGACCTCTTTCAGCTTTATTCTTTTCTTCTATTTCAAATTATTTTTCTTCCCCCTGATTGGTTCTGTGGCAATGCCTTCATTGTAAGTGCAATACTACTCATTGTCCTACTTAATATTCATCCTTAGATAGGTCTAGTTCTTGGCTACCATCTTGCCCACCATGCTCTTTGATAATATCAATCTTTTCATCTTACTGACTGATAATTTGTTCTTGGTTTGGATGACTCATTATTAGACAGCAGTCCTACTTTCAATGCAAAGGGGAGAATGCAGGTCTTTCATTTTTCCAAGACTTTTTGAAAGAATGGTTTATGCAGAATAACTTTGAAAGAAGAAACTCCTAGCATACACCCAGCTTCAGCTGATATTTCTTAAACATTTGTTGGAAATTCAAGCATGGAAACTACTGTATTTACTCCAGAACTACATTTGTATGGCATTCAAAGGTTCTAAGTGTGTTCATTTTAAAAGGTTATAAGCATCTCTTTATCCTGTGCAAGATTAACTGTCTGTTGGGGTGGTGGGGATGCAAAAATGAATAAGACATGGTCCCTGTTCTCAGACAGCCTACAAATATGCAAAGTTGATATGTGATAAGTATCCTAGGAAAAGTACCCATAAATGCTATAGGAATTAAGAAAAGGGACACATCCTTTAGAGCTGAAGTAATTTAGCTTCATAGAAAAGGCAGCATCTCAGCTTAGTCTTGAGTCATGGGTAAAATTTCATCAGGAAGAGATTGGGGTGTGGGAAGGAATTAAGGAAAGCAATAGCAAGTGTTCCAGACTGGAGCATAACATACACATTTAGAAGAAATAAAAAAGAAGGATGGGAAGGTAGGACAAAGTTAAGTCATAAAGATGCTTGAATGCCTGTCTGAGGAGTTTGGACTTTGTTTAGTGGATAATTGGGCTGGGTCATGTGACCAAGAAGATGAAGGACTGGACATTTTCTCCAATTCTCATGAGCTCTCATACTTCTCCAAGATAAAAACTAAGACCAGACCTTGGAGGACCATCACATTTAGCGGATGGAAGAAGAGGGAACAGCAAAATAGACAGAGAAAGAACAGTCAGAGGGGTGGAAGAGAACCAGGAGAACCAGAATTTTCTAATATTGATGCTAAAGGTAGATTTCCAGAAAGAATTACAAACAATTCCCCAGTGTTTTGTAATTGAAAACCTGCATAGTTCATAAATATCTTATTCCCTGAAATCCTAAAGTTAAGATTTGGAAAGAAATTTAGGAGCTAGTAAGCCTATTTATACATATGAGGAAACAGACCTAAAGTCATATAGTTAACGAGTGGTAGATGGGATTTGAACCTAAAATTCCTGATTTCTAGTCCAATGCTCTTTTAACTACACCCTGCTGCTTTCTTCTATTCCATTTTCCACTAAATAAGATAATCTATTAGTAATAGTGTTACAAAATGTAACATCAATGAGATATTTTCAAAATGTAAAATTTATTTTACAATAAAATATATATGGATACAGAAAAAAATGGAATAAAAATGTAATAGGTACTTCCAATATGTATTAATCTAAATCAAAGCCAATAATTTTAGACTGTAAGCCCCTACAGAATATGGACAATGACCAAGAGAATATGCTTTACAAGGTCCAGCACAGCATCCTTTGTCTACTAACACATCTGGGTAATATGTCCCCTTACCTTCCCTCCAGGCTGTTTTTGCTTTCTCATCAATCATCAATCAATAAACATGTATTAAGCACTTACTATGGACCAGGAACTACGCTAAACACTGGGGATGCAAAAAGAGGTCAAAGAGTCCCTGCTCTCAAGGAACTTATGAATCTAATAGGGAAGATAATATGCAAACAAATATATACAAAGCAAGCTATATGCAAGATGAACAGGGAATAATGAACAGTGGGAAGGTACTAGAATTCAGAGGGATTGAAGAAGACTTTTTTAAAAAATAATTTTTTTTCTGTTTCCAATAATCACTTTCATAAGTTTTTAATTTTTTTCCTCGTCCCTCCCCACAATGGCATGAAATCTTATATGGGTTCTAGACATACATTCTTATTAAGCACATTTTCACATTAGTCATGTCGCGTAGAAGAATTCAAACGAATGGAAGAAACCATAAGAAAAACCAAACCAAAACAAAACATAACAAAATAGAAAATAGTCTGCTTCATTCTGCATTCTGACTCGATAGTTCTTTCTCTGGATGTGGATAAAATTTTGCATCGAGTCCTTTGGAAATGTTTTAGGTCCTGGCATTGCTGTGAAGGGGGCTAAGTCTATTAGAAATAGTCTTCACACACCATGACTGTTATTGTGTATAAAGTTCATTTCACTCAGCATCAGTTCATGTAAGTCTTTCCAGGTTTTTCCTGAAGTCTGCCTGTTCATCATTTCTTATAACACAATGGTATTCCATTACATTCATAAACCACCACTTGTTCAGCCATTCCTCATTTGATGGGCATCCCCTTAATTTCCAGTTCTTGGTCACCAAAGAAAGAGCTGCTATAAATATTTTTGTACATGTGGGTCCTTTTCCCATTTTAGTGGTCTCTTTGGGATACAGTCCTAGAGATGTATTGCTAGGTGAAAGGGTATGCACATTTTTATAGCCCTTTTGGCATAGCTCCAAACTGCTCTTGGAGAAGACTTCTAGTTGTGTTAGTTAGATGGGACTTTTAAAAAGTCCAAGGATGTCAGTGATCAGAGCAGAGAAGAAGTCATGTTTCCAGTCATGGAGGACAGCTAGAGGACAGACAATAGCTACATGGATAGCTACATGGCCTAAATTCAATAGGGTATTTGTTAAATATTGTGTAGGACTGAACTCCTATAAAGATCTAAGTGAAGAAGAGATAAAAGATAAGATGATATATTTCAAAATAGTGAATGCAAGAATGAGGGAGGGGGAAGGAACAAGCCAGAAAAGGGGGAGGGTAAAATAAAGAGAAGTCATTAAGGGAAAGAAAAGAGAAAGGGAAGGTAGCAAGAAGGAGTTATTTGGGAAAACGAGGGAGGCAAAGTTTGTAAAACTACTTATTGTTCCGCTGGCTCCATATCACTATGAGAGGTGAACAGCCTAGTCTCCTCTGCTCCTGACTCCACCCCCTCCCTAGCTCCTAATCCACTGGGGATCTAAACAGGGGGCATACACTGCCCACTCACTGTTGTCTTAAATTGATGTTATATAGTTACCGCAAAATCCAATTTAAAAGTGAAAAGAGGCTTTTAATAAAGCCCCTTGTACTCAATTAATTATTTAGACCTCTTGAAATATCTGAAACTCATGCAGATTCCACAAAAGGGGCAAGATTATGTTTATTATCAATTTCTGAAATATACAAAAATACAGCATATCCCACTTAAAGCAATGAAAATACCTTTTAAGTTCCTAAGTTGCATATTAAGGAAGAACATTGGTGTAATAATGTCATAGCAGTAAATTATTTCTAGCTGAATTTGTCACCACGTAAAACAGTTTACAATACAAGTTATAAAGACCAGGACTTTTGAGAAAACATTATTTTGCATCAAAACCTTATAACATAGCAAACTAATAAAATGTTACTTGCCTACAAAGCATCATCTTTGTTTGCTTCTTACCTAGTGCATATAAATATTGTAGCTCCTTTGAAAAAAAATAATTTTACTACAATTAGCCTTTTGCTTTATTGAAGTGAACTGTTTATCATGAATTCCATATTACTCCGTGTTTTTATTACTTATGGTACAGAGAAGGTGATTTTTCTGATGGTATGTAGACTTTACTACAGTAACTATTTAAAACTAACATCTGCACATTAACAAAAGAGACATAAATAGAAAATACCTCTGAGAGATTAATATCAGTTCATGTTTAGTGGCTAAAATCTCTTCAAAGCACATACTTCAATTACCTCTTCTTTATTAATATTGAGTTAAATGAGAAGGTATCTTTTTTCCCCTTAGGCAGAGAGCTGCTAAAGATCACATACATTAGTGTGTCAGAGCACAGCTGTTTTTTCTGCCCTTTTGCTTAAACTGTACTCTTTCCACTTGTTGAAAAAGTGTGTGTCTAAACAGCTTGTCTGCCCCTCCACAAATGCAGCTGAGGAGCAAATATATTACAGTGTTGAAGTGATATCTCCCACAATATGTGCTTTTAGCTTCAACTCTACAATTACTTCTGAAATCCTCTAAGCTAATTGCACCAGCTTGAGAATAACTTCTATCCCTTTGGCTCATTTACAATTCACCCACATTCTTCAGACTCTCTCATTTCTCCTTGGCTTTTCCCCACCCCACCTCCAACAAATGATTTCTTTTTTAGATCTCTTCTTTCCCTTGGATTTTTCACCTATTCTGAAGTTCACTGCTGCTCCCATATACAAACAGTTCTTATTAACCAGGCAGGTCTGTTCACAAGAGCTCATTAGGGAATGAGCTGATGGGGGGGATGGAGGGAGATGATGATATCCCTGTCACTACAGGATCTTCCTTCAAGTAGATGATGAATGACCACTTTTCAGGGATGAAACAGGATTTTTATCCTTTTGAGACATTGAACTATATGGCCAGTAAGGTGCCTTCCTAAACAAGGAGAGCTTGAACACTTCTGGGACACTTTTGAACCTAGTAGTTTTCCACACTGACTATTCTGGATAGGAAGAGTATGGCTACTTCCTTTAATACTCCCCACACTCCAAACATAAATATTGCACTGGAACATCATAAAAGTTCATTAGGATTTACCAAATAATATAATATTTCCTGTTGGGAAGGAAGTAGTCTATATAGCTCTTCTCATTCTGGAAGGAAAGTGTGGTACAAAGCAAAGAGTTATCGATTCAATGTTTGAGGAGCTGGGTTTAAACCCTATCTCAGCCACATACTATCCATTCGAGGATGGGCAAATCACCACCTCACTGAAACACAGTTTCTTCAACTGTAAAATGAGGAGGTTAAACCTGACCATTTCTACTGTTCCTTCCAGTTCATTCCCTGATCCTAAGATCAAGGGTCATGAGCAACATTGTACCTTGAGTTTTCTTTTACTGGCAAGAAGAGTCCTCATCCTTTCCTAGCCTTTGTGAAATTAGATTTGTTGACAAATGCACACCCCTATATTTGATGTCACATATCCCAAAGAGGTCCTTTGGTAAAACTCCACAAGAGTAAGCTATTTATTTTACTACTAACTTTATTTCCTTCTAGGAATCTTTCATGGCTACCACTACTCCTTGTATATCTATAATTCTCCCATTTTAGAGTTATAACTTTCAGATACTTCAATAATAATTATCCATGAATCAAATAAGAAATTACAGACTTTAAATTGGAAGAACCATCAGATTCGCCCAAACAGGAAACCCTTCTACAATATTTCTGACAAGTGATCGTCCAGCTTCCCCTTGTAAACTTACAATAAAGAAAATCCCAGTACCTGATGCTTTGAGGGGTGTGTGGACAAGAATATGTACAGTGACAACCAACTACTTAACAACCAAACACATCTAGATATTAACTTAGATAGCTAAAAACTAAGGTCCCATAGGAAAAAAATTAATGCTATGATAACACATTCTGTGCATTGGCCTGGATAATGTTAGCCAAGTGTTCATTAAATAAAGATTTTAAAAATAACAATAAAATTCTTAGAAGAGAAATGAATGGGATATAAAAAATTAAAATTCATCATTAGGAGAAAAATTATGTAGGAACTGCCTAAACCAGTGTAAGATTATTCCCATATTTGACTAGTATCACATAAAAATATTCTCCCCTTTCAATTCAATTTGACAAAGTAACTATTAAGTTCTCACTGCGGACCAGGCATTGTGTTAGGTTGTAGAGATATAGAGGGGCAGCTAGATGGTGCAGTGGATATACCACCAGTGCAGGAGTCAGGAGTACCTGAGTTCAAATCTCACCTCAGACACTTGACACTCACTAGCTGTGTGACCTTGGGCAAGTCACTTAACCCCAATTGCCTCATTCTGGGTCATGTCCAGTTATCCTGATGAATATTTGGTCACTAGATCCACATGACTCTGGAGGAGAAGTGAGACTGATGACCTGCACAAGCCCTCCCTCACTCAAAACAAAGTCAAGTGCAAGTCATGTCATCATTCCTCTGATGTCATGATATTCTTCAGCAACGAAAGATGAACACACATACACAGATGCAGTAGTATATCCAGTATAGTAGTAGTATTTATATAACAGAAATAGTACAGCAGATATAGAGATTTATACAGAAAAGATAGTAGTGTTTATACAGTACCTACAATGTGCCAGGCACCATACAAAGGACTTGACAAATACCTCATCTGCTCCTCACAACAAACCTGGGAGGTAGGTGCTACTAATACCTCCATATTACAGACGAGGAAACTGAGGCTACAGAGGATAAGTGACTTACCTGTCACAAAATTAGTGTATGAGGCTAGATTTGAACTCAGATCTTTCTGATTCCAGGTCCATCATTCTATCTACCGTGCTGCCTCAAGGAATTTATATGCTACTAGAGAAAAACAATATATACCTAGGTAAATAAGCACAAAATATATGCATAATAATGTTATTAGAGAGAACAATATTTACAAATTCATTTGCTGAGAAATACGTGTGTGAGAGACAGACAGACACATGGACAGAGACACAAAGAGATTTCCTTGTAAAACACTGCTAAGCACTGAAATCAAAATCTAAGACCAGCTAAGGTTTTGTCACAGATCAACTGCTATGGTATAACCTCTAATTTAACATAGTCTTTCCTTCAGGTCAGGTTTCAGTCTCTTAGTTATCCATACTTGGTTTAAAAGGAAATCTGACTTCATTCTTCTGCTTGCCAATCACATGATCTACTCTGCACAAAGGAAAAATCATGTCTTGACTTTCCCAGGCAGGCTGCAAAGGGCCTTTACCACAATTGTATCCTCATTGTGGCAAGGACGTTAAAAAATCATTTTACTCTATTTTGATGTGTTCAGAAGTTTCCACAATATGGAAATTTTAAAATTCTACCCGCCTTTATCTTTCAGAGGCAAGTTTTCAATTCTCAGATCTTTTTCTCGGAGGTTCTCAGAAGCTTTGGCTTATGACTCATTTAATTTTCTATTACTTGGCCTGGGACCTCTGCTTTACCCTTACATGAATTGGGCTTTCACTCTTCAGTTGTGGCATTTTGCTCTGCTTGTATTATGTTACACTACTTAATAATGCATGACAGGGTGGGGTGCATGTGTGTGTATGCGCATGTGTGCATGTGTGTGTTAAACTTGCTTAATATAATCTGAAGTTCAGTCTACAAGCAGTCTACTGGAAGTTAATATGAAAAAAGGGGGCAGCACTCATCATATAACTAATCACCCTAGACTCATAGAATTTTTGAACTTGGAAACAAAAAATCCTAGTCCAAGAGTTCTTAACCATTTTTTGTGGACCCCTTTGGTAGCCTGCTGAAGTATATGAACCTCCCCTCCGAAAAATATTTTTCAATAATTGAAGGAAACGAGAGATTAGTAAAAATAGATAAAACTTTTCCCATCCAATTATGGACCCCCTTGAAATCTCTCTAGCCTCCCATCTCCATTTTACAAATGAAGAAACTGAGGTCCAGTGGCTTGCCGGACTCTCTTGTTCAGCTATAGTGTTGGTACTAGGACTCTGGTCTCCTGACATCCAGTCCAGAGTTTATTTTCCAATAAACCAGTAAGCCTTTAAAAAAAGACAATACTTCCCTAAAACATACATTTCCCAGGATTCTCTCTTCCCTCACCATCACCACTATTTGTGCATAACCTTTGGCCTGTTATTCAATTCAACAAACATATTAAGCACATATTAGAGCAAGGCACTGTGCTAGACATAGGAAATTTTGTATTAGTCAAAAAGTAAAACAATATCTGCTTTCAAGGAACATTTGTTCTGTCATCAATAAAATATTCATTAATTTCATATAGTTATCTAATATAAGTTCTAATTCTCATTCACATTATTTTAAACCAGACCGGTGATTTTATTGGTATAGATAGGTCCCAGGGAGAAAACTTCCTCTACAGTGTAGAACAACACCTAAACCGGAATTTATAGTCTTACATAGTTTACTAGAGTCACTGAGAGGTTAAGTGATTTGCCCAGGGTTCCTGGCTTTTAGAAGACAAACGTTGTGTTTCTGATACTTCCTCCATCCCCCCATATACAATGGGGCCTTGATAAGTATGTTTAATAATAGTCAGGGTATAATCTGCTTCTATGGGTGAACAATATCTAAAATGATGCCTGCAAAAACACTGAATTCCCCCACTAGTATCTGTAAAATAATTTAAATAGTTAGCTATATTTTAATTTCTCCTGCACACCCCCTCAATACAAAGCTCTGAGACTGAGAAAAATTCTCATTGATGAAAAGCCAAAAGAAACTACTATTTTTAATAATTAATCATTAGGTTACATAAAAGATTTCTCTCCCCAACTAATTATAAGTTTTACAAAATTTAGAAGACTGAAAAGAGCACAGCTGCTACAATTATGATTTATTTACCTTTGTTATGTTATATATGCTATATGCATTTTGTTATATTGTATTAAACTGACTCTTTACATATCCCTATTAGAATAGGGATAAATCATCATCTTAAAATTCACTGCCTCAGCTGTTCATGGAGAAGAAATATTCCAGTGAGGGTCATGTTCTAATCTAGCATGAATCTCCTGTTGTATTTTCCAAACTGTACTCTCTGTTATAGCCATGCACATTCCATAAGGTGTCAGTCCTACCGAATCTGCAAACAGGAGGCAAATCAGTTGGATTCAGAAGTAAATTTAAAAAAAAAAAAAAAAGAACCCAAAACATGTAGATGTCTTCATGATCACAGGGTATTATTTTTTTGTGGCCTTGAAAACAAGAAATATAAAGTAAGACTTCAAGATTTCTCACTTTATATTAGGTAGCAAACACTGAAAAATGATATGTTTTTCATTGCATTACTCCTGTATTTAATGCTTTATTGCCTCAGGGCGTTTCATTTTTCCAAGGGATCATTTAAGTATTGTCCAGCAATTTCCAAAGCAGGAGGATGGGGGAGAAGAGGTTTGGGATCCATTCCAAAGGAAGGGAGGAGCTTTTAAAATTCTGGATTAAATCCGGTTAAAAGTACACAACTTTATCCTTTGGACACTAGTCATGGCTACAATTTAAAGCAGGGTCAAATAGAATTACCTAAAGAAGGAAAGGTATAGGGGGAGGGGGAAAATTCCTTCTTTTGGGCATCTAAAAGACTTGAAAACAGTTATATTTCCTAAGCCTCATCCTTCCCCTTGGAAAGCACCTACAAGTTAGAAGGAATCCAGAGAAGAGCAGCTTCTCTTAGAATGTTCAAGCCTCCTTACGCCTGCTTATTTTTCAGAAGAAGAATTAGACAAAAATAATACAAATGGGAAATAAAGAGAATGACCTACTTTACACGGGGGGTGGAGGGGTGTGTGTTTGAAAAGCTCTCGGTGAACGTTTTGATCTAATTGACGGTGTGGAGTTGCATGACCAAATAAGGCGGTGCTAGTTATGTCGGGGCTGCTGAGGCTCAAGCCTTGAACTTGAAGTGGGGGGGTGGGGGTGGGGGTGAGGTAGAGAGGGAGAAAAGAGATTGGAGAAGAGAACGGTCAACCCCCAAGCCCCTCAAACCTAGTGGAACACCTAGGGGAAGCCCTCTACCAGTTAGCTGAATTCAAGAAAAGGGTTTGACAAAGGGACAGGTGGGGGCGCATTCTTTCTCCAAGACAGCCTTTACATCTCTGCCTTTACCACTTCACCCTGCCTTAATAGAACTAAACTAGGATATTTGGGATGGAGGATCCCCACGTTAGAAGCTCAAGGGCTTGACTGGAGGGAAGTGGGGGAAGCGGTGCGGAGCTGATGAAAGGGGAGGAGGAATGGCACGATTGGCGTTTGACTGTTCTTTCAAGCTGTCATTTCTCACTCCCTGCCTGTTATTCAGGGTGGTGGTCTTTCTAGGGGAAGAAGAATCCTCCCCTCCTCTGCTATTTTGTGCGGAAGGTGTAGGTCTCCAAGTAAGGGGTGATGGGAAGCAGTGGCATTTGGCGACTTTAAAGCTGAGCCTGCCACAGTGGCATCTAAATGCAGTGGGGAGGAGTCCTGCCCGGGAAGGTCCTGAAAAATCCGGCTGTTTTCCAAGGTACCGCCTGAGTTGTTGAGTCGCCCTTCTCTGCCCGACTTAAGTTTTAGAGCCAGGCGGAATTATCAAACAGCAGCTACTGGTTTATTTTAAGACTATTTATATACATCTGTCTCCTGCCTGATATTTGCTGTAGGCTTTGTGAAACCCTCCCTGTTTTTGCTCTACTTATTTTTCCTCTCTCTCCCTCTCCAGCTTCTCCTTTTCTTGGATCCTCGCCTGTCTCCTCCCACAAAGCGAAAAAAAAAAGGTCACGTATGTTTGGAAAAATATGTAGGTCAGTGGAACATTTCCTGCACTTGTGCAAAAGGAGAGGAGGGTGGCGGTGGGGGTGGGGGGGAGGGGAAGTCAGGAGGAGGAATTGGAGGGGGGGCAGTGTGTGCTCCTCTAGGCAATCTCCTCCTCCCCCCTCAAATCTACCTCCGATTTTAGGGGGGTGGGGTGGGGAAGGGGCAATTAGCATGTTCCTTTTCATCCCTGACCCATTTTCCAGACCAGCTACATTCTCCTTGAGCTAACCGATTATTTCCAACGAGCAGCGGCAGTTAATGCCGCCACCTCCCCCAAACACACCTCAGCCCTAGTCCACACCAACCACTGCCCCCGATGCTGCCCACTCTCTTCCTCTGACGCCCCTCTCCCCAACTAATTGGGAAAGCACATTTGTATTCTAATATTCCCTAAAGAGGATTGACTCCCCAGTGTGCCAGGACACCAAAGCACGGCCCTTGCCCCCAAGGCAGGGTTGGGGGGAACCGAGGGGGCGGCCCGACACACATCCACGCCCGCACACACACGCAGGTGAGAGCGGGAGGGGGGGTGGCCAAACGGGAGGGTGGAATCTGCGTGTCCCCCGGGTGCCAACTTTGATCGGAACTCTTGCTCCATCTCTCGTAGGCCCATTTACCTCCAGACCACAGCCTCTACCCCCCGCCCTCGCCAGCCTTCCCACCTCCCACCTCCCAGCTAGGCTGCCGGGCTGCAGCGGGACCCCAGGCGCCCTCAGGGAGCCCACCCGGGGCGCGGGCTGCCAGGGTCCGAGGCTGCAGGCGGAGAGAGGACTGCGTGTCAGCCCGTGGGTCCCGAGCCCCCGTGTCGTGCGTGCGTGTGCGGTGTGTGCGTGTGAGTCCGCGAGGCGCAGGCGAAGCCGGAGCCCCGGGATGCGGTGGCTGCTCTCACCATGAGATACCGCGGCGGCGGCAGCAGGAGCAGCGGGAAGGAGGAGGAGAAGGAGGAGGAGGAGGAAGAGGAGGAGGAGGAGGAAGAGGAGAAGGAGGCGGCGGCGGCGGCAGCAGTGGCGGCGGCTAACGAGGGAAGCCTCCCTGGCTGGCTCTGCGTGCGGAAGAGTTTGCCTTCCGAGCAGCCCGGCCTCCCGCAGGACTGGAGCGGCGGCGGGAGCGCGAGACGCGGGGAAAGCGGTCCGAGCCACCGCAAGGGTCGGAGCCGCGACTGCGGCGGGGACGGTGGGAGCAGGAGCAGGAGCAGGAGCAGGAGCAGCCGCCGCCAGCAGCCCGATCCGAGCAGCCCCAGCTCTCGGGTCGCCTCGGCCGACAGCAGCAGCGGCAGCTGGAAGAGCGCGGTCCCCGCCGGGCTCCAGGGCTTCCCCCAGCAGCGGCAGCGGCAGCTGGAGCCCCCCGAGCCCCGCAGCCGCCGCCGCCAACAGCCCAGGTAGTGCGGCTCCGGGGCTGGTGTGGGGGCGGGGATGGGGGAGACCAGCCAGCCTTCTCGGGCTTCTGCTGGGGGACACGCGACTGACTACATGCCTCTCTGCGTGTGTGTGTGCGTGTGTGTGTGTGCGTGTATGTGTGTGCGTGCGTGTGTGAGTGTGTGTGTGTATGTGAGTGAGTGTGCGTGTGTGTGTGTGGCGAGCGTGGGTGGCTGTGTTCATTCACCTGCTGCCTGAGGCGGTGGGAGATGCTGTCCCCCCGCCCAGTGCGCGGACCCCTGCGCGGAGTGGGCCGTGGGCAGGGCCGCTGGGGAAGGCTCCCTGTCTCTAGGAGGTGCATGCATATTCACACGCCCATGGCCCTGGGTTACCCATTTCTGCAGGAAAGCCGGAGGAGGAGAAGGAGGTGATTACAAACTCTGGGCATTTCAGTGTTTGCCTGGGAGTCTGGAGGCAGTCAGTGGGCCACCTCCGAGACTTTGGGATGTTTTTGACACTTTGGGGCAGCGTCTGAGGGGGCACTTAGCCCAGGCAACAGCATTTGGGAATTTTTAAGCCATCCCCACCCAAGCCCACGATCGCAGATCCTGCGGATCCCGGTACGTTTTGAACTCCGGATTGATTGCTTCAGGCTTTTACGCGTTTGCACTTTAGTGGAACCGCCACGAGTGGGGAGGAGTGGGTCGAGAGCCTTCTGACATTTGGAGGGAAGGAGAGGGTGGCGTGGGTGCCACTGGATACACCTCTTTGGTGACTAGATTAGAATTTGGCCCAGAGTAGGTACTGAGCCTGCCGTCAGTTGTTTGGAGAACTGAAGAGTCCAGCTTCCTGAGTAGCCTGGTCAGTTGCCCTGTAGTTCCACACTATGCTTATCCATGAAAGGCTGAGGGCATTCGAGGTTTTATTGGAAAACGGGTTCTTCAGCCCCCTTAGATGAAGCAAGCTTTGGCTTTCATAAACTGAGCTCTTGCTAGGTAATCAGAAAGGGATTAACAGGTAACAAGGTGCTGCATGCAAACAAATACACGCAAACCTCACTACACTATTGGCCACTCCTTATAAATGCTCAGGGTAGGAAACTTTATTTTCAGTACTGTGATTCATAAATAATTAGTAGCTAGATATGGTGATCAAGCAGTGGAGAAACCTTTAAACACACACACACACACACACACACACACACACACACACAACTCCGTAAAACTCTTGATTATAACAGGTATACATTATTACACTAAGCTTTAGGCTCTCAAATCCAACAGGTGTTCTCATTCTGAACAGGGGTCTCTGAAGTGGAAAATTATGCCTTCCTGTTCATTATTAAGTGCTACTTTCAGTATCCAGTACATGACAAGGGTGATACTTGTTTTTTTCTAGATCATTATGTAAATTGTATGTCTTTACAGGCAAAATGAAGTAGAGGTGATATGATTATTGTGAGTGTAAATTAGTTTATCTGGATAATTTGGGGTCAAAACTTTCTCTTTTTCCTTAGTAGGAGTACACTTTTACTTTTGACTGTGGGTTGACTCAGAAATATACTTCACTTAGCTTGCATGAACTGACTTAGTAACGCAATCACATCACCTCTGATATGCTTTTATAACAGTTAGCTGTTCCAAAGCCTAATGGTTGACTAACGATTTATTTTCTACATTCAAAATATGGCTCCCCTTCTTAATCTAGAAGATGTGTTTCAAAATTCAAGAACAAATGCTTCCTTCATCTTTTGCAACCTGATTTCCCGAAAGGAAAACCGGTTTCCACAATTTTGCTAATAACCAAAAACAAATATAAATAGAATGGTTTGAGAGATTCATTCTGAAATAGGCCTTTATTTCACAAAAATGAAGCGTTTCATTATAAGCCCAAACTAGGTGTAATAGAAGTATTGGCATGTTTCAGCAGTTTTCATTAAAGCTTTAGTTAAAAATAAAGTGAGTGAACATAAACTCAATCAACAACTATGTTTTCCTTAAAGAGAAATCATGGTCTAAGGCTTACAAGAGTTGTAAGGGAAAAGCTTTTAGCCATTTCCTTTTGTGAAGTAGATTTCTTTATTTATTCTACAATCTGCCCCCATGAGTGAACATAAAGTAGGTTTTGTTCTCACTTATCCCCTTGGTGACATATAGAATGAAAGAGGAAAATAAATTCTAGAGGAAAGGTTATTAATAAAATTTCACCTCCAAAAGAGTTGAAAAGAAAGGAACCGCATCTTTGAAAACCAAGATGAGCTTTAAAAATGAGCATAATGAAAAATCTGTAATATATGACTATCTAGACTAAAAATAAAGTATTAATACTTCTGCTGAAAAGCTCGATTATTTTTAAAGTTTAAGGGGTTCATTGGAAATATTTGGACTTTTCTAGCTGATTAATTAATAAAATTTGAAAAAAAATATTTGCTTGCTCTCTGAAGCAGTCTTTTTTTTTCTTTTTTGAGTAGTTTCCCCCTTTTCCTACCATTCTAACACCTGGTTGCTAATAGTACTTTTGAAAGAAGGTTTAAGAGTCAAAAAAAACTTTGTGGGTTTTTTCATATGAAATAGTGTATATATATACACACATATATATGTCCATATGTATGTGCACAGCCATCCTTATGCATCACAACTTTATAGAGTAATACTCTCAAGGACATGTTATTTGAACACCATGGACTAAAAGGACTATGTTTTTTGGTCCCTTTAATATATTTTTTTTTGTATTTAGTGTTTTTAAATGATTTGTCAGACCTTCCTTGGGGACCATGACATCACTAACTGTTGTGCACTGATTATACCGCACAGGATGACTTCTCTTTTCCCAAGAGAGGTCAAATTGTTGAGTCATTTGAAATGTCTGAGTGATTAAATATTCTTGGCTGCATTGTATCAAGTGTTTAATTGGTAACTTTATGGCAAGTATTTAATTTAGTTGTACTTTCAAAAACAAATTATAACTGACCTCTCATTTGCTTACAAAAATGTTGTGTTGGCACAACCATCATCTTTCTTGTATTTGTTATAATGGGTGAAAGAAAGACTTTAGCTAGACAGTGATACTGACTCAAAAGTTATAAAAAAACAAAAAACCCTACCCCTTTATATTTTGTGTTCTAGTGGGATACTTAACTATGAGTAATTCTGTTTTGAATGGTATTTCTGATGATGTACTTCTTTTTTTATCCCCAATGCTTAGCATAGTACCTGGCACATAGTAAGTACTTAATAAATGTTTACTGATTGATTAGTAATGGTGGATTACTATGCTAAATAAATATTTACTAAATAAGAACATATTCTAAGGAAAGATATTTTTAAAAGATAGTATAGAGGTCAATCTATCGAGTTTTCCTTACCTCAATTCATTAACTGGAGCTAGAATCTATTATAGAAGTAGAGGGGTGAGGCAGGGCCTGCTTTTGTATACTCCAAATTATCCCACTGGTAAAAAGTCCATAGACTTCGGGGAGAAATCATTTGTGTAGAAGTTACTATACAACTATATTATATACCACTGTGCTAGTCAAGTCTCATGATTTCTTGACCTGAAGTTCAAAAGCATTACTTGATCTTATCCATACTTGAAAATGTGAGAAATCAGATCACAGTCCTAGTCCACATACATTGTTGTACCTTTAATTCCATCAACATGGGGACACCTTCAACCATCATGTTTCACAACCCATCTCTAATATACAGTCTTAGAGAACTGACTGAAGCTTAGAAAATTGTTACTTGCCCATTGTCACACAGCTAGTAAATTTTGAACTAAGTTCTTAGTAATTTTACCTTAATATCCTTGTAGAGTGGTTACAGGACTGGATTTGGAGTTAGGAAGACTGGAATTCCATTTGTACCTTTGACATTTAATATATTTTACTAGTCACATCACACTGGATGACTTATATTACTTCTCTGGTCCTCAGTTTCCTCATCTGCATAATGAAAGAATTGGGATTCCCAGAATTCTAAGGTTACCCCTTCCTCCAGCTCTAAATCTGTTACTCTAAAAAGCCATGTTGCCACAGATAGGAAAATAAATCAAACAGTTAAAAAAAGTGTTCTGGTACACATTTGAAAAGAACCCTCCCTCAGATTGTAATTTGTCCAAGGTCATGGAGGTAATAAAAATGGAAGAGATGGGATTTGAACCTAGGTCATTTTATACTGGGTAGCTAGGTGGTGCAGTGGATAGAGCGCTGAGCCTAGAGTCAGGAAGACTTAAATTCTAATCTGACTTCGGGCACTTAAGAGCTGGATGACCCTAAGCAAGTCACTTAACCCTATTTGCCTCAGTTTCCTCATCTGTAAAATGAGCTGGAGAAGGAAATGGCATAGTCCTCCAGGGTCTTTGCCAAGAAAATCTCAAATGAGATCTTGAGGAGTCTGATGTAACCAAAATGACTGAACAGTGAACCTCTTTCATTAACTTTGGCAGTCCTTCCAGTGTACCAAGACGGAGATGGTTGTCTCCTTCCTCAGAAAGGTCATAAACCCATAGTCATGTACCTCTGAGAAGTAAGGTGTCAAGTTTTTGACCTCATCCATGTGTTTCTCAAAGTAACTCAGACTAGCCAAGGTGCAGCCAACAGTGGAGAGGGCAAGCGTTAAGAGGGTATATCGAAGGACATTATTTCTTTGAAAAAAAATCTACCGCTCAAGACATGTATATATTTAAATCAGAAGTTCTTAATCTTTTGTGTGTGTCATCAGTCCCTTTGGTAGATGGTGAAGCCTATGAACCCCTTCTCAGAATAATGTTTTTTTTTAATGAATAAAATAAAATACATAGGGTTACAAAGGAAACCATTTGTATTGAAAGGAGGTTAATTACCAGAAAAGAACCCCAGCTAGAAGTCAGGTTGCCAATGAAAGTGGACAGAAACATGTGGTGCATTTTTCAAACCTTACCCTTATAGATACTTTGTCCTGGATCTGTTTAAGTGGCTATGTTCTTAGTGTCCTCTTGGGATAGAAATGAGTGGATCAAACCTAGCAAACAGATGCTTAATGAATATTAAATCTTAATAATAGGAATGCTTCCAAGCATTCTTACTTGTTCAACTTCTACAAGATACTTTACAATCTCATTAAAAAAATGTATGAAGAATATTTTGGGTGGAGCCAGGACTTGGGGGAATCAGAAATACATTATCATCATCTCGGGTATTCCTCCAGAATTACTAGGGTCAAGAGACATTCTAGGTGTGGACAACCTTTAATCATGTAAGATTGGATTTAAACAGTACAGTAATTTTTCCCCAAACAGTATAATAAATCATTTCTGTCATAATGGGTACTCCCTTAAACAAATGTGTGGCAACTTTAAAATGCTCTAGTCTAAACCCTGATTGCTTGTCTTTTACTGCCAGATTGTCTTGTCTTTACTACAGAAGCAATGTTCTTTTCATTGGCCATATTCTCCCACAGGGCAGAGCACGCAATAGGGAGAGCACAGGGTCATGGAGATTCTTCTCATCCTCTTTGGTATCAAGGTTAGACTTCTTTGCCCTAACATATATCATAAGATTGCAGATATTTGACTTTAAAGAACCATAAAAATTATTTGGTCCAACTCCCTCTCTTTTCAGTTAAGGAAATGAGACCCAGAAAGCTTAAAGATTTTCCCAAGGTCATGCAGGTAGGAAGTAGGAGAACTAGGATTTGAATGCAATCCTGTTGCAGGTGTACTTTGACTGTGACTTAGGTGTGGTTGAGGTTTACAGATACTAGTAATAACATATTTGGGCCTTGCTGGTTGTATTTTACTTGCCTTTTACTCAGATTGGCCAGAACTGGTCTCTTCATTACATAGCCTGAGGTGAGTTGCCAGAAGGAGCTACAGCAGTGAAGTTATTTTTCTTTTTTTCCTTTAAAGACCAGTAAAAATCCCACATTGTCTATGAAGCCTTCCCTTATCACCTTAGCACCCAATGACCTTTCACTGCTCTGATTTCCTGAAACGTTTAAGTTCTACCTATTTAGTATGTATCATAATCTCTCTGACACTGTTATCTTTTTATGTAGGAGGACAACATTTAGATTAGGAAAGAAATTTAGATATTATTTCATTTAACTGTTAATTTCACAGATGAAAAAATTGAGGCCAAAATGACTTTGTCTTTCCATCTGTTCCCATCCAGATGATGAATTCCCTGAAGCCTAGTGTCCATAACTAATATTAGCTTGCTCTTTGCAATGCCTTATACTTAGTAGGTGCTTGGACATATTTCTTTGACTAATAATTTGGGTATCAGATGGAGAATAAAATATAGGGTGGAACTCTAATAGCCTTTAACTGGTCTCCCTTCCATAAGTCTCTTCTTGTTCTCCTCAGAGCTGCCATTCGAAAATCACCATCCCTGCCCTGCTCAAGAAACTCCCATGCCTCCCTATCACCCCTAAGTGCTCACATGAACTTTTCAGCTTGGCATTCAAAGTCTTTCATAATGTGGTTCCAGCCCTGTTTTTCTAGACTTATTACACATTATACCCCTTCACATATTCTGAATTCCAGTTAAACAGTTGACATTTCGTCTCCTTTCTGTTCATAGGCTCTTCTTCATGTCCAGAATGTGTACTGCTTTCTTACTTCTTTTCTTAGAATCCCTTTTTTTGTTTGTTTTCAGTCCTCTGCTCAAGTGTGCCTACTCCTCCATGAATGCTGGCTCCTTGAAGCCAGTGACTGTTTTCATTTTTTCCTTTGTATCTCCATTGTCTAGAACAGTACCTGGCATGTAGTAGATAAGCCCTTAATAAAATACCTGTTAATTGATTGATTTGAATGACATGTCTTGGTTTTAAAAGAAGGAATGGAATAATCTGGCTTTTTTATGTTCTTGGCACTTAACATTTTTTGTTGATGTACTCATCCCAGGTAAAGGCCAAAATGTATACCAATCAAAGATATTCTGTTTGCTGAATGTGTAGTCATAGGTGGTTATAAAATAAGTATCATAACTTTTTTCATTTCTCTTTATGCATTACCCTCAAATTCCAAAGTACCTTTGTAAGAAAGAAGTTACTACTCCACAAAGAACATTTAAATACACACACCACACACACACACACACACATATACACATACACACACACACATGCATGCACTGAGAATCATCCAATAAACTAAGGGCTAAACAAACAATCAACAAAAATTTGCTTTTTTGTCCATTTTGGCCTATTAGTTTTAGGGTGACCACATATACATAATCCTTTTTTCAAGTTAGAAAATCTAAAAATACAAGAATGTTCTCAGGAAAAGATGATGTTACTTTAAATTTGAACCTTTATCGTTGGTCTTAAATTTTAACCTGAAGGGTTTTTTCAGTAACAGGGCCTGAATGGAATAAATAAAACTTCAATGGAATATAGAGCCAAATTTAATGAAGTGCCATACTACCTTTGAAATTGTAAAGCTAACTTAGAATTTGTTTTCAAATTAAGATATTGTTATCTTTAGTGTCCCACTCTTCTCCTTCTGTAAAGTTATTAATTATAAAGGAAAAAAACAATCCCTGAAGGTATTTACCATAGTTCACAGCTTTGCTCTTGTATAGTTCATTTTATATATGGCTACCTAGAGACAATAGCTGTGTCCACCCAGCACAAAGTGTAGAGAAGATATTGCTAAGCCTGTTATAGGAGGCAGCTAGGTGGCTAGTGGAGGAAGACCTGAGTTCAAATTCAGCCTCAGATACTAGCTATGTGACTCTGGGCAACTCAGTTAACCTCTGTTGGCCCTAATTCACTGGAGAAGGAAATGGCAAACCACTGTAGGGTCTTTGCCAAGAGAACCTCATGGATAGCATTCGTGTGCTGTGGTCCACAGGGTCATGAAGAGTCAGAAACAAATGAACAGCAATGCCTATTATAGCAGTGTAGACTGCCAAGCTGGATAATTCTAGCCTGAAGGAGAGGAGGAGAAAAGGAGAGAGAAGAAGGAGGAGGAGCGACCTGAATTAACTAATTTGATTGTCTGTGTTGCTCGAAAAAGAAGACACCTTCTGGTACATCCTCCATTACTCTATGGGCATATGTTATCCCTAATTATCCTAGAAGAATTTCGTCTTCTTTATAGCCTCTTTTGTTCTTATTCCGTCTGTTGCAATTGTCAGTAAGAAGTGCATTCACCGCCATACTCTGGGGCAACTTCGCACTGGCTAGTTTGTTTCATGCAAACTTGAAACAAGGAAAACTTCCAACAGTATGTATCCCTTGGCTAATCCACCTTTCTTGGGTTAACCCTATGTGTATGGGAAACTCCAGTGCCTGTCAGTGTGAGAGTAGTATGACTTTGGTGGCAAGGAAACGGTACTGGTTTGGAAATCAGAAGTCCCAGTGGTGCTTCTTCCACTTAATGATTGTATGATTTACTTAACTTTGAAGTCACTTAACTCTTCTGTGCCTCTAATTTTTCCTCTTTAAAATTAGGGGGAGAGAATCTTCCTTACTCGCTTCACATGGTTGCTATGAGGATCAAGTAAGCTGATCTAGGCAAGATACTTTGTAAATTATAAAGGGTCATACAATCATCATCCATCTCTATTGTTGTGAATTGGCCCAGATCTGTTATTTCATGATCTAGGGAGCTACCTCTGCTAATGCAGGTAGGCAACTAGTCTGTAACTTAAAGTCATAGATTGCTCCCTGGAGATATAGGAAGTGAAATTGACTTATAGATGGTCACACAATCAGTTAGAAGCAGGATTTGAATGCATCTACTTCTGTCCACCATTCAGTATACCTTCTCTGGCTGATATCATTACCTTTCTGAAAGGTGTTTTGCCCAGCTTTCCCTAGAGCTTTTTCACTGTCACTCTTTCTTTCCCTTCATTATGTCAATTCTTCACTCTCTTTTCTCATCTTCCAGTAATACAGATATGCACTGGCTATAGGGGAGTTAGCCTAGAGATATACTTAGGGTCTTGACTAATATCTATTTTGTTATTGATGTGTAGTTTTTTTCAGTCATGTTTAACTCTTCATTATCTCATTTGGGCAAAGATACTGAAGTTGTTTGCCACTTGTTCTCCAGGTCATTTTACAGATAAGGAACTGAGGCCAACAGGGTTAAATGACTTGCCCAGGGTCACACAGCTAGTAAGTGACTGAGGGCTAGATTTGAACTCAGAAAGATGAGTCTTCCTGACTCCAGGCCTGGTATCTCTTTGCCACCTAGCTATCTAAAAGGCAATTTCTACTCTTTTGCTCCTCTGACAAGTAACCCTTGCACTGAAACCTGGCATTTTCCATCCATCCCCAGATAGGTATCTATCAGTGATATCTTTTATATCCCAGAATTCCTAGTATATACCCATTGCTGTACTATAGTGGAAATACCAATTCCTGTCTTTGCCACTTACTAGCTATGTGATTGAGTAACCTACTACTTCTTCCTTATCTATAAAATGGTAATATTAATAATATTCATGCTGGGAAAGTGTTTTATAAATTTAAAGCACTATTATTCTTCACCATTTTCCAGTTATCAGTGTCACGATGAACCTCACACAATATCCCAAGGTTGCAGATGTTTAACATACTTCTAACATCTTTTAGTTTACTTCTTGACTCCTGCATAGGAGCTGATCATCAGGTTCTTCCTCCCCAATTATGTTTGGACTTATGCCAGGGGTGCATGGAGGCCAAACTTGAACTCAGTCAAAAGACCACACTTGAGGACCTAGAGGGCCACATGTGACCTTGAGGCCACAGGTTCTCTACCCCAGAGTCCTATCCCTTTTTTCCCCTTCTTAGCAGATTACTGCAAAAGCCTTTTAATTGATCTGTCCCTCAGTTTCTTCTTACTTATTACTTGATCTAGCTGCCAGAATAATCTTCTTCAGTTTTTGTGATCTAGAAAGGTAAAATAGTTGACTGTAGCCTAACATGTCAGAACCAAACAACTCATTTTGATACTCAAAATCCTTCCACCACTCATCAACATAATTTCTCATTACTCTTGTACAATGATGCACGTGTCCACAGTTAAATGATTTCAGTTTCCCTGATAGTGGCTTCCAGGCCCCTCAGATTATTTTTATTTTGTGAAGGAAGCAAGAGGGGAGTTATACCAAGGGCATTTGACTTTATAGAGAACAAGGATGGAAGTTCCAGATTCTCACTTCCATTCCTCACCTCTACCTGTGGATCATTCATAAGTTGCATATGCCAGGAACTGGTTATGTAAGTTTTTTAAAGTTGGCCTTTATCCTGTACTTTCTGTTAGTGTTAAACATTGCAGTTCTTACAGTACTTCAAAGCTTACTAAAAAATTAAGCACTGACAAATTAATATCTTTATAGTGCGAAAGACATTGTAGTTTCACCTCTGACTCATTTACAAACTGGACCCTCATTACTAATTTTAATTTTCTAAATAGTCAAAATAGGGATGAAAAATAATAGGGATAAACATAAAGACCTACATTTAGGATAAAAGAGTCAGTTTCTTTAGCATAAGGGTAGGTGAATTGTGCCTAGATAAGTGTCTGAAGACCTATGGGTTTTAGTTGACTACATGTTCAATGTCAACATATCAATGTAGTAAACAAACAAGCAAATCGAAACAAAAAAAAAAACCCAAAAATGTGATGCTAGGTTATCATTCATGAGAATGATACGTTGTTCAAAATAAAGGATCTGACAATTCTATTTGTCCATACCACATTTGGAGTATTGTGTTGCTTTCTGAGCACCAAACTTTAGAAAGTCATGGGATAATTGGGAGGCTGAAGGGCCTCAGAACGATGACATATATGAGAATTACTTATAGGAACTGGGGATGTTTATCATGGAGCAGAAGAGACTTGGTTCTGAGAGGCACAAAATACTGGTCTTGCAATATTTGAAAGGCTTTCCATGTAGAAGAGGAATGAAACTTGGTCTGTTTGTTTCTAGAGGGCAAAACTAAAAATAGTGTCAGAAGTTGCAGAGAGGCAGATTTCATATTCAATGTAAGGAGACACTTATTAAAAAAAAATTCAGAGCAGTCCCAAAGCAGAATGGGCCTTAGGCATCATCTAGTTTTGTTTCCCTCCCTCCCCCCAAAAAGTTTTTACTAGGATTTTAACTGATTACATGCATGAGGATGCATGTCTGTTGAGAGAACTCTCCTTAGATTTGCCTGAACCTAGAAGAGTGTTTTCTCTAGATGGTTCTGGACAGCAGATCATATTCTACCAGTAAAGTATAATGTGTGTTTAGTAGTCATGCTTGATTTAAAAATAGCTAGTATTTATATATCACTTTAAGTTTTACAAAACGACTTACATATAATTTCATTTCATTCTTACAACAACCCTATGAGGTAAGTGCTATTAGTATCACCTATTTTTTCAGTTGCATCCAACTCTTTGTGATCCCATTTGGGGTTTTCTTGGCGAAGACACTGGAGTGGTTTGCCATTTCCTTCTCCAGCTCATTTTACAGATGAGTAAACTGAGGCAAATAGGGTGAAGTGACTTGTCTAGGATCACACAATTAGTTAGTAAGTGTCTGAGGCCAGATTTAAACTCATGAAGGTGAGTCTTCTTGACTTCAGGCCCAGCACTCTATTCACTGTGCCGCCTAGCTGTTCTCTCCTCTCTTTTACTGATGAGGAAATTTGATGCTGAAAGAATTTAAATGATTTGCCTAGGGTCACGCAGTGTCTGACAAAGGATTTGAACTCAGCTTCCCAACTCCAAGTCTAACCCTGTATCCATTATGTCAACTAACTGCCTAATTTAATAGTGGAACAGGAAATTCTTTTGTCACCAGCAGAAAAGAGCAGGCTTCTAAGTAGGGACACCACACTCAGAAATCTATATTCTTTTTTAGACGTGATTTATTTTTTAAAATAATTTTTGCCTATTAATAAGCTTTTATTTTTTTCTCCTATTCCTCCATTGAAAAAAGGAAACAAAACAAAACCTTTGTAACAAATATGTAGTCAATCAATTATCACATTGGTTTTGCAAATATGTTTGCCTCATTCTTTGTCTTGAGTCTATCAAACTGTCTGTCAGGAGGTGGGTAGCATACTTTAGCATCATTCCTCTGAAATTGTAGAGGGTCATTGCATTGATTAGAGTTCTTAAGTCTTTCAAAGTTGTTTGTCAACAGAGATCATCTAGTTTGAAAGGCATTTTCAAGGATATGCAGCTGCATGGGCTCCTAGCTGGTATATTAGCTGTCTTTCTTTAGGATTTGTTGAATCAAAGGCCATTGGAGCTTTCTCTCAAGTGGCTTTCTTGATCTACAGAAAAATAATTTTCACTCTTGTGATAACTCTCCCTTGACATGTCAGTGCCATACAAACATCATGCATTATTTTTATATTACCAGCACAGTTCACCACAGGCACTTCCCTGCTGGGTCGCACCAACCCTTTTTTTTCTCACTTTCACAAAGCTTCCATTGTGATATAGTGGGGAGACTATTAGAGAGGGAATCAAACGCATTGATATCAAGTTTGGAGTTTGTCACAAATCACTTGTTACCTTAGAAAGCTATTTGACATCTCTGGTCTTCCATACCCTCATCTGTGAAATGACAGGGTTGGCCTGGGTGATCTGAGTGATCCCTGCTCAAATTTTGTGTATCCCTTCCTTCAAAATCTTTTGTAAAAATCAAAAAATCACTAATTCTTTCAGATCTTCTCTCCTTTACCCCTACAAAATCATTTACTTCTTTTCCATTGTTGTGATTGTCATTCTAGTCATGTCCAACTCTTCCTGATCCCATTTAGGGTTTTCTTGACATGATACTTGAGTAGTTTTTCCATTTCCTTCTCCAGTTCATTTTACATTTGAGGAGACTGAGACAGATAATATTAAGTGACTTGTCCAGGGTCACATCGCTAGTAAGTATCCGAGGTCAGATTTGGAACTCAGGACGATGAATCTTCCTGACTCCAGGCCTGGTACTCTACCCTTGCTCGGCTACTTGGCACTTTTCCAGTTTGTACTACATTAATTTGTAATTCTGTTGTCCAGTAAAGGTTTCTGCCAGAGAAGCAGCACAGTTTGTTAGCTGGAGTGTTGGGCTAGAAGTCAGAAAAACCTGGGCTCAAACTCTTCCACTCATAATTACTAGCTGTGTGATCACAGGCAGTAACGTTACTGCTTAAGTCTCATTTTTGCTCATCCTTATAACAGGAATACTACCAATAATTAGAGTACCTTCCAAGGTTATTATAAAACTCAGAAGGGACAATGTACACAACGCACTACGTACATTATTAGTTATAATAAGTTATTACTGGCAGTACTCAATTGTTAATATTATTAGAATGTGTTCTGTCTCCCCAACTATCAGTCAATCATCCAGCATTTAGTCAGTACTTGCTCTATGGCAGGCATGATGGTAGGTGCTAAAGATACAAAAAAAAAATTGAAACAGTCTCTGATGTCAGGGACCATATATTTTAGCAGGAAGACACCATGTATGTGTGTATGTATGTATGTGTGTATATATATATATATATATATATGCAGAATAAATAAAAATAAATAAAAGGTAAATATAAGGTACAGCTGGTCTTGATTAGGGGGAATAATGAATCCAGTGAAATGGTCATGTTATTTGAATTAGCATTGCATTATTTCCTTTGGGCTATAACCAGTAACCATATTTTATATGATGATGACTTCAAATATTCCCAATTCAAATAGATGTGACCATTTCGGGGCACTAATCATTTGCACTAGTCAAGACCTAGGTGTAGTTAGGGAGGTGGAAATCAGGAAAAACTCCTCATATAGAAGGCGATACTTTTGATATGCCTGGAAAAAAAATGAAGGTTTCTATGGAGAAAACAGGGGGTTCTATTTGGAGGAGGAGAGGAGGAAGTGCATTCTAGCAGTCGAGGTCTGTCTTTTCAAAAGTACAGAAATGATAGATGGAGCATGTGATTGAGGAGAAGAGAAATGGTGAGTTTGGCAGGACCATGAAAGTGTGGGAAGGTACTGATGTGTAATGGTATTGGAAAGGTTAGTTGGGGTCAGGTTGTGAAGGACTTTAAAAGGCAAACAGAGGACCTTACATTTTTTACTAAGGGCAATTGGGAGCCACAGTTGATAGAAACATGGGATCAGACCTATGCAGAATCACTTTGGTAGCTGTTCAGAAGATGGCTTGAAGTGGGAAGAGAATTGAGGTAGGAAGACCTTTGTAGTAGAGGAGGCCATTGCAATAGCTCAGGTAAGAGGTAATATTTGTATTCCTTGTGATCATCCCTTGTAGCTGCTCTGTGTCTCCTTTTATGCAATTATTCCTTAATATGTATGCTTAATGAGCATTTATTGAACATTTGCAATGTATATATATACTTTTTGTTGTGTTCGTCCTTCATTGATGAAGGAGACTATTCCATCAGAAATGATGACATGACTTGCACTTGACTTGGCTATATATCTGTATCTACATAGATATAGATCTCTCTCTCTCTCTCTATACATACATATATATATATGTATATATATATATATATATATATATATATACATATATATATATGGAGATACAGAAGTGACTGAGATAGTCTCTGCAACCAAACGATTATGACATAGCTCAGGAAGCATCACATTGTCTCTCCTATTCTAAAACATAGCATTATGTACAAAAAAAATCCACACACAACTGTAGCATAAAGTATAGAATGCTGAGTGCATAAGAGAGGACTAGAATCCTATGGGAATTCAGAAGAGGAAGTGATTTACTTCCTGTTGAAGGAATCAGGTAAAGCTTCTTGGAAAAGATGGCATTTGAGCAGGACCTTGAACAGGATGCATTTCTCTCTGAGCAAAACGATGTTTAATGAAGTGATAAATAATCTACTTTGCCTAATGGGCAGTTATATGAAGGGAGGAAAGATGAGATAAGGCTGGCAAGGTAGAATGGAGCCAGAACCTTGAATGCCAAGCTAAGAATTTTGGCAGTGCCACTTACTGTGTAATCTCAGGCAAACCAATTAACCTTTCATCTCAGTTTCCTCACTGGTAAAATGTGGACTTCGAACTAGATTAGGAGTTCTTAACTATGGGGTACATGAACTTTTTGTAATATTTTAATAATTGTATTTCAATATAATTGGTTTCCTTTGTAATCCTTTGTATTTTATTTAATGGGGAAGGTGTGAGAACACTCAGCAAACTTTCAAAAGGGGTCCATGGGACAAAAGAAGACAGAATCCCTGAATTAACTTCTCCTTCATTTCCTTCCTAACAGGCTTTGAGTCTAAGAAGTCATTTTAATGATTGGAACAGGGGAGTACCGTGGGTGCTATGTATGAGAAAAATTCATATGGCATTGGGATAGGTAGAAGGAGGAAGAGAAGGAATTAGGTGGAGCAGTCAGGTAGTTACTGCAGTAATCTGGATGAGAGTCAGTTGGAAATAGAACCAAGGTGACAGGAAAGGGGATGAACATGAGAAAGATTTCAGAGGTTGAAGAAATAGAAGAGAGGGATTAGGGATGGGTGCAAGAGAGAAAGAGGAATCATCATGAAATTATCAGTTTGAACCTGGGTGATTGGGTAATAATAAAGTAGTAAGTGTGTAATAGGAAACTGACAAAATTCTGTTGACTCAAAGGGAAAAAAAGATTTTGAGTTGACTTTATTAAACAAAAACCCAGGAAATATTGCTTGGTGAAAGTGTATCCATATTTAAATATAAATTTAAATAGAGAATCATTCTATTCCCCTTGTAGATCTCTTCATGATCTTGACCTGGGCTGCTCAGAATTCATCAAACATCCTACTTATATTTCATTTATATTATTTCCTCATAGTTTTGGTCAGGTCAGATGTCTTCACACAGATGTGAGATGAAGTAGGTTTGCTTTCTAGAACTCTTTTTGATTGGTGTAATTGGTGTACATGTTGGTGATGCAAACCTTAGTAAGCTTTGTAATGCAATAAAGACTGATAATTCTTAGTTTTCAGTTCAATTCATTGGACACACATTGAGTGCCTGCTGTGTGCTTTCTTGTTCTCACCCCACCCACCTACCTCCTCAGTAGAACATAAGCTCAAGTTGAGGGCAGAGCGTGGTTTTTTTTTTTTTGTAATTGTTTTTGCTATTTTTAGTATATAAAGTGTAGGGTACCCCCTATAGAAGTTCTTTAATAAGTGCTTATTAATTTGAATTTAATTGGGGAAGATCCAAAGTCTAGATATGATGGATATCCCTCCTGTCCTGGGCTCCCATATAGTTTTAGTCTATTTAGTATTAGGGTAACCACAAACTATGCCTTTTTAAGTTTAGCTGAATTCACCGCAGGAGAGTTGGGTTTTTTTATGTGGAAGAATGAGTCAGATGAATTTTTTAAATCTCTACTGTTGTTAGCTCAGCACTTAAGCTAGGCTAAGGACTCAGTTACAACTAGGTCCCCCCTGCTACACAAGAAATTCCTCAGAAATTTCAAAACCCCTGAGTCACCCTATCAGAGGAGCATCAGCACTAATGACCCAAAACCCCTTTTCTTACCTGTGGGAAGTTTGAATATCAACTAGCCTCCTTTCCCCCAGGAGTCTTTCTTCCCCATTAGTATGAATCAGCATTACTGCCCAGGTCCACTTGTCTCCTGATTCCTGTTCCTGCTAAACCCTAAGAACCCTATAGAAAAATAAAAACACCACCACCTAGACTTTACTGATTTGAGGGTGCCTCACTCTCTGCAGTACCCCAGCAAACCGGATTTGTTTCTGCCATTCTCCCAAACTGCAGTTCATATCATAAGTATGGCATTCACTAAAGCTGGCTTGCTTTACTGTCTTGTGTGCCTGCCACCTGAGAATGACAGATTTGGAGACAGGAGATTTGGGTTGAAATCCTGACATGAACATATGCTATTTGTGTGACCTTAAGCAAGTTATTTAATCTCTCAAGATGGCCTGTAATCTCTCTCTTAGTTGACCTCTAAGGTCTCTTCCAAATCAAAATTTATAATCCTATCACCTGTTTTTAGACAGATTCCTTCACAGGGAGTCTACATTTTTCCTAATGGATCCAGAAATATCTTCCTAGAATGGACAAAGTTATTTGCAAACTACTGATAAATTAGTTTACATGTTCTTCTGGAAATTCAACTTTATTTATACTTACTAATGACGGATGACTGTAGTCAAGGGAGAATGTCAAATGTTAAGTCGTTTCAGAAGAGAAATGGCAACAGACATAAAGTTAACTAATTAACCGATTTATATTTCTCATCACAGGACATGGGGACATATAAATAAGAGATTTTCTGAAGCATCACTATATACACACATGCACATAAATACATAAAATTCATTTTGAAAATTACTTGAAATTTAAAAATTGTATATAGAAACATCAATTTTGCTCTGCATTTTTTCCCCATTTTTTTCTACATATTTCTTTAGCACAGTCTATTCTTCACCTTGGATATATGCCATGAAAAAAGAGAAAATACTAGAGAACCTAGCATCAGAAACCATAAGTACTGAGACACTCTGTTTTTGTCTCTACAAAAATAATTCATCACTAAGTTTTCCTGGTTCATTTTCCTGTAGGTAAGATGAACTATTTATTTTTATTGGCATCTTTATGTTCACTGCAGGGAGGTATAATTAATTGTGCTTCTCTTCAGATTTCTATTCTTAAAATTCACTTATGTTTGTGGGTTGTAAGGAAACCTTCTAGATTTTAAACACAATGAAGACCATTAGTAGCAATCAGATTTACCAGCTCCAATGGCTTCTTCCTTCTATCATCTCAGCATTCTTGAACCTTTTTATCTTCATCCCTGTAAAAATGTGGTTAAAGCACCACAGTAGGGACAAAGAATGAGCACTGTTATCCTAACCCTTACACACAATCTGTGTTAAACATTATCACTAATGACCAAAAATGTATCAGTTTACACTTGTCTTTGGATAGTTTTTTTGGTTTGATTTGGTTTGGAGATTTTTATTTATTTGTTCATTCATTCATTCATTTATTGCTACTTTGCCATCTCCTCAAGAAACAAAGTGGAAAGTAAAGCATGAATAGGTGTCCTTTACTATTCCCCTGGGTTACTTTCTTACCTTGGATGAGTGACTGTACATGATTTTTTAGATTCACATGCCGTGTACAAGAGCACTTTACTTCCATCTAGAATTTATTTTTAAACTAATTTTTCTAAGAGAGAAATTGGGCTCAAGTAGGCACAAAGGAAGAAAGCTGGCAGCAATAACTTTATAGGGCACAACTGCTATTCTGTTCCTTGAAACCTTTCTTTGATGAGATGCTTCCTTTTAGTAGTGAGCCTGCTTTTCAGATTGTTCATTTGCCCTAGTAAGAATTGTAAAGTCAGCATGCTGGTGAGTTGCCTGCTTCCTCATTATCCTCAAAGAGAGCTGGATAGGTCTCTTTCTCCTGCTGATTAAAGCAATGAATGACAAGTTAGGAAATTGGCATGAAGACAGGAGCCACCCAGTGGAGTTACTATATGTTACAATCCATATACATACTACATGTATAATTAACATTATTGCAAAATACCTTGGTTCCTCCGCTTCATCAAACTGGTTCCTGATCCTAGAAACATCACAGATTAATTTACTTTAGGAAGGAGCTTCCTCCTAGAAGTCATGCAGAGGTTTATTCAAAACTCATATATTGACTCTCATGTGTGCCTGTCATTGATCAATACGAAGAAAAATATATTCCAGAAAATGGAGTATGTGACTTGAGAAAATTGAAAATCACTCCTATTTTCAACTGCTTTTAATGTTTTTATCTTATAATTTAAAATATAAAAGTGTCCTTATAAAAGTCTACTCAGTGACTAATGGAATATTAAATCTAGGAGGGATCTAATTCCTTCACTTAGCTCTTTTATAGATGAAGAAACTGAGATGCAGAAAGTATAAATGACTTCCAATAGCATACAGTTAATAAGTGACAGATCAGAGCTGGGGCTTTTTAAGAACATCCCCATTTTAAGATTTAGAAAGTATCCCTGGGTACTCCAAGGAGAGCAGTGTGTGGGACAGCTGTGATTTCATCAATACAAGGAACTTCCAAAGAGGAAATTCCCTCTGACAGTGCAGATCTGTACTTGTTGCAAAATTTACAGTTTTCGGGAGTTGTCTGGGACACTGAGAGGTTAAATGATATGTCATGGTTTATATAGTCAGTATGTGTCAAAGGTGGACTTAGCAGAAGCTAGCCTACCTGATTCTGAAGCTAGCTCCATCCATTAAGCCACATTGTCTCTCTAAAAGCTGGTAAGGTGAGAGGGAGAGGGAAATAAATATACCATGAATTCCTATCTCTGTAGGATTAGGGGAAGGGCAATGAAAGGGCTTTTCTTCTGTTTCTGTCACTGACATTTTTTTCAAGCCATGTGTGTCTATCTGGGCATCTTTCTACCTGTACTTTTCATGAGAGAAGGAAGGAAAGGAAAGGGGAGGAGAAGTGAGAAGAGGAGAGGAGAGGAAAGGAGAAAAGAGGAAAGGGGAGTAGAAGGAAAGGGAGGAGAGAGAGAAAAGGAGGGAGGAAGGGAGAAAGGGAAGGAGGAGAGAGGGAAGGGAGAGACTGAGGCCTGATTTCAGACACTACGAGGTCATACCTGGGTGGCCTTGGACAAGCCACTTAATGTTTCTGAGACTTAGTTTCTTCCACTATAAAAAAAGGGGAAATGATGCCTGCAATATTAACCTAACAAACTTGTTATGAGAAAACAGTCGTATAAAGCCTTTTGAAGTACTAGGGAAATGTGGGGTATAGTTATTTTCATTATTTGGTTTGCACTTGTGGTTGACGCCTAAATCAAATTGGTTCTAATAACTCTCATGGTCAAATTTGCATCACATCCACATCAAAGAGCCACGGTTAGCTTCTAGAACACTTTCTGAATATGACTGGAAATGTTACTTACATCTCTGGAGTTAAAGCTTAGCAGTCTTGTCTTGACAACATTAAGGAAAATGCCTTAGCTCTCTCCTGTTCCCCTGCCATCAAAATTAATCTGGTATCTATGTTTTTGTAAAAAGTTCTTACAGATAAACTACCAGTGCTTATTCTGATCTGCCCAGCTGGTGACATAGTAGAAGGGGAGGAGATTCAAATTTGGGTTTTGTTTCTTATATCAAGTCACTTGCTTTCTGCGGAGCTGTTTCTTCATCGGTAAACTGAGGTTGTACTGTTTGACATTTATGTCACATCTGTCTCTGATACTTTGATTTTGTAACCTATTTGACCTGTACCAAGTCACTGTCATCCCCGAGCCTCAGAGCCCTGGTGAAAATGGAGAAGTTGGACTGGACCACAGTGGTGTCAAACTGCAATAGCCACCTTGATTTAGAATGCTACAAATGAATGCTGTTTGTGTTGTCATGTATTTTTATTGATTTTCTTAAACATTCCCAATTACATTTTAATTCGGCTCCAGCAGGGAGCTTTGTAGGCTGCCCACTACCTGCAGGCTGTTGAGTTTAACACTCTGGACTAGAGGATTCCAAAGGTCCCTTTCAGCTCTAAATTTTATGATCTAGAAAGAACAAAAAATAAATTACAAATGGTAAACATATAACAAATAACAAATAATTTTTAAAAACATAAAAATGAGTATTGTCATTATAATGAACAATCCTGTCTCCAAAGTAAGGCCAAAAAAAATGCATCTTCCTCCCTTCATTAGAGAGGTAGGGAGCTGTAGATGTGGAACATTGTACATACTGTCAGAGTCACTTGATATTTTGATTAGTTTTGCTGAATTGATGTCTCTTTTTAAAAAAATTGTTGTTCTTGGAGGTGTTTTGCTGAACAGAAAGGGGCAGAGATATATTTAGAAATGAAGGTGATGTAAAAATAGTGTCAAAAATTTCACAAATAAATTATATGGTCCTATTATAAAATCTACATTTATATAACACATTAAGGTTTGCAAAGGGATTTTCACACAACTCCTGAGGAAAAGTAGAATCAGTTTTTTTTTTTAATGACCATTTTACTTATTAAGAAACTGAAATTTCAAGTTAAGTAACTTAACCATGGTCACAGAGCTAGTAAGTGAAGCAGAATTTAAACCATTTCTGATTTCAAGTCGAACACTCCTTAATAGGGGAGCCTGAAATTTCCATAAAAAGAAAGTCTTGGGGATAATGTATACTATATGAATGCCACACTGTATTAATTCTACAAAATTAGAAATCCCCTGTTGAAAACTTCCATGTGTGTGCAGTATATTAGTTAAATCAGTAATTAGTTAATTGATAAAAACAGTGTCTCTTTCCTAAAAACAAAAACTAAACTTAAAAACATCACATATAGTACTGAGAAATTATCTATTGCAATTATAGCATTTAGGCTCCCTAGGAGATTTTACAAAGTCAATTATTTAGTGGTTTGTCCTTCCTTCCCCAATTCACCACATAATAACCTTCTACCACTTTCTACTCTGGTCAAGACTAATTTTGGGGAAATCGTGGGCTGTAATTTCTGTGTATCTTGTTTTGCACATCATATGCTTCTGTAAAGAAGGAAGCTTAGGTAAGAGAAGGGGGATCAAGGAGGAGGAATGGAGCTAGACTGAGAAATGAGAGGGGTATTTTAGCTATTTTGCACACCTAGTTCTAATATTTGAATTCTGGTTTTCCTTTTCTAACTACTTATCAGGGCCATGCTACTCTGTCATGCATCTGGTCAGTTTAAGGTCAAGGCTTCCAGCTCTCTGGGAAATTACAGTTTATAGTTTGGACTACAAAGTCTAATTAGTTTCAAATTTAGGTTTTCTTCCTCCTCTTTTCCTTCTTTCCTTAAAGCTGAAACTTAGGAAAATTGGAGTCATGCTGTGACTTGAGACAGATGTGGAAGGAAGAAGATAAAATGTATATAGATTGAATCCTGGTAAATCATTTCTGCAAAAATATTCTAAGTGCCTACCAATTCTAGGCTACTGTGCTAGGTCTGAGGATACACTGAGAAAAACTAAGCAGTCTTTGCTCTCAAAATGCTTCTATTTTACTGGGGAAAGATGGTGTATGTGTTGGTGGTGGTCAGGAATTTCAGTCAGGTCCAATTCTTCACAACCCCATTTGGAGTTTCCTTGGCAAAGATACTGGAGTGGTTCACTATTTCCTTCTCCAACTCATTTTACAGATGAGGAAACTGAGGCAAACAGGGTGAAGTGACTTGCCCTAGGGTCAAAGAGCTAGTAAGTACCTAAGGCCAGATTTGAACTCAGGAAGATGAGTCTTCCTGACTTCAGGCTTGGCACTCTCTCCACTGTTCCACTTAGCTACTCCAGAACATGTACATATAGGAGTATTTAGTACAAGGAGAATTGAGGGAGGGAAAACTCAGGATTGAGGCATCAGGGAAGGCTTCATGGAGAAAGTGGCACTTGAATTGTGCCTTGAGAGAAGACAAGTTTTCTAAGAGGTAAAGCTAGAAAGGGATTGCATTACAAAAATGGGGAATTGACTTGTGGGCAGGAAGAGAAGGCATGGAGTTCGCAGAAGAAGGGAATGACTAATGGTCCAGTTTGGCCGAAATGTAAAATCCATCAAGTGGAATAGCATGAAATGAGACTGGAAAGGTCATTGAGAGCTAGATTGGTGGAGGACTTTAAATACCCTCTTATCGAGTTTTATTTTATCCTCTAGTACATGCGTAGCCACTGAGATTTTTCGAGTATTCCATGGTATCCGCCTAGCCTGTTCCTTTGACTGCTAGAGAGTAGAAAAAGGAAAATAAAGAAACTGTTTCTGTCATTTGTCAGTGAAATTGTCTTTATCTGAACTTAGTGTTTACTCGGTTGTTTATATTGTTTATAGTTCTGATTCAGGCTTTATGAAATTCAATGTCTATGCAGAATGCTGTCTGTTTTTCTTATGTCCCCATAAGGGGAAAAGTTTTTATTGAATATACTTTACATAGCACTGATTTATTCAAGCTATATTAGGCATCATATATAACATCTCTGTGAATCTGGAGCTATGAATACTGTCTTCCCCCTCCCCCTAATTAGAATCTATAAGAACATTCTGTTTTCCAGATCTCAAAGATTAGGGAAGATTCCTAATGTGGTGTCAGAAAAACTTAACTAGTTTGGAGACAGTGATCAAATCTCATCACCAAGTTGGGGATCAATAGTTGTACCTGCCAAAAGATTTGTTTCAAGGAAAGTGCTTCATAAATTGTAAAACCACCTTACAAACATCAATCAGTCTACAAACATTTATTAAGCATTGTACTGAATATTTGAGATAACTCAGTGTAGTGCCAATGTGATATTTACAGCATCTACAGTGGCCATGAATATCCCAGCACATTCTGAATCACAAAATACAACAGATTCTCCACATGGAAGACAGAACCAGAACATTTATTTGGACACCAGAAAGCCAAATCCATCATAATTTATACACAATAACAATGCAGAGGACAGCACCATCCCCAAGCTTTCCCTTTGTTAGGCTTCTCACAAACTAGCTCCATCAAATAAATCACAAACAGGCTCAAGCTCTTTCACTCACGCTAGCCAGCTGCCTGCTTGCATCCTTCCTAGCTCTGACTGCTCTCTGACCAAATTCCTCTCAGCTCTGCTTTAGTTCTGCCTCTTTCTGTTCCACCCATTCAGCAAATTCCTCCCACCACAGGTTCCAAGTCACTCAGACTTCCATGTGACCCAGTAAGGGCACATGGGCCTATTAATGAATGGGAAAGATCTTCCCATTTAAAGAACCATTACATTCAGGGAGCTCACATTTTAATTAGAAAGACAACACAACAGCTATACACATACAAGAAATAGCTATGTGTACATGGATGTATGCATGTATATACACATATATGTTTGTGTATGTGTGTATGTATGTTCAGAGAGAGAAAGATGATGGGTTGAGCAACAGGCCTGGAGTAGGGAAAACTATTCATCTTCCTGAGTTCAAATCTGGCCTCAGACACTTACTAGTCCTGAGTTCAAATCTGGCCTCAGACACTTACTAGCTGTGTGACCCTGAGCAAGTTACTTCATCTTGTTTACCTTAGTTTCCTCATCTGTAAAATGAGCTGGAGAAGGAAATGGTGAAGTACTCCAGGATCATTGCCAAGAAAACCCCAAATGGGGTCACAAAGAGTCAGACAGGACTGAAAAATGACCACTCATTATCACTGAAGGGAGTCAGGGAATCCAGGAAGTGGCAGTGAAAAGGGAAAACATTCTAGGAGTTGGAGATATCTAACGAAAAGGCACCTAGTTGGGTTGAGTGTTGCCTATAAGGAACAGGAAGAAGGCCAGTGTTGCTGGATCATTCAAAATGTGGAGGGGAATAAAGTGCATGAAGTCTGAAAAGGTTAGGAAGGCCTCAGGTTGTGAAGATCTTTAAATGCCAAAGAATTTTATATTTGATCTTGGAGGTAATAAGGAGCTACTGCTGTTTATTGAGTCAGCCATTATTTAATTTTTACTTATAGTAATGAAAGGGAGCAATCCAGATAATAAAAAATCAGTAGGATATCCCAAACCTGTGTGCAGTATACTTGCTTTGGGTCATGTGTAAATTGCATGATAGCTTTTGTGGGCTTTGTTTTCCTTTGTAGCAGATTTGCTTTTCTAGTTATGTTTTTCTTAGATGATTATTAAAATTAGTTCATATTCCCTGAGGCAGGAGGAGGAGGAGGAGGAGGAGGAGGAGCATGAGAAGTTTTTGCCAGCTTGGGATAATTTGCAGCTGATAATTGACAATGTGAATGACGGCCCACATTCAGATGATCGTATAATATTTCTAGTCTAAGTGTTGGTTCTTTCTTTTACTAAATTAGATTGAACTTTAGTATAGACTTGTATTATATATATACAGTGTCCCAAAAAGTGTTTGTGCAGTTTTAAGCCTTAATAGCACTAAAGACTTTTGGGACATCCTATATTTCTCCTTTATATTACAGTGCTGAGCTGTTGTTGTTTTCAGTCTTGCTAATAATTATAGCTACCATTTATGTAACGCTTTAAGGTTTACAAAGTGCTTTCCATATGTTAGCTCATCCCCATGAGGTAGGGGCTATGATTATACCCCTTTATCATATGAAGAACTTGAAGCTAAGTGACTTGCCCAGGGTCACCTTGCCAGGAAGCATCTGAGGCAGGAGATGGCCTCTGTTCTCCCTGACTCAAAGTCCAGCATTCTATCTGCTGGGCTACCTGGCTGCCTTGTTCATTTTCCTTTCTTATTATCTAATATTCTAGAACATCTTGTGGCAACATGCATGAAGATCCACTGATCCTCCTGGGCACTCCTCAATCCCTGCCCCACCCCACCTCAGCCAGAGACAAGAATTGCCAGATTGTGACCATTGAAGAGGGATTCAGGATGATAGAATTAAAAAGAATGGGAGTCAGCAAATCTGCGTTCTATTCCTTAATAGCCGTATAACCACAAGAAAAGTCACTTAATTTCCCTGGGATTCTGCTTCTTTGTTTGTAAGATACAGGAAGTTGGATTTGGTTATCTAAGGTCCCTTCCCACTCTAACATTCTAAATATATTCACTTTGCACTTATATTTTTGAAACTATAGTTAGAAAATCAAACTTTATAAAACTTTATAGTTAGAAGATTAAACATTAAAACTATAGTTAGAAGGTACAAAATAAGGGACTTCTTTCATGTATCCTCAGCATATTTAAATGCTGACATTTAACACAAGGAAAAATTCTTTGTGGCAGTTTTTTTTTTTATAATGGAATTACTTAGCCTGCAGAAGAATAAGCCAAAGTCAACTTGGAATTTATCTATGACCCAACTCAAAAAAAATGTTATGTCATTTACCACTATCTGAGGGCTTCTCAACTGCTTACCACTTCTTGGTCAAGGGATACATGTATTTATGTTCAGGTGTACTTATCCCTCAAAGCAGCTCCAGGCTTAGCTCCTAGAGGAAACTGAATAGTCTGTATTCCAAGAGGTCCCTCTATTTCTTCTTACTGTCTTGACCACTTTTTTTAGATGTTCTCAATTATTTAACATTTACAACTTATTATAGATTCAGTACTTTAGAACAAATTAAAACATGGGCAATAGATATTCATCATCTATTTGATCTTTCCTGTGTGAATGACCAGGCCAGTCTCTTTTGAGTGGTTGCAGAGACTCCTGGAGGCTTTAATAGGGTTGGGATGGGAGGCAATCAAGACAATGTCCTCTATAAATGGAGCATTTGGATGACTTCACAATTCAGAGGAAATGCATTCTTGATCTGGACCCTATGCTAGATCGTCTACAACCTAGTAGTGAATATTTTTGTTGAACATACATCTCCCTGTGTTGTGCCTCATTTGATATTTTATTATAACTATTTTGAAGTTATTTCTATCATTATACCTTCCAAGGAATTTCAAATTATCTAGATCTATGGATGAAGACATTTTGTTTTAAAATTTTAAAAAAAGCCTATAAGGCATATATCACATAACAGAAGGTGGAAGGAAGGAAGAAAGATGATGAAAGAAAGAATACGAAGGAGGTGAGGACATTAATTTTAATGCTTAACCAAAATCATTGTGATTTTGATCTTCCTATATATGGCATGGTCAAAGGGAATAAATAATATAGGTGATTAATGCATCGAGTAAGGTAATTTGGGAACTGCTGAAACTGCTATTACTTCCACTTTGACCTATGACTGCAGATTTCCCCTTTTTCCTCCCCATTTCCAATACACAGAATTAAGCAAAGGTTTCCTTTTCCCTTTCCCTAACCATTTTTGGCTCCTTTCTCTTCATGTTGCCGAATCTCTGGGGTGAGGTGGAGAACAGGAAAGTTTTCCCAAAGCAAAGGTTCCAGCCTGACTCTTCTCTGGATTAGCAACCAAGTCTACCGGTGACTATTAAAATAGCAGCCTCAGTGGCCAGAATTACATGTGTAAATCCTTTGTTGGATAAATTATGAGAACCTGTAGAGAAAAACATTATAATACTTACAAAAATAATACTGTTTTCACTATAAAAACATTACTTCTTTGGGTAATGAAAAATATACTTGAAAACAAATTCCAATTTTGACAACCTGTAATTGTTTTGTTTTTTCAGAAAAATATAGTTCTATTGAAAATGGTTTGTGTCCTAAACTCTTCCTTTTGAATGGAATTATGATGGTAGGACTGTCGTGATGTTTCACTTTGATCAGCCTCCCCTGGGAATTGTGTACCTTTCCTGATCAAAGTGCAAAGTCTCTAGTTTGATCAAAGCTTCAGTCACTGTGCACAAACTCCAACTTTCTTTTCTGCCTATTTCATACACATTTAAAATAAAGACCAAACAGCCTTTTACTGCCTGTCAAATATTTGAGTAAATGGATAAACACAGCCTTCTTTAAAGAAAGTTTTTCTTGTGTCGTAAGCAACCCTTCTTAAACTTTCTACATAAATGACTGGTTTTCAAAAAAATCATGTTTGAGATATTTTATAATCTGTAATAATACTTGCCAGTTGTTTGATTCCTTATGACCTATTTTTAAAATATTTAACCATTCTGTTTTTCAGTGTTTTATCCAAGTTATAACTCTGTGTGTGTGTGTGTGTGTGTGTGTGTGTGTGTGTGTGTGTGTGTGTGTGTGTTTTAACTTTATTTAGAATGGAATTTTCTCTACTTTTTACATTTTCCTTTAGGGAAATGAATGACGTTTTTAAAGGATTCAGATCCTTCCCAAAATTTCCTTCCATTATGTTATCAGATAATTAATTGTTCAGATATGTTTGAAGATAGGAAGATCTGTATGGTTACTTAGTGTAGAGGGATGGAATTCTGGCCCTACTGACCCATATACATACAAACTGATCAGTTGTAGCTTTAGAAAGAAACCTGAGAGGAGAGCTAAGGCAATTTGTCTTGATAAGTCAGCAGGGAAAAAAAAAAGGAAAAAAAAAACTTTGCTATTGAATTTGTCTATTGGGCCTCTTTTGGAAGTTTGAATTAAACAAGTAAACAGAAATTTTTTTTTCATTTTGTGTACAAAAAGAAGCTTTGATTCTTTTTAATACAAATGTAAATCAGTGCTTTATTTGTGTTACTAACAATGCATATAGTGAGTTCCTGTTCATCCAAAATGTTTAGGGAATGTGGTATTCTGGTTGAATAATCTGGTAACTCAAAAATAACTGTGCATGCCACATAAATATTAAATGGCTGTGTCTGGATGGTCCTACCCCCATCTCTTGACCATGCATCACTGTCTTTGCTCGTCACTCTTTGCTCTGGGTGCCTAATACTATCTCCTGGGTTTTCGCCACCACCAGCTCCCCTAACATTCAAGGAAACAAGGAAGTGTCCATTTCAATCATGAATCTGAGTTCAAATCTCATCTCCAAAATTTACCAAATATAAGTCACTTATGTATTGAGTCTGTTTCCTCATTTGAAAAATAGGGATGATTCTTCTACTTACTTTGCAAGTTCCTTTACAACGAACTGTTTTACAATCCTTAAAGCAATATATAAATGTGAATATTATGGTTATTCATTGTTCATGGGCTCAAAGAATCCTAGATCTAGAACTGGAATGGATCTCAGAAGCCTTCTCATCTAGTTTTCAGATGAGGAAATGGTGGCCCAGGAAGACACAGGTTAAGCATCAGAAGTAAAATTTGAGCCCAGGTCTGCTTGTTTTCTCCCAAACAGCACACAGCCTTCTTTGGTATTTTCTTTTTGTAAAATATATTTTTATACCTTATTTTTTATGTCATGTATGTTTCCCACTATGCTTTTGCCCTGCCTCCCAGAGAGCAGCCCTTTTAATGAAATATGAAGAAAAGAAAAAAGTACTGTGAAAGAAACAACACACCTATCTTAAACTATATGCAGTATCTCATAAACATTTTCCAACATCCCATCCCTAACTTCTGCAAAAGAGTAGGGAAGAGGTGTCATTTCATTTGTTCTTCTTTAGAGCAAAGCATGGTCATCATAATTTTTGCAGCATCTAGTTCTAATGGTTTTGTTGTCATTTGGCTTTTCATTTATATCATTGTAGTCTTGTGTAGCTTTCCTTACTTCCTTTTGGATCGGTTCATCTAAGTATTCCTATGCTTCTCTGTATTAATCAAAGTCATTGTTTCTTACACACAGTAATATTCCATTACGTTCATGGACCCTGACATGTTTGGTCATTTTCCAATAAATGAGTGTCTACTTTGTTTCCAGTTATTTGTGTTCCCTTCCACTTTGTATTTTTCTTTTCCTTTCTTTCCCTATCCCTTTATATTCTTAGCATGGATAGAATAAAGACCAGATCTGTAATTTCCCTAGTATAAGTAATTCCTGAGCAAAGAAACTCCCTTTTTTCAGTATAATTTAGTACCTTTTCTGCAACTTATATTCTTAGAGAGTTGAGGATCACATAGCCAGTATATGTTTGAAGTGGAACTTGAATCCAGGTCTTCCTAGCTTTAAGACCAACCCTCTATTCAGCAGGTCAAACTGCCTCTCTCCTCTTTGCTTTTCAAGGGAGATTTCCTGCAAATATATAAGAAGAAAGGAATAGGTTTACAGTGGCAACTAGATGGTGCAAAGGATAGGATGTTGGACTTAGAATCAAAAAGAACTGAGTTCAAATCCTTATCCAACCCTTACTAACTTTATGATACTGGGCAAGTTGCTTAACCTCTCTCAACATCTTATATGTGAAATGGCACATCATAATAGCACCGGTCTCACAGAATTCTTGTGAATATCAAATGGAATTGCACCAAAAGAGTTTTACAAGCCTTAAAGAACTACACAAATGCTAGCTAGCATTATTATGAGAAATGAAAAGGAGTTCAAGTTTTTATAAGTTGTAAAGGTTCTTAGAGTTGAACCATGTTCCAAACCACCAACTACAAAATACTTGGCTTCCTCCGTTAAGTTCCATTTTTCTTAACTTTGATGTTACTTAAGTTCTAGCTTCTGTCTTAAATTTGACTGGCCAGGCAACATATCTCAGCCTTCTGGAATCTTAATTATAGGTATGTGAATGTAGGGCTTGGGCAGTTACTTACTGTCTCCAGTTCTGTAAATCTCAGGGTACTGTCCCCTCACCCCCGACTGGTTTGGTCCCTTCTTCCAATCTGGAAGCTCCTACCCAAGAAGAATTGGCTGTCTCATTCCTCTCCAGGTTTGGGGTTCCTGCCATCGTATCCTTCTGCATGGTTAGTGGGTTAAGGTTAGGTTTTTCCATATCCTAGTCCTTGGAAGCTGTTCTTGATTTCTCACTTCATCCTGTCCTAATCTGAATGCTTCACTTGAAATATATTTCATTAGCTGTACGTTCCTGACTGTTTCAGACTTTGATGTTCTTCTTTCACGAACTAAGTCAGCTTCAAAGTCTACTCTTGGTTCCATCCTTTCCTCTTCATACAATGATCTCTTCTACAGCCTTTCTTACTGTCTTTTTCGGACCTAGTACTTTTTGTGACCCTGCTTTAGCACTGCAATCATTGATCAAGCAATGCTGATAAATACCTTGCAGCCATTAGATATATTGCAGAGGGAAGGACTCTTCCTATTTTCTAACATGTCTGAACAGTTAATTACTTGATGAGGTAATAGAAGAAATTCTCATGGATATTGATCATCTTTTTAGGGATTCATCAGTTCCCTTACATTAGTCCATGCTTTGGACCCTCTCCTTCTCAGGGGTTGATCCTAACTAAAGACCATTTATTATATATGTGTGTATGTCTGTCTGTGGGTGTATAGTAATATAAACTTCCACTAATTGAGTAGGATCAGTCTTTCAAATATGATACTCATTTTAAAAGAATTAGAAAACAATCTGATACACTTGAGACTAAAACTATCCTGAATACAATTTAATGTTTAACCCAAAAATTATATATTAAGTACTTACTGCTTGAAGCTCCAATATAGAAACAAAAACAGCAGCCCCTGCCCTCAAGGAGCTTACTTTCTAGAAGGGGTCACAACATCTTATTTCAAAAAAGAGGGACTCAGGGACCAAGAAAGAAAGGGGTTCCTCAATAGTGTCTTGAAGGAAGGCAGAAAGTCTATAAGTCACTTTGCCTGAAGGTCATTATCATCTGTTACTGACTGCACAATATCTTAAATATAGAAGATAAAACATTTAAGACTGACATCCAAACTGATACCCTAACAAAAGCTGGAAGCTGTGTTTTTAAAATAAATTCTTGATATAGTCTGTTTAATTATTTATATTTTTCTTATGAAAATAGAGAACAGGGGAGAAATCTGGCTATTTGAGCTTTCTGTCTGAATTCCCAGATGAATTGGAGTTCATGAAAGTAATGATAATACATTAGATTGATCAGTCCTTAACTCTGAAGTAATGAGTTTATCAATCTTTAACTCTGAAGTAATAGAGTGTTCCTGCTGACAATTTTGCTGGATCTTTGGTCATAAAGGCTGTGGGAACTGTCTTTCACTTTTGCTGGCTGGTGGCTTTTTCCCTTTGATCTTGGGAGACCAAGGTGACAAATTGCATAGAGGATCACAGATCTAAAATTGGAAAGGACCTCAAAGGCCATGTGGTCCATTCCCTTCATTTTATAATTAAGTTAAACTGAGTCCCAGGAGGTTAAGTGACTGGCCCAAGGTCATAAGGCAGTAAACATAAAAAGACAAAATTTGAACCAAGGTCCTCTGATTCAAGAACCAGTACTCTTTTTGCTGTGCTCGGATGTTTCTCAGTGGTGTTTTTGACTTATATTGTTTTATTGAACTGTGAAAGTACATCCAGTTTTTAAAATTGCATAATTTGAAGGGGGTTGCTGTTAAGGATCATCACAAAATTTTTCTGATAATGTAGGATCTTTAAGGAGAGACTTCATTTTTTTTTCCTCTCAGTGAGATCAATGTTGGATAAGATATTGGCCAAGATTCCCTTGGCAAGAACCACACAGAATTGGTAGGCATAGATAGATTGTGATCTGCTTCTAGGATGAGAATATTCACACCATAGAAATCATAGCTCCAAGTGAATTTTTGATAACTTGAGTTAGCCTAGCTGGTTTCTCTGAAATGGTTCTTTCAAATGTTCTAGTCGGATTTGGAGTATACAGAGATGGCCACTGAGCCTTTTTTTATTACTTTTTTTTAGAGGGGGAAGGCAAGGCAACTGGGGTTAAGTGACTTGCCCAAGGTCACACGGAAGCTGGTAAGTATCAAGTGTCTGAGGTTAGATTTGAACTCAGGTCCTCCTGACTCCAGGGTCCAGTTTCTATTCACTGCAGCACCTAACTGCCCCCACTGAACCTTTGTAATAAATAGTCTCCCCTTGCATCTCTATTCACCTGATAACTCTGTGGTTTCTATCTCCTTGCCCTGACCTCATTGGATACTTTGTTTAGCCTGTGTTAGAGGTTGCCTTACCTTAGCTGCAGATCTACAGTATAGTAGAAGTATATTGTAACCAACAACTTGGCAATGTCCCTTTCAACAAAAAAACATCCCCTGCTTGTTTGCTTTTTGTACAGAGCTTGAAGCCAAACTGACCCTCAGTCTTCAGAAGCTGAATAAAGGAAATTAAGATGTCATCGTTTCACCCTCCTTATTTTACAGATGAGGAATCTAAGGTCCAGGGACATTGAGTGGTACGTGTCACAGAGTTATATAGTTATATATGTTGAAGTCAGGACCTAGATCCAAAGATGTTAGTATTGCTCTGCTACTTCCTTACTCAGAAGAATCATAGCAACTAGATGTATACCTATGTCCACAAATGTGTACCTGTATATGTATGTATGGGGAAGGAGAGAGAGAAGTGACTTGTCTAAATTCACACAGACATTACGCATAAGACATAAGCTTTGAACTCAGGTCTTCTTACTCCAGAGGCAGTATCCCTTCTGTTATCAAGCCACTATAATGTTTTATTTTAATAGAATTCAAGAAAAGAAATTATCCTAAGTTAAAGAATGTCGTAATGAAATTTTAATTTTTAAAATATGTACTACGAATATTATGCAAGTCTTCAGCAATCTGCAGCTTTTTAAAAAAGGACCTCTTTAAAAAGGCATTTGTTCTCTTGCCTTTGTGTGTGTTTATAATTTTAAATTGAATGACATCCAGGTAAGCATGGGAGTGAAGTCAAAACTGTCAAAAAAATTTTTTTTCCAATAACAAAAGTCTTGTGCCATTGACTCCTATGAGCAATATTAAACTTTAAAAAAAGAATATTTTCCCTTGAAAGAACAATGTTGTGCTCTCAAGCTATTTAAAATGAGTTTTTAGTATAAGTTTCATGGGATACTACCATAGAGGCAGGAGAGGCACATGATGGGTTTGAAAAGGCTGTAACACATTACAAAGAATTGTGAAGAAACATTATAAATTAGGAGGCAATAGAAAAAAATTTGTGAATCAGAAAGAAAATGGGCTTTTTATAGAAAGATTTTCAAAGCAAATAGGTGAGAGAAAGTGATAATTGATGTACAGCCCAAGTGTTCCATTAGTATCTTTAAGATGGGAAGATCCGTAGAGGAAATCCCCTACCACAATGGGTGAATCCCCAGTAGTCAGTTTTTAATACCCACAGAGTGGCAGGAGTAGATGGGTGGCAAGACGTATCATTGGAGGAAATACCCTCATTGATGAGATTGCAGATTCTTTGGAGGATCTGAGAGTTTGTAAAAGCTATTTGAAGCTTAACTATGTAAAAGAAATCTGCTTTGGCAGAAGGGCTGCTGACTGGAAGGTTAGGTTAGCGTTTTTCAAATTGTATTTGAAAGCATAAGGAAGATATAGCTAATGATTATCTTAAAACCAGGACACTGACCTGCTCCTTTAAGGACTGCCAAATTATTTCTTCTCTCTACTTCCTCCTTGAAACATTAGCTTTGGGAGGATATGAACACTATACTTAGTGGTGGTATAGGATGCACCACACACCAGGTGTTTGGAATAGATAAAATAATGTTGATAATCATTTTATCATTGTGAGAATCTTTTACTGGAATTTGTTACATAATTTTCTTTGCCTGTCTACAAATTTTCATCTTAAGCATAGAAAAGACAAGCGAAAAACAAAGAGGGTAGAGGGAAGAATTGTTAATTATCTTCTCATCTCGGAATATCTGATGAAGTTTTTTTTTTTAAAGAAACTATTATTATTTTTGCATGTTACAAATTCATCCTAACAGAAATAGTTGGTATGTTTACAGCTCTACCAAGGCCAGCCTTAGAAGTCCTTCTCTGTATAATATGTTTGCCATGTTTGAGACAGCCAAAGAATCATCATATTTGAGAGATAAGAAAGGGGCCATAGTTGACTGTAGAGGCCAGTTCAGAATCAAAAAGAAATCTCCACTGGAATATGACCCCAAAGTATTCATCTTCCAGGCCATTTCCAAGTGATATTGCTGCCTCCACAATGGCCCTTCTCCTCCCACCAAAATTCAAGCTCTGCCCTGGAACCCTTGGCTCTGATACATGGACATTGACCTTGTCCAGTATCAGATTATGATACCACCTCCTGGCTAGTTCCAAACTCGTGGGCTTTCTTCTCTGTCCTTTCCCAATTCTGTGTGTTGGATTGTAAATGTAAACTTGTTGAGGCCAAAGACTGACATGTATGTATTTACATCCTCAATTTTTAGCACAGTGTCTAGCGCATATTAAACATTTAATCATTTTTCCCCTCTTTTCATTCATTCATGGAGTTAAGATAGGTCTTACTCTTTTCCCCAAAATATCTCTTCTCCTTAACAGCCAGGATGCCTGAAATGCTTACTAATAGAGGTATTCCTTGAGGTAATGTATTATTTCTAGAAAGCATTTGTTAAAATTCAAATATTGCCAGGTGGGGGAGAGGTTTCATCTACTAAAGAGAGAGGGAGAGTATTAAAGAAGTAATTCTTTCTTACTATACTGAGATTCCTCATTGATGAAAATGAGGGATATAGAATTAAAAAAAGAATGATGCAGAAAGTGAGAGGGAAAGATTGTGAAAAGGAAATTTGGAGGGCTTCAGTGCCTGTTTTCACAATTTTGTGTAGAGCCAATCCTGGCTATGACAAGAGGATTACATCCCTCCAGGTTTGGAAATTCTTCATGGTCTTTCTTAAAACTACTCTGAATGGCACTGGATGTTACTAGCTTTTCCCTTATTAATAATAACTAAGAGCTAATATTCATAGAGCACTTTAAAGATTTGCAAAACACTTTACATATGTTAAACCATTTTATCAGCACAACTAGTATTATCCCTGTTAAATAAAATTAAAATTCCCAGAGGAAAATGAAGCTGAAGGAGGTTAAGTAGCACAGCTAGTAAATGTCTGAGGCAGAATTTGAACTCCAAGTTCTGCACTCTTACCCACTTTTTCAACTATACACACACACAAGTAGGCATACTCATACTCATCCTCCATCAAGATTTAGGAAAACATAGGCCAAATGAAGTGGGTAGTTGAGCCAGCTAATTTCAATATTAGAGAATTACAAATTTGTCTCCATTAACAAATTACTTTGTTGGGAAAGGAAGGAAACTACTCATAGGAGATGTAGATTATGATTGCTTTCTTTTTGCTTGGCTGCTCATTTCTGTATATAAAAAAGGTTTTCATTAAAGAAAAGAAAGATATGATTTACTGTAGAAAATCATATCCAAAATCCTTCTTTTCTCAGGGTTACCTTTGCTGTGTGCATAGACCATTCCCCCAAATTATAGAAATATGAGAAATATGGGTCAGAGAATTAGAGATCTGTTTCCAGGCAGATAAACAACCCAAGACACAAATTGGTAGCCTGCCTTAGTGTTTATTTATAGTTAAGGTCAAAATTTTCTTCCATGTGGAAAACTATCATTTTTTTTTTTTACCATGGTGACCTTGAAATAGGCAAAAATATAAAATAACCCCCAGTCCTATGCAAACCCCTTTCACTTCAGCTCTAATGGTAGGTAGCAGAGCAGTGGAAAACCAGACAGAAATTGTCAAGAGTAACTGATTTTAGGCAATTTGTAAATGGTGATTTAATCACTCTTGCTTGCAGTTTTTGTCCATTGACTGGTGAGTGAGCTGACACATTACTAGAAAAATTTGTCTTGCTCTGATATATATGGGCTCTGTGGCCCTGAGAAAGGCACTTTACCTCTTAGCTCCCTAGGCAGACCTAAACCTCTAAATTGAAGAGAAAAACCTGACTTGTTATTGGTAGAGAGAGTTTCTTCACTTTGGAGTTCTCCATGCCAGTGAAATCACAGTTCTAGTCCCTGTTCCCATTCCTATACACATAAAAATAAAAGATGTAAAGAAATTATAGCTAAATGGAAGACGACCTCGTTTCTCCTTGGAGAGGAAAATAAATTGGTAGAGCTTGCATGCCCAAAGGCAGCAGATTCTTGGTTAGCTAGATCACCATGAGCAAAGCAAATTACCATGAAGACTGTTGTTGGTCATATGCCAGCATCCTTTGTGGAGGATACTAAGGAAGGAAATTCTATTTGAAAAATTTGATAAGATCCTTCAAATTAAGTAAAAATGTATTTTGAGGCTGAACAACCTGAATGTAAAAGTAGGCTTGGGGAAAGCATGGTAAAAAAACTTTAAAATTTTGATTCAGGAACAAAGAAAAGAACGACTATCTTCTTTTCCTCTGTATTATTTTGTTTACTGATCTCTTTCAATTATCTTTTCTATGCAGATGATTTTCTAAACTATTTGTTCAGCACTACCGCTCTTCCGACTCCCACTTTCATAACTCCAGCTGTTTATTGGAGGAACAAAAAGTCAGGCATCTCAAGAGTAATAATGAAAAAAATAAGAAAGGGATCAGATGACAAACTGTATATTCTTTGACCCAACTATAGCATTAATAGTCTTGTACTTCTCCCACCCAAAAAGGCAGCTAGGTGGCATGTTGACTCAGAGACAGAAGACCTGAGTTCAAATTTGCACCCACTGGCTGTCTATTCCTGGACTGTCATTTAACCTCTGTCTGTCTGAGTATCCTCAACTGTAAAATACAGATGATAATAGCACTTTCTTTCCAGGGTTATAATTCTAATCAAAGGAGATAATATTTGTAAAGTTCTCAACATAGTGCCTTATACCTAGGAAGTGCTTAATAAATGTTTATTACCTTCCTTTCCATTGAGATAAGAAAAAAAAACCCAAGGGAAAAGGAACTATGTGTACATAAATATTTATAGCATCTCTTTTGTTTTGGAGTCAAAAGGGAAAATAATGGAGTATTTTCTATTAGGGAATAGCTAAATATATCATAGTATATTGATGTGATGGAATATTATTGTGCCATAAGAAATGATTAATTTGAGGAAGGCTGCTGTGAACTCCTGTAAATTGAAGTGAGTAGAGCTAAAACAATTTATACAATTAAGTAATACGCAATAGCAGCCACATTATGGAGAAATAAATTTGAAAGACTTTAGAATTTTCATCAGTGCAAGGATAAACCATGAGCCCGGAACACTAAAGATGAAACATGCTAATCACCTTCTGGAGGAGAACTGATGAACTTCAAATCCAGAGAGAAACAAACTTTTTCAGCATGGTGAATGTAGAAATTTATTTTGCTGGACTTTGCATATTTATAATAAAGGTTTTATATTTTAGGATTTTTTTGTTTTGTTTTTCTCATTCAATTGGGAAGGTAGTGGAAAGGGTAGATTATAAATACATGAAAAAACACATTTAGTTTTTTAAAAATATTTAATACTATGGACCAAAAGATTGGAAGAGTATGAGTAATGTCACCTCACAGAGAGCTTAAAAAAAAACTGAGGAGAAATGCCCACAGAGAACTAGAAGAACCAGTAAAATCAATCATTCCAAGTACATTGATAGATTGTTCTGATAGAAAGACAACAAATGCATGTGAATTGAAACAGATCTGCTGATGTTTTTTTTATAATTATCTCTTTTCATGGAGAAAAATAGTAGAACCACCTGATTTTTTTTTTTCAGTCTCAAATGTATTTTGCTTTTAATTTCTGGAGTAAAACAAGCATTTCTTTAAGTAATTGGAGAAATACTAATTGTGGGAAGGCAGAGCCACCATATTTGGCCTCTAATCATCCCAATATGCAGTGAGCAAGTACCAATAGCACTGAAAAATTAGACTTAACTAATACTTTAGAAAGAAATTTGTTTTGGAGGCCACGTTTTTGAAAACATTCAGTGATTAAGTTTCAAGCTATTGAAATTCATATAAATACTCTTGCTAGTGATCAATCATGTCACACCTTTGTCCTGTTAGATAGAGTTAGACAGTTTGGTTGTAGGCTGATTCCTCCACTACTGATCATATCTTCATTCTGAAGGTAAGCTGCAGAGGTTGTCAGCTATCACTGTTAGTGATCATGCCTAGTACAGGCTTTAAAGGCAAAAAAGCAACATAACACATTTGACTCAGTTGGATCTAGAGCCAGGAAGTCTTGATTCAAATCTCACTTCAGACACCTGCTAGCTGTTTGTCACTGGGCAGATCACTTGATTTTCACTTAATTCTGTTGGACTCGGTTGTCTCAAATTGTCAACTTTAAAATGGTAAATAAATCATGTTTATGTTGCCTTTGTTAAGTCACTTCCCCTTCTCCATCCTGTTCCCCCTCCCCTGTTTGGTTTCTTATCAGAAAAATAAGGTGATTATAAGTCTTATAGACTTATGTACCTTTTAGTAAAGCTCACTGCAAAGGTATAAGCTGGGCCTGCCCTGGCAGGGGTTGCTGCCTACATCTACATAATTAAGAGCTAAAGACTTCAGCAGGGGAATTATTTAAGCATTGCCACACTCCAAGCTTCCTTGGAGTATCTAAGTCTTATATCAGCCTCTTGGAATGAGTGGTTCTTTCTTTCCTGAATGCACAAATGCTATTCTTCAGCTTCCTTTCCCTACCTGCTAGGTTCCTAGTGTTGTAGTTATGGGTCCTATACACAGTTAGTCCTGTTTCCCCATAACCAGTCCCAGTTCTAAGACATTTAAAAAGCCAGCATCTCCTTGCCTATTTTAGTAAGTGTTGGCCACCTTCCCACTAATCTGTAGTACCTACTGGTGTTTTCATAGCTTAATCAGCCATGTTGGTAATTAGTAAATACTAGTAGTTACAGTACCTATGTATATATGGGTTGTGTGGCTCAGCATTTTTCCTTTACAAGAAAAAAAGGACACCTCTAGTTTACATGCTTTGGATGTACCCTTTCTCTCATGACTAGGACCAGGATGGTCCCTTGTGTGGTCTATAGATAGAAGCCTAGTACCTTCTAACCTCCATAACCCTGGTGAAGCTATCCCCACTCCTCCCTCCAGATTCGTTTTTTTATTTTATAGACCTTAAATTATTCTATCAGGTTACTAATACACAACTTTGACTGTGGCTAAAGGTATTTTTTAAAAAGGTAAAAAAAAAGCCAAAATCAAAAAAAGCTAAGAATTCAAAATGGAAAGACCACAATGCTTCTACCAAAAAGGAACAAAACAGGAAACTTAAAAAAACATCAAAAATACTGACCTGCATGCTATTTTGTCATCTCTACACAATTTTTGTGAGAATAATCCATGCATACATCAAAAGTAACTTTGACAGGAGAACACTTTTGAATACAGTTTTCTGTAGCAAATTACATCTTTTTAAAATATAAAACATTTATTTGGGATAAAAATAAATAGGAAAGCAACAGAAAGCAGTCATAACTCATATCTCTTGTGAGTACAGTTCTTTCCCTTTCCCAATAAAGTAATTTGGGCCTTATGCAACATACTATATCTTTAAGATCACATAACTTAGGAGGACATTGAGATCATATAATTCCATTGTATTTATTGCTCAGCGATATTAAAAAGATTCTGTTACTAGAACAAAATGCATCCTTGACGATTCTTCACAAATAAGGTGTCACTTGTACTTGTGTTAAAATTATATGAGACTTTATAGTAGATACATCTATGAAGAAAACATTATTCAATATTTGGTACTGATAAAAAATTAGGTTGTTTGCCAAGAAGATGTCCTGAGAAAAGTACAAACAAGAAAAGAATTCTACGTAGCTAGCAAGGTTCTCCTGATGTTGCTGTTTCCAGAATGCATTTCGTTATCTATATTCAGATGCAAAACACTACAAAGCCTCCATGTCAATCAGAGATCTAGATGACCCCTTGTCAGGGATGTTATAGTGGGGATCCATTTTTTTTATATGTATTGGACTAGATGACCCATGAAGTCCTTTCCAACTTTAATAATCTTATGATCTTAGAAGAATTAAAATTACAAATCACCCAGAGGACTGTCTAGAGATGAATTGTGAGCATGATTAGGTTGCCTGTTAAGGTACCAGTGATAATGTATATGAGAAAATACTATGAAAGATATTGTGGAGGACATGTATTGCTGGAAAAGGAGATGGGTCAGTGAGATGTTAAAAAGAAGCAGATGAGAAACCTGACTGGTACACTGATACCCCTGATAAAGAACAAGTACATTAAATTGATAATATATGTTAATATTCAATAAATATTAAGTACCTACTCTGTGCTAGGCATTGGGAATACAAGTATGGAAAAGAAAAACAGTACCTACCTTCAAGAAACTTATATTCTAATGAGGGAAGACAAGACATAAATGTAACCTGAAAAGTGGAGGAATAGTGAAGTTGAGGAAGACCAAAAGGGTGAAAAATGAGGGAGGATATAAATGGAGGGAGTAACCACATTAATGAAATTAAGGCTGTACCAAAATACTTAGCCTGAATTTCAGTCTCAAACTGAGGTTGTATTTCCATAAAAATATAATCTAGAAGTCATATATAACTTTAGCTGTATAGCAATACTCAAATAGAAACAGATCCCCTGTTTCCTAATTGTATTTTAATCTGCTTCTGATGCACTTGGAAGTTTTGTTAGATGTTGTGGCCATTTGAGTTTGACACCTCTGATATAGAGTACCATTTTTCCTATTGGTACTTAGGTAGCTCAATGGATAAGTGCTGGATCTCCTATCAGTTGCTAACTGGTTGACCCTGGGCAAATCATTTAACCTCTGTCTGTCTCAGTTTCCTCTTCTGTGAAATGAGGATAATAGGTACAAAATGCTTGAAATGTAGTATACAAATAATAAAATAATGCCTCCCAGCGTTGTTGTAAGGACCACATGAGATAATATTTGAAAACACTTTGCAAACCTTAAAGAACTATATAAATACTGGTGACTCACTATCATTGTTAGTATTTCTATGATATTATAGCTTCCAAGCTTTACATATAGAGTACCATTTCTCAGACTAATTGATGCACACATACTGTTCACCTGAAGTGAGTTTTGTCAGTTCCCTAACCTGTCTAGCTCTCGCCAGTTTCAGGGTGGTAATTAGGTGTTTTGATTTAACATCTTTCTTTTAAAAGATTGTTAGGGGAGTAAAAGTAAGTATGTCCCTAAACAGTGTGATTAACAGATTTTTGTCACCTCATCTGCTTAATAATCTCAGCAAAATTTGTACTATATTCTAATAACCAAATCACAATTAACAAAATGGAGAAATTATGCAACTTGGGAAGTTCATCGATTTACCAGATATATCTATCAGATGAGAGACATGGGTTCTAGATGTGTTTAATCCAGATTGTAGAACTTAAGTGTGTGGACACTTTACATCCACCCGGTTAGGTTGTTAGATTCCTTTTGATGAATACTGGTGACCTGGATTCTTATGTTGATCACTTCGGTAGCCTCAGATAGACACAGCTTCAGGATTGGTAGGACCCTTAGAAATCTCTGTGCAGCATCCACACCTGACCACATAACCTCCTCCCTGTTTTGTTCCTTTTTTATTTTGTTCTTTTTTATTAGCTATATCTATATGTGTATGTATGTATATTAAATTTTCCCCAGTTACTTGTTAAAACAATTTTTGACAATCATGTTGTTTTGTTTTTAAAGTTTTGAGTTCTAAATTCTATCCCTCCCCTCTCCTTTTCCTGAGATGACTTATTGCCAACAAGTAGCTGTCCAATCTCTACTTAATTCACTGAGGGGAGTCTATCAATAAGCACTTTTAAAGCACCTGTTACGTTACTGGTACTGTGCTAAGGCCAAGGGATACAAAGAAAGGGAAAAGATAATCTCTACTCTAGGAGTTCACAGTCAAATGGTGGAGACTATAAATCAACTGCATATAATCAAGATACACAGACACACTGTTTCCTTCACAATAAGACTAATATGGAAATATGTTTCATCTGCTTGCACATATATAACCTATATCAAATTGCTTACTGTTTTAGGGAAGCAGAAGGTAAGGAAGGGAGGGAGAAAATTTGGAACTCAAAAATTTCAAATGAATGTTGAAAATTTGTCATTACATGCAATTAGAAAAAAATCAAATACTACTTAAAAGACACAAACACAGGATAAATGAGAGATAATTTCAGAGCAGAGCTGTTAGAATTAAGAGAGAGTGGGAAAGGATTCTTGCATGAGGTAGGATTTTGGCTGAGACTGGAAGTAAGCCAGGAAAGCCAAGAGGCAGAGGTAAGGAGGGAAAATATTTCAGGCATTGGGAAGTCAGTGAAAATGCCTAGTGTCTGAAGATGGAGTATCTTGTGCAAAGAATAGGAAGGAGGCTGGTAGCACTGGATTACAGAGGTCAGGATCGGGGGGAGTAAGGAGAACTCACTACTTCTGAAGGTAGCTAGTTCCAATTTTGGATAGCTCTAGTTGTTAAGAAGGTTTTTGATTTTTGTGTGAATCCAAGATTTTCTTGTTTAGGGCGAACTTCTGGTATGAAGTTCCTCTTCTCCAGTAATAATAGTTTTGGGGAATTCCCTGGACTACTGAGAGATTAAGTGACCTGACTGTGGTCACCTAGGCTATGTTACAAGCAGACTTTGAATGCAAATCGTGCAGACTCCAAGAACAGCCCTCCACTTACTATGCCACACTGCCACTCCCAGGAAATTTAAGTGAGCTGAAATCTGCAATTTTCACACATTGTTCTCTCTTCTACCCTCTAAGACCAGGTCAGACAATTCTGTGCTCTTTTCTATATGACAGTCCTTCAGGTACTTTGAAGGCATCTTTCATGTGCCCGTAGGACTTCTCTTTTCTAGAATAAATATCCCCAGTCCTGTCAGCTGGATCATTATGTGGTAGGATCCTCTCATCATCTTGGTTGCTTTTCTCTGGACCTGTCCTAGTTTATCAACATGAGACCAAAACACAGTTTTCCAGATGTGGTCTGACTACGGAATAGAACAGCGAGATTATCACCTCCCTCATTCTTCACTCTGTTCCTCTCCATGCCACCTAGAGCAGCATTATCTTTCTGCTGCTGACATTAGCAGAAACAACCCCCGATTGCCAATCTCCTTGGGTACAAGACAGACACATCCTTTCTGTGCTGAACAGATCAAACTCTGGAGAGAAGCACAAAAAACATTGACGTGGAGTTAGAGAATCCTGAACTGAGAAGAATGTCTGATGCTTCCTTATGTTTCCGAGGAGCACGGCATCGCTGGAGTCTGTACTGTGGTGCTCCAGAATGATTTACTAGATATAATCAGGATGAGTGGTGGTAGTTGGGCTAAGAAGGAGAAGAGACTAATTATTCACACTACTAGGTAATAATATCCATTGGCTGGATCCTCCTTTTCCTACAGGTACATCTGTGACTCCATGGGCTTCCATACAGTTTCCCTATGCTTCTTTGACCTATTAGCCCATACCACATTAGCTACAAGGTTGCTGATATAATGTATACCTTCATGTCTATAGTAGAAAAATTCAGTAGTAGTATTCCTTTATTTACTTGTAGATGGTACTTATTGAAATTTCAAGTTCCAACAGATTTCTCAGGACAGAATTCAATGACGAATGATGTAGGGCACAAGGGAAAGGGAAAAGAATTTAGAGATGGAAGACCTTGGTTCAAATTCTAGTTCTACTTATTCCCTGTGTGATCTTGAACAAGTAACTTATCCTTTCTAGCCATCCATTTCTTCATTTCTAAAATGAAGGGGTTAGACTAGAGGACTTCTGAGGTCCTTATAGCTGCAAGTCTGTAATCTAATAAAGTCACCATTGGAACTGTTGGCTCATCTGGAGGTGGTCAGATGAAATTATTCCTGAGGTCTCATTTGGCTGTCAGTCCTATAATTCAGAGTATATATACCACCTTTCCTGGTGTAATTTATCACCCCCATGATAGGATATTCTATGATTTAAAAAAATTTACTAAATTTCTAACCAGTTCATTTGCCATTGGGAAAAAAAAATTCTGGTGACAATGGAAGGGCTTTTGAGCAAGCTTAGGAATGAGTGATATGGATGCCCCCTGAGAAGTATATTTATTGCTCTGCACTGTTCTACTTGTCAGGATGTTCTACCCTTGGGAGTATTTTTATAGATGTTTTCATGATCCAGGACTAGCTAGCATTTAGTGACTTGTTCAGAGCCATAAACTTGCCTTTTTCAGACTAAATAATATATGAAAACCTTACAGGGAGGCATCCGTGATTGAGTGATGTTAACAGGTAATGTGGATAAACTAGAGCCAGTTGCAGTTAGTCATGCACTGCAGTGAGAAATGTATGGGGACCGAACTCTGTGTCTTTCTGCTTATGTCGTTGTTCAAGGCTTGGAAGTGCTAAAAGAGAATAGTGAGGAAAACATGAAGAGTAAAAGCTGTGTTGTGTGCATTCTTCAAAGGCTATCGGACTGCTGGGTAAAAAAAGTTTCTAAATTGTTCAATATGACTTTCATTTTTTTTTTCCATGTCATTTAAAAGCACATTGAAAAATTAATTAAAGCCATGAACTTTGTTAGCACAGCAGGGATATTTTGAAAGGTGAATTTAAATTAACTCTGAACCATCAGTCAGTGAAATTCTTTCCTATGAAATACAGTGTGGACACTAAGCTCTCCCATGGACGTTCAGGAAAGCTATTTAACATTTTGACGAGGCTAATCATTGTAAGTATAATAAATAATTGTTGTCATGGGAATATATAGATCAAGGGTCTGAAGAAAAAAATAACCCTTAGACTTCATTTTTGAGTCATGCTGGAGAAAAGAAGAAATCTTAACCTGAAGTAGATTTACTGAGCACTTAGTGGAAGTGGTTTACTTTCATCCAAGAATGCCCTATTCAAGCTCAATTTAAAGTGTGAGAGTTTTTAAAAATTATATTATTTCAAAATTATTCTTGTTGAAATTTTCATGGAAAAGTAGCTTTTTTACTAGGGGTAAAGCACCTTTCTATTAGAAATTCCATATTGATTTTATTACCATAGTTGTTCCAAGGTGGAAACTCTTAAGTGGAGAGGGGATGGGATGATGAGTACTTGCTTATGGATCATAAGCTAGGTTAATGCCACAAATATTGGTGGGACTCCAGTCTGTGGACATGGAGGATACAATTGTCATCTTTGTGTTTATAAACTTGGGGCTGAAACAGTCTCCTTTTATTTTCAGCCGATTCTGAAAGGTCACAGTTTCAGAATGGGCCTTTCATACAGTTCACAAGGAAGCTAGTCAGAGCCTATAGTGGAAAGACAAACTACCCCCACTGCTATGTTTCTAAAGGCAGGATGCTAGAAAGGGAAAATAGATGGGATGTTAGACATGTGAATGGAGAACAAAGGGGAGCCCCGTAACCTCGAGACCAAGGTTGAATAGCTCAGCTTTCTGCCCAAGTCCATGGTTAGATAGATAGATATAAGGGCAAGAATATGAATAACTATGTGGGTTGTGTGTGAGAGAGTGAGGAGGAAGGACAGTATGGGAAGAGAATATATAAGAAGGAATAGTAAGCAAAAAACCCCCCAAACAAACAAATGAAACCAACTAGTAGATGAATGTTAAAGAACGGGCATGCACCTCTTGATAGAACTGATGGATTCAAGATGCGGAAGGAGACATTTTTGGACATGGCCAGTGGGGGAACTTTGTTTTACTTGATTATGCATATTTGTCACAAGGTATATTTTCCCTTTTTCCCATAGGTGGTATAGAAGAGAAAATAAATGTTTGACAATTGAAAAAAATGTTTTAGAGAATAGACCTCAGAAGTCAGGCAAGTCGTCATTCTAATCTAGTATTCTGTCTCTTACAGTGAGGCATAGTGGAGAACACAATGGCTATCCATGAAATTGACTTAAATTTAAGGAATATATCCTTCCTTTAGTGACATACTGTGAACCTGTCATTGAAAAATTTGTAAAATTTCAACAGCAAAGTAGCATGAGTTTATGGGCTTCTCTTTATTCTCCATGTATATCTAATGACCTAGTTCCTTTCTCCCTTCTATCATCCTGTCTTTAGGAGCATATGCAGTTAACACTTGCTTTTATTTTTCCTACATTGAACTCTAGGCTTCAAGGAATGTTCACTAGTTTAGGGATTCTGAGATTTTTAGGGCATAAATCCATATTCTAGATTCAGACTCTCAAATGACCTAAGTTTGAATATTGGATTTAGCATAAACTGTCACTGTGACCTCAGGCAGATCACTTCTTTGAGACTCAGTGTCTTCATCTATTAAAAAAACGAAGTGATTGGACTAGATCAGAGGTATCAAGTACATAGTCCACTGATCATAAAACTTCCAAAAGAAAACTGAACCAGATTAAAATGTAATTGGGAAATATTTAGCATAGCAAATAATAGTACAGCAAAATATAAACATAACATTTTAAAATTAAGTCAATTTGCAGCCCACAGAGATCCTTGTGTGTGAAATAGTCCCTGTTTCTGTTTGAGTTTGACACAACTGGACTAGCTCATATCAAAACTTTTTCCCAGTCTAAATTTATCATTCTATCCAGAACCTTCATGTTTTCCAGACTTTCCATATGTCAGACCTTGGTAAGACAAAAATAAAGCAAACCGTTCCCTTTCTGTTTCTTAGGGACAAGGGATCTAGCACATTTCTAGAGCTATTCCTGATGCTTTTTCATAATATGAGAGTGCTCCTGGGTTCTCAAAAGCTGAGTTAACAACAGAGTAAAAAGGTCTGTCAGGTGCTACCACTGGAAAGCTTTTAAATATGGACCTGATAGTGTAATGACACTGTGTCTAGAGGCCCCAAGTGACTTCGAGGGAGACAGAGCAGCTGATCCCAGCTGGTTGCTGGCCCCTTTCCCTCAGGCTTAGTGGAACTCCACACATGCTTTATGCCACATTTTCCTCTGTTCCCCTCTTCTCTTGCTAATGTCTGTGGTTACACAGAGTGCTACCCCAAAGCAAGCTTTTAACCTTTCGTTTTCCATGGTATGGGGAGGCCAAGCAATGAAGAGGAGGGAGGAGAAGAATCGCCTTCTTTTACAAGCTCTGCTGTCGATTTGTGTCCAAGTGTGGTGTCTGGTGGAGGAGGGAGGGCTGAGTGAGCTTGTTAGGGCTTAAGGATTAGCCTTCTCTACTGGTAGTTCATCAGGTTACTTCAGTAGGGTCTTTGGTTTCTTAGCCTGTGATGATAGCTGAGATTGTTATAGCTCAAGTGAATAATTCTTGTTTTGGAGAAGTTTAAAGGGTGTGAAGATCAAAAAAATTGTATGGTTCACCATCTTGATGGGCATGTAAAGTAAATTCTTTTCTTAAGCATAATTGAGATTCAACTCATCTCTCTTTCCTAAATATATTGAAGGAAACATAACCCTGAAAAAGATAACAAAGAGTAATGTTAATTTATCTTGCCTCTTAAACATGTTTTCTCATAGATCACACATTTTGTAATTTTCCCTATAACAAGTAATTGCTCAGTAAAAAATAAGCAAGACAATAAGGCAAGATTAATTTTAATAAGTTTTGCATATTTCCTCTGCTGTCAATTTACTGATGAGTGCTCCACTTCTGCTAGAGGACAATTAACAATGCAGTTAGTTTAGCTGAGGTTATTAAAACCATTCCTTTAACTTTTGCCCAGTTTCAACAGCAAATACTTACAGTGTTATTTGCCCAAAAGCTGAATTTTTATAATAGAGTCCAATAAATAGGTCTGATTCCACTTACTGAGCCCTAATTTTGTCCATTAGTGGAATTTGGCATTGAAATGTTTTAGAGTGTTTAACGCATTTCATTTAGACCTTAATATAACTCATGACTAAGCAAAATTAGGGAAAACTCTGGGTACAAAGCATACAAAACTTTTTTTGTGACAAGTTGCCTAAAATAGCTTTTTAAAAAAAGACATTCAAAATAACTCTATATAAGCACCTATTCATAGAATTAAAGAACACTTAATCATGTTCTATTTGAGCACAAAAGTTTGTCTGTTTTTAACAACTAAGAAAGTAAGAAGCAACATGAAAGAATTCAATTTAGTAAACCTTTATTAAGCCTTGACATTATGCAAAAACTTGTGGATGCAATGATGAAAAAATGCAGCTCCTACAATCAAGGAGATTAGAGTGTAATTGTGCGTAAGGGGAACAGAAAGTTAAAAACTAAGTATATCTAAGGTGCATTTGGTAAGGGTAAGATAAAGTACCAAGCAACATGTTATAAGCATATGTAAAGGAGATTATGACTTTTGGAGGAAGGAATCACGGAAGGCCTCATAGAAGAGGGAGGGTCTGAACTGGGCCATGATGGAAGAGAAAGATTTGAGTTTATTCTAGTTATAAAAGGTACTTGGATTGATATTTGGAGGCAGGAGAGTCTAGGACAAAATTAGGGGTCATTGAATAGTCCAGTTTGACCAGATTGTAGAGTGTATATGAAGGGAAATTGTGTGGTATAGGGTAAAAGATAAGTTGAAGCCAGACTGTGGACAGACTCAAATATCAGGCTAAGATATTATATTTGATCTTGCAAGCAACTGGGAACCACTGAAAGCATTTGAGCAAAGGGCTGATGAGTCTTGGGAATCATTTTAGCAACTGGGTAAAGACTTACATGGATCAGAAGAAACTTGATTAATGTTATGGATTATCAAGAAATATTACTATGGCCAGGAGCAATGAAAGATAAGAAGAAGATACCCCGTTTGCTTGTTCAATCCCAGCGATCGTCAATCTTTACCTTTTTGGAAATGCATCACTAAAATTTCCAAGCAAGTGATAAGAACAGAGATTTGATATTAGTAGTCAGAGTATTTTAAGGAAAGTAGTGACACAGTTGTGCAGAATTTAATTAAGATTAAGTTTAGTGAGCCATATTTCAGTATTTTGTATTCTATGGCTTTTCTCATCATGAGTATTTCTCCCACTGCTACAGATAGTAATCGTTGTATAATTTTAAGAATTGATAGAGTTAAAAAACTGAACACTGGTGATGAGCCTTTTAAAATATAGGTTGGCTGTTCTTTGAATAACAGATATACTCATTCCATCACCAAACCCATAAATAAAGCCTTTCTGATTGTAGGGCCTTGCCAGATCTTCCACTTTTTTTGAGAACCCAAGATCACTTTCATGCTATTATGAAGTATCAACGATAGCCCTAAGAATGTGCTAGATCCCTCAGGAACAGAAAGGACAAGGTTTTGTTTTTTTAAAATTTTTTACTTTATAAGCCTAGGAACCTAGTCCAGTGCCTGTCACATAGTAGGCACTTAAATATTTGTTAAGTATTTACTGGGTGCCAGGCACCAACTGTGCTGGATGCTGGAGATACAAAAACAAAAATGAAAGAGTCCCAACCCTCAAGGCATTACATTCTATCTGGGAAGGTAATAGGTGTGTATGTAACTTGATACAAAATATATACTACATGTATAACATATATATATGTTATAATGGGCACTAGCCACCGGGGAGATGAGGAAAGGCTTCATCTTGAGTCAGTGGGCAATGGATAGAGCACAGGACCTAGAGTCAAAAAGCCTGGAATTCCCCTGAGTAAGTCACATATCTGCCTGCCATCTATTATCTCATTTAACTACAGCAGCAGAAATAACAGATAAGGAAAAATTGGGAGAAGTTTAAGGACTTTTCTAGTTAGTAAATGCTTGAGGCAGGATTCAAGCTCAGGTCTTGCTGTGTCCAAATTCTGGGTTCTGTGCATGCACTATGCCACCTAGTAGCCTTTTGACCCGCTCTGACAGGAGAGAAATACAAAAGGTAGAGGTGACCTGGTAGGATGCCAGAATGACTTTCTCCTGCCAACTGGAGGAGTCATCCTTTTTTATGATGTAGTACGCTGTTGCTTCCAGGTGGAAGACTTGCTTGTTGCTCCTGCCTTTTTCCTCAGATCTATCTGGTACATTTTAGTTCTAATTCTTGATAGGACAGCTTTTATTTTATTTTTTTTAATTCTGCTCTCTTCTCAGTCCCTTAACCAAATACATGAGTGATCCCTCTGAAATATCTGTGTGTGTGTGTGTGTGTGTGTGTGTGTGTGTGTGTGTATGCATGCATGCCTATATTGCTGTCTTTCTACTTAATCTTCCTTATGTTTCTTCTGAGAACGTAAGCTGCCTATGGCAGTGCTGTAGAACTGAGGGAAATGTGTATTGTTTATGTTTCGTGTAACTCGTTACCTGTCAGAGGAGGACATGGTGGACTGAAACATCTTTCTCTTCAAGGTTCTCTGAAGAATAAGTTAAAACTCAAGTTGGGTTCATGTTACTTATACTTGATTCAGACAGTTTTGTCTGAAGGACACGGATAGCTTTGGCAGGCCAGGAGGCTAGATTAGATTAGCAAGGTAACTTGGAGATACCTAATTGGTGAGGTGGCAGAAGTCAAGAACCTGGGTTCAAAGGTGACACATAGTAGTTGTATGACCTTGTCAAGTCACTTAACCTTTTTGCCTCACTGTAAATGGGGATGATAACAGCACTCACCTATCGGGAGTGTTCTGAGAATCAAATGAAATAATACTTGTAAAGCAGTTAGCACAGTGTCGGATACATAGTAGATGCTATTATTAACAAGGGATAAAGGCCAGGCTACTTTTTCTCTCTTAACATTAGAAGCATCTGAATTTAAGAATACCATGAAAGACCAAGCTGAATCAATTGACTTGGTGTATTTTTTTTTATCCATAAGGCAAAGAAAATTGAAATAGTAGGATAAATATTTTTAAGTGAAATTGTAATGGTTTTGTGTTATTTGACATGCCTGATCCTTCTTGTATTACAACTGGTTTCTAATGCATCACTTTTCTTATGATGTAGTCAAATGTTTTAAAGCTAGAAGGGACCTTTATATTATTGGAAGTTGGGTTAACATTGAGATGGCAAGATGTTGGGATGGCCAAGCATCTGACGTGGAGTTGCTTGAAGCTAGGGTGTATTAGCAAAGCAGCAGTTCAAAGATAGTAGTGAACAGTCTCTGAGGAACTGAACATGAAAATTAATTAAGGGAAAGAAATATATCATTAACATTAGCTCTCCCAGTAGGTCCCAGTGTGATTATGAAGTGAAATTAATTACTCCCTCTTTAACTTTTTAAAAAATCACCTCCTCTCTAAAAGTAGTTACAATACGGCCATCTTCTAACACTGTTTCAGTCATTAAGTAGGAAATTGTATTGAAATGACAATGTAGTCAAATTATTCATTCAATTGTATTTACTTGTTTTTTTTTTAAATGTACTCCTTTTTAAAATAGTACATTATTTACAAAGTATGGATAAATATTGTAAATGATGAGGATGTGGTGTGATGGAAACAACAATGCATTTGAAATGCAAATGCCACTTCCTATGTAACCTTAAAGTCCTCTAATGAGAACCACAATCTTTTCACCTGTGAAAAACCTCTTTTTTTTTACCTTGTCGTCGTTAATGAGCAGTGAATTGTCTTGCTATGTCCACCTCATATGATGGAGGCATCTTCAGGTTTTAAGTGTGGTCCAGTGGGAAGAGCATTGGCTGGGTTCATATCCTGATTCTGATGCTTACTACTTGTTTAAATTTGATCAAGTCACTTAAAATGAGGGGATAGAGCTAAATGATCTCTGAAGTTGCTTCCAGCTCTAAATCCTGTGGTCTTACTTTAAGAGTTTGTTAATAGAGTCAGATTGGATGAGATGATGTCTATGCAAGTACTTTGCAAGGTATGAAGTTCTATAAACATCAAAGGTATGAATGTTGTTCTCTTTCACTCCTTGGAGAAAAGGAAGTGGATTAAGAAAGTTAGGGAGAAGGGAGCAGGGTTTTATTGACCTTGACTGTGTCCCTTGCACTGTGCTTCATGGTTATAAATGTCACATTTGATTTTCACAACAACCCTGCAAGGTAGGTGCTACTAATATCCTCATTTTGCAGTTGAGGAAACTGAGACAGAGAGGTTAGATGACTTACCTACAGTCATACAACTAATAAGTAGATGAGGCCAGATTTAAACTCAAGTCTTTCTGCCCCTAGACCCAGTGTTCCATCCATTGCGCCATCTACCTGGCTCTTCAAGTATCAACAAAAGCCATACCTACAGTTAGAACACTGGAACCCCTTGTTGCTAAAGAGGACTCCACAGCCAAACAAATGTGTACTTCACAAATACAAGTTGTTTTAGTCTAGGGCATCTCATTTATTAGACCCAGCAAAGCTAAAGTCTTGCTTGAATATATCTGGTTCAATGGTCTCAGCTGATGAGGACAGTGTTTGTCTAAGAGCACCTTGTTGTGTCATTTTGGGTAACCATTACTGGCTTATTTTTGCTTCTAGAACCAGAAACAGCTGGTTTTGCTGATGCTTGTGAGGCTTTCTAGCTTTAACTTTTATATTTTCTTTTCTGAAGAAAAGCTAATTTGGGCTTATTCTTTGCCTTTTATTTTAATTTTTATTTTAAATCAAAGAAGGTTGGAAGTAGCCTGGCAACAAGGGGAGTTGTGTGTGAAATGACTGCAGTGCTCTAGCAGCTAGCTCTGCTTCAACATTTGCACCCTTCATACGTAATACTGTGATGATGTTCAAAAACATTTGGTTAAAAAGGAAATCCTAAAAAGCTTTCGGTGTCATAGCATTCTTAAACATTTTATTTGTTGGGGAGGAACGGGGAGAGAACATTTATTATGTACCTACCATGTGCCTATGAGGCGCTGTACTAAGCATTTTACTAATACCTCATTTGCTCTTCATAATATCCCAATTTTATAGCTGAGGAAACTGAGTCACAAACTACCTCAACTGGATTCACATGACTAGTAGGAGTCTGAATCTGGATTTGAACTCAGTTCTTCCTAGTGTATATTTTTTCAGGCCACCTTCTCACGGGAAGTTTTCAGATCCTCTTTCTGTGCACACAAATAGATTTTGAGGAGTTCATAGCACAGCCTCATAAATTTGCCATTTTTAAGAATGATGCCAAATTGACCTACTCTTTTTACAACAGCACAAGTATGGATGGCATTCATTTTCTTTCTTCTTGTGGCTGAAGGCCTGCAGAGAAGATGCATACCAGTGCCCTACTTAACTATACTTAAGTGAGACTGGGTTTGAAATGGGTCACAGAGGAGATAATTGATGGTTCTCCTATCTGTATCTTTTTGCTATTTGAAAATGGACAGAAATTTTAAATTAATGTAACTCTTCCTTTAGACCTTCTCCTGAACAGCGGCATGACTAATCAGTGTTTTTATGGTTAATGATGCCAGTGATAATAGTAAGTGAATTTGTGAGCCCTTTAACGTTTATAAAGCGCTTTGCCTACATCTAATTTATTTGTCAGGACATCCCTATGAGGATGGTACTACAGTTATTTTTATCTCCATTTTACAGGTGAGGAAGCTGAGGGCTCCGATTGGTTAATGGCTCACTCATAGTTCCATAGTAAGTGTCAGGAGGATTTGAACCTGGTTTTTCAGACTGTACTGCACCTCACCACCCTGAGGGCACTATATAAATGCCAGCTATTTTTTATTATTTTCATTTGCAGATGTTGGGAACCAGTTGAAGGAATTCAGAAGAACTGTAGCATTTGTATAGTGTAATAAGGTCACCATACCAAGTCCTTCTGCCATTTTGGTTACAAAACACCTGCCTTGAAACTTAGGGTAATAAACCACAACAACACCGGCAAAGAAGCTGATTTTGTAACTACTAGGCACTTGACTACAGATAAAATATTGATCCTAAGTACTGGGGAAAGTGTGCTAAAATGAAATTTGGAGTCATTTCTGCCACTTATTAGTTGTTTGACTTTGGGTAAGTCACCTCACGTCCCACTGCTTACGTGAGATTTCAAATGTGCCAGCAGGTGAAAGAATATTCTGAGATACTTTCCAGTCCTAACATTTGAGTTCAAGATTTGTGCAGTTTGACTTCGTCCACCATGAACCACATTGAGATAGGACATCATAGGGTCCTAGATACAGAGCTGGGACAGTGAAGTGTTCCTTGTTATTTCTTCTTCTCTCATAATACTTTTGCAATAAACACTCTGTATGTCTTTTTTTTCTTTAGGGGTGGGGAATGGAAAGGGAAGTAGATTCCTAATCGAAAAATTATTTTTCATAATTGAAAAAAAGTTAAAAGGTCAATGAAGGTAGAACTTTGAGTTTTCTAATAGCTCATTTTTGGGGAATGGTGTGAGCACATAGGGAAGGGGAATTCAGGGAAATGGTGGTAGAGTTGAGGAAGAAGGGTTACAGATACAGAGCTGAATAAGATCTCATAGGTCATCAATTTTAAAATCCTTCAACTTGAGAGATAAAGAGGAATTGAGGCCCCTTGAAAGATTAGTAGACTTACCCACTGGGAGAGATGTAGGAAATTGCAGGGCTAGGATTTGAACTTGAGTCCTTTTACTCTTAAGACCTACTTTCTGTTCACTGTACTGCCAAAGACAAGACTTTTTAAGGTAGAGAAAAAAATCACAAATGAATGATTTCTCTACATTTAGGGGCAGGAGAATGACACTCGAAGAGTAGCACACCAATTTCTTTTAGATGGATGACATACCCAGCTTATTTGGAAAGTTTCTTTTTTTTTCTTTCTTTTCACCAATCCAAACACTGGAGTGTGAAATACACAAATTGAAAAGCCAAAAAAAAAAAAAATTGGTACCATCTTTAAATGGCAATAAAGAAAATTTTCTCAGAACCTCTTTCCTTGTGCTTTTGACCAGTCTGACTTTAAGTTTTGCTTGGATTGAACTCCCATAACAGCTACAGTTTATGGCACTCAGCCCTTATCATATCCTTCCTTGTACTGTCTTAGGATATGTGTTTTATCTTCACAAATAGATAGTAAGCTCTTGAAAAGCAAGATCTGTGACTTCATAGACCCTTCTGTGGACTCCATCTTGCTACATCACTATATTTCATATAGTGTTAAACACATAGTAGGTGCTTAGTAAATACTTTTTTAAAAAATGAAATGGGAGAAGAGAATTCTGCCACCTCTAGACGTTTCTAATCTAATAGGACTGCACTCTCATGAAAATGCCCTACTGAGAGTTTGTCATGGTTTGTATGCATACACTGCTTGAAATATTGGTATCTGGAGGTTCAGTGGGAGATTGGTTTAAATAGATAATTATGATTTAACATCAGATTTCTATGGAAGTTATAAATAATTCATAACATGCATGGGATCCCTTTTATCTTTTTTGGGGGGGGGGGTGTGATTGTTGATTTGTGTCCAGTAATTGTGTTCAATAAAATGTCAAGAGAAGAGAGAGTTCATCCACACAACACCATAACATGTTATGCTTACTGCTTCAGTCACTTAAGATCTTTTAAATTTTATATCCATTCAAATAAGATATTAGGACAAGTGGAGGTTGATCCAGATCCTTCATAAATTTCTTTTATATCTAAAAATAAATTGTAGCATAATATATTTTATGTTTTGCAAGAGATAGAGATACAGCCTCTCAACCCATGTAATGGTGTTCAACAGTGTTACTCTTCGGTCATCCAATTTTCCCCAGTGAGCACGTTAACTCCATTTTAGCCCTTCTTCAGAGTTCACTCTGTTGTGCTATGATGTTTTAGTGGGTATTAAAACAGAATAACAGCTAGAGTGATAGATTGCAAATGACCTTTAAAAAAAAGTTGCATCTTTACCACAGACTGTAATACAATGCTATTTCCCCCTCTTCAGTTACAAGAAAAACAAGATGAATGCTGGAGAAAATACATGACTTTTTAAAAATTAAAAATGTAGAATTGATACTTTCAGATTTTGTATGATTGGACTAGAATATTCATGCACAGGAATGAGAAGACCTGTGTGCATATGGAACAAAACTCATAATCTGCTCGCAGTGCTCCTATGTGCCTTTAAAACCTCTTCTGGGAACAGACTGCTCCTTCCTTCCTGCTTCCAGTATCAATCTATTTGGCTCTTGGGACAGTCTTCTGTCCTCACTCATAGATTCTTTTCAACTGAATATGAGAGCATATTGCTCCCCTTTAGCTGAATCCCTTGACTCTATGGATGGCCTCCCTTGTCTCTTGTTAGACAGCTTTGATTTCCTCTCTCTCTCTGCCTTCCTGTCCATTTGGGCATATCCTTGGTCTCCTCTCCAGTTTATGCAGACCATCTTAGTGTGTCATCCACCTTAATATGGTGCAGGCCATGTAGTAGAACCTTATTCATAAATACTTGTTAACTGATTGATTTGGTACAGAACCAACCCTTCCCCGCCTTTGTGCTTAATAGGAGATTTAACCCATCAACAGATGTGTGTTATATCTTTTCATCAACTCACTTGACCTGTTTGAGTTCCTTTCTAGTAATCAACACATCTGTGCCACCTTAGACATGTGACATCTAGACTAAAATAATTTTTTTGATGAAAAACTTAAAAACACCAGCACAACAAGATGAACAGAAGTGAAAGGGAGAGGTGATGCATAGAGACAGAATGCGTTAGCGTCATAGTACGAATGCAGAAACCTACCAAGAGAGACAGTGCCTAGTGAATGAAGAATAAAAGAAAGGAAAAAGAGAAAATAGAATTCCTGTCCATCCTTTGCTTTTATCCTACTGTGAAATATTTTCAAATACTGTAGTCATTCTCTCAACAACAGCTGTATTCCACTGGCTTCTTCTTCACCGTATGACTGTACCTGAAGTCCCAGGTTTAATACTCCTTCCCCCTGAATGCCAAGAAGGGCCTTAGAACAGTTCTTCCTTATCTATGTGTTAATGATTTCCACTAAACTTCTCTCCAACCATGAGTTCCAGATCCTTCCAGGATTTTTTCCTTCTGTCCAATAGAGCCCAGTAGATTCAACTTTTGTATAGAAATGCGCAGTGGGAGTGATTTTCTGCACTGTACGTGCCTTTGTGTGGAATGCAACACTTTTTCATTAATGAAGGTAATTACACTAGTTACTAAGTAGAATTTGCTTTGTGCAGGGAATTTTATATTATCTCAAGGCTGCAGGAGAGGCCAAGAAAATCCTTAACAGAAGTATGTCATTCAAGGAAAGAATGATACCACATTTTACAAAGACAGTATCTAGATTCAGAATTTGTTGTGTGCTGTGTAATTTTTCACTGGATCCTCTCCTGTTTTTGTAGCAGCTAATTCCAGCCTCTACACTTCAGATAAAGAAACCAGTTTCTGTGGAAGGAGCTGTCCAGGGATATGAGTATGAATGTAGAATGCAATCCTCTTTTCTCTTGAAGAGTGAGAAAGTAGGTTATTTCCAAGGTCTACTATTTTCAGAACCAATTTAGTTTTGTAGGGGTGTGTGTGTGTTTCAAACTCAATAGAATACCCAGAAATTAGTGGGATTAAAAACAAGGGTATGTTGCTAAATGTTTAACAACCAGATTTTTGGGATAGAAAAATGGACACACAATACATTTTAAAGTTTAATTCGTATTATTAACATTTTCCCACCATTTTATTCAGTCCAGACATCAACAAAACAATAAGTCAAGTCCATACTTGTGGCATTTCCTGATTTCAAAGGTATAAATGCTTGCTGATTATTTAACATTTGGCTCTTGCACAAATCCTGATTAAAAACCAATAATCCAAATCAGTTTTAGGATAGCTGAAATTGTTCCATTTTAACCAAACCTTGTTACATTCTGGATAATAAGATCCATTTTGGCCAAGAAAAACTAAACATTTCTAGTAAAAATAAAAACAAAAACTTTATTGCTTCCTCATTCACTACAGTTTCCCTGTCTGGGAAGGTCAGGTCTGTTTACAACACAGAGGAGCTGGAGAGAAAACAAGGGAACATCAGTAGAGATGTTATCCTTCCATGAAAGCTTGTTTCTCCTTTTACGATATTGTTCAAGATTCCCATTCTTTATAGATATGACCTGCTTCACATGACAACTGTCACGGTAACATTCTAGTAAGATCTACGACCTAAGAACTCGTCTAATAAAACCTCTCCTTCCCATATTATACAGGTAAGGAAATTAAAACTCAGAGAGGAATCTTGGCCAAGGTCAAAAGGTTGTACATTAGAGAAGCATGATTCAAACCTAGATCCTCTGATTTCTAATTGAGGGTTCTTACTAGTGTTCCACATTGCCATTGCATTAGCATCATCCCCTACCTTCAACCCCAGATTTATATTTCTTTGAAAATAGTTTATAGGACATGGCCAGAGCTTGGCTTTGTATAATTCTCATCCTGCTATACTTTGTATTCATTCTTCGTTACCACTAGTGAAGAGAATGAGAGAGGGAAGTTTTGACTAGCAGACTCCTATGCCACCAAATCTCAGCCTTTTCTCTACTCTTGGACTTTGGGAGAACCACTTTCTCCCCCCATGTCCATCATAGTTAAGCAAACACAGGTCATTCAAACATGCAAAAGGAAATTATGGGGTATGGATTACAGTTTTGTTTTGTCCAGTCCTATGATTTTATCAGTTTGGATACTTCTTCCATTAATATAGGTTAGCCACTCTTCTGAAACTTGTAGTCTTTAAAGAGATGCTTGAGGTAATGAGAAGTTAAGTGACTTGTTTTGTGGTCACATAACTAGTATGTCTTAGGGACAGAAGTAGACCAACTCTAAGGCTGGTCTTCTACTCACTATACCATACTGCCTCTTCCAAATTACATTCAGCAGAAGTGTATAACCCAGCCTAACATTGTTCAGCTAGCTGTAAAGTATGAAACACTCCCTTGCAGGTGCCCCTGTTGCCATCTTTCTCTTAGTCTGTGAATCCTTTGTCCTTTAGATTCTGTTTCTTGAAGTTATACTTCTCGCTGTCCTACCCTATTTCTACCCTAAGTTGAGTACTCTTAGTTATCCTTTCTAGTTCTAGTAGGCAAACCTTTCTAGTTGACATCCAGTTGACTGCTACTCCAACAGTGTCCTCCCTCATCATCTCTACTGATGTCCCTTTGTTTTCTCCCTAGCTCCTCTGTGCACTTTGGCATTGCCCTCAGGTCTACATATCCACCCTGACACCTCATAATAAGATGTGTTGCATCTCAGTTTCTTTTCTTCCTAGTTTTCATTAAAACTTCCTACCTAGTTTTCATTAAAATTATCCTTTAGTGTTTCTACAAATATAACCTTCCTCTTCCACCCATCTAAATCTACTCAAGGTCTCTTCTTTCACTCAGTGTGGTCTATTATTTCCTATCTCCTATCTCTATTCTAGAAGTATTCACATACATGTCTTAATTGTTTAAAATATGACCTTGCATTTATATTTTAACCCTCGAAACTTCTATTTTGATCTAATATATTCTCAATAACTTTGGGGGGAAGATATATTTTGCTTCATGACCACATATATTTTGAACATCAGATGGAGCCCTGAAAATTAGGAATAAATCAAAATCAGATTTTATAATTAATTAAATTAAATTTCACATGTTAAAAGAAGTTCTCTTTTTATTAAGGAACTTTACAATGAAACATCCTGTAAAATTAAGAATCTTTTTGTAATGAAAGTATCATACTTCTTTGTTTTGTTAGCCTCTGTGGTTGTAATCGTTTCTTCTACTAATGTGCATTATCGTGTGTGTGTGTGTGTGTGTGTGTGTATGTTGTATGTGGTCTTCTGTGTTTTCCTTAATATTGTACAGTATATCTACCCTTCCTTTTTCTTGCACTGTTGTTATAGATTATCTTCCTTTGTAATCAGCTATAGCATCAGGAACATAGTGGGTTCTAGCACAGAGTAAGCCTTCAATAAATTCTGTTAACCAATTTTCATGGTGATTTTGCTATAATGGTACAGTGAGAAAATGGGGGTAGGGACAGTGCTTGTGAATTCTTGCATTGCTACTCTTAGACATTTGCCTTGGCTATATTAGATAGACAAGTCTATCTACCTACACACACATATACACATATACAGATATATGTGTATATATATATATATATATATATATATATAGACACATTATATATATATATATATATATATACACATTAATATATATATATGTATATCTGTGTATATGCTTATACATATACATAATTAAGTTATTAATGTTCCCCAGAATGCTTCCTTGCTTGAAAGAGAATTTTGTTACATGGTCCATTTTCCCAAGTTTGAAAATATTGAATGTTGCAAGAGTGTTATATAAAGCTAACAGTATCACTGCCAGCCTTTAAATAGTGCAATTAACAGAAATTTCATGCAAAATAGTGCACATAAAATATACTAACTCAGCAGGACTATATTTGAAAATACCATTTTCAATTACACATTCCAATTTCACCTATTTTTCCACAAAACCTGTAAAAATGGTTCATCATCATAATTGATAATGAAAACTATCCAATGGCCAAAGCCCTTCATAAATTAAAATTTAAAAAGAAAAAACTGGACGGTTTTGAATTGTGCCAGATGAGATAACTGGATTTACAGTTGGAGGTATTTAATAAATGGGAAATTCAAGCTCAGTAGACTTAACTGCATTTATTAGCATGTGTGCCATCAATATACATATGAAATATAGAAAAAGACAAAGTTCTTTTTTTCTCTTTAATATCTTGTTGAGGAACTGGAGTTACCATAATACCATGATAAGAATCATGGTTCAGTAGAGTTTTGAATGAAGAATCAGCTGGTTTCAAATCCTAATTCTGCTACTTAAAACCTATGTGACCTTAGGCAAGTCACTTACTCTCTCTAAGTTTCAGTTTCCTTATCTATAAAATGAGTTGACTTCTAATGTGCCTACCAGTTATAACTCCATGATCTATGAAGAGGCTAGAAAACCTCTCTTCATTATAGCTCTTAAGAAAAGTCTAGGACAGGGAATAAAGTTTTTAAACAATTTCTTTGAATCTAATGAAGGGGAACATAACATGGAAGATAGAGAAGTGACTTCAGAGTGAGGAAAATCTGGGTTCACATCTCGTAAGTACTAGCTCTGTGACTTCTCAGTGCTTTAGGTCAGAGGTATCAAACATGGGAGCCATGCCACTGACCACACTCCCAAGTCCAGCAGAACCAGATTAAAATGTAATTGGGAGATATTTAATAAATTGATTACAACAAAACATATTAATGAGTGTTTTTCTAAGACAACATGTGCCTGCAGGGATCCTTCTCTAGAAGTTAGTGGTTGCAAGCTCCTTTCTGAGTTTGACATCATTGTTCCAGGCAGGCCTCTGACTATTAAGTTGCAGAGAAGGTGCTGAACTGCTTTGATAGAAGAAATTCTCTCATTCAGATTACTGGTGATACTAATGAAGTCACTGGACCAGTCCCTTGTGGGGTGGAAACCCCGGGAAGTTTCAGACTCATATTGGGCCTCCATGTAGAGTCAACTTTTGACTATAACATAATAGATAATGTTTATATTTGGTTTTCTAAGTCATTCTGTACCTGCAGGGATCCTTATGTATGAGTTTAATGATCCCCAGTTTCTATATGAATCTAAAAAAAGACAACAGTTTAATGTATTGTATAAATTTAAAATCCTTTATATTTGGATTTTGCAAAGACCATGTGTCTTCACTGTGCATAGAACCTAGCACAGTGCTATGAATGCAGCTAAGTGGCACAGTGGATAGATTGCTGGGCCTGGAAGCAGGAAGATCTGAGTTCAAATGTGAACATGTGTACTTACTACTGCCTCAGTTTCTCTATTGGTAAATATATAATCACCTACCATACAGGGTTGTTGTGAGGATTAAAAGAGTTATTTATAAAACCCTTAGTGCAGTGCCTGACCCATAAGAGACAGTAAATGCTTGTTTTCTTCCTCCCTTCTCCCTTCCTTCCTTCTTCTCTTCCTTCCTTTTCTTCTTTACTTTCAAAGCACTGGAATAGTAGTGAGAGAGCCTGAGTTTAAATCCTGGCTTTGCTTAATTTACTCCTTGTGTGACCTAGGCTAAATCATTTGACCTCTCAGGGACACAACTTCATTATATTTAAAACAAAGACTTGGAGTTGATCACCTCTAAGGTCTCATTGGCTCTAAATCTATAATCTTATGGAACACTAATTCATTGTTGGTAGATTTATATTTATAGCATCTCTTTTTGTGGTAATCAAGAACTGGAAGTTGAGGGGATGCCCATCATTTGGGGAATGAATGGCTGACCAAGTTGTGGCATATGAATGAAATGGAATACTATTGTGCTGTAGGAAATGATGAACAGGCAGACTTCAGAAAAGCCTGGAAAGACATGTGAACCGATGCTGAGTGAAGTGATCAGAACCAGGAGAACATTACACACAGTAACAGCCACAGTGTTTGATGACTGACTGATAGATTTAGCCCTTCTCAGCAATGCAAGGACCTAAAACGATTCCAAAGAACTCATGATGGAAAATACTAATCACGTTCAGAGAAAGAACTATGGAATCTGAATGCAGAGTGAAGCAGACTATTTTCTTTTTTGTTTTGTTTCTCATTGTTTCTCCCATTCATTATAATTCTTCTATGCAACATGACTAATGTGAAAATGTGTTTAACAGGAATGTATATGTAGAGCCTATATCAGATTGCATGCTGTCTTGGGGGGAGGGAGGGGCTGAAAATTTAAAACCTATGGAAGTGAATGTTGAAAACCAAAAATAAAAAAAAATGATAAAAATTAGGGCATCAGAAAAGAATAAATCTATTTTCTTAAACAGTGACTAAGTCCTTCTTTTAGCCTGCAAAAATCTATCATCTATAATATAGTTTTAGAGCCTGCAGATATGCAAGAGCCCAGAACTGAAAAAGAGGAGGAGGATGGGCTTGATTGAATTGGGGGAGCATTTTGATCAGCTCTTTCCATAACTCCAACTTTCTCCCTACCACCAAATTTCATTTTGGATACCACTCGTATTCTCCCAGTCAAGATCTGTAGCTGCAAATCATGGAACACCAGGCTCTCAGAGAAATGAAAATTACAGACAATTCAAAGGGCAAAGGAAAGAAAGATACATGGTTGGGGTAACTAGGCTACAAACTACAAAATTATTATTTAGACTTGTCCATAAGAAGTAACATCAAAAATATCATCAAAGATAAGTATTACCGGACAAGAAAGTGGACCAGTCATCTATTAAGAGTGAAGGATAGCAGAGGAACAGGCTATTGGGTGAGTGTCCACAAAGCATATTTTAAGAGAGAAGGAAAGAGAGAGACAGAGACAGAGAGAGACAGAGAGAGAGACAGAGAGAGAGAGATAGAGAGAGAGAGAGAGAGAGATGGAGATGCTTTAGCACACTAAGCTCCATATTTCCGTGGAGAAGTTATGGAAAGATGTGGACATGAATGCCACAGGATGAGACGGCATAAATGGGACACTTTTTGCACTGGTAGAATGTGCTGCTGGATCCCTCAGGGTATTAAAGGAACTGAACCATTTTACACTAGTATTATAAAATAGTAGAAAACAACATTTTAGTAATACAAGTATTTTTTTTAAAGCAACAGCATTGAACAAGAAATAGTTTTTATTCATTACAGAAGCACAGAATCTCAGAGTTGTAAGAGAGCATAAGTCCATCATCAACACATACTTAAACAAAAATCTCCTTTTTAACACCCCAGTGATTACCCAGCCTTTCTCTGAAGAGAGAGATCATTACCACCCATTTTCTTCTTGCTATGCAGACAGTTTTCAGTCCTTCAACTATTGGTAACCCTATTTGGGGTTTTCTTGGCAAAATACTGGACTAGCTTGCCATTTCCTTCTCCAGATCATTTTACAGATGAGGAAACTGAAATGGGGTTAAGTGACTTGCCCAAGGTCACACAGCTAGCAATTGTCTGGGGCTAGATTTGAACTCAGGAGATAGGCCTGGCACTCTTAGCCACTAAGCCACCTGACCACTCCTCATTTTCTTAGCATTTAGTTTTATGGAGATTATGAAGGGAGCTTCTGGCACTTTGAAGGGTTTTACAAATTGATGGCACTGGTCTTTTTATTGTCTAATTGTGTTGGTCTAATTGTCATCAAAACATGGCTTTCCTTTTCCTTGCAGCTACATCTGCAACTCCAACCAGGCTTGCCATTTGACTATCTCATCATTCAGGCAAAACATTATTTTTAGTTTTGATACCTTTTATTTTTTATGCCACAGTCTTTTTTTTCTTTCCTCTTTGTACTGTCATTTAGTCATGGCTCTTAATCTCTATCAGGATGCCTCTTGGTGTTGTTTTCATCTACATACTGTGTAATTCTCCAGGTTTTGCTTTCTTGATTATGTATCACACAGGGCTTCCCATATTATTATTCATCTTAGTCATCCTTTGTTTTCTTTTTCTAAGGCAGTTGGGGTTAAGTGACTTATTCAGAGTTACATAGCTAGTATCAAGTGTCAAAAACCAGATTTGAACTCAGGCCCTCCTGACTCCAGGGCCAGTGACTGCTCCATATCCATCCTTTCTTAAAAGGCAATAATACTCTGTTCTATTCATGTACTACTATTCGTTCAGTGATTTCCCCACAGATAGATATGCACTTGCTTGATTTCCGTTATTTTTGTTTCCACCAAGAGTGTTGATTTGAATTTTGAATTTATTTCTGTCCCTAATCCTCCTAGGCCTGTGCCCACTAGTGGGTTTCTTACTCTAGTGCTATAAATTGTAGAAGAGTAGTTAGCATACACTTGCTGTCTCCATCATCTCGTGCCACCATCAGCTCTGCTGCTCATTTGCAATCTGGCCTCTACCTACACCACCAAAACTGCTCTCCAAAATCGCTAACAATTCCTTACACCATATAGAATGGTCTTCTTCAGTTTTCATAGTCCCTCTGTAGCATCTCACCCCAAGCATTTATTGTCTACTATGTGCTAAAGCCTCTGCTAGGAGATGGAATATAAAACAAACAATCCCTACTCAGTAAACTTAACCCTTCCAATGAAGAGGAGGACACAGGATGTAAACAGAAATGGTAGTACATGATCATTTGAGAAGGGAGAAAACTTTTAACAGGTTGGAGCATCAGTCAAGGTTTCTCCTAGGAGGTGGGACAGGTTAAGGTCTGAAGAAAGCTTAGGATTGTTGGAGACAGGCCTGAAGAGGTGATGTTTTCCAGGTATGACGGATCCCGTATACAAACACACTGAAACAGGAGAGAGAATAACAAGCAGTTAGGCCAGAGCATAGGGCATATGAAGGGGATGAAGTCCAGAAAGAAATTGAACTCAGACTAGGAAGCACTTTAAATGCAAATCTGAGGGGTTCATATTTTAGGGAGCCATCAAAGAGTTCTGAACAGCAAAATAATATGAGCTGACTTGTGCTTTCAGAAAAAAAGTATTTTGCCAACTCTGTGGAATATAGATTAGAAAAGGGCAAGACTGGAAGTTAAGAATTCAATTATGAACCTGTTGAAATAGTCTAAGAAACTGACTGTTTGAACTAGAAACAGGTGTTTGAACTCTAGAGGTGGCTGTGAGAGTACAGTAAAGGAATAGATATGAGATATTGCGGAGGCAGAATTGAAAAGATGTGACAACTAATTGGATGTGGAGAGAGAAGCAGAGCATTGATGGTATATCCCTTTTCAAAAACTCAAGCAAGGTCCTTACCACTAAGAATAAATACAAATTACTTTATTTGGCATTAAAGCCATTTGTAACCTGACTCCATCCTACCTTTCCAGCCCTATTGCACATTTCCCCCTTCATGAATATTATGGTTCAGTCAAAATGGCCTTCTTTAGGTTCTTCAAACATGGATCTCCACCTCCCATCTCTGTGCCTTTGCATTGGAGGGGCCGCCATGTCTGAAAAGTGCTCCTCCTGCACCTTTACCTCCTAGAATCTTTAGTTTCCTTCTTGAGTTCCACTTTCTATTTGAGACCTTTCTTGATTCCTTCTGCCTCCACCATCTCCCCTTCACTTTACCATATATCTATTTTACATATATCTACATTGTTGTTGCTGTGTTTGTCCTTTGTTGCTGAAGAAGACCATGCCATCAGAGAAATGATGACATGATTTGCACTTGACTTTGTTTTGAGTGAGGGAGGGCTGTGCAGGTCACCAGCCTCACTTCTCCTCCAGAGCCATCTGAATCCAGTGACCTGATATTCCTCAGAATGAGTGGGAATGACCCAGGATGCAGTGGGAGGCCTTGGGCCCTTTAGGCCAAGGCCTTTGCAGGTACTCACTTAGGGTAAGTCAACTCCCATTCATTGAATAGGCCTGTTTAAGAAGTAGCCAAGGTATGGCCCCTTTAATGAGGCAAAGAAAAAGAAAGACATCAGACTGGGAGGGAAACAGCAACAGTTACCATAGATAATCACTCTGAAGACAGGTCCCGAAGAGTGCCCTTAGGCACAGGCTCAGTATTGTCTGAGCTTCAGAGTGCAGTAGGTTTAAGGTTTTGGGAAAGGAAGAGAAGGAAAGTAAAGGGAATGGGAGGAGAGGGCTCCTCCAGTTTGACAGTAAGCTTTTTAAAGACTTTTTCTTTTGTCTTTTTAACCCCATTTGTAGCATCATATCAGTTAGTAAAATTTTATTAAGCACCTACTATGTTTCAGGCACTGTGTGAGTAAGCACTAGGTGTACAAAAAGAGGTAAAAGCCAGTCCCTGTCCTCAAGGAGTTTGAAATCTATCTAAATGGGGAGAGAGGAGACAACAAACAGACAAATATACATGTTACACTTGACGATCCTGGCTCTTGCTGCCTGAGGGCCAGGTAGGTTAGATTTCACCATTTCACCCCTCCCCCAGATTTCTCTAGTACCCTTTAAAGAGATTGGATATTGTGTTTATGATCTCTGCAGATGACTTCAGCTCCCACTGATGATGTTCTCCTAAATGTTGATGGCGGTCCCTGGGACCCCAGTTCCATTTTGCCACTAACAGTCACATTTCACAAAAAATACTTGCTTCAAAAGGTATAATCACTACCCATGTATGATTTATATAAAATTGCTTACCATCTCAGAGAGGGAGGGAGAAAATTTGGAATTCAAAATTTTTTAAAAATGAATGTCAAAAATTGTCCTTACATGTGATTAGGAGGAAAAAGTAAATTATTATTTAAAAATAAAAACAAAAAAAGGTATCATCACAAATATACAAATTTACTCCTTCATCACATAGGAGTCATAATCCCTCTTTTGTACCACCTAAGTCTCTGGGGGGAGGGAAAAGGATTAGGTTCATAGCTTAATTCTGTTCTAATAGAACATAGTCTCAGTTCCAAGTCCAAAGCCTGTCTCAGGCTCAGGTCCCTCTCAGGGCTTCTATGTCAGACAGGCTAACTTTACTATCCTGCCTGCAATCCTGGTTCCAAGCACAACCTGGCACAAACTCCTAGGTCTTGGAGGGATCCCCTGCAGCATATAATGGAGTTTGAGATGTATTTGAGGCTTCTCTATAGTCCCTTCAACGTAATTTACTTCTAGCTTTCATAAGGACATGTTGTGATACCTTTATGATTCTCTGAAGTTTAATTCAGCAAATTCAATCTAGTAAACTTGTAAGAAGATACTGTTGTGTGAAGAGAACGGTGTCTGACAGCGAGATGAAAGGTTTAGATAAGTCCCGGTCTTGATCCCTATGGAGTATACAGTTCCAAATCAGAGGTTTTCTTGTTTTTTGTGATTGTTGTTAACTGACTTTGGCAGAAATGTATACGGACAAGGCTTTAAAAAAAGCTTTTTTACAATAATATTGATCTTATTGGAGGCTGAAATTATAGAGGTACCTCAGCCAGCTGAGAATTTATCCTATGAAAAATCTTCTGTGGAAAAAAAGGAAACTAGACCTGAGGGCATTTTCTATCCTGACCAGATTGTGTCCCTAGGCAGACATGGTCCATGATGTGGTCATGCTTGCAGGACTAAATTACTAATTATAGCATAAACTAGAGGACAGGGATCCTATATTCTATAGCTTGGGAAATCCAGATCCTATGGCATCTAGTAGAGTTCTACACAGTCTGTGGGCTTATGGAAATAATTGGTGATAGCTGATAATTCTTAGAAGATAGGCTCCCATTTTTGCTTCACGTAAAATGGTAGAAAGGAACTACAGAGGGAAATCAGATCCTTTGATTCTTTGTTGTACCAGGTTTGGTGCCCATATTGGTTTCCATTCAACAAGTATTTATGAACCATGAACCTCCAACTCTGTTTAATACTGTGGAGGGATAAAATAAGAAATAAATTATAGCAGCACAGGTCTTAAGGAGTTTATAATCGAAGAAATGGCAGAAGGGAAAATATGTACTATTTAATTTTTTAAAATAACTTTAAAATAAATTTTTAAAAATAGTTTTTAAATAAAATTTAATTTTTTCAGATAAAGTTAATAATAAAGAGTTTCTCCCACTCAGGACTTTCAATGGAAGGGGATAGGAGAGGGAAAAGAAAAAAAAAAAGTACCCTGGTCCAAAAATGTAACATTAACCCTCTCATTTTATGCATAAAGAAGCTGGTCTAGAAAAGTTAAGTGACTAGTCCAGAATCATACAGCATATATGGGCCTGTCACATCATAAACACTTAGTTATCTAACAGATACACAGGAAAGGGCAGGATCTGAAATCGTTTTCCTGTCCCTAAGTCCAGCACTCTGTCGTCTGTGCTACCTAACTGGGAATGAAGAAGTTATTGGGTGCTTGGTGGACCCCAAAATACCGACAGTCCGGGTTGTGCTCTAATGAATTCGACTCTAGCCTTCTTAAAGCCAAAGAAAACGAAGTTTATTAAGGATTCGCCTAATTGGGTTGCCTCTTACGGAACCTAAGCGTTTGTGACGCTTGTATTCACAAGCGGGCCAGATAGAATCCCAGCTAGACAGAGTCTAAGCTGGATTGAATCTGAGCACCTTCATGGAGGCAAGACGGAACTTAAATACGGAAGAGAGTATGGGGGGTGGTGGAGGTCTGATAGTCCAGGGTGATGGGAGGAGAGGGTTAGGAAGGGTCTGGAGAACTCCAAGGAGGGTCAAAGGCTGGAAATAGCTGGAGGCTATCAGGAGATATCAGACAATGGAAGGTTTGGGTGGGAAGCAGGTGGGGCAATCCAGAGATCTTGATAGGGGCTGTATGGGAATGGATACAGATCTTGATGGCAGCCTGGGGAATGGGTTTTTGATGGGATCTAGGGTGGGGAGTGCCACGGAGAGCTGAAATGATAATGAAAAGCCCAGGGGCTTCCAAGAAAGGCCAGGTTAAGTGGGAAGATTCAAGGGGAGCTCAAGGAGAGGCTCCCAGAGTCTGAACCCCATCAGGAATAGAGCTCCCAGGTAGGGAACTAAGGTCTGGCAGAGGAGAGGCTTAATATATAATTTTATAGGTTAAGATAGTTTTCCTAATACCCCCTACTTACTAGTACCTTCCTCTCCCCCCAAAAGTATATTTTATACTTATTTTATAAATATTTCATATGTGAAAGAGGCAGCCTAGTGTAGCAGCTGTCCCGAGTGCCTGGAAGACTCAGGTACAACTCCATATCTGATGAATACTGGCTCTGTGACTCTGGGTAAGTTATTTAAGTTTTAAATGATCCAGGCAACTCTCTTACAAGAAGAATTCATATAAAACATACTGATCTGTATGATAGAAGAAGTTTCTCCCTGGGAGTTCCCTATGTGGATAAAATCACACTTCGAGAGAGAGAATTCATATATCTTTCTCCAATAGAAAAGTGTCAGGGACTGACTATTCATTGTTTCAGTTTGATTTTGAGTGCTCATTGCCTAGCATAGTGCCTGACTCTTAGCAGGTACTTAATAAATGCTTATTTATTAATTGGTTTTCTTTATTAGAGACCATTATGGACCTGAGTAGTCTGGGAAAACTGTGGAGAAGGCAGGACTTGAACTGAACTTTGTAGAAAGGCTAGGATTTGGATAGGGTGTGGAGGCGGAAGGGAGGAGATCATTCCAGGTGTGGCACAACCAGAGCAAAGGTTGGGTTTGATCTTATGATGAAATTGCTGATTGTTCCTGACCTGAAGGTGATACAGGCTTCAGGGGAGAAATATTTCATTGTACTATAGCTCTTTAAAAAATTGTTAGATATCTTTGTTTATAAAAGTATATTAAAAAGTAAATTACTATTAAACTAACATTATCTAAAGACTTTGGCTGGTCTTTAAGTTGTTATCATAGCAACAGCAAGTTAAAAAAAAAAAACAAAAACACAAACCTGCTCGGCTACGTTAAAATTGGGTGGGCTCTAGGCTGCCTTGGAGTTTATAGTGCGCTCCCTTTGGACCAGAAGCCAAAAACTTGAGCACCTAGGAAGTGTGAGTGGGCTATTTATGACCCTGTGGTGTGTTGTTTGAGTTTATAAAATGGTAATCACCTCTGGCTTCAAAGTGCTGGTCCAGCTAGATGTTTGTGTTGAAGTTTTGTGTTGATGGAGCAGAAATACCAAGTCACAGAATTTGGCACCTTAAAGACACTTATTGTTATTATGGTCATACCATAATACTTCTGATACTAGAAGCATGTTTAAAAAAAACCCCAAAACTTTCCACTCAAGGGAGCGTGTAGAAATGATTATGCTTCATTACTTGGCATCTCACAGTGTTGAGAATGGGATTACCTGATACTTCCGTTCTTGGGATTGACAATTTCGCCCTTATACATACTGGAGGAACAGCTTGTTCAGACTCATAAGGGGAGGGCCCGGCTCTTTTCTGTCACTTATTCTAGACCTAAGGTAGTTCATTTTGCTGTTCAGTCTTTTCTTTTTAAGCCCCAGAGTTTGTAAGTTCACAAAGTTTTGGTGTTCAGATCAGACAGCATGTCCTTTTTACTTAAGTACAGAACAATAGGAGATAACATAAAAGCTTTCCCAGGGATTTTTTTTCTTTGAAGTGACTAAAGGGAAGATGAGGAAAAAACATCCACATGAAATCAAATATTGCAAAAAGAAAAAAAAGCATTTTATACCACATGATGTTTGAGCAGAAGGAGAAACTAGCACCAGGGGGAATATGTTAAAATTGTTTCAAAGGATGAGTCCCAGGGTTAGTGTTCTTAGGCTATTTTTACTGTCTGAAATGCTATAAATCCCAGCATTCATAATAGCCAGATGGATCAAATTGTTTTTTCTTTCTGTGTGTTTGTCCCTAATAATTTTGTTCTCATTAATTTTGAGAGAGAAACCTCCATAATGCAACAACTAACGTTTAACATTTAGAGCAGACACTTTGTTCTTTAGACATGTTATAGCTGGTTCTGTTTACACCTTTGAAATACCTGGCATATGTAATGGCCAATTGGATTGACATAGCCACTTCTTAGCATTTCTTCATGGAAGAGAGGTAAATGTCACATCTTGAACCAAGTACAGAGCCTCTTTTGTGGTGCAAATGCACACTACACCAGAGGAGACGGAAAGATAGCTTCTGGGATAGATGAAAAAAATGGTTTTTCATTATTTCATCATCATAAGATGCAGTTCTCTCTCCATAATTTTTTAAAATTCCCCTCTTCCACAAAGTTCTGAAAAGATAAGAAAATGTAGAAAATGGGTATCTAATTGAACATTTCTATACCCTACCAAAGAATGAGCAAGCGTGGAAGAACTTAATTGGCTTTGAAATAATCCAACCCTTGCAATATACAAATGGTGTGGGTGTAGGAAGTTGGGGGGATGAGGGGAATTATCAAAACTCAGTTGTTTAATTGGCATTGGTTCTGCCCATAAACAGTAGTTTAAAAGTTTGGCTTTTGTAATAATAAGATAGTATCACCTCACCTATCCAGAAGGCATTATCTGGCAGTCTTAATATATTCTATTGAACACAAGCAAGAGCCAGGAAGGAAGCAAAAGTGATCCTTGAGTAATCAAAATAAATGCCACAAAATTCACGTTTTCCTCATACAGTATTTCAGTCGGTCAGATCCTGATCTGAAAGGCTATTTACCTTCATTTCACACAGAGTTCTAACACTTTGATTACAGATTAGAAATGAGAAAAGGGACTGAGGGGCGCACCTGGAGGCAGCCAGGCTAGTCCACTACGGCAATGACAATAAAGGAAGAGACAGAAAAATGATAAAAATCAGATAAAGAATTGAAAAAATAGTTTTCTTAGGATCATTTAGTATAAAGGGAAATAATACAAATAGACCCTGGAGGCATCTCCAAATTATAGTATAGTACAATCATTGATGTTCATAATTATGATCCTGAGAAAAGATTTAAAGTTTAGAAGTACATGATGTGTGTTTGGTTTATGAAGGATAGGAAGCATATAATACATTGTATTATTTTTTTTTATTCAGAACAAAAGATAAAGTTTTGTCTTTTGTTTCTAGATAGATATTTGCTATAAAACTTAGTACCACCAAGATTGGTAAACTGTAAAAATAACTATTTTTTTGTCACCTTTCTTCCAACCTGGTGATGAGCCTGTCCAAAATTAGCTTATTATTTATCCTTCATTTTCAAAGAGAACCAATGACATCCTGGTGATGTTTTGACTTGTGGGTAAATTGGATTTAAGTGAGACGGAGTTGCAAAAAATCATCAACCTCACTCTCTCTTCTTGAATCTTTGAAGCCCAGTGGTAGGACAAAAGTCAAGATGGGGATGTCATGGATGATCTTGACATCTTTGCTGTCTCTGACCAAGCTCTAAGCACTTCACAGTGACTTCATCTGCCCATTCTGTCAGGGAAAGTCTTCGACACATGCATGGAGTCAACATCCCCCTAACTCACCACAAGGTATGATATGAGTCTTGTCAGTTACTCTCAACCTGGTTTAGCCCATCGGCTGAGACAATTTACTGGGGTGTGACCACTGTACATGCTACAGCTTCTTGGAGCCACAGATGAGAGTCAAGTGAATCAAGTGGATGCCAAAGGTGGATGAGCAGCTCTGAGAAGGCAGCCCTCACATCAGAGATGCTGGTCCTCCTGAATATCCCATACATCCCTAAAAATAGGTTAGGATAGTCATAAAATGATAGATTTAGAGGTGGAAGTTATATTAGAGGTCAACCGACCCCTTTAGTTTATAGATGAAAGAAATGAGACCCAATGAATGTCAAACAGGGCAATTCTTAGATGCAAGATTTGAATTTAGGTCATCTAACTCCAAATCCATGGATCTTTCCATATCACTTTATACCTCACAGAATTATTTTTGCTAAAACTGTAGGACTTTTATGCCTTTGATATTAAAGGCTGCTAGGTGGTGCAGTAGACAGAGTGATAGATCTGGCCTCAGACATTTATTAACGGTGTGGCCCTGGGTAAGTCTCTTAACCTCTCTCTGCTTCAGTTTCCTTGACTGTAAAATAGGCATAATGATAGTACCTCCCTCCTAGGATTGTTATAAGGATGAAATAAGATGATATTTGTAAAGTGCTGAAGTAGCATACAAATGCTAGTTATTATTCATATAATATTAAGACTATCTCTTAAGTCAGTAACTGGAGACTTTCCAGCATGGAAGGACCAATGACCATAATAGCAACAATAAACATCTGTTAAGCTCTTACTGCATACTAGACATAAAAAAGGAAGATCAAAGTCAAGATGCCCCCAAGAAGCTTACATTCTAATGAATCAGTCCGTCTTTCAAGAAGCATTTATTGAGCACCTGTTATATACACCAGATATTGGATCATCCAGGGCTTGTACCCTACTGATGTAGGTTTTGAACAGCCATGATAGGGATTTAGTAGAATGACAGTAGTCAAGATATAATAACCGTTATATCTTGCATTTATGTAGCCCTGTATAGCTTTTACAGATATTTTACATGCAATGTCATATTTGATCTTACTAACAACTTTGTGTTGTGGTCAGGGTCAGTGATCACTATCTTTTCTTTTATTCAGTTTTACTTGTTTGCTGACATTTGACCTTTGTAGGTATTTTTGAAGTTTCGGAGGCAAATATAGAATGAATGGAAATTCAGATACTTTCTTTTGGGTTCTATTACTGTCATTTTACTAAAATGCAGCATCATGTTCATTTCGAGCTCAGATAGCTTTGAGGTTTTGCTTTGTCTTTTTAAAAAAAGCTATTCCATCTTACAAAAGCCATACAATACCAGGGATTGGACTAAGAATTTAAAACCTTTCGTTCTAAGGTAGCAGAGATGGAGGTTAAAACAAATGTTTTGATAGAAAAGATAATTATGAACTTTGAGCTTCACAGAATTCTGTTTGCCTAGTGTCAGTCCCAGAAGGATGCACATTTTTATGGATCTTTATGTCCATGTTATCTAATGGGAAAGGCATTTGCCTTTTAGTGGTAGATTGTAAAAGAGATGTTGACATCAGTGCTGAAGAGACCATCTCGTCTTGGAAGCTCCTCTCTCCATTGCAGAGACAGCTTGGGTTCAGCAGAGGGCAGCCTTCAGGATGTAGGCTAATAAATGAGTCATGACTAAGGATAAGATTAGCTGACTGGCTTGGCCTCTGACAGCCAGAAGTTAGGGAGAGGTTAAACAGCAGGAGAGAGAATCTGGGTGAGTTTCACAGGAGCCTAAGGGAAAAGAACAGATTGATATAGGAACAATTTGTTATGGTTGTTTATCCATGTGAAAATGAGAAGTCTAGGTACCATATAGACAACAGCTAAAATATAGAATAAGCTGATAGAACCAACCATCAGGACTTGTTAATGTCATTCAGTCGAATAGGGAAGTGAAAGACGTTTAAAGAAGAAAACTGTGAGTTTTCTTTTTGGTAAAGTCGGGGGAGGGAGAGTATAGAGAAAAAAAGACAAGAAAAGAGAATCTTATTTGCTTTTCTTTTAAACCTGTCACCTGACTTTCAGTCATCATCTGAAATGTTTCTTTGTGGCATGTTAAGATCAATAAGAAGATACAGGATTTTAGCACCCTTAATCCCCTGCTGCAGGAACCAAGGTAACTTGTTTGTTTTCATTTGTTTGGGAGGAAGGAGGGAAATGTATGTATGTATTTAAGTTGGAATATATTAATTTGTCTTATGTGTCTTCAAATATTTCCATTGCTCCCCAGCTGTAACCGGATGTTTACTTGTTTGGAATTTATCTTAGTTCAAAGTACATGACTCGTTGGTTTGCTTTTCCCCTCTACTGAATATACTTCAGCACTTTAAATTTATGGGCACTGTGTTTATATCTGTATGGTGATTTCTTCAGGAGTTAATACCTTCTAAATCTTTGTCATTAAATGTAAGAGAAAAATATCTTGAAGGACATTTACTGGTGGTATTGAATAATTTTGTTTCTTCATAACAGGTTTAAGTGTTTATGACTTTGTGATTTGTCCCTTTTTTCTACTTTAAAACAGAACTATGGTCAGAATCTTAGTTTGGGGAAAATAAATTGCATCTCGAATATTTTAAGTAGCATAAGTTCAATACAATGAGTTAAATATGAATTAATTGGATGTAGTTTGAGTTTATGTTGAGGTGGCACTAAATATAAGACAAAATGTATACAGTCATATATTACTCATTTCCCCCCCAAAGCCTTGGGATTACAATCCAGTGGAAATCCTTTTCCATCCAACTAGAAACTCAGTGCTATAATTATGGACTAAAAGCAGCATCTGATTCCCATCACGTCTTTCCTGTGACTCTATCCACATCCATAATACCCTAAAGTGTTTTCATCCTAGTAGACGTATAATAAATGTGTCTTGAATATTGAACGTATAAACCTCTCTGTGACTTTTCTACCTATTCTCTCTCAGTATGACTTCTATCTTTCTCCCTTTAGTCAATTCCACCACACTGTCCTCACCAACTTCCTGCCCTCCAATTGGCAAATGCCTGGTCAAATCATCCTTCATTCATTCATTCTAAATACATTTATTGACCAGCAGCACATGCAAATCACTATAATAGATACTGTAGGAAATATAAAGATTAATGACATAGTCCCTATCTCACTGAATTTATAGACAAATAAACTAAAATAATAATCACAAATATGTCTTATTGTTATGTTTGGTGACTTACTCTTTCTAGAGAGTTTTCTCAGACAGTGTTTCATTCAGTTTTCACAAGAACACCAAAAGGAAGAGAGAGCAAATGTTCCATTTGATATCTGAAGAAAATGAAACAGAGAGATTAAATGATTTGTCTAAAAGCAAGTTGGTGGGAGAACTAGGAATGACTCCTAGATCAAGGTTCTGTCCACCGCAAGAAAGCAGCTCAGAGTCCTCTCTCATGATTCCAGTTCTCTGTCAAACAAAATACTCCACAAGTCTAGTAGAACCAATTTGTTCTTCATCTGGTAAAGAACATTATGAAATATCGATTATGAGGTATCTAGGATATCTCATAAAGAAGGTTGCTTACATGTGTCATAAACCTTGGCTATGTCTTCTCAGTCCTGAAAATTTCAGTGAGGGCAGAAATGAAGAATGAGTTCTTAAGAGATTGTAGGAAACTAGAGTCTCACCTCCGAAACAATCAGAAGGGTATCTCAGAGTCTCTAGCCAAGCTGTACTTGAACAATAATCCCCTCTATCTCGTACCTCACAAATGGTTATTGAACCTTAAAGAAATTTTGGTGAAGAGGAGCCAGTACCTTCCAGAGGCATTTTGGATTCATTCTGTGCACCAGGAAAAAGATCTTTTTACTTAGTGTCCCCATTTGTTAACTATTGTCCTAATTACTTTTCTTAGGGTTTGCTTTAACAACAATGTTGCTAAATAACTTTAACACTAATATTAGTAATAGTAACAGCTCCTACATAGGAGGACAGGGAAGAAAGCAAACTTTTGATGACCATCCTTTCATGCTGTTAAGTCTTGCTACCCCAGGTACTGAAAGAGAAGGAGAAACTCAATATGGCTAAAACCAGAACTCATTATCTTCCTCTCTGATTTCACCCCTCCCCTAAACTTTCCTATTTCTGTTGAGGGTATGACCACCCTTCCACTCACCAAGGGTCACAGTTTCAGAAGTGTCCTTGACTTTGACCTCTCTCCCTTCCTCAATTTCTGCACACTTGCCAGATGCTACCCATTTTACTTCAGCATATCTCCTATACTCCCGATTGGTTGCCCTGATCCCAGACACTCCTTTTCCCAACCTTCCCCTCCACATAACTGCAATAATATTCTTAAAAACCAGGAACTGACCATGACAACCTCCCAACCCCTACTTAAAAGTCATCAGTGACTGGGGCAGCTAGGTGGCTCAGTAAATACAGCATGAGCCCTGGAGTCAGGAGGACCTGAAATCAAATCCAGCCTTAGACACTTAACACTTACTGGCTGTATAACCTTGGGCAAGTCACTTAATCCCTTGCCTAACCCGCTCCAAAAAGAAATCTTCAGTAACTCCTAGAATAAAATCAAACTCTGCAGCTTGGCATTTAAGGCTTTCTTTAATCTTGACTCCATCCCAGTTTTTAGAATTCCATGTTAACCTCCTTCTTGCATTCTCTGTTCCAACCAAACAGGCCTTCTATCTGTTCCCCAAATTCTACATCTCCCACCTCCATGCTTGTGCACAGGCTATTCTCAGTATCTGGAATGTACTCAGTTCTTATCCCCACATGTATTTCTGTTACCTCCCAGTTTTTAAAGTTCTCTCCCTTCTTAAATTACCTTGTATTTACTTTTCTGTATGTGTTATCTCTCCCACCCCATAGAATGTAAGTTCCATAAGGGTAGGGATGTTGTATTTCCCCAGTGTCTACCACACTTTAATATGCATTTTCATACTTAGATTACAAATGAATAAACGCCGTTCAGAGAAGTGAAACAGTGGTCCTTGTCGGTCACTAGGCTCTTGAAGGATGTTTAGTTGGTTTTTGTTTTTTTCAGAAAGAATTTGTAATAACAGGAATTGGGTCCATTTGCTGAACAAACCTGTCTAAGAGAATCTGGGTAGTATTTATTATCTGTGTGACGCTGGGCAAAATTACTTAAACTTTCTGACCTTGGGTTTGGGATTGTATTTTTGTTTCTATTTTGTAATCTACAAAACCAGTGAGTTGGATTGGTTGATATCTTTGGCCCTTTCTCAAGTCCTATGATCTTTGACCTTATAAATTTGTGTTTGCTGCCTTCTTTTAAAAGTGAAAGCAATGTCTCCTTACGGATTATTGTTTGCCCCCTGTGCATAGTAAGCAGCTTGGAGTTTGTCTTGTTTTATTGTTGTTTTCCAGGCAGAGGATATTCCTGTAAAGACTTATGAACACCCATATGCAATGGTAGGGAGAAAGCACTTAATGGTGGGTGTGTAGCGGGGCTGCTTCTTGTTGCTGAGACAGAATAGAAATGATTGATCGTTGTGTCATTCCAGTAGTACAGGGGGTATAATGATGCTTACTTCAGATTGGCAACATCTATTCCTTTGTCACAGCTGCCAAGTTATTTCTCCTTCAGCCAGGCTTAGGAAGGCAAAGGCCTGGCCAGGAGGGTATATTTTATTGGGGAGGGGGAAAAGAAGACAGAGGTAGGAGGTGTTGGGGAAAAAGGGATGTGTGCAGAAATGAAAAGGGAGTGGTGAAAGGAGACTCATCTTTTCTCCACACCCAGAAGGGCCATAACTAGCACCCTCCTGTGCCTGAAGGAAAGGATGAGGCTGAACATGTCATTTTTTGGCATCGGGAAGTAGGTGGGATGGGAAAAATTGTGACCCAGTATACCATACTCTTGTAGTTCTGTAATATCCAGGTGATATTTCATTTTTTCCTCCTTGGCTAAAAGTGTGGCATCCCCATAGACTAAACCTATACATATAGCCAGTTGAACTTCATGGACAAAGAAGGGTTTGTTTCTCCTTGTCTGGGAGAGAGATTGATGTGAGATTTCTTAATTTGAGGTCTTAAATTGATGGGCAGGTGATATTTATGTGGAAGGACTATTAGTATTTTGATTTATCTTCAGTAATAGATGTGCCCTTTTGGGCACAGAGAGAAAATGAGCCTCTACCTTTTATTTTAAGTCTTTTTCTTTTTTTGGAGAGAGAAAGATTGGAACATATTCCTGGAAAAAATTCTGATACTATTTCTCTGTGATACGGTGCTATATATGAGAGAATTTTAAGGATTGAAGTTGGTCATTATGAGGAATTGGGGGAAGGAGGTGGGAAGCCTTTCCTCAATGAAGGGAAGAAAGGAAATAGGCATTTTGAAGCACCTACTTTGTGTCAGGAACTCTGCTAAGTATTTTACAAATAGTATCTCATTTGATATTCACAGCAACCCTGGGATATAGGTGCTATCATTATCTCCATTTTAGAGAAGAAGAAACTGAGAAAGATAGGGGGTAAGTGACTTTACCAAAGTTATTAGTGTCTAAAGCCAAATCCGAACTCCTGTTTTCTTGTTTCAAAGTCCAGCACTCTCTGTCCATTATCCTACCAGGCTGCCTTCTCAGTGAGAAATAGGGGCTGATTGAAATTATAGATCAGAATTGTAATATGATAATTATTCAGAATGAGTTAAGATTGCTACAGTACTTGAAAATATGAGAACCACCACTATCCGTTGCTGGCATCCCTGGGGGCCAAATCCAAGGTGCAGTTGGGAGACAGGTGCTGGATGCCTGTGGTACTTACAAGTATCCTGGTGTCAGGATGGCTTGTTGATTGATTGATCTCTTTCCTCTGTGTCTTTATGGAGAGGAGAGTGAAAAGCTTCCTGTTCTAACCTCTGAACCTCACAACCCCTAGCTTTCTTCAGGGCTTAGCTCAAGTACATCCTTCAAGGGATCTTTCCTAATGCCCCTAGTGTTTAGACTTCTGCTCACAAAAACTTATATTGTGTTTATTTTAAGTATGTCTTATATTAACTTATTATTTCCCTGGTTTATCCTTCCAGTACAATGCAAGTTACTCGAGGAGAGGACCATCCCTTTTTTTTTTTTTTTGTATTACTGATACACAGCACTATGCTGGGCACATTGTAGGCACTGAATTAATACTTACTGACTGGGGCAAAAAAGAAAACAAGTTTGGAGCCAGTTGATAGGGAAGCAGGGTTTAAATCAGATACTTCAGCAAATACTTAATAAGTACCACCATCGAGCAAGGGGAAATACAAAGACAAAAACAAAACAGCTAGTTTTCATTTCATTGTGTTAGTCACAGTTAGAGCCTGGAAAAGTGCTAGAGCCAAGAAGCCCAGGTACCCTACAGAAATATTGGGTATCTACTCAATCTACATAAATTGGGGACCTCAGAATGAATTATACGTCAGTCCAGTGCAATAACAAATAGATTGAGCTAATGTTGGGTCTTTGCATCTATATCTGAGTTTATTCAATATGTATAAGGAAACTCAAAACTAGAAGCTTCCCAAAATGTTCCTGGAGCAAAACAGGGTTCGTTCTCTGTATGTTACTGCCAGTCAAAAATACCAGCAACAGGGCAGAGTTTTATCCATGTCCTTAGTTTACATCTGACTCATTAGGCTTGCCAGAGAAACACACCATTAGGAGCATAAACTTGAACATCAGGTAGCCCCACACCCCAGTACATTAAGATTTTAGGTACACATTCTCTTTGTGAGAGCAGATTGATGTACCTGCCACTGAGATTTGTCATCATGGATTGAAAACCCAGAGGGAGAATATTCTGTTGCAACCAGGGCTCTTAACCTTAAATTGCTCCTTACCATCCTTATTCATCCTGCCTCCTTGATCAGCCACGTACAGCAATCTGTATAGATATGGCCTTAAATGGGGCAGCAAGGACTGAGTGACCATCAGACACACACACACACACACACACACACACACATCCTATCTTGGCTGTAAGTGAAAGGAACAAGATACTCAAAGGTCCTTGGCATCCCCACAAAGCATTATATAAGTGGCAATGGGTTAAGAGATATGAGAGATGACATTCTGTCCGTAAAGGAACACTTCAGGAATTCTAATGTCTCTACTACCTGACTACCTGAGTCATGGAAGGATGTGTCCTCACATTGATTCATGTAAACTATCTCAGATTGGGCATGAGTAGAGGCAGATATTACATGGCTTCCCATGTTTTTGTTTTTCAGAAACTACTCTTTTTTTCATATTTAATTCTTCAATGAGGATTCTTCCTATGGTTTTTTCCTCTCAAAAATCACACTCATTTTAACTCCATGGGTGGTGCATTTGTTTCCAAGTACATTTAGGTATTGCATTTTCGGTACTCCATTTCCTGAATCCATACCTTTTTGCTAGCTGTATACCCCACATCTGGAGTCTACTCCCTCCTTGTCTCCTTCTTTTGGCTTCCCTGGTTTCCTTCGAGACTCAGCTCAGATTCTGCCTTCTGAAAGAGTGGTGGTGCCTTCCTGGTGCCCCCCACCATTAGTACCTGCAATTTATCATATGTGTATATCATGTTTTTGCCTGTCTTTTTATCCCCACTAACACTTTTAGTATCATGGCTGGCACATACTAAACACTTAATAAATGCTTATTGAAGACAGTAAATTTACTGTTGTTGCAGCAACCCTCCTCTACTAATCCCACTTCTTCCACAATTAACTTGGAGCAGTAAATATAAGCTGAAAGTCATACTAATTAATGGTTATTTTCACTTTCTTTCTGAAAGGCGGGTGACTGGAAAGAGAGGTCATAATGTTCTCCTAAAAAGTTCAGGTAGCCTAAAGGGGTTTTCCAGAATTTTAGGAAGAAACATCTTCCTTTCTCATTCATGTTAGTATTATTAAAGCCAAACACAAAGAGGAAATTGTGATCTATTTGTGAATTTTTTTTAAGGGCTTTAACATGTCCATTTTTTTAAGTGAATATAGAATCCTTGCCTGTCCAGAGTTTACAGAGAGAATTAGAATGTGTTAAAAATTTGAATTCAGGAAACCTGAGTTCAAATTTCTGCCTCTAATACTTACTAGATGTATGACTAGTGGCTGCCACTGAACCTTGTAAAGCTTGAGTTTTCTTGTTGGGAAGACACCAAATAACCCAGGCACCTGGGACTTCCCAAGAGAATACCATGGTCTCTCTTTTCAATCACATTTCTTGACTGGAAAGGTAAAGAATGTATATAGTTTCTCTCAGTGTAAATATGGGTAATGAACTGGAAAATATGTACCACAATAAGGATTTTTCAAAGTTCCAGATCCTGATTATATTTTCCAAAAGAAAAATGTTTTTGTCTGAAACTGTGATTTCATTAGTATAGGAAATTACCAGTGTGAAAACTCCCTCTATCAATACAATATTTACCTTATTTATATTAAACCTTAGAGGATTGTGTAAACAAAATGCTTTGTAAGCTTTGACATACTTCACAAACATAAGATTTTTTTTTGTTATTGTTATAAATCAATGTTTTCTCTAAAAGCAAGAGGAAAAGAAATACTTGTTTCACTATTATTTTTTTTTACAAATATGTAGTGTGACAATAAAGTAATGGGAAGAGTTTTCAGAAGTCTCATTGCTTCGCTATGGAACAGTTTAACTGCCAGAGTGGAATGAATATTACCAGAAAGAGGAAAACAGGAAGATACAGCTGATTAGACTGAGTGTTTAGTGAGTTAGGAATGTTAATCACTTATATTTAAAGAGTACTTGATTGAAAGTTTGAAGTTATCTAGGGAAATGAATAGCTGACTACAGGTATGGTTTCTGAGATTAAGATTTAGTTTTATGCACCACACCTTAAAATATAGAAATAATAGGTGCTTGGCCGGGATGAAGTTCACCTAAGTGCTGGCAAAAGGTCTCTAGTCTGATCAAAGATCACTGATGTAGAACTGATTTAGAACTTAGGAATTGTACGATCATTTTGGACTGGGGGTGGGGACAGAATTTAGCCCTGCATATTAAGAAGATGCACTGGTTAGAAAATCTAGGAATCCAAATAGTTTTGCTAGGTGGAGAGCAGTGGCATCAAACACAAATAGAAGTGGATGCCTGAAGGCCACATATTGAATTGTAGTAAACGTAATCTATGTTTTATTGTAGTTTTGTTTAGTTTGTTAAACATTACCTAGTTATATTTTAATCTGGTCTGTGCTGCCCTTGAATCCAACACTTCTGGTATAGAGAGTGAGTGAAAAACAACAGAGAGAAAAACAAAAGTGATATTTTTAACAGAGTGTACTATAGACCATCCATACAGTTCAGGAAATGCACCACAGAACTAGTACAGAAGCATGCATACAATGGTAATGAGATAGTTAGGTGACCCAGTGGATAGAATACCTTCAAATAGAATTTGAAGAAAAGAAGTCCTGAGTTTAAATTCAGCCTCAGACACTGAGTGACCCTGGGCAATTCACTTACCTCCTCTGTGGTTTGGTTTCCACATCTGTAAAATGGAGATAACATCTTCCACCTTCCAGAGCTGTAGTGAAAATAAAAATGTGATAGTGCTTGTAAATGACTTTGCAAATGTTAAAGCGCTCTATAAATGCTAGCTATCATTATTGTTAGTATCTTTTACTGCTCCAGTGGATTTTAAAATTCCTTTGATATGATGTGATGGCCATCTCCCAGTGATGTGATGGCCATCTCCCTCTGGGAGAATTGTACCCTAGCCATAACTTCTGATATTTCATGATTCTTATCTATTCTTTCGTAAATTCTACTGAGACTATTCAGCCAACATGCTAGAGTTCTTTTTCTAGTTCCTGCTTTATTTCTAGAGTACCTTTGTAATAATGTGATCATCCTGTCTCTCATCTCTCTTTGTCACCATGTAACAGCTCACCTCCTTTTCCAATTATATATTTGTTAATATTATAAGTATAATTTTTTTTTTGCAGAATATAAGCTATTGGAATATAAGAATTATTAAATGGGAGAAAATAATTTTACCTATGTTATCCCATGATTGAGATCCTAAAATCTATTTTAAAATTATCTAATACTCTGATCTTCTTTATCTGCGTGGCTATAAAGTTTCTAATCTGACAAGGCAGATTTATTTATTGAAATTAATTTATTTAAATTTAAACATATTTAAAATAAATATGAATGATGGTGATTATATCAAAGAGGTTAAATGTAATTGGGATATGTGTTAAGGAAAAATAATAAATTCCCTGGGAAAAGATTTTAGAAGGGATTGATTTCAGTATTTTCATTATCCTGATATAAAATATTTTAGAAGTAAAAGACAAATAAATTCTGGGTCCTCTAATATGAGATTATTCTGTTATATAATTGACCAATAAGCCTGGTCATTTTAGAATTCTTTTGTGATAGTGGCTATATCAGATTTTTTTTAATGGATTAAGTATGTACAAATGTAAATGAAAACATAGTTTCTGGTCAGAAAACTCTCATAGGATCTTTAGCTCCTAAAACAGATGAATGACTCAGTTGAGAAAACAGTGGCAGTAGGTATTTTATAGATGTGTGTGTGTTTTACATATATATGTATAATAAGCAGGACATTTAGGGAATATTTTCTTTAATCTCCCTCTGAAGCACTTATTATAGACTATGGTTAAATAAGGGAAGACTTGGGTTCATATCCTGCCTGTGATACTCAGCAGTTGTGTAACCATAAATAGGTTATGACATAGCATTGTATATCCAAGGAAACATAGAAATATGTTCTGTTGGTGCATGAGGGTACTTGAAAGCTTTCTTATATACTTAAATGAAGATTATTGTGAAAGGCAGAAAGATTGGAAGAGAGAAACCTGCTAAGAAAATGAAAAAGATAAAAGAGTCAATCTCTGCACTGGAAGGAATCTTAGAAAATTATCTAGTCCTTCTTCAAGCTGGAATTTACAACATCTCTGATTTATGGCCCTTTGGGCTGTACTTGGAGATTTCCAGTGATGGAAAATTCACCAGAAGGTAAGGGAATAAACATTTATAGTATATCTACTATGTGCCAGGCATTGTAATAAGTACTCCTACAAATATTATCTTCACTTGGTTCTCACATCAACCCTCAAACGTAGATGCTGTTGTGATCCGTATTTTACAGTTGAGAAAGCTGAGGCAGACAGAAGATAAGTGAACTGCTCAGATTCACACGCAGTGAGTGTCTTAGGCCGAATTTGAACTCAGATCTTCTTGATCTCAGGCTCAAAGCCTGGAATCATTCTAGGCATGATCAACTCTTTCCATTTCTGGATGATTCTAATTGCTAAAAATTTCTTCCTTATGCTGATCTGAGATCTGTTGCTCTGTTACTTCCACCTACTAATATTACTTGTGTACTATGGAACTATATAAAATAGATATAAATACTCTACTCAATGATACACTGTTTAGAATCACAGAATTTTAGAGTTGGAAAGTAGCTCAGAAGACATCCAGTACACCCACTACCTGAAGAATGTGTCTACTCTATCCAATTCCCCCTAAGTAGTCATCTGCCCTCTTCTTGAAGACTTTCAGCTCCTGAGGCATTGTGTTCTACTTTAGCTCATCAATTCTAAGTGTTACAAAGTTTTTTTCTTACACTGGGTCCAAATCTTTTGATGTTAGAAGATAGTTACTGTATCCTTCTTCCAAACATTTTCTCTTCTGCAGGGTTAGATATTTTCAGTTCCTTTAGCTCCCTTGACGTCCTGAGGTAGCAACTCTCTCAATTAGTTCCTATTTATCCATGTCCTTCTTAAAATGTGATACTCAGACTTGAACAGAATACTCCAGATATGATGTGATCAATACAAAGTACAGTGGAATTATTACCTCTGTTTCTAGACATTGTACTATTTAATCATCTAAAGAAGTCAGTTTGGTGTAATGGATAAAGAGCTTATCTCTGAGATAGGAAAACTTTCCTTGCCTCTGATACTAGTTAAGTAATCAAGGGGAAGCTTTAACTTCTCAGTGCTCTAGCCAATTCTGTAAGACTATAAGTTATAGATGAATTGCTGTGCTGATATTTGTAAAGTGCTTTACAAACCTTAAAGTGCTATAGCAAGAAGACTCATCTTTGTTAGTTCAAATCCAACCTCAGACGCTTGTATGGAAAGGTCATTTAACCCTGTTGGCCTCAGTTTCCTCATCTGTAAAATAAGCTGGAGAAGGAAATGACAAACGAGTCCAGTATCTTTGCCAAGAAGACCCCAAGTGGGGTCAGAAGAGTCAGACACCATTAAAACTACTGAACAGAGTATTATCAGCATCAGCAACATCATTTTCATCTGAATTGCCTTGATAGAGGAATTTCTACACCTGAATAAAATTTTAAGCTCAGATGATGAAATAGTGGATTGGGTACTTGGCCCGTAGTGAGATAAACATGACATAAACATCAACCTCAGACACTTACAGCTGTGTGATCCTAGACAAGTCACTTAACCTCTGTTTGCCTCAGTTCTGACATTTGTAAAAATGAAAATGATAACAGCACTTACCTCCCAGGGTTATTTTGAGGATTGAAGGAGATAGTATTTGTAAAACACTTACCCCAGTGCTTGGCCCATAGTAGGTGCTATGTAAATGTTAGCTATTATTATTAGATAATTTATTTATACACATACAGCCTAAGATCATAGAATTTAGAGGGACTTTATAGATTAGTACAATGCTTTCATTTTAAATATGAAGAAATTGAGGTCAGAAAAAATAATTTACTTACCCACAGCCACATGGTAATAAATGATATGCATTTTATTAACTATCTTCATGTGCAGGGTACCATGCTAAGTTCTGATGATAGAGACACAACAAGAACATAGCCCCTGCATCGTAGCATCCATCTTCTACTGGAGGAGGGGAACAGGCAGTTGCTACATTTAAATAGAAAAGTAAACTGAATACAATTCAAGAAAAGAAAGTGTATTAACAATCTGGGATATCAGGAAAGAGTTCCTATAGTAAGTGGCTGGAGTTGAGACTTTAAAAAAGTTACTTTTCCAGTCCTATTTAATAGTCTCCTTATTTAAGAGGCAAGAAAGCTGAAATCTTAAAATTATTCCAATTATTCCAAAAACAGGGTCAAGTGACTTGTCCAAGGTCACACAGCTTATCAGTGTCTGAAGCCAGATAACCCTGTTTGCCTCAGTTTCTTCATATGTAAAATGGTCTGGAGAAGAAAATGGCAAACTACTCCAGTATCTTTGTCAAGAAAACCCCACATGGGTCATGAAGAGTCAGACACAATGAAACTGACTCAACAACAAATACCAACAAAATCTCTGTTTCAGTCCCTTATTGACCCAGCTGCAAATTCACTTATCTCTAATGTTATTTGGATCATATTTCCCCATCTTGTCACTGAGGACACCATGAGATACACTTCCAGTTGCCATTCTGAAATCTAGATGTATTACGTCTGGGACATTTCCCTAATGCACCCATCTCATAACCTTATGAAAAATACAGTGCACTAGATATGATGTTTGCTATCATGCCAACTCCTGGTGATCTCCCTTACCCTTTCTAAGGGCCCAGAAACCATCTCTTTAATGACATATTCAAACATTTTTCCAGGAGTTATGGCCCAGTAAGAAGGTCTAGCTTCTAATTCTGTGTCTGCTATTTACTTTCCATGTGATCTTAGACATGCCAATTAACTTCTTTGGCTAGTTTTCAGTTTCTTCATCTGTAAAATAGGGGGTTGGGTTAATTCCAAGGTTCCATTCAGCTCTAAATATATGAACTTCTGAGAAAATCATAGTTTCCAGAATCTAACTTACTTCCATTTTGGAAAGTGAAATATTTGGCTTCTCCCATTCTTTATACTTCCGCAGAGATGACCAAGATGAACTCTATAAGTGCTAAAGCATGTGTTTTTAATACTGTGGATTGTCTTCTCCACCAGCACTGGAGATTTGAACTCATCAGAAGCAGTTTTGTATTCGCATTATTGTCTCACCTATCTTGGACTCCAGTTCTGTCCTAACCATAGGTTGTTCTAGATTTTCCCATTTGAAAATCTTTTCATGAAAGAAAAAGGGTAAGAGAAATCAAAGTTGAATAGTTTAATTTTTTTTCCTTTCTTCTACTGATAGGTAACTGCCCCCAAGCAACGCAGCTATTTCTTGTTTGTAATTCTTGCTCAAGACATACTTTTACAAGATCCTTTTTTGTTTAATTGTTAGCAGCTTAAGCCTCCCTTAAGTACAATTCACCCATGACTCAAGATGTCACTTTGTGATGTCATTGGTCTTCTTCGAAAATAGACAAACAACCGCAGCTTTGAGAAGTTTACAATTACAGTGGTTTTTAGTCTCTGTTACTCTTCTTACATGATTTTGTTCGTCGTTGGTCATGTTCTCTTTTTCATCCTTTGTTCATGTCCATTTAAAATCTGAATTCATGAGAGAGCTCCCTGTGCAGTCCCATGGGTTTTTTTAAGGTGCTTTCCATTTTTCTTCCCCAGTGAGATAATTTGTGATTTTATTATCCAAATTTCATTTCTGAGGGGATTTATGATGTGTAATAATTCCACAGATTGAATAAATATTCCTTAAGTATTGTGATGTAGAAATTTGAGAGGAATGAAAAACTGACTAAAAATAGTATTAATACACATTTATCTGTTTCCCATTTACACAAAAAGATAGAAGGACTAGAATAGAGAGATTCTTAACCTTTGGCAGTATGATGAAGCCTAGTAACCCCTTCTTGGAATAATTTTAATGGAATAAAAGAAAAGACTTTCCCTCTGCTGCTCTTCTTGGTCAGAACTCAATGGAACAAGATATTCCCTAGTGTTCTCCTGACCTTTTCAGCTTCTTTTTGTATTCTGTCTTCCCATCTTAAATTATAAGCTCCTTGAGAGCAGACACCGCCTTTCTTTTTCTTATTTGTTTACCCATGTCTTTCTTGTACATAGAAGGTGCTTAATAAATGTTTATTGAATTTAATTGATTACAAAGGAAACCAATTACTGAAATATGTTTTTTTTTTCTATCTAAGTTCACAGACCTCCTGAAACCTATATTCAACCTCTTTGGAGGTCTGTGGATCCCAGATTAAGAACCCTTGCTATAAGATCATAGATTTAGAGCTACAAATCCTCTCACTTTACAGAAAAGAAAACTGAGGCACAGATTTAGGTGACTTGCCCAGTGTCACCTACCTAGAAAAATGTCTGAGGTAAGATTTGAACCCAGGTCTTCCTCATTCTAAGTCCAGTGTACTCTCCACTATGCTGTGCTGCCTCTGTCTATACTTACAAGACAATGGAAAGTGAATTTGATCAATGTAAACAGTCAATCTAAAATATTAAAGTTGAGCCTTTTCCTATCCTCACCTTCTTGCCACCCACCAACATTTTTTTCTTGCTAGCAGATAACTGAGGGGAGAACGTAGGGGAAAGAATTAAATGAATTTGCCTGAATTTTCCAAGAAAATTACTTCCTCTAATTCACTTTTTCCTCGGAGTGGTTTTAAGATTAAGAAAAACAACAACAACAACAACAAAACCTCCCAATGTGATTTTTTTTTAAGAGCCTTTCCCAGGGCACAGCAATATGCTTTCCAGACACATGACAGATATGCTTTTAAGAAAGATCCAATTCCAAGAGTCTTTTTCAAAAGCAGGATGCATTTTTTTAAATGGATGCCAGTCTAAACCTGTGGTGGCATGCCTATGCTGTCCCCTGTGAGAACAGCTCTTTACTAATCCCAAAAGTTAAAAATAAAGTAATTGAATGAATAAATAAATGGGGACTGCAAAGCATTTTGCAAATATCATTTATTCTTCCAAGTGGAACATAAATAGAATTAAAATTGTTTTATTTTGTTTTTTTAAAGCTTATGCAGGTGGTGCCTGTCCCAGCTTAGTACCTAAGTTGTACTTAGTACCTAAGGTACTTCCTTAGTGCCTAAGGAAATTAAAAAAACAAAAACCAAATGAAAAGACAAAGAAGGCCTCCTGCACTGGGCCTGCCCCTCTTGGTCTTACAAAATAATCCTAATGAAGCAAAGCATAGGAATTGGATAACTTGGTTGTAAATGGGTAGTTTCACCACTGCTGGTTGTGTCAATGGTACAAGTAGCCACAGTTCAAGTAGGAGTATGAGTGTCTGACAGGGGCCATAAACTCACTAGGGTAACAGGGACAGACATCCCTGTAAAGTCCTTGCCACTCAGTGGACAAAAGCTATTTAATAAACAGCAATCTTTTAGGGATGCACAGATGTCAGTCTTTGGCATTATGTGTTTATCAGCAATAGGTAGAAGGAACCCTGATATCAAAAGAATATAAAAAAGAAAGCTAGGTGGTGCACAGTGGGTGGAGCTCTGGTCCTGGAGTCAGTAAGACCTGAGTTTAGCTCCAGCTTCAACTATGTGACCCTGGGCAAGTCTCATAAACCCTGCTGGTCTCTAAATGTAATAAAAAAAATAGCACTTAGCAGAGATAGTGTTAGAATCCAATGACATAAATATTTATAAAGTGTTTTATAAAGTGCTATGTAAATACTAGCTGTTATTAGAACCTCAGCCTTGACCTTATCAGACCTTAAGGTGGGCAGTTTAGGCACAGGGTGTGATCATAACCCTTACTGCTCTGACCCACCCACTCTGACATCACCCACTGATTAATTTTTATTCCTTTGGACACTCAAAGACTTGAATGGAAATGGGATGTCATTAGGGCAGATGTCTCTTCCACTGATAAAGATCCACCTATTAATGTCTATGTTGTTTAAATCTTTTCAGAATCTACCACTGGGACTCCACCCAATGCACAGGGACACTTCCTCATTTTCTCCTGACATCATAAGTGTTCTAATGGAAAACATATTCTGTCCACTGATCATCCCTTTCTTTTACCAAATGATGAATACATTCTTTCTTTGTTGTCGTTGTTAATACCTTTCTCTGATGACATCCTTTTCGCTGGCATTTTTGTAGCTCCTTATTTGTCATCTGTTGTTGTCTGCTCCCACCCAACATGAGATTTGCTGTCGAGTAATACTCATTTTTAATTCTTTAGAAATTATAGTGTTCCATGACTTTTAGCCATTCAGCAACACTGAGATAATATTTGTATCAAAAAGGTAGGGCTATCTTTCTGGAAAATGATTGGGGTAATTTAAAAAGCTTTGAAATTTTTAAAAATTGTATTTATTTTCATTATTTGTATTTATTTTTGTATTTATTTCTGCACTTCACGGATGCCAAATAAAAGTAGCATGTCCATATGCAAATTAGAGTACAAAGAGTATTTTATGTGAAAGTGTGATTCTCTATTACATGCAACTTTCTTGTCCATATGCAAATTAGAGTACAAAGAGTATTTTATGTGAAAGTGTGATTCTCTATTACATGCAACTTTCTTGTCCTCTTAAGGAACATATAACTTTCAAAACTTTCTCTGCTTGTCTGATTTCTACTGGCTTTTGTTCAATTCAAAAATTTTCAATTTCCTAGACAAAAATCCAAATTCTTCTTCTTCAGTTCTGGGACTTTTCCATTTGTATTATCTGGTTGAATTTTTTTTTTTTTATGGTGGGGTGGGGATGGGGTGGGCAGCTAGTTGGTGTCAGTAGAGTACGGGGTCTTGAGTCAGGAAGTCTCATCTTCTTGAGTTCAAAACTAGCTTTAGGCACTTACTAGCAGTGTGACCCTGAGCAAGTCATTTAACTTGGTTTATCTCACTTTCCTCAAACTTTAACGTGAACTGGAGAAGGAAATGGCAAACTACTCCACTACCTCTGCCAAGAAAACCCTAAATAGGGTCACAAAGACTCAGACATGACTGAAAAAAATGAAAATCAATGAATAAGATTATCTCTTGTTATTTCTCTCAAGGAATCTTGAATAATTTTTGATGAGGGAATGGGGGACCCTTGGTGAAAGGAGCTTTAAGGCAATGTTTTCCTCTACAAAATTAAATGCTCTTTTAAAAAAATTCAACAAAGCCATAAACATAATAGAATCTTACATTCTCTACATCTTTTAGTCAACTGTGTAATGGTAAAGATGTTATACATTATAAGGTATCTATTATGGAAAAAAAACCTGTCTGCCCTTTATTAATACTAAGTGGATAGATCATATAAAAATTGTTTATGGATAGGAAAGTAGGCATATGGATGAATGAGTAGTTATTGCTGTTCTCGTGGTCATCTTTCTTGGATATTAATAAGATTGGAGATTTTTTTACATGCCTTCATCATCTTCCCATTCCTCTTTTACTTTGAGAATCATTCTCTCAGTACCTTAGGATCATAGTTTCATAAATTTAGAGCTGGAAAGGACCTTACAGGTCATCTAGTCCAAGCCCTCATTTTATAAATATCATAGAAGGTTATGGTCAATATTACCCCATGATACAGAAGTGACAATCCATTTGAAGAAGACTTGACAGGATATTCAACTAAGCAAAGTCATCCCAAAGTCATTTTAGAAAGAAAATGGAAGGAGGACACTAAACAACTTTAAAAAAATGAAAAGATCTGCAGAGATTTTTATAGAAACTTTTTTCAGGAGAGTCATTATACTTGGATTCTAACTTCATAGTCTTGTATATGCTAATAGAAGAGGTAGAAATGGCACAAAGGTGGCAAAATCCATTGCATTTGATCAAGTACGTATAGAGATCTAAAATGAAAGTAAAGATCAGAAAGAAAAATGAATGAAAGAGAAATAAAATGCAGGAGAAGCTGACAGAGGTTATTGGATTGTTCACAGAATTATGGAGTAGAAATTGTAGACAACTTGTCCTCTCACCAGAACCGTTACACATAATCATTTCATCATATTAAGGACACTTTCAGATTAAAAGATCTGCAACCATGAAGTTCCATATCCCTAACAAGACCAACTTTGTACCCAGATGAGAAAGGAGCCAACAGATTTGAGATAGGTGAATAAACCAATTAAAAAAAACTTCATGCAGGAACAAGATTTTAAAGCAGTTATGAATCATGTAAAAATGGAAGGATTTGATTAAATGGTCTCTAAGATTCCTACCAGGTCTTAATTGTGTAGGTTCATCATGTTGGCAAATGTAAAATCATGCGGGTAGGATCAGTAAGGGAGAGAGAGTACAGTGGATTAGTATTTGGCCACTGGTCTAGAGTAGACTCATCTTTAGAATGTTTAATTCTGGTGTGATTAGACTGAATTACAACCCAAGTCTTTTACATCCTTTCCCAGAATTCATTCCCCTGAGAAATAATTGTGTCCTTAGAGCAGGCTAGAACCTAATGTGAGCTGTAGGATTTGAGGTTTCTATTATGGATATAAGGAAACAAAAAATAAGTAGATGGTTACTGCAAACCTTTCTTCCCCAGAGCTATTTTATAAATCAGTAAAACTGAACAAAAAAAGTCTCAAACCAGCTCTTGAACCAACATCTGCCTGTGGCTTTCAGAGCCGGTGCTTTTCCACTGTGAAGGGGGAGAAGTTGGTTTTAGCTCAGGGTAGATTGGCTTCTTACATTTTCCACATGGTAGAAAGGAATGTTTTTAAGGCAAGGATGAGGCCCTTAGGAGGCCGAAAAGACTACTAAGGCACTTGTTAATGATGACAAAGTCATTACTGGGGAGAAGTTAAAGTCAAACAAGCACTTTTAACTACAGGCTGCAGAGATTTATAACTAACTATACAAGTGGTGGGCACATTTTCTTCAACTAAAGGAAAGAGAAAACAAAATGAAAAATTCCCCCAAGTTGTTTGGCTTTCTTATTCTTAATAGGAAGAAATGAAATGAATCATTTGTCCTATTTTTTCTTCAGAAGACTAAAATTTTTTTACAGTTTAAAAAATTTAACCATAACCTCTTTTTTTAATTTTTATTCTTTAATCAGGCATGTTTACAGAAATGTTAAACTCTGTTACCAGTTTAGTTGATACCAACCAAGATATATATATTTACCTCCCCTAAATTATTAAATATTTAGATCTTTTATTAAGCATGATATTGAAATTTTAGTATATCCTGTGGTAGAGACAATGACAATTTTACTGAAGCAAAGATAAGAATATATTATCAGACTAGGTATGCTTTTGAGTTTATTTAAGAAAACTAGGCATTTTGATAAATGTATATATTAGTAAAATTTGCCAATCCATAGTTACACAAATGGATCTATGATTTCACAAATACCGTTATTTCCCTGTAATAATACATATTACAACCCATCCGCACAAGTTCATCACTGGGATCTACAGAATGTGCTGTACTTAAGACTTCCCTTGCTTTCTCTTGACATTGTAAGGATACCAGTTCTTTGCGCTGATTTCTCTCTCATTTTCACCGTATGATCAGCTTACCTTTTTTGCTTATACATTTCCTTATTGCACTTTTTACTCGCATGGTCCTCTATAAATCCTTATTTACAATGTGTTCCAGCCTATTCACGTACAGCATGCAGCTGTCTGTTATCCTTTGGGACTTCCTTAATTCCAGTTCTTTGTGACTGTGTCTAGTCATTATAGTGTTCAGTCACTTCAGTTATGTCTGACTCTTTGTGACCTCCCTGGGGTTTTCTAGGCAAAGATACTGGAGTGGTTTGTCATTTCCTTCTCCAACTCATTTTGCAGATGAGGAAACTGAGGCAGACAGAATTAAGGGACTTGCCTAAGGTCACATAGCTAGTAAGTGTCTGAGGCTGAATTTGAACTCAGGTCTTCCTGCTTCCAGGCCCAGTGCTCTACATACTGCTCCACTTAGTTGCCCAAATGTGGGTTTTTTTAAAATTATTAGTAGTAGTACAATTACTACAATTCTTTTCTTTTTGGTCCATGAGTCCTGTTTTAAGCATCCTGGTCTATCATCACCTAATTTACAAAGCAGATGGTTTAAGAGATAATTATTTTTGCCTTTTTAAAGAAGTCTTATGATTTATCCTGATTCACTGCTCAACTACTCATGCATTTAAAGTAAGTTTCATTACCTCTCCCTGCTCCTTTGCAGAAGTAGGAGAGTATGAATATGGGCTTCTGCATAACAATGATGTGTTATTTAGTTTCATTCTTTTTTTTTTTAAGAGATGGCTCCCTAGAAGGGAGATGGAAGGAAAACAGTGAGAAATATAGGTAATAGTAGACAAAAAGCAACAACTAAAAATTTAAAAAATACTAAAAGAGGTTTCAATTTCCCCAAAATATCTGTTTATAACTAACTTTTCAGGTATATAGCTATTACATGAAGTATACCTGTATTCTCTTTTGACCAGTAAAGAGTTATTGTGCTGGATCCTTAGCACAATGAACATTTCTTAGCAGTTTAAAAATATTTTTTGTTCTCTTATAGTTGGGTTTGGTATATTTTAATCTAATCTGAGTAGGAAATGATTGACCAAAAACTGAGTACACCCTGTCAGGCAACTCATGAGTCAAGTAGTGTCACTCCAAATGCCTATCAGCCTCCCAATTTCAACTGAGCTGTTTGTGGAAGGAACTGAGTTGCATCTTCCTCACAGAATTCTTTTTAATTAGGCATGCATCACAAAGCTAAATTTTAAAATGTCATAATCACAGAAGTACTATGAAAGTGCAGAGCCATGGCATCCCATAAAGCTATGAGCTTTCTGAAGGCAGAGACTGTCTTTTGCTTTTTGCAATTCCAGTGCTTAGCACCATGCCTGGCACTTAGCACCCAATAAAAATGCTTGTTGAGTGACCAACTGATGAGAAAGGGATGAAAGAGAACTATGCTATTTTGAAAAAAATATCTCATGTCTTTTAGAAAACTAGCATCTATTCTGAAGTTACAAATCCACACACACGCCCCTTTTTGGTGGGGCAAGAGAGGAAATTTTTAAAGAAATTAGATTAAGTTGTCTGAATCATCCTGGATGATAGAGTAAACAGTAATTGTCCAAGAACAGTTTTGTGTCAGTGGTACAAAGAGACATGGGGATGATTGAGATACCCTCTCTGGATTTTTTTTTTTTACTTTGACAATGATGAAGCTAAAGTTATTGATAATGATGACAAGTCACATTTAGAGTGCTTTAGTGTGGCAAGATAATTGTTTGAAATAGCAGTAGGTTAGTTGATTTTGTTTTTAGCATAAAGAACTTGACAATACCCTTTCACTTATCTAAGGGTCATAGGTTTTTGGAAAAAATTATTGGCTAATTAGCTCATAAAGGAAAACATTCTTCATATTCTTCTGTGAAAATGACATTAACAAAGTAGAGTTTCTAGTCTTTGGAGGAAGGTATGTAAAAATAGTGGTAACTAGGTAGTACAGTAGCTAGAACACTGGAATTAAAGTCAGGAAGACCTGAGTTCAAATCTCTTCTCAGATCCTGTTGTGTCCTAGGCCATCTCCAGTCATTCTGGTGAATATCTGGTCACTGGATCCAGATGGCTCAGGAAGAGAAAGTGAGGCTGGTGACCTTGCACAGCCCTCTCTCACTCAAAACAAAACCAAGTGCAAGTTAGGTCATCATTTCTGTGATGTCATGGTCTTCTCTGAGAATGAAGGAGGAACACAAACTTAGATACTATTAGCTATGTGACTCTGGGTCACTTAGTCACTGTTTGCCTCAGTTTCTTCCTCTGTAAAATGTAAAATAATAATAGATCCTGCCTACCTGTTGTGAAATCAAATGAGATGATGTTTATAAAGAAGCTGTGAAGCAATATATAAATGCTAGTTGCTGCTGCTGTTGTTAGTGTACATAGCAAAAATCAGTTTGAGTTTATTGAAGGCAGAGTGTAGGTTAGGTTAACATGAGTATTTTGTTTTCTCTTAGTACATTAAAAAATTTTTTTTTAAGTTGTATAACAGAGATATGCAACATGGGCCATATAGACTTCATATTAACCTCTTAACTTTTCAGGACTTCTTTAAATTGGAGGTCAGATTCTGGGCAAAGTTAGACAATTTCTTCAAAACAGTCTGAGAAATCCCAATTATTTCAGGTTTTCAGGGGTTAGTGACATCCTTTTAATGACCAGCCACCTAAACTATACTCTTAATTTTGATTACTGACCTCTAGAAAATCGTAGGTTAATCTGTGGAAACACTAAGAAAATACACAGACAGCCTCTGAATAGTTTGTTTGGAAGATAAGGAGCAGGTGAGGCAGGAAAATGAGATACTGATTTCCTATGAGAAGATAAAGGCAGATCTGTCCATCTTAAACAAGTTTAACAAGTGAAGTAATTTAATTGTTTTAGGATTCCCTTAAGATATAGTTCTATAAGGAACCTTAGAAATCACCTGAAGCTGGGTTTCTGAATCTTTGTAGTGTCATGAACCTCTTTGGCAATTTCTTGAAACCTATGGCTTTCTTATCAGGTAATATTTTTAAATGCATAGAATGTATAGGATTACAAAGGAAACAAACTATATCAAAAGATAGTTATCTATCTGTTGAAACATAGTTATCTATTACTGTGGCAGACTGCCGGCATCCCCATGTGGCTTGTTGAAAGCGGTGAAGAAGAAAGACACAGGCAGGTGGAAGAAGACAGGGCAACTCCATTATTGATCTGAAGGCCCAGATTTTAAAGACAGAAACTGCAAGTCTATGTGACAATCTACTCAGCTGCCGTCCTAGTAATTTGGCCAGTCTTATTGCCTTAAAGGAATGTTAGCCTAGAGGGCATCTATTTTACATATCCCTTGTATTCTGTAGTTCTCTTGTTTATCTCACAAGGACAGCAACGTGGCAGGGGCAGGAGTGGGCATGGAGAGCAACACTGGTTAATAATGAGCACAGTCTCAGAGAACAGGTTTTCAACACTATACATACATATATACATATGTAAACACATGTTCGTATACATATCTATACACATAAATACACATACATACATACATATGTGTGTGTGTATAATAAATTCACAAACCCCAGGTTAAAAACCCCAATCTAGTCAAACTTCCACACAGCATTACAATAAGGAAACTGAGACATGAAGAAGTGAAATGAATTAATCAAATTTATGTAAGTCATGGTTAACAAGGTCAGGATATGAAATCAGTTCTGCTGACCCCAAATTATAGAGCTTTCTGCTTAAATAGACTCTCTCAGTTGATCTGTTTCCTCATCTGTAAGGTCAGAGGATTTTCTAAATGATTCTAAGTGATGTAATAGTTGTCAAGGATTTTAATTTCCAAAGTAAATTTCGATTATCTCTATCTGGAATGAGAAGAGGAGTGGTGGTAGTCACAATAATATCTAGCATTTATATAGTACATTAAGGTTTGCAATTGAGTCACAGATTGTATGGAAGGGAATAAAGTGTAGGAGGACTAGAAAGGTAGGTTGTTTGTTGGCTGACTATAAATAGCAACCATGGGATTTTATGTTTGATCCTGGAGGTAAAAGGGTCACATGGGAGAGAGAGAGTGTGATATGGTCAATCCTACACTTTAGGGAAAGCACTTAGCAGCTGAATGGAGGATGAATTAGAATGGGGTAAAAACAAGGCAAGAGGTCCAATGAGAAGGCTAGTTCAGTAGTCTAGGTCAATGGGGTCAAACTCAAATAGAAACAAGAACCACTAAACCATACATAAGTATCTCTGCAGGCCATATATCAGTTCAGTTTTAAAATGTAGTGTTTTGTTTGTTTATTGTATTTTTTATTAACTTTCATATATATTTCCCAATTATATTTTAATCTGATTCAGGCTACACTCTAAAGAGTTTTGTAGGGGCTGCAAGTGGCAAGTTTGTGATACCTGTAACCTAAGTGAATGGTGATGAGGGGCCTTCATTTGGGTGATGGCTCTGTGAATGAAGAGAAGGGAACATATGTAAGAGATATTAGGAAGGTAGAAGGTAAATTTGTATCATACCATATCTGCAGTGGTGCTGTGTATGTTTTATTTTCTTTTTCTTTTTTTTAAAGATTTAAATTTATTTATTTATTTTTAATGTTCAGCATTCACTTCCACAAGATTTTGAGTTCTAAATTTTCTCTCCATCTTTCCCCTCCTCTTCACCCCAAGATGGCATGTATTCTGATTACCCTTTTCCCAAGTCTGTCCTCCAGTTTATCATCCCCCTTTCTTATGCCCTTCCCCTTTACTTTCTTGAAGAGCAAGATAGATTTCTATACCCAATTGCCTGTATATCTTACTTTCCAGTTGCATGTAAAAAGAATTTTTTAACATTTGTTTTTAAACTTTGAGTTACAAATTCTCTCCCTTCTTCCCCCTCTATCCAGCTCCACTGAGAAGGCAAGCAATTTAATATAGGTTATACATGTGTAGTTATGCAAAACACTTCTATAATAGTCATGTTGTGAAAGACTGCCTATATTTTCCTCTATCTTATCCTGTCCCCCAATTATTCTATTTTCTCCTTTGCCTGTCTCTTTTCTAAAGTGTTTGCTTCTGCCTATTCCCTTCTCCAATCTGCCCTCCCTTCTATCATTGCCCCCTTGTCCTTGTCTCCCCTACTTTCCTGTAGGGTAAGATACCCAATTAAGTGTGTATATTATTCCCTACTTAAGCCATATCCAATGACAATAAGGTTCACTCATTCCTTCTCACCTCCCCACTCTTCCCTTCCATTGTAAAACTTTTTTCTTTTCTCTTTTAGGTGAGATAATTTACCCCATTCTTTTTCTCCCTTTCTCCTCCAGTATATTCCTCTTTCACCCCTTAATTTTATTTTTTAGATATCATCCCTTCATATTCAACTTCCCTGTGCCATTTATTTATCTATCTATCTGTCTGTCTCCTCCAACTACCCAAATACTGAGAACTATCTCATGAGTTACAAATATAATCTTTCCATGTAAGAATGTAAACAGGTCAACTCTAATAAGTCTGTTATGATTTATCTTTCTTATTTACTTTTTCATGCTTCTCTTGTTTCTTGTATTTGAAAGTCAAATTTTCTATTCAGCTTTGGTCTATTCATCAGAAATGCTTGAAAGTCCTCTATTTCATTGAATGACCTATTTTTCCCCTGAAATTTTATACTCACTTTTGCTGGGTAGGTGATTTCTGGTTTTAATTCTAGCTCCTCTGACCTCTGGAATATCATTTTCCAAGCCCTTCAATCCCTTAATGTAGAAGCTGCTAGATCTTGTGTTATCCTGATTGTATTTACATAATACTTGAATTGTTTCTTTCTGGCTGCTTACAGTATTTTCTCCTTGACCTGGGAACTGAGGAATTTGGTTACAATATTCCTAGGAGTTTTCCTTTAAGTATCTCTTTACAGATGCAGTTTTCTTTTTTTTTTTTTTTTCCTATTTCAATTTATGTTTTACCTTCTGGTTCTAGAATATCAGAGAAGTTTTCCTTGATAATTTCTTGAAAGATGATGTCTAGGCTCTTTTTAAATGACTTGCCCAGGATCACCCAGCTAGCAAGTGTCTGAGGTCAAATTTGAATTCAAGAAGATCACTCTTCCTGGCTCCAGGCCTGGCACTCTATATACTGCATCACCAAGCTACCTCAGAGTTCCTTCTGATTCTGAGATTCCATGAGATCTAGACTAAGCCAAGTCCAGATGATCCATTCCACTCTAAAACAGCGTAGGAATATAGGCTTTTTATAGCTAAAAGGAACCTCAGGGATTCATTGTACAGGGATTTTTAACCTGAGGTCCAAGGTCTTCCAAAAGAGACCTTGAATAAATTCCATCAACTTGGATGAGGGGAAAAATTATATCTTTATTTTCATGAAATTTTACATTTTAGCCTTTCATTTGATTATTCAAAAGCATTATTCTGAGAAGAGGTTCATAGGCTTCACCAGACTGCCAAAGGGACATCATAAAAGAACTCCTGAACTAGTACAACCCCACCATTAACCAGTGAGGGACTTGAGACCCACAGAAGTCAAATGATTTGACCAAAATCCTATGGATAGCTGTTTGCAGAGTTAGAACTTTTATCTTCTCTGGGTTCAGAAAATTTGGGGGAGGTTATTGACTGCTTTGGGGATGTCACCCAAGGGTTCTCTTATTCTTAAGGTTAGAGCTAGGTGATGATTTCCTACTAGGGCAATAAGGTTGGCCTGTGGTGTAGACCCTTTCCCCAGAGTCAGTTTCAGAACTACACTCAGGATTTTCTTGACTCCTCAAGACCATCCTGGTTCATATATGCCCCTCTGAAAATAAGGTCAAATCAGATGAGCCTCTAGATTTGAGGGACTGAAATACCCTTGGTCCTAGGAGAATTTTTCTCAAAGTGTTTGTTGGTTTGTCAGATGTCAAAGCCAAGGGATCCCTAAGGACAGTCATTTTAATTTGACTAACAGTAGCCTAGTACAAGTACATAAATGGTGCAGGGGCCCTCTCCTATTTTCTTGCATTAGGATATATGCAAACTGTTACTGTTATGACAAGATAGTTTAAAAAAATTATTATATGAAAGTCAGTGCTTCATACCAGCTAGGCATATTATTATTAAGCAAGATCTATTTACTCTACTGGAGTTGGGGATAGGGGTTAGGGGGGGCATTCTAGACAATTAGCAGGAATTAGCCAAAAAAGAAGTAACAAATTCTATATTGAAATGGAAAAACCAAAAACCATGACAACAACACACCTGTGTGAGCATCATCTGATTATCCCACCAACACAGGACAATTTATTATTAATTACCAGGAAGTTACTGAACAGGGTTATTTGATTAACTCTTTTTTTTTTCTTCATAGTTATGTTTTCGAGTCCTCCCCATGCCCTCTGAAAGTCTCCTTTTTTTCTTCTCGAGCATCCTCTCCCTTCATGCATGATCTGAAGCATCCTTCCACATGCTATGACAAGCCCAAATGCCTCAGAATTACAGGCATTCCCACCCCCTCTCCCATGTGAGGCGACTCCAGGCAGACCATTGCGATCACATCATTAGTTCATCACTACAGAGCAGTGTGGCTGAACTGACCTACTTTTCATATTTGCCTACAGCAGGCTAATCCTGTTTAGCATTGCCGAAAGGGGATGGGGCAGAGCCAGGAGCTTTCTGACTGGTGCAGATGGCAGTCTTCTGCAGTGATCGTTGGTTTAATCTGTTTGTTCCTCTGTTTTCTATTAGTCTAGAGGGTTGGGAGAAGAGCAATAGAGGTGAGGTAAGGATAGAGGCTTTAAGCCGGGGATATTCTGTGTCTCCTATTCAGCCTTTTTCAACGGAAATGGAGCATTTTGATTAATTACTTTGTGATTCAGAGGCCCTAAGTGTTCTCCAAACTTATAAGTGAACACAGAATAGAAACTCAGATACATACAAACATATATACATTTTGAGAACTTTTATTCTTTCCTGAAATACAGGTACTTTTGTAGGTGTAAGGTATCACCTGTTCATTTTTTTTTTTTTTGAGAAATAGCTATTTATGATTTTACACAGGCACACGTACTCTGTGGTTAGCAAAGTGCCTCAATGGAGAGACTTCCCTTTGTTTGTAGCATCTGAGCCACTGAATAAAGATATTAAGCCATGAATCATCAGGACTGAGGAAAAAAGAAGTTTCTTGTCCTCCCCACCTCTTTATTCTGTAAAACCATAATAAGAAGAGTGAAAAAGTTATGGTACAAAGGAGAAAGACAGAAATTCAGAGGCTTGGGTGTCTGCCCACTTTATTAAGTCTTCCAGTTTACCCATAGGACCTTAAATGACCTAGCCCCTTTAGATATCAGTTTCCTCATCTGTAAAATGGAAATAATAACACTTTGACACTCCTCCTTCCAGGCGATGTTCTGAGGAAAGGACTCTACAAGCCATAAAGTATTATATAAATACAAGCTTCTATTCATTATGATCTAAAGATAATTTCTGGGTGTTGATGCTGATGGTTTAGCTCCCAACCCACTGTTGAGTTTTGCATTTTTAAGAACTTCCCTAGCTATTAAAAGCACAAAAAAGAACTCAAAAATTGATATTCCCTGTAATGGAGAAGTCACTTTCCAGTTGTGAAAGAATCTTCAAAGTCATTAATCCAACTTTCTCATTTTACAGTTGAGGAAACCGAGGCCCCAAAGGGTAAAGTGATTTGTTGAAGATAACACTGGAAGCCACAGAATAATACTAATGGTAATAAAATCAAAGGCAGGCCCTCTGCTCCACAGCCAATGATCTTACCCCAACACCTGGTCTCCCATTCTAGAGCAACAAACCTGACAGCTACGTCAGTCCTTTCTTCCACATTCACACGTCAGCCATAATCACTGTTGACAACATCATCTTTTAAATGATGACCATGATGATGAACTTTCCCGGCACTTACTATCTGTACCTCTCATTTGGCACACTGATCATCTCTGGTCTTGTATCGTTAATTACCTTTCTCTCCAGTACATATCTCATCTCTTCAACTAGATCATTAAGATCATAGCGTATACAGCTAAAAGACACCTTACAGCTCATCTGGTCCTACTCCCTTTATTTTATAGATGAAGAAACAGTGCCAGAAGAATTAAATGACCCCACAAAAGTAGTCATTGGCGGGACTGGGATTTGAATGACAAGAAACCCATCAGTTCTTTTTCCTCTATCATGCTGCTTTGAGAGTAGAGCAGAGCTGACAAAAGGCATTTGTGTAACTCAGGCAAGATTCAAAAATTATCCCTCTCCCATCCTTCATGCCTCTGCCTGTTGGAAGCTTTGAGCCTACCCTGTGATACATTCAACTTGATTTTAATCTATTTCCATTCCGTTCAATTCAACAAACATTTATTAACCACACATTCTGGGCAATTGTATCAGAAAATAAATAACTACCTGTCATGAAGAGCTGAATCTCTTTACATAAAAAAATATTGCCTTTTATTAAAAAAGAAATCCCCTGTCATACCACTCTCAAGAAGCCATGTGACTTTCAAATAACTGCCTACCTTACTTACCTTTAGTCTTAATTCTGAGACCTGGCCTATTTGATATCTCTACTTGTCTTAGCGCAGTGTCATTTATATAGTAGAGATTCAGTAACTGTTGATAATGGTGATAGTGATAATGTTGACATAAAATGGCTATGGTACATGACTGTTAATAGGTTTTTTTTTTAAATCTTGATTACTGTACTTGAAACTTATGAATAAATTTTTCTGACTTGCTAAGTTTTTCAAGTGATCTAAAAAATTAATCCTGTTAACACCAAAACTTGTTTCATTTTAATTATTTTAAATGATTTTCTAAAATCTATCCCTTCACTTCCTGGCTTATTAAACAGAGTACCCAAAATGTAATTTAACTTCTTCTTGAGGCCCTGATTCATCATTTTAAATATCAGTCATTATACTATGGTGGTAATTCAGGGTCAGTTGGGGTTTGCAGTGTTTGTATACCAAATGTTCCCAAATTACTGTGATTTTTTTAGTTTTGTTATCTTTAGAAAAATTGTTTTGTGTCCTCCCTTGCTTTCAGGCTGTTACTTCTTGCTTTTGTCAGTGTGCCTGGCACTGGCAGACACTTTCTCCCTTTCTTATTCCTTTTCTAATCTGCTATGAGCTTGGAGGTTAGATAACTAGAGAAACCAAAGCTTCTGCATGGAGAAGCTTTCATTGTAGGAAAAAATGCAATTTTCTAGTCCAGTACAGAAAGAAATACTTCTGTATTCCAAAGCTGACAGAATATTTATTAGTTTTTGTTATTGTTTCAATTATGTCTGACTCTTCATGACCCATTTGGAGTTTTCTTGGCAAAGATGCTGAAACTGTTTGCCATTTCCTTCTCCAGCTCATTTTGCAATGAAGCAATGAGTCAAACAAGATTATAAGTGACTTGTCTAGGGTCACACAACTACTAAGTGTTTGAGGTGGGATATGAACTAGGGATGATGAATCTCCCTGACTCCCGGACAAATGCTTTATCCACTTGGACACTCAGCTGCCCGTTCATTAGTATACTCCTTGATATTTTCCTCTGCCCCTGGTCCATATGTGACTTGGAGACAAATTTCATTGATGAATCATATTTTTAAAACCAATAATCATTTATGGAGTGCCTACTGTATACCTCAGTTTTCCATCATTAAAATAGAATTGACTCCATCTTGTTTGGGGGAGTACAAGTCAGATGATTGTACCTAGGTGTCATTTTGGTACCAATTGACCATGCCCTATCATGGGAGCAGCCTCTGCAGCTTCTCCTAATAACAGCTCCCATTTATGTGTTGCTTCAAGTCTTACAAAATGCTTGCTTCATGACTACTTGTGAAGCAGGTAGTACAAGTATTATCATTCCCATTTTACGGATGAGGGAATTTAGGCTAAAAAGATTAAATGACTTTCTCAAGGTCAAATAGCTATTAAGTTTTGGAGTCAGCATTAGAAATCAGGTCTCTTAACTCTAGGCCAACATGTTTTTCTGTTGCCTCATAAAGGAGCTATGGTTTGAGGATGCATGGCGTTGGCAGTGACTGTTAATCCAAATACAGTCTGTCTGTATGATGCCAGACAAGTGCTTGAACATTCATTTCCATTAAAAAGTCTTTCCCTTGTGCTGGGGGAAAACTCAAGCAAAACCAGGTAGCTTTTTGCTTCATAGATTTACTAAAACCAGGTGGGGAAAAAAGAGTGCAGTGACATTTCACATATGCTGTTAACTATTGTCTAGATTCTCCAACCAGCCCACTTACCCACTGAAGCCCCACCCCTCCCTCTAGAAAGGAGAACTTGATTGACAACTGCAAGTTCCCAACAAATTGTGACTGTGACGTGTTTCAGGGACGAGGGTGTCTTGTAGGAAGACTTGCTTTTTTTTTTTCAAAGGAGAATACATGTTCTCATTGCTGGGTGTCAGCTGTTCTTATAAACCACAAATACTGAGACTGAGCTCCTGCCCTTTCTTCAGGACCTGTGCCAGGGACAAAAGATGAACTGGGTGAATTTCACACTGGGTGTGCTGCTACTGTACCACCAAGTAAAATCATTTTTTTAATTTTTCCCCCCTTATAAAGAATTTGGGGCACTCAGCATTGGACTTTTGGTGGTTGGTCTGGAATGAATTCAGGGTAATAAGGTGTTACATGATTCTAGGCAGCTCTGGTGGGTTGGGTTGGTAGTTCTTGCCAAATTCAAAAGTTGTAGCGCTTGGATGACCTCAAGCAAGTTCACAGAGACTTGATTTGAAATGGTAAGAAAAGTCCAATATTACTTTCCTGGAAACCTTTAAAAATAGGATCTACAGCCACTTCTTTTGGCGTATTTCCCAGACACTTCTGGAACATCTCTAACCATATACCTCCCCTTTTCCATCTCTCATTTATGTTTTTTCTTCCTTCATTCGAATATAAGCTCCTGGAGGACAGGACCTATCTTTCTTGTTTGTATTTCTATCTCTAGCATTTAGCCTAGTGTCTGGCATGGCAAGCACTTAGTATATGAGATATTTGTCTATCTGTGTGTTATCTTTCCGTGGCTTGCAGGATGAGGTTTCCAAATAATCTATTGAAGTCTCTTAGAACTCTTGTTCTTTGGCTTAGCAGAGAAGGCAGAATGAGAATACAGTTGGTAAAGCTTCTCCTCTTTCCGTTTTTCTCCTGCTGTTCTACCATCTTTACCTGAAAGGAGGCCCTGCCACCAGTGTGTGAGGAGCCATCCTCTCTGAGGGCTCCTGTATCATCCACCCTAGCATCCTGCATTCCATTCATTCTGGCCACCACTTCCACCCCTGCCTTTCTCAGCCCTGATCTTTACCTTTTGATACTGATACAAACTGCCAATTTCCTGAGATTTCTGCTGTTGACTAGGGTCTGCTAAGGTGGGAGGAAAAGGGTTGCAAAATGGTGCTACTTCTTCAGAGAGCTAGGGTCCCCTGCGCAATACTTCTCAAAGAGGCCCAGATATTTTCCCCCCAGGTTTACGGGCATCCCACTACTCCCATGCCCCACAGGAGAAGACTGCCATGCATAAAGCAGGACACTTGCCACCACTCTTCCTCCCTCCTCACTCCCCCAGGTTTGAGTGGTGATTTCAATACTCATTTACATAATGCACCCATTTACTTTCCTCCATTCCCCTAAAGGGTCTACACATTGAACATATAGAGAGACCGTATAACAACAGGTTAACCAAACAACTCAAATGGAGCATAGTGGAGAGTTTAGAAGAAGTCGTTGAAGGCTGCTGTTTCCCGGGCACAACTTTGAACAGAATCATGAAGGGGCATCAGTAATGCTGGGGAACAACTGAGGGAGGCCTTTGTCTCTTAGAATAACCAGTGAGGCAGAATCAGAAAGAGCAACAGGTTTTTAAGCTCCTATCAAAGAAGACTGTGTGTGTGTGTGTGTGTGTGTGTGTGTGTGTGCGCGCGCGCACACGTGTGCACGCTCATTATGTTCTATGAATCAGTCTACAGCCACCTTAAACAGATGCAGATAGATATCTTCTGTAGTGTTGCAAACCCTGTTTTTGTGAGGTCCTGTGACTGCATAAGTCATAGTGAATAAATGAATGAATGAATGAAAAGGCATTTAATAAGCACTTACTGTCTGTTAAGTGCCCAAAATAGGATTGCCTTCAAGGGGCTTATATTCTAATGAGAGAGACAACTTAGCCATAGCTCTTTTATTCTAATTGGGGGAATGATGGACAAGGGAGGGTATTTTGCTTTGGAAAGTGGAACAACAGAGCCCACTGATATGCCCTTTCAGAGTAAGAGATGGACATGGATGGGGAGGGAATGGAGGATGAGTAGGTTGATACTGTTGGAGTGAAGTAGCATGGTTCTGGGGAGGTCAGAACTGAGTGGCTTAGCTCTTCCTGGGCCTAGTCTCTGAAGGTCCAGTTTGGAAGGTAGAGAAGTAACAGTGGTAGAGTGGAAACAATAATAGAACTTTAATTGGAGTATTGAGGTTTGAGGTACTCGGGACCCCAAAATACCAACACCTCAGGGTTCTGCCTGAATGAGTTCAGCTCAAGCCTCCTTTTAGTCAAAGAAAAACAAAATATATTAAAGATCTACTATATCAGGTTGACTCTTAAGAAGCCTAAGTATCTGTGATGCTTGTATTGACAACTGGGCCAGACTGAATCTCAGATTGAATGAGCTGAATTCAATCTGAGCACCTTCATGGAAGCAAGATGGAGTTTATATTTAGAAAGACCATGGGAGGGATCTAGGGGTGGCCAAGCAATCTGGGGTGATGGGCGGATGGGTTTAGGGAGGGTCTTGAGGAGTCTAAGGAGGTTCTTGATGGGACTGGGGTGATTGGAAGTCAGAACCAAGAGAGTAGGATTCTGATGGGATCCAGAGTGGGAAGCACCTGGAAGCAATGGGGAGGTAACTGACAATGGCAGGCTAGGCTAGGTTAAAAGTATTTTGATAGGCATAAGGATGGGAAGCAGCCAGGGGCATTTAGACAAGGCAATAATGAAAAACTTATGGCCTCAGGTGAACTCCAGATCAAGTGGGAAGGAGAGTTCAAGGACATTTCCAGAGGCTATAGTCCACCATTCCCCTCTCAAACAAATGGGACCCAAATTCTTTTGGGGTAAGGGGAGAAGGTCTCAGCTTCTGAAACTGCTTCCTGCTGGCAAGGGCAAAGAGCTGCCCTGCCACTCTGGGTCCTGTTCAAGGGGTACATACCCTGAGTTGTCATCTGGAAGTTGATGGTTTCTGCTGTGGAGGAGACAAATCTGGTAGGGAGGTTAAGCAAACAAGGACCATACAGGCACAAAAGGAGTATAGAGAAAAGAGTTTCCCCAGAGGGAATTAAATATGATTATGGCAAGGTCAAAACATGAAAGGAAAAGGGCATATTTGATAGGGGAGTTTTTTGCTATCAGATACCCCTTTCTTTCCAAATTGCTCCACAGGCATGTAGAACACAGAAAGCATACTCTGAGTGGGTAAAAACTTTTACTCTTTTATTTTCCCCTAGCTCTAGGGTTCTGGTGGGTGCTATAATGGCTGTAGCAGCCACAGAGCCTAATTATTTTGAAAAATAGGGACCTGTCCTCAAGTACTGGGTTACGTCTCCCAAAGCCTGTCCTCTCCTTTTACTTTTCATCAACATACAGAGTGAAAGGATTTTCTAGATTAGGTAGAGCTAATGCTGGAGTGGTGACCAGTTTGGTTTTCAAAGTCTCAGAAGCTTTCGCCTGGTCAAGGTCCCACTCCAGAGGGAGTGAGTCAGGGCCTTGAGTAGCAATTAATGGTTGCAGGCCCTCCCAGGCCTTGGGCTTAATTGGACATTGACAGTGATGGGGGAACACTTAAGGGTCTCGGTGGTCAATTACTGTTGGGGTGGCATGAGTAGCTCACCCAGGAATTCTCTGATCTCAAACAATTGACTCAGTTATCTCCAATACTTTTGGGGGAACATGGGGAGGTCTGGTGAACAGAGGGAAAAGGGAGATGGAAGGCATAACTAGAGAAAATTGGTTCCCCAATTTCACTGGCGGATCCTAAAGTTCGTAACCTTATCTCCAGCCTCAATTTTGCCCAGGGCTCAGCGTGAGATGGAGAAAGTGGGAACACTGCCAAATTCCAGGCTCCTGTCATTCTGAGTCTTGAGAAGACTGGAAACAGTACTGGAGATGGTGGGGGGTGGCAGGGAGGCTCCACTACTTTTCCAACATGGGAACAATCCTTCCTCCAATGTCTCTCCTGGTCATATGGACACAGTTCCACAGGCATAGGTTCCTGGGGCTCCCTCTCAGGGGGTGCCCTGGAATGTCACTCCTTGTGGCATCGAAGGCAGGTTTCCCCATTACCCTAGTCACCGGGCTTCAAGGGGGCTTGCTGGAGGGGTACTCCTTGGGTCTTTTCCTGGCCATGTCAGTAGCCAAGAATTGAACATGTTCTCTGTCTCTAGTCCTTTCCCTTCATTCTCTTTCCTTTGCTACAACTACATCTCTGTTAAAGACTCTAAAGGCCATCTTTAGTAATTGGGCCTGAGGCATTTGAGATTCCATTGCCAATTTCTGCAATTTCCTCCTAATATCTAGGGCAGACTGATTAATGAAATACATGCTAAGGATTTCTACCCCTTCTGTAAAGTCAGGATCTAAATTTGTATATTTCATAATGACTTCTACTACCTGGTGTTGGAAAAGGGCAGGGTTTTCCTTTTCCCCCTGAGTAATTTCCTTAATTTTTAAAAAATTTATTTGCTTTTGAAATGCATTTCTTAGGTCTTCTAACAGGCAAATTACCATATGGTCTCTCTTTTCTCTAGCCCCACTCTTTGGATAATCCCATCCTGGGTCACTAGTGGGAACAGCAGCTGTTCCAGGGGGATATTTTATGGGGTCATTGCTAGTCAAATGATCCCTAAAATTTTGGGCTTGTTCCCAGATTCTCCTCTTTTCCTTAGTGGTACAACAGGTAGAGAAGAGGACATGCAAATCACCCCAAGAAAGCTCAGATTGTAGGGATATGACCCTAAAACCCTCAGTAAATTTAGTGGAGTCTTCCAGGTATCTCCCCAGTTTTCTCTTTAAGCTGAATGAAGTCTGAGATGGAGAATGGGACCTGTACTCGAATTGTCCCAGTAGGTGAGGCAGGCACTTCCCCTCTGGAGAAAAATCCCTGAAGGCACTGTGGGGGGCGGGGCTTGGGAAGAGAGATAGGTGGTCCTACTTGTGAGGGGTGGGCTGGGGAATGCTGGACTGGATTAGGCTTCAAGGCCAAGGGGATCCAGCTGGCAAGGGGCCAGATCAGCTGGCACCTGAGGAGGGGAAGGGGTCAGAGTGGGAGATACCCCAGAAAATGTACAGGGTTGGGGCCTGAGGCCTGAGTGGGTGTTGCCTCAGGGGGAAGTGCTGCAAAAGGAGGCACCTCAGCAAGACCCCTGGCTGGGGCTGGGGGAGATTGGGGTGGGGATAGGAACTGGGAAGGTGATAGGAATGGAGGCTGGGGAAAGGGAGGGGCCATAAGAAGGGGGTTATCCCAAATGTCCAGTGACCCCCATTGCCCCTTTGTGGGGCAGCTCTAACCACAAGTATCTTACAATCTTTCCTGAGAACAGGGTTCTGAGAGAGCTTGACAAAGGCCATTATGTAGGAAACTAATATCTATTTTCCTTCTCTGCTTCAGTATAATGCTAACTGCAAGAGAGTATTCTTTTTTAAAGTTCCAAAAATGGACCATGCTTCCTGACCCTCTAGGTGATACTGAGACCAGTGTTGCAAAAGAACATGAACTTTTTCTTTTTAAGTTCTTTAGAGAAACTAAAATTTTCCCAGTTTTGTAAAAGACAGCCCAAAAGCGAACTTTTGGGAATTAAAAAGATTTACCCATTATAGGTATGGGGCTGGAAGTCCCTTCCTCCAAAAAGAAGGATCTGGGAGTAAGCTTCTCAAAAAACAAATAAAACAAAACAAGACCAAAAAAACCACAAAAAAGTACCTGAAGCTTTCCCAGTTCCCAAGTGCCGAGAGAATTGAAAATTAGCATCTGTCTCTGCCATTCATGCTTCAGAAAGTGTGCCCAGGTCCATGGCCTTCAACATAACCATTGGACTGAGAACTTGTACCAGACAGCCTTATAACTATCTGACCTAATGGAACCTGAAAGGTCAGATCCAAGAAGCACCTCCAAGGTACTTGGAGAATGAGAAGGGTATATATAAGTTCAGGTGGAAGATTTCATACTTTCCAGTCTTGGCTGGAGAAGAACTTGAAATTGGCAGTATTCCTGGTCAGGGAACCATAATGTTGAGGTTTGGGGTGCTTGGGACTACAAAATACCAAGCACCCTGGGTCCTTAACAAATGAATTCAACTCAAGCCTTCTTTTAGTCAAAGAAAAAACAAAGTTTATTTAAAATCCACCATATTGGGTTGACTTTTAAGAAGCCTAAGCTTTTATGATGCTTGTATTAACAAGCAGACCAGATTGAATCTCAGTTAGATTGAATCTGAGGACCTTCATGGAGCCAAGATGGAGTTTGTATAGAGAAAAACTATGGGAAGTATCTAGGGGGTGGTCAAACAGTCTGGGGTGATGGGAGGAGGGATTTACAGAGGGTCTTGAGGAGGAATCTAAGGAGGATCTTGATGGGACTGGGGTAGCTAGTGGTTAGAACCAAGAGAGTAGGATTTTGATGGAATCAAGGGTGGGAAGCAGCCAGGGGCATTTGGACAAAGCAATAGGAAAGGCTTATGGCCCCAAGAGAGCTCTAGATCAAGTGGGAAGGAGAGTTCAAGGGGGTACCTAAAGTTTACAACCCATCAGGAGTATGCTTTAAAAAAAAAAAAGTAATAACCGTAAAGGAGAAACTAAAAGGTACAATTTAGTGAATAACCTAAGAAAAATAAAATTCTTTTAGTGGGGGTACAGACAAGATCTACGATTCCTTTAGAAAAGAGAACTCCGAGACACCTAGCAGCTAAAGCACCATGCTTGGTCTGGGGAAGACTCATCATCAGCAGTTCAAATCCCACCTTAGATACTTAGTAGCAGTGTGACCCTGGGCAAGTCAATAACCCTGTTTGCCTCAGTTTCCTCATCTGTAAAATGACCTGGAGATTGATTATGCCAGTATCTTTGCCAAGAAAACCCCAAATGGGGTCATGAAGAGTCAGACACAACTGAAATGACTGAACAACAAGAGAACTCCAAGTAGGGAATCAATCAATCAACAAACATTTATTATAAAATTTATAGAGGCTCTAACTACCTCTTCATAGATGAAGATTAGCAGTTTCTCTGTATATGTCAAAGTATATTGCAAAAGCAGCACTTGAACTCAGGCCTTTATGACTCTAAAGTCAGTAGCCAATCCATTACTGTACAATTCTCTAAAACAAAATTTAAAAGAAATCCCCTGCTTCCTAGAGCTCATTAAAATTATGATTTATTTATTACTATACCTATTACAATAATAGTTGGAACTGAAGGGTAAATTAAATTAACCACTTAGAGGATAGTTAGGTGGTGGATAGTGGGAGTCAGAAAGACCTGCTTTTGAATCCAATCTCATATGCTTATTAACTTTATGATCCTGGGCCAGTCATTTAACTTCTGTCTGCCTCAGTTTCCTCATCTGTAAAGTTAATAATAATAGTACCTACCTTACAAGGTCATTGTGAGGATCATGTGAGATAATATTCGTAGAGTGCTGCGTCAGGATTAAAGTGCATTGTATAAATGCTAACTTTTTTTTTTTTTTTAAGAAAATCAGAATGGAAGATTCAGATCCATGTTGCTCAGTTCTACTTGTAAAGTAAATCCCACAACATGTTCTCTTTTGTGCTGACATTATTTATATGTGCTAGTACAATATGCCCCTACTAGATTAGAAGGTGTAGGAGGACAGGGATCTTGTCTCATTTACCTTTGTCTCTCAAGTGCCTAGAATATTCTACCTCTGTATATAATCTCTGTATGCAGGATTAGGGAAGGGACTGACCTGTACTGTCCTGAATGCAAGGTCCTCCCAGTGGGGAATTTCCTTTGTCCATACAAGTGAGAACCTTCTTTGGGTCACTTAGCGGTTAAGAGACTTGAATAGACTCATGTAATCAATATGTGTCAGAGTCTGGTCTTCAAACCAGTTCTTCCTGGCTCTAACACCAGTTTTTTATCCCATCTCCTCATTCTACTTCCTTCTCTCTACATATAGTTCTTAATAAATATGTACAGGATTGAATTGAGTTGAAGTGAAGTAATAATTATTTGGAGGTCATGTCCCTGGTTAACTTAGCAAATGTGGTCAATAGTAGAGTTGTAGGTTTTAAATTTTATTCTTAAACTAAAAAGTACAGAGAGGATGGAAGGAAAAAATATGGCCTCAGTTGCTGCAAATAAAAAGCAAAAATGTTGTCTACCAGAAAGGCATGTAAAGTAGACATGTTTAGGCCTAGAGACATACCAGTCTCAAGTTTTCAGTTTACTCTCCTTTAACTAGAACAATTACCAACAAAAGGGCATGTTGTGGCATTCACAGAAAAAATATAAAGCCAAAAAGGCTAATGTTTTTTGCTGTTGCTTGGGACTCTGATAGGGTCCCCAAAGTTCCATCACCTAAACATTTAAAATCTAATTTGTCACTTTGGTACCAAGTCATGTTTTCTTCACTTTGCTCTCTGCGACGGAAAGCTCCAGCATTGTTTTGATGAGTGTTCCCAGAGCTGCACATTGCATTTGGATGAGTGGTTAAATGGAGTAGAGATGCTGGAATGGCACTGCATTTTATAGGTTCATTTCTGTTTTTCGATGGCAACAAAACAGCTCTTACGAACAAAGGCCTCTCCGTGACTCAGCTCTGAGCATGATTCATAAATCTACTTTTCCTCTCTTGCTGATTTTTATAGGCATCTATTGTCCACACCCTGACCCACACACTGTTACCCATTTGATTCTCCAGTTGACTCAAGTTTATGCCTGGTACATTTAGGAAAACTACCTCTAAAAGATTTCTTAAATTGAAACAGTCTTCAAAAATCAGAAAAAAAAATGTAATGACAGGATTATGCTTAAATCCAGATGTCTCTGTCTTTTCTATTTTGGAAATTCCTTGTTAACAAAACTATGTGATTGTGAACTTAGAATTTTCCATCTTCTCCCTTCATTCTATTATTTTAATGTGTCACAGTTCCCCTGAATAATGAATCATCAAAAGGGAAAAGGGAGAGAGTGGTGTGGGAGGCATTATCCTATTTCATTCTTAATGGATAAAGCAGTTAACTTCTCCCTTTTACAAATCTGTTTCGTATTCCTTTATATAGATATAGAAGCTAGATGAGTTTGATGGTCTCAGTTTAGTTTCTTTTGGCAATCAAATAGAGATAATTGATAAACTAACAAACCCTTCTTTGTAGGCTTTGGAAATGTAAGACAAATAGAGGTGGCATTATGTTGTATTTATTCTTTTGTATTACATTGTATTGTGTTGTATACCATAATAATATATACAATATATTATATATAATAATATATTTATGCTACATTATACAATTGATCTCTCTGTTCCAGAATTAAAGAATATATCAAAGTATGAGGAAGTTTTGTGTTAAAATTATTTTTTAAGGAGAAGAAAGTCAGCAGATCTCTGTGTGATAACTGGCCTCTGAATATGGAAATGCTAGTCTTGGCTCTTCTCCTCTTCCACAGTTCCCATGCCCCAGCCCTACCCTATCCCCCTCAGTCCTAAGTAATAAAACAATATCATCCTCCCAAAAATGTTTTGGGGCAATATTTTGATGCATCTATGATCTCACCCATTCATGCCTTCTTATCCTGTGCCATGGCCTTGGATAACTACTCCAAGAAGACCTCTCCAGTATACTAGAGGCCTTTTTCTAGAGCAGAGGTTCTTACTTCTTTTATGTCATGGAACCTTTTGGCACTCTGAAGAAGCCTATGGACTTCCTTCTCAATAAGTTTTTAAATGCATAAAGTAAAATACATAGAATTTCAAATGAAAGCAATTACATTGAAAGACAGTGCTCAAATAACTTTAAAAACAATTCACAGACCTCAAGTTAAGAATCTCTGCTCAAGATCATTTAATATTTCATGGATACCAGCACTATACTTGGGCAGCCCATCTGTTGGCATCATTACTTGACCCACATACCTCCTTTCCCATTTATTTATGTCTGATGATGCCCTTTCCGCTATTTCTTGCACACCATTTATTAATTGATTGATTCCACTGTACCATGTTAGAGTGGGATCCTGGGTTTGAGTCCCACTACTTGTATGATGCTTAACTTTTATGGATCTTCATTCCTTGTCTGTAAAATGAAGGATTTGAATGAGATGTCCTATGAGATCCTTTCCATCTAAATCTATGGTGCCATTTGAACTACAGCCTACTGACATTAACCATTTGTCTTTCCATAGCCCTTTGTGTCATCTGCAAATTTCAGTCTCTGGACATCATGGGGCTCCATGATTTGCAGCCATATAACCTCACTATTGAAAAAAAATAGTTTTTGTTACAAGAATTCGCTTTCCTTCTGGTTGTATGTCTCAAGGAAAGTCACACAGGAGATACCTTGTTGGAGGGGAGGCTTGAAGGCTGCATTTCACTTTAACTAATAAAATATTATTTGAAAGAGTCAACCAGTAGGAGAATCTTGTATTCTCCTTATTTCTGTTAATTATGAGGTTCTGAAGATGTTATTTTCCTATATCCTATCATTGTCTTATATTATATTGTATTATATTTTCACAGAATGATGATTCCCAGAGTAAAGCCTTAATTAGGAATTCCAGTACCTGAGGCAAATTCAGTTGAGTTAGGATGGGGTGGAGGGCAAAGTAACGCTATAAGGTATGACCTCTCATGGACATGGTTGAAGTAGAGACAGAGTTCATGAGAGCTGAAGAGTTTGAAGAACTAGGGAGCTAGGCTGATTGAAGAGAAGTAGGGTAATGGGAACTGAGAGGAACTGGAAAACAGTAACGGAACTTACAGGAAGTCCACAGATTGTGGAGTCAGAATCATAGATTTTAAAGCTGGCCTAGACCTTAAGGGTCTTCTAGTCTAACTCCCTTATTTTACAGATTAACAGGCAGAGGCAAACAGAGGGCAGGTGACTTAACTTCCTCAGTATGCCACAGATGGTAAATGACAGAGCCAAGATTAGACCCTCCCTAAGCCCTCTAAACCCAATCCTTTTTTTCCTGTTACAGTGTGCTCACAGCAACAATAATCTCTACCAACTGGAGTGCACTTCAGAGCAATAGAGGTGGTCGGTTGCTGAGGGATAGTGTCAGAGAAGCATCTGAATGTGGCAGTGGGGAGCAAATAATTTAATAACTCTTCCTTCTGACCTCCTGTCAGGGTTGTGAGAAAAGGCACCACCAGCCTTGAAGCAGATGTCAAAAAAATAAGGTGTCTTCTGGAGAAAGTGAAGGCTTTGAAGGGAGCACCCAGAGATAGCGGAAGTGTGAGAGCTGTCATTAGCTGCATGGATCTCAGAATGGATCTCAGACTCTCGCCCCTCTGTCCAATCCCTTAATTTGGCAGATAAGAAAGTTGAAGCTCAGAAAGATTAAATTACTTGCCCATAGTCATATAGGTAGTGTTAGAACCTAGATTCGAACTCAGGTCATATATTTTGACTGAACCAGGATAAAGAAATATTTTTCGTAAGAAAAGTGGGAAGAAGATACAAAGGAAGACCATAACTGGGGGAGGGCTTGGAAAGAGTTTACAATTGGGAGATGGTTTGCAAAACAGCAAGATTGTATCATCAGATTACCCCACATTGTTTTTCTGACACTCCTAGAGTGAAGTGGGTCCCCAGGCTCACGTAGGGAAAGGAGGTGAGGAAACACAGTTCTCCTTATCTGGATAGGTAAGGGCTATTTGCAAGCTGTGACAGTGGTTGAGTCCTAGGGCTCTGGCAGCCATGGATTATGAAAGGCTTGTTTTGATCTGGTGGCCGGTGCTTGGAGGAAGAAGACAAGGGCCAGGAAGTTCTGGAGCGGGGAGATTTGGAAGGGGTCTTATAGCTCTCTACAGGAACAAGAATTCCCTCTGTGTCCTATATAAGAAGGCATCATACAGCCTTGGCATGAGAATGTCCAGTGAGGGAGAAACTCCTAACTTCCTGATGTTGAGCATTTCAGTTGTAAAGTTTTTTCCTTTCATAAAACTTCAATTTTTCTCCTGGCAAAGTTTATCTATTTCTCCTGGGGAAAAAAAAAGTCTAATATCTCTTTCATATAAAAGCCCTCTGACACACTTCTGCCCTCATACACTCAAAAATGGATTGTCCCCTCCCCCTAATTCCTCTCCAGGCTAAATACCCCTATTTCTTTCAGCCAATCTTTATACAACATGAAGACAAGACTTTTCACCATCTTGGCCACTGACCTCTGGACAGTTTATCAGTGTCCGTCCTAAAATGTGGTACCCACAATTGAACATAATACTCCAAACAGTGGGAATGTTACCTCCTTAGTCCTGGACATCGTGTTTCTCTTAACGCAATCTGGGATTGCATTGATTTTCTTAGCTGCCATATCATACTTTTGACTCATTGAGTTTGCAACACACTAAAAAACCCCTCGACTGTCTTATAAACTTCTTTCTAGCCCATCTTTTAGCTTAGAAGTTAATTGTTTGCACCTAAGTATAATTCTGTGTATTTATCCCTATTAAATTTAATCTTATCATATCAGTCAAGTTTTGGAACCTGCTAAAAATCTTTTTGGATCTTGACTCTCTCATCCATTGTATTAACTATCCTTCTCAGCTTTGTGTTATCTGAAAATTTGATGAAGCTATCTATGCCTCTATGTACGAATTAATGTATCATTGAAAATATGGTGAACAGCAAAACCAAGACCTCTGAGCCATACTACTTTCCACCTTCTTTCAAATTGTCTTCAAACCATTAGTGATTCCTCTTTAGAACCAAGGTATTCCATGTTGTTCTGTCTCTTCTATGAGGATAGTATGAGAGACTTTTGTCAAATGCTTTGGTAATCTGGGTTAGCTGTATACCATTTCCCTCAGGTCAGCTCTCTCTTCATTTCCTACCTGGCTACACTCCTTTGTATTTCTCTGTCATGCCCCAGGAACCAGTTTATTCTACAAGGTCACATCAATACAAATACTGACACTCTTTCAATAATCTGTTCCTCTTGGGACCCTCTGATTGGAGGGCAGAGAGCTCCTCCCAGAAACTCGATTCAAGTAGGAGCCCAGGTTAACCATCTCTTTATTTCCTACCTGGCCAAGCAACTCTGGACTCTTTTTCATGCCCTTTGACCTCCTACTTTCCCTCTTCCTCAACGTCTTTCACTTTCCTTTGGTAAATTGCCTTCTCCCATTAAGCTCTTTGAGGTCACAGACTGTCTTTTGCCTCTTTTTATATCCCCAGAGTTTAGCGTGGTGACTGCACATAGTAGGTACCATAAAGCTTTATTGATTGAGTGATTGAAAAGGAAATGAAGTCAGTCTTGCACTAACTCTTCTTGCTGGAGTCTTTCTGGCTCTTTGTATTAGCTGATTACTTTTCTAGGTGTTCACTGATCCTTCCTAGAATTTTCCCAATAATCAAAGTCAATCTCACTAACCTTTAGTTAGAAGACTTCATCTTCCTTCTTTTGAAAACTGGACAGCATTTGGCCTTCTACAACCTTCCAGTACCTCTCTCATTTTCTGGGGTCTTTTAAAGATTGCAAACATGCCTCAGCAGTCACATCTGCCAGCACTTTGTTTAGCCTAAGATGTTGTTTACCCTGGTTCATGGGCTTTTTTAGGGGTGTGGTAACTATCATATCAATGAAACTCCTCTAAGAAGTGATGCTAATCAGATTCATCCTTTACTTTTATTCATTTTCCATTTTTCAAAGTCAACAGCTTCCTTCCTTCCTTCCTTCTTTCCTTCCCTCCTTCCTTCTTTCCTTCCCTCCTTCCCTCCTTCCTTTCTTCCTTTCTTTTTTAAACATAGGTTGGATTGGAGTTGTGATTGTACATGGTGCCTTCTCAAGGGCTGAGAGTGTCCCTGATTTTTATCTGTCCTTCTGTTTTCATACTGATTTTGACTCCTGCTCTAACTCAGGGGTTCGGGTACATGGATCCTGAGTTAAGAATCTCTACTGTAACTAGTTGATGATACAACTTCACTTGTTTCCAGGCAACAAAGAAATAAAATACTAGAGTTACCTTTTGGTACACCTAATAATAAAGAGAGAAAGAGGTGATTTTAGTTCATGTTAGTGAACAGTTTTCAAAGCATACTTCATTTTAAAAATATAATCAGTGAAATAACATTTACAGGCTCCCACACATGCAATATAAAATTAATCTAAAGTGACACATTGCCTACTCACTGTAGCTGATGCTAAGGACATAAGGCAAAAGTTCCATTGACAATAAATAAACCATTAAGCCAACCAATGGCAGATTGAGAAAATGTGTCCTCACTTTTTTTCTATGATGATTTCAACTAGTTCTTGATACAGTGAAATAGATTAAAAAGTTTTGTGTTTATTTGGCGTGGAGGAATTTGTCAGCTGAGTTAGACCTTGTAATTTGAACAATTTGTCAGCCTATTTTACTGAAATTTTTGCGTTTTTATTTTCTACAAGCATTATTAACAGTTCCAGCATGATCATCAAATAACAAAAGAAATTTTAATCATTTCTGAGAAACTTTGTGGTAATGCAATATGAATCAGGGCCCTACAAAAAGAATCAGTTAACTCAGGGTCATGATATTCTGCTGTTGAGAGCTATGGAGCTGGTTTCTTATTAGTAGAGATACCTGCACAGGTGGGTTTCCATCTTAGATGACCTAGATGGCTGGATGACTGGGTCAGCCTCATGCTTTTGTGTTCTAGTCATACTGTTGGACGTTTGGCAAATAACAGTGGCAACATTTAATAATGTTAGCACTATTGTAACATTGTTATTACAGCAATAACATTTGGCAAATGACAGTTCTTGCCACCTACTTCCAAGATCTAGTGTGAGGATTTTGAATGAATTTGGATGCTACTAGTGTCAGGGAGGCAAAGCGCCTTTGATTTTTTATGGAGGTACAAGCTTCAGCTGATGAATTGAAGATCGAGACTTCCCTTTTTCTTCCCTTCCATTTTGAGACTTCCCCTTTTCTCTGTTCAGTGATCTTGATTTGTTGTTGTTACTGTTTCATTCATTCACCCTTTTTAAATATCTCGGGGAGCATATTAGATTCTGTAAGTCTCAGATCCTCCAGTAATCATGCTGTAAGATTTTAGTAAATATTTCTATATGGAACTCATTAGTCTGCTACCTCCTCACTCTTTTCAAATACATATAACTTCTCAGATTGGGTGATATTCTAAGATATTTTATTTCCTATTAATCCCCTCCAAGCAATCTCTGTTCCATCCAAAAAGGATTCAGATATTACATCCTCTAGGAATTCTTTCTGGATCTAATCCAGTTAGTAATGACCTTTCTGGAAAGACCTCAAATAGTAATAATTTTAATAATAGCTAGCATTTATATAGCACCTACTATATGCCGGGCACTGTGCTAAGCACTTTACAAATATTAGCACATTTGATCTTGACAATAACCCTAGAAGATGGCCCTTATTGTGTGCCAGGTACCAAACTAGTAGCTGGAGATGTAGAGACAAAAATGAAAGAGTCCCTATCCTTCAGAATGTTAGCCCAGAACTCTAGTTATTAGGAGTCCTGAGTTCCTAAGGTTGGAACGATTACAAGAAAGCTGTGCAATTTTGAGTGTCTCTCTTAATCTCTCTGTGCTACAATTTTCTTCATTGAAAATGAGGATAACAGTATCTTCCCAATTTAGATCCAAATATACTTTCATTAGCATTAAATGAGAGGATATACATTAAAAGATTTTGAAAAGTTGAAGGACTGTATAAAATGCAAGTTAATTATTAATGAAATACACTGCCCCCCTTAACATGACTTTTACTCCCATATCAATTCATTCATTGTCATTAACAACCAAACTGCTTTTTCCTTTAGTCAGCTAGTCTCTACATATACAACGTTGTTTATTTTCTTCTATTTGTCAGAGATATAATTTTATCTGTTAGACAAACACTAGTAGGTTTGGTTAGCTGTGCTTAACAAAGATACTTTAGATATTTGTGTAAATGAACAGCTATA
>CM053771.1:340655358-340674252 GCA_028658325.1 Potorous gilbertii
TAAACAGGAATCATCTTTTCTTCATTCATGTTACTCCTCCCTTATTAATAGCCCCTTATTAGGCTAGATTAGAAGGTGGCACTGCCCTGCCAAATTGCCTTTATTATTTCAGTCATTCACAGCAAGAGTGTGTTAAATAAGGAATGTAGGGGAACCCTGGGTAGCATAACCACTCAGACCAGTCAGGATATAGGCACTGTCAGGGGGATTACCCTTATCAAACTATACTTGGAGCACACTTTTTTTCTGACTTATAAAAATTTGGGAGCAGTTGCATTGATTTCCTACCAGATGGGACAGTGCCAATTTCTCTCCCCCTCCCTGTTCCTGTCCTTCATTCTGGTGTGTGGACATCCTTGTATCATTCTCACCCTCCTGGACATCTGAACAACATCAAGTCCTGATTTGAAAAGATACTGTACTTATGGTTGGTTCTTGAAGCTGCTGCCACACGAAGCTCTTAAGAGGTCGTTAAAATCCCTGTGTTAGCCTGTTCTCTTTTGCCCTTTACCAATCTCTTTTTCTCCTAGCATTAACTATACCTTTCCCCTCCTCCCACCTGCAGATTAAGAGAAAAAAATAGAGGAAAGAAAAAACATAGGAAGAAAGTTAACAAGAATGAGAAGCATAACCTCTTTAAAAAAAAAACTGACTTCAAATATAATGAAAAGTCACAAATGTCAGAAGTACTGAGGAAATAATTATAGTTATTCTATCATTACGGCAATGCTTCCCTTTCACTGAAATTTTGCCACAGACAAGATGATTTCATGAGAGAGGGCATGATTGGGACATCTGAAAGTTTCATTGTGCTTATTTCTTTTGCAGTTTCTTTGATAATTATATATACCTATTAAAAATGTGACAGTAATGATACACCCTCTTTCTCAAAGCTGCCCAAGGGAGAGGAAAGAAGAATGTTAATATCTTCAGTTTAAAATGTCAGTGAAGAACAACCTAGTAGGAGTGGAATAAACGTATAGCAAGACTGGTTGAAAACACCCCATATTGGAACCAGAATATTTCCTAAATAAGCACATTTTCTAAAAACTGAGATTTCCAATAAAAGTGAACATGTAGTAGTGGGTAATTTGGGCAAAAAATACTTATACTTTTGCCCAAATTACTCAAATTAGCTCAGTATCATTGAAAAAAAAAAAGACAGAACCCAAGCGGTACGACATATTGTAGAACTGCTGTTCTCCTGGGGAATCATAGAATGAAGCCAGAAGGAATTTATATTAATAAATCAGTCCATAAGAATCCTAATAAACAGGGATAGCTATGATATCCTCATTTCTTTTCATGAGGGGATGCCCTACTTATCAATTTATTAACCATCTACTTTGTACTGGGTACTGTATGAAATGCTGAGAATATCTAGAAAAGCAAAACAAGCACAGAAAAAAACAAAACCAGACCCTTCCCTTATTAGAGGAGCTCATAGTCAAATGGGGGACCTTAAAAAAATACAACCCAGTTCTCATTCCTTGTTACATTATTTCTCAGAGTGAGTTGGAAAATCTGATCTCAACTAGCAGCAAGTTTGTGCACCATTAAATAAAAAATGAGAGTTTGGCCTGAATTTTAAACAGGATACAACAACTCCCTTCCTGCACCCCCAGATCTTGATTCAAGATTCCTTCATTTAGCCCAATGATTCTAGGCAAAAACTAGATTTTCCCAAGCATTACCCAGGGAAAATCCTCTGGAGTGAAATGGGTATTCATTGGTGTATCCTTGTTTATCTTCCTCTTCTGCCTTTCTGCTGTAGGAAAGCCAGATAACAAAGGTAACCGGTAAAGTTAACCGGAGTTCAGGTCATTACAATGTACATTTTCAGTACTTCGGCCAGCTCTTAGTATCACCTTCTAAGGCATTCCTGATTTGTGGATGGGTGAATGGAAGTGTGGGGCAGATCAAAGCAAGAATCTGGCCCCTTTCATTTGCTGAGAAATTAAAACTGTTTTGAGTCAACACCACTGATTGTACGAGCCTAAAGCCCTGAATTAAATGCAAATAACAGAAGCACAATTGGGTGTCCTTATCTCCTTCAGTGGAAATGTTACATTCCACTGGGCCATATTTCCCAGTTGTTTATCACCCTTCTGTGTTCTCAGTACTGACTTATTTAATTTCATTTAATTTCCCCAAACACCGAAATCCCAATCCACCTATCCCAGGAGTATTTCTGCTTTAGTCTAAAGAAATAGAAATAAAGGACTGTGAAAAGGGGAGAATTATTTCAGTTTAAGGGTAACATCTACACTTCCTGGTGCATGCTCTTATGTTTCTGTCCTATTTTCTGATCTGTTTCCTTGCACCACTGCAAAGATGGCACCTGTCACCCCTGGTTAAGATACACTATAATATGTGGATGTTGCGATCAGGGAGCCAGACTCTCTGGGAGACAACTGGAAACGATATAAACCTGATTTATCAAATGTCTTATGCTGATTGTTGACTTCAGTGCCTTCAAATATAAATTTCTTATAGGCTTTTTAGTGATAGAATTGACCTCTCCCCCTCCTTTTTTGTTTACACCTATAATCCCAAAGCCCTTTGGTTTTATTGGTGGAGATCCATGCCCCACCCTACCGCAGGTCAGAGTTTGCAAGCTAAGTAAAACCCATAAAATGGGGGAAGGAGGGAGAGAGAAAGGCCAAAGGACACTTTTAAAGACCTAGTCTTCCAAGGCTATCCTCACTTTTATGGTAAGGGACAGAGTGGGCTCCATGTAAGCCTAACTGGGCATTCTCAAAAGTTCATTCTGGCTTATACAAGGAAATGTAATCAGATGAAATGGTTTGTATGTTGATGGAATTACCACCATATTTCATTTTCAGTACAGTATATCATTTCTTTTAATTGCTTAGAGATAACTTATCTAACCTTAAAAAAAAGGTATGTATTGATTGGGTCCCATGTTCCAAAGAATATATTACAAAAGGATGTTGAAACACCCCACTGAGTGAAATGGTCACTATCAGTATTATTATACTATATTAGAAAGTAACTAGTCATACCAAATGATTTAAATGTTGTTAACCTGAAGGAAACTTGTATTTTCTTTTTCTACACCATTGATAAATATAACTCTTCTTCTAAAGAAAATTTGGGCCATAAGAGAGAGTTCAGTCTTCCTACTGGAGAAAATGAAAATCTTCTACCATGATAAATACAATTCACAGATTTATCAGAGAAATCACATATGTTGAGTGGTTGGGTTTTTTTTGGCCACAAGCTGAGAGCTTTTCCATTCAATAAAAAGATATTTCACCAAAAATCAGTGGATTTTTTCCCCCCAAAATCTTGGATAGTAAGTTTTCTCAAATATAAATTTTCCAAGAGTTGGAAAAATTGAAAGACATGGGTAAAGGTCAGAGAAATGGAAAGTCTCCACTATTTCTAATCACCTTACTGTCAATACTTGAATTAACTCCCTGTAAGATTCGCAAATACAAAGTTTCTTCACTTTCCAGGTTTTCTTTCACCCTCTTCATCTCTAGGGCAAATTAATCCTGGCTGTTGTACAGTGTTCTGCACACAATGGGCACTCAGTATAGGTTGTTAATTGACTCTTTTTACATAATTTTCTTCTCTGGATTTCTTTCTCTGCTATAGTCATTAAAGACTACTGCTCTTTTGTACTTCTTTAAAAATAAAGAAGAAAACTTTTTTAAAATTTTATATTAATTGTAATTTATTTATTCAGTTCTCAAAGAAGAGACCAGAGAATTTGAGGAACACATTGCTTAATAGTATATATATATACATACATATATGTATATATATGTATGTATGTAGAGGATATATATATAAGTTGAGTTGACCTAAGCAAGTTCCTTAACACCTGTGAACCTCCATTTCCTGATCTGTAAAATACAGATAAGGATATCTAGTAGTTCCTACCTTACATGGCTGTTACAGGGCTTCAGATAAGAGAATAGATGTCCATATGTATATGAAAAACATTTGAGTCTTCTTTTTCTCCCCACCTTGAGTTAACTGCTTAGCCACTGGTTGCTTTGTCTGATTTGAGCAAAAATAGTTTTTTTTTTCTCTTTTCCAGGGTAAAACCATCGATAGCACATTCCTAAGTCTTTCCTTTTGATTCTTCCAAAAGCAACAGCACAACTTGAGGCACTGGGGGAACATGGCTTAGCTGCATGGCTTAGTGCATAGACATAATAATAGCACTCTATCCATGTATAGGGAAGGGGCAGTTCCTTTCCAGCACTGAAGGCACATTGTAGGCATTTAATAAATGCTTATTGAATTTAAATTCTCTCTCCTAATCAAAGATGCTCAGATTAGCCAGGATGTTGTTAGGTGCCCTAAAGTTGGCTCTTTCAAGTTCTAGACCTTTGGCAGTCTGGTGAAGCCCAAGGACCTCTTCTCAGAATATTGTTTTTTGAAGGCATAAAATACATAGGATTGAAACCAATTCTATTAAAAACCATTACAATAACTACTTTTAAGTGGTCAACTTCTGGGTTCCCCATCTTAAGAACCCTTGTCTGTCCTATATAGACTGTCCTATATAGCTGTAATATAGAAATCTACCATTTCCTGGAAGGCATGTGGTCTTCTTGAATCCCTTACAGTTATATCAAATCACATGACAATTGCTTGTGCTTCATTTGTTCACCGTACTTTTTACACACACTAATGAAAAGTAACAACATGTTTGTATTTGTTTAGAAGTTGCAGCACAAACAGAACTCTGTGACATTCAACAAGACTGGAAGCCTTCATTTCTCAGTAATGAAGAGTTCACCCAGCTGATGTTAGAGGTAAAAAATACATTTTGAAATTTGTCTTAAGGGTTTCAAAAGAAAATGTGCCTTATTGACTCTGGATGTGACTCGTGGGTCCAAATAATAATGTGTCCAAAGTCCTTCAAAAGAAGACCCTGTGAGAAATACCCTGCCTTGTGATTCCTTATTCCCCTTTGTGCTATGGCTACAGTACTTGGTGGTATAATGAAGCAAATCTGTACAGTGAGATCCAAAGTTATGTTTAATAGTAAATCAGAATCCCATAGATTGCTATTTCTGGGGGGTAAGTGCCTGGCTTTCTTGCTCTGCGCTAGAGACATGATGACTTGCTAGCCAAAGGGCAAATAATACAGGAGGGGAAAAATTACATACATGCTTTGCTTGCATTTGACATAGACTTTCCTTTTCCCTGAATGCAAGGATTAATTCGAACCCCATTTTATAAAATTGTGTGCTTAGGAGGAACATATTTTGAAAAGAAAGATGTACTTTGAAATTCTGCTTTTATGAAAGTTTCCATTGAATTAAAACTATTTTTAAAGAGGCAGTGAGGTAGAATGGAAAGAGGGCTGGATTTTGAGTCAAGGTGAATGAGTTCAAATAGCCACCAAGTTACTTAATACCTTTATAACCCAAAGCAAATCACTTTCCCTCTGTGGACCTGAGTTTCTTCATCAGGAAAATGAGGAATTTAAGCTAGATGTTCTCTAGGGTCCTTTCCATCTCTGAGTATTTGATCCGGAGTATTTTTGTAAAACAATGTGGCATTGAGGCTTGAGAGTTGGCCTAAGTTCTTTAACACCTCTGAGCCTCAGTTTCCTGATCTGTAAAATGGAGGTAAGGATACCTGGTAGTTCCTACCTTATAGGGTTGTTATAGGACTCAGATGAGACAATGGATACAAAGCACTAAGAAAAATTTGAAGTGCTATGTGTCAGTTATGATTTATAATTTTGTTAATTTTTTTCTTATAAACTTGTAATCCAAATTTTATGATTCAGAATTACTCATGGACATTGGAGAACTATCTTAAAGAAATCATGTATACATCTAATACTATATTTGTGTCTGTGCACGCATGCACATGTGCGTGCATGCGCACACACACCCCCACACACACACACCCCCCTTTATCTTCTCCATGACAAATGGAAGGTTCACATTGGCTTATTTTTTCCTCCCAAGTCAATGATTCAAACTGTTATGGGGGCAAGAGAGCTATTTTTCTGAAAATATTAATGATCTAGTGAAAACAGGGATAACTCTAATTTATAAAGTACTTCAAGACTGACAAAGCACTTACCCAAAAATACCCTCTGAGGCAGATAATATACATTATTATTAATTCCTGTTTTTATAGATGAGGAAACTCAATCTCTGAGGTTAATGGATTTGCACAAGATTGTATGGTTATGTGCCATAGTTAAGACTTTGTTAAGTTAGGTGTTCTAACTCTAAACCAATGTTCTAACCACTGTACCGTGCTTCCTTTGTTCTGTGATCTGGTATATATGAGGGTAGAGTTTCTGCAAAGAACTTTCATAATCTGACGGCTGATTGAAGAAAGCTGAAATTAAGACACAGAGCAAGGTTTTCCCATTTTTCCCATTTACTGAGAAATGGGAAAGTTAATCTCTTTTCCCATAGAAGAGATGGCAAGAAAAGCATCCTTCTGTATATTTTTGTGGTATGCAGAGCAAGAAGAATTGGGTTGGGTAAGTTTAACATAAAGAAGATAAAATAGGAACTTTATCTCAAGGATAAGTAGCAAACTATTTGGAGAGTTTCTTCTTTGGGTATATCTGTTCATGTCTTCACACACATATACATACATAGTACGGATATAACCCTCATTTTGCATTAATTAGATATACAGAAAAAAATGGAAGTATTTGAATAATTAAATGCCATAATGACTATGTCCAAATATTATGGAATATACAAGTATTAATGATTATTTGCATAAAAATGCTTAAATCTACATACGAAATGTATGCAAAGAGCCTACAAAACTTACTTTCGCAGTAATGCATTTTAAACAAGTTAAATATAGAGCTGTTTGTAAAATATAATGCTTGGATAGATATATCATTATACTGCTTTACATAAATAACTTTCTATTTTCATTCTTATGTAAATATAGCTAAAACAGAACTATAGCTACAGGCCTTATTTATGAACTGAAAGCATAGTCTCATTTAGTCAATAAATTTCAGAGGCATTTAAAAACATCTGAAGAAACATGAGCTTGCATAGTCAAAATTAGATAGCATTACTTGGAAATTATTTGCACTGGAGGCTAGGGTTGAAATGCAGGTAGGTGGGATAGCTAGAATAAGGTGGTTGCAGATATATGTAGATGTCCTCATTCATCACGTACTGAAAAACATTTTTGCACAATTTCCTGCTTACCCTATAAAATGAACAATCTACCCATTGTATTAAGGGAGGATACCCTTAGACTGTGTCTGCATGAGATGACTGAATTAGAATTGAAAAACAGCCTACTCTGTTTATTCAGGTCATTTTGTTCCGAATTTAATTTTTTTGTGACCTAAGAATGCCACAAATCAACATTTCTGGCTCAGAGCTTCTAGCTCTATTGAGTCTCCCATCCATGAAAGCTCTCAATATGCCTTACTAGGGGTATCTGTCACTTAACTGTAAACAGGGAGCATTTTCCACCTCTGAATGTCATTTTATGTTCTGCTTGGGTATTCTGTCAATGTTCTAGAGAGCTATGTAATAAGATAGGAGCATGAGAGGCAGTGTGGTGTAGTGGGGAGGGAACTGGCTCTTTGAGACAGGAGGTAGCTGGGGTTCAAGTCCTCTGATCCAAACTATAATGCTTTTGTTGTTTTTAGCCATGTCCGACTCTTCATGACCCCATTTGGGGTTTTCTTGGCAAAGATGCTGCAGTGGTTTGCCAATTCTTTCTCCAATTCACTTTATACAGGTGGGGAAAATGAGGCAAACAGGGTGAAGTGACTTTCCCAGGGTCATACAGCTAGTATGTGCCTGAGTTCACATTTGAATTCAGGTCTTCCTGACTCCAGACCTGGTTGCTGTATCCACTGTACCACCTAGCTGCCTCAAGTTGTAACACTAGGCAAACCATTTAAATTCTCAAACACCCCTAGGTAACTCTCTAAGAAAGCAGAAAAGTTACAGAACTACATTGGTAGAGAGTTTTCCTATCCAGAGTTCCCTATACCAAAGGAGTCACTCCGAGTAAACATTAGGGGGAAAGAAAGGGGTAGCGGCAGGCACTAGCCCACTGGCCCTCCACCTGAAAAAAATTAGCTATATACCTCCTAAAATACCCTTCCTTCTTCTTTCCCTTCATTAAGGTCCATAAGTTTTAGACAGATCATCTGGAGTTCCCTAAGATCCTAAAGCTTAGAAAAATGAAAACCACTTCACTCTGAGAAAAAGCAAGAGGGAAAGAAGCTTTGCCCAGCAAGGTGAGCCTGGAAAGTAAGACTCTCAGGCCATTTTTGATGAATCGAAGGCAGAACAAAGTAGGTCAGGCTTCCTGTTTACTGTAAATGAAAGAGTGCATGAGGTTCTGAATTTTAATCAGGAGAGGTATAAATCCTGGCTTTTTTAGGCCAGAGTTTGTTTGGGGATTACATAGGGACAGAAAAAGAAAGAGGTGGTAGTTTCCCTTTGTATTGTGTGGTAGATGTAAGATCTGAAGCCATTAGTATTTTTACTGTAACCAATTTTAGGGTGCTGATCAAAGCCATCTTTACCATAATAGGGGCACAATCACTTGACAATTACATTCTATTAAATTACCTTTAAATTATGCTGAGGGGGCTTTTAAAACTAAAGCAGGCATTCTAAGGCTGTTAGTGAAAGTTTGCTAGAAATTGCTGTTGAACTGATGGAAGTTTCTCTCCATTTTATAAATACCTCCAGCCTATTAACACTCACTTGCTCAGAAATAAAGAATTCAAGGGGAATGTGGACGCCTTGTCCTAGCAGATGAAAAGCTTCCCCTCTTTTTGGTCCCCCAAGACTGCCCTGAGCAAGGTTTCCGTTGACATCAGCGGGAGTATACCTGCCTGCCAAGGGGCCTGAAAAAAACGCCCTTTCAAGTCAATATCAGAATAAGAGCTGAGAGATGAACAGGGTCGTAGCCTTGTTACCAGCATGTCCCTCTTTGATAACAATGATCTATCTATATGAAAGGATGAAACATTATAAGATATGTAACTTCATCAATATACAGGCAATCTTGATTTATTCCTTAGAAATTTTAACCTTTAGTCAAATAATGTGAGGATATAAAGAAAATCAGTAAAATAAATCTGGTATTAATTTTCTGATGAGCTGATGAAAAATACTCTTCAACTCCAGAGAGAGAACTGATGAATTCTGAGTGTAGATTGAAGTGCAGGTCTTTAAGTTTCCTTGTCTTTTTATTTTTATTTTTTGCAACATGGCTGACATGAAAATATGATTTCATATTGGGTATGAGAGGGAGAGAATTTTGAACTTAAATTTTTAAAAAAATGTATGTTAAAAATACTCTTTAAAAATTTTTAGATGAACCAGAATCTCCTTAGATGTAAATAATGTACCTTTCAATTAGGTACGTATTTTTTTAGCTCTTTCACATTACTTACTGGAGTCCTTTTTTCAGATTACTGCTTCAGGTCATCTCTGTGACTTGAAGGAGTTAGGGTCACTCCTGAAGTACACAACTTACTTTTAAAGAGTAAAGGGAACTATTAATTGAATGCTACACATACATTTTTCAATAACTTACCTTCTTAGGATTCTAAGAACACATCTGAATTCTTCCCCCAAAGCATAGATAAACAGGCTTCAAATATGGAGCAGATATTTCAGAAAGTTATTTTTTTTAGTGATAGATTTATTCCAAAAATAATCTGAGTTTGAACATAATTGTTCTCAAATTTATTTTCTGGTGAGTTGCTTTTATTTTTTTTTTAATCTCTTACCCTTGAATCTAGAAATAATCTACAAACTAGGTGGTACAGCCGATAGAGCTAGGCCTGCAGCCAGGAAGACCTGAGTTCAAATCCAGTTTCAGACACTTAATAGCTGTGTAACCCTGGGCAAGTCACTTAACTATTGTTTGCCTTGGTTTCCTTGTCTGCAAAATGGGTAACTAATCATACCGACCTGCTGAGGTTGTTGTATCAAATGAGATAATAGTTATAAAAAGTTTAGCATAGTGCCTGGCACATAGTAGGTGCTATATAATGTTAGTTATTATTATAATTAAATGCCAGGCACCGGAATACAAAGACAAAAATGAAATAATCCCTCCCTTCAAATAACTCATTAGTTGCTCAGTATAAATATACCATCTATCCAAAGTTGCTATAATTCTACTTAGAGATCTCAGCTTCTGAATGTCTTATAAAAACATAATAATAAACATGTTTTGTTTTAAAATCTCATAAAGGAAAAATAAAAGTTAAACATTTATGTCTTAATGGAAAGTATTAATTGTTTTGGGGACAATACTGTCTATATAATTTAGATATTTTGAAATGTTGGTATATATTAAAAAAATCAATTTTACTGAACCATTAGAAATTAAAGCTAGGGCCAGATGTCTTTGAAAAGGTAATTTATTCCAGATTGGTATTAAATACTTATATTTGGTCGTTGTTGATATTTCAACAGTTGGTTGTTCCTTAGTGCTTAAATCTTCCATCACCTTTTCTCTAGTAGAGAATGGAGGTTTAACTATGCCTTAAAGCTATTAGACGGTTACTCAAACACATTAGCACACGGTAAGGTAAGTCTTCATCAGAGGGTGTTCAAGTTTTACTGTTGAATCATATGTACTCAATCAAATTGAATCAAGATATTTACATTTTTGTAATAGCAACTATTGTGCTTTGGAAACAGTTCAATACTGTGTTTTAAAAAAAAATGTAATTGCTTAATTTCTGTAACTATGAATATGTAGTCTTTTTTGCTAAGTCTCTTTTTGCTTTTGAAAACTCTTCCTTCCATTTTAAAAAGTCATTTTGATGTTAGAAAGAAGGGCTGGGATCTTATTTGTGGAAATGTTGTGGGGGAATTTAAAACAAAAACTTTATCAATTAGGTAAAATAGGGTTCTTTGCCTTTATCATCCACAAAAGCATATGCTAAAGCAGATTCCCTTCTATTTTCTGCAGGCATTAGATGGCTTCATTATCGCCGTGACAACAGATGGAAACATAATCTATGTGTCTGATAGTATCACGCCACTCCTTGGACATTTACCGGTAAGGTACTCATTTACTGTCCTTTACCTATACAGATCAGCCTTGCTTTCTTGAGTATAACCCAGACTTTATGCCCCATTTTTAAGTCATAAAAACCAGACAGAACAGAATACAAGACAATCTTCTTGGCCTTTTGTTAAGATTTTTCCTAGCACCACAGCTTTGCTTCTCAAAAGGGTGGATTTTGGCTGACTGTGTTAAGTAGATGCTAAAGAAATCGATTGTTATCTCTGATGGTAGCCAAAAATTCTGCAGACATTCCTTATTCTGCATGATCTTGTTCTCCTCCTGACTGGTTTAACAGATCTGTCCACTGATATGGGGAAGGGAAAGGAAAAGAAATAAACATTTATTTAGCACCTTTTCTGTGTTAGGCACTATGCCAGCTATATCATCATCATTACAGTGAAGATGATGATGATGATAGCTAACATTTATATAGTACTAAGTGCATGGTCCTATGTTAAATACTTTACAACTATTATCTAATATGATCCTCAAAGCAACCCAATGAGGTAAATGCTATCCACATTTTACAATTGAGGAAACTGAGGCAAACAGGTTTAAATGACTTACCCAGGGTCACACAGCTAAAACTGAATTTGAACTCAGATCTTCAGAAATCCAGGCCCAGCTGTCTATCTTCTATGCTACCAGGTGCCTACATGGGTGGGATTCTCTTCAGATTTGATGGGCATCTGTCATAACAAGTAATTCTTCTCTCTGAGACTATTTCAGTAGGCCACTGAGCTGAGGAAAGAAGCATCTGTGCATAATAGTAGAACTGAACCACGCTCAGATTTGATGGAATCGATTTATACTATAAAGCCACAGAACAGGGAACTTAGAAATATAGGAATCTGGAATCCGCATATATCTTCACTGAGCCATGAAATAGCTGGGGTTAGAAAAAGGGTTCTTAACCTGGATTGCATGAACTTGTTTTTTTCTGTTTAAAATATATATCTTTATTAATTAATTTATTTTTAGTTTTCAATATTCACTTCCACAAGATTTTGAGTTACAAATTCTCTCTCCATCTCCCCCTCCACATACTCCAAGATTACATGCATTCTGATTACCCCTTCCCCCAATCTTCCCTCCCTTCTTATCACAACCCCCACCTTCTCTTATCCCCTTTCACTTCTGTTTTCTTGTAGATTTCTATACCCCATTGCCTATATATTTTATTTCTCCAATATATGAGAAAGCATTCTTTAAAAATTTTATATAATTTATTTATTTTCCATTTTCAACATTTACTTCCACAAAATTTTGAATTCCAAATTTTCTTCCTATTTCTGCCCTCCCCCCACATCAGGATGCTGTGTACTCCAACCACCCCTTTCTCCAATCTGCCCTCCCTTCTTATCTCTCCCCCTTCTCCTATCCCTTTCCCCTCTATTTTCTTATAGGGCAAGATAGGTACTTATACCCCATTGCCTGTACAACTTATTTCTTGGTTTCATGCAAAAACAATTTTTAACATTTGTTTTTAAAGCTTCCACATTCTCTCTCATTTCTCTTACAAATTTTTCCTCTACTCTCTTACTTAATTTTCAAAATCCTTTTTGAGCTCTTCCATGGCCTGAGACCAATACATATTTTTCTTGGAGTCGTTGGATGTAGGATTCTTGACCTTGTAGTCTTCCTCTGGTTGTATGTTTTGATCTTTCTTGTTGTAAGAAAATACCTTTTTACCAAGAGAGTAACTTTCTGTAGTCTTTATTTTTTCCCCCTTTTGGTCATTTTCCCAGTCAACTATTTGACCTCGGAGCTCCTTATTAAGTGGACAGTGCACTGCCCTAAGTTTTAGGAACTTTGTGCACCTGCATTCAGAGATATCTCCAGGGATCTGTAAATTCTCAGCTCCTCCAAAATTACACAATCAAAGGAGAGGTGTTTACATCTCTCCTGGACTGCACTCTGGTCTGTAAGTAACCACAAGCACTTTTTTCTGCCCTGGATCTATGAGTAGGATTGCCTCTCCACAGCCGCCACCAGCTCTTCCTTGCCCCAGGACCACCACCCAGGACTGCAACTGAGATCACCTGCTCAATTTCCCCTCTGTCTGTAGGCCAAGAGCTTCAGAAGCAGTTGACTGCTACAGCAGTGGCTGCCACCACCCTGGATCTGGGACTGGAGCTGTGACCAGACCACATTCCTCTCTCACCCAGGTGAGAGAGCTTTCCCACTCACCTTTGAAGCTGTCTTTGGTGTTTGTGAGTTGAGAAGTCTGGAAACTGTGGTACTGTGATTCAGTGTCCCGAGGCCTACTCTAGTCCCATCTGTTCCAGCATGGGCCCATGCTGGACTGAGCTCTGCTCCAAACCTGATGCAATAGTCCCCTCCTGTCGGCCTTTCAGATTGTCTTGAGCTGGAAATCTGTTTCACTCTGTCATTTTGTGGCTTCTGCTGCTCTAGAATTTGTTCAGTCTTTTTTTACAGGTGTTTTGAAGGGCTTTAGTAGAGAACTTAGGCAGATCCCTGCTTAAACTCCACCATCTTCAAAAAACAATTTTTAACATTTGTTTTGAAAATTTCAATTTCAAATTCGCCTCCTTCCTCTCTCTCCAACCACCCTCATTGAGAAGGCAAGCAGTTTGATATAGGTTATATGTGTGTAGTCACGCAAAACATTTCCATAATAGTCATGTTGTAAAAGACTATATTTTCCTCCATACTGTCTCACTCCCCCCATTTATTCTGTTCTCTCTTTTGACCTTGTCCCTCTTCAAAAGTGTTTGCTTCTGATTACCCCTCCCCAAATCTGCCTTCCCTTCTATCATAGCCCTTCTCTTATCCCTTTACCCCCTACTTTCCTGTAGGGTAAGATAGATTTCCATACCCAATTGAGTATGTATGTTATTCCCTCCTTAAGGCAAATCCAGTGAGAGTAAGTTTCACTTACCTTCCCCCTCTTCCCTTCTACTATAACTGGCCTCTTTTAAGTGAGATAATTTACCTCATTCTCTCTCTCCCTTTCTCCGTCTCCTAGTATATTCCTTTTTTAGATGTTATCCTGTCACATTTGACTCACCTTGTGCCCTCTTTCTATATATATTCTCTCCAACTATCCTAATACTGAGAAAGGTCTTATAAGTTACAAATATAATCTTTCCATATAGGAATGTATACAGTTCAACTTTAATATGTCCCTTATGATTTCTATTTTATCTTTACCTTTTCATGCTTCTCTTGAATCTTGTATTTGAAAGTTAAATTTTCTATTCAGCTCTGGCATTTTCATCAAGAATACTTGAAAGTCCTCTATTTCATTGAACGTCCATTTTTCTCTTATTATACTCAGTTTTTCTGGGTAGGTGATTCTTGGTTTTAATCCTAGCCCCTTTCACCTCCAGAATATCATGATCCAAGCTCTCTGATCCTTTAATGTAGAAGCTGCTAAATCTTGTGTTATCCTGATTGTGTTTCTACAATTCTTGAATTGTTTCTTTTTGGCGGCTTGCAATATTTTCTCCTTGACCTGGGAACTCTGGAATTTGGCTACAATATTCCTAGGAGTTTTCCTTTTGGGATCTCTTTCATGTGGTGATTGGTGGACTCCCTTAATTTCTATTTTACCCTCTGGTTCTAGAATATCAGGGCAGTTTTCCCTGATAATTTCTTGAAAAATGATGTCAAGGTTCCTTTTTTTGATCATGGCTTTCAGGTTATCCAACAATTTTTTAATTATCTTTCCTGGTTCTATTTTTGTAGGTCAATTGTTTTTCTAATGAGATATTTCACATTGCTTTCTATTTTTTCCATTCTTTTGGTTTTGTTTTATAATTTCTTGATTTCTCATAAAGTCAATTTCCTCCACTCTAATTTTGAAGGAATTATTTTCTTCAGTAAACTTTTGGATCTCTTTTCCATTTGGTCAGTTCTGCTTTTTAAGACATTCTTCTCCTCATTGGCTTTTTGTACCTCTTTTGCCATTTGGCTTGGTCTATTTTTAAAGATGTTATTTTCTTCAGCATTTTTTGGGGTCTTCTTTAGCAAGCATTTGACTCATTTTTTATGATTTTCTTGTATCACTTTTATTTCTCTTTCCAATTGTTCCTCCACTCTCTTACTTGATTTTCAGAATCCTTTTTGAGCTCTTCCATAGCCTGCAGCCAATTCATATTTTTCTTGGAGGCTTTGGACATAGACGCTTTGACTTTCTTGTGTTTTTCTGGTGCATGTTTTGATCTTCTTTGTTACCACAATAAGATTCCATATTCTGAGTTTTTCTCACTGTTTCCTCATTTTCCCAGCTAATTATTTGACTCTTTAGCTGTTTGTTAAGGTAGGTCTCTGCTTCCAGTGTGGAGAGTATATTGTCTCAAGCTTCATGGGTTTTGCACAGCTATTTTTAGAGATATTCCTAGGGCCCTGTAAATTTTCAGTTCTTCCAAGGTTGTATGATGAAAGGAGAAGTGTTTACTCCTCACCTGATCTGTGCTATGGTCTGTGAGTGACCACAGGCACTCTTTTCTGCCTTGGAACTGTGAAGAGGTTTCCCTCTCCACTTCTACCACAAGCTCCACCATTTCAGTGATTCTTACCCCAGGATTGCCATTCAGGACTGTAACCCAGATTGAAGCACAGGCAAAGCAAGAGAATTGTGCTTCCCTGTGCAAAGAGATCCCTGCAATCCTGCTCTATCAGCTGCCTGATTCCCTCACCATCTGTGGGCCAAGAGCTCCAGAAGCAAATGGTTGCTGCCTCTGACACCCTAAGGCTGGGACCTGACAATGCTCCTCTCTCACCCAGGACCCAGAGACCTTTCCCACTGACTTTCTAAGTTGCCTTTGGCATTTGTGGGTTGAGAAGTTTGGGAACCATCACATCTGCCAGTGATTCAATGCCCTGAGGCCTAATCTGACCATATCTACGCTGGTGCTGCCCACCCTGCACTGTGCTTCTCTCCCAGCTTGGTGCAATAGACCTTTCCTGTTGACCTTCCTAGTTGTCTTGGCCTGGAAATTTGTTTCACTGACATTTTGTTGGCTCTGCTGCTCTAGAATTTGTTTAGTCATTTTTTACAGGGATTTGGGGGAGAGCTCAAGAAAGTCCCTGCTTTTATTCCATCATCTTGGCCCCCACCTCCTCATGAACTTGTTTTTAAAAGATATATTTGATAGTTTTGTTTTACTGTAATTGGTTTCCTTTGGAATCCTATGTGTTTTATGCATTTAAAAGCATTATTTTAAGAAGAGCTCCATAAGCTTCATCAGACTGACAAAATGATCCATGACACAGAAAAGGTTAAAGGAGCCTGGGTTAAATTCTAAGGTTCTAGACTCCTACCACAGTGCTCTTTAGAATGTGTCATGCCCCTAGGGGTGTGCTGGAACCAGCTCTAACCAACTTTCAATAGCTAAATGTAATTACACAAGTCAGACCTTGATTTTTCCTTTTTTTCCCTGTTATCTAGATTTAAGAAAGTATTAATAATGCAGGTTGCACTTAAAAGTGTACATGTATACATGTTATGTTGTTTTTTTTCTGGAGCTCAGTTTTTAAACATTTCCCAGCAGGTGGGGACCTTTCCTTCCCCCCGCTCCCCGTTTTGCTTTATAAATGTTGCTTAAGTACTTCAAGAGCACAATAGAAGGTTCAGGGAATGAAATCATCACCAGACTGAAGTCCTGTAGGCTAATAATAAGGGAAAAAGAAAAGAATAAGCATTTATATAGTGCCTACTATGTGTCAGGTACTGTGCTAAGTGAATTACCAATAATATCTCATTTAATTCTAACAATGACTGGTACTTATATACTGCTCTAAATTTTGAAAAGTGTTTTAAATAAATAGACTATCTCATTTGCACCTCATAATTCCCTTTTATACCTCCAGTGATCCTTGTAAAAGTCCAAACTATTAAGTCTGTTGGTCAGACCAGTGGTACTATGTGTGTATCTCTATAATTAATAAAGTTATTCACTGAACACTTACTGTATGCTTAGTCCTGTGTTAGGTGTTCTACAGCAAAATGCAAAACATGGTTGGTCCCCTTTCCTCATGCAACTTGCAATCCAGTTGGAAAGATTTTTTTTGATGTGAAAATGAAACAAGACATTGTGTCAATAATATATATTATATATATATCAATATATATAATATAGATCAATATATATATATTGATATGTATCAACATGTATATCTATATATATTAATATAACAATAAGTCAAAATCTTACGTTGCTGTCTACATGTTAAGCTATGTTATGTATGGTGGAATAAAACGTGTGGACAGGCTGGGACCAGGACCAGGAGAACCAAGAAAATAGAATAGGTTCTCAGGTCAAGCAAAGGGTAAAGAAGTATATGGATAGTGATAGTCAAGAATAGTCAAGAGATCAGAAGCCAAAGTGGCCTGGATAAAGGCCCAGGAGTAGACTTTCCTTAGCAGTCATCAAGAAGAAATGATTTCTTAGCAATCCAAAGAATTATTCATTCATTCATCCATCTATCTATCCATTCAATAAATATATTTAGTGCCTACTGGACTAGCAATTATGGGAACTACAGTGAACAACCCATAATCTCCTTAGAAGAGAATAGGCATTCACCAATTACGATAATACATGATAGAACATTTTTTAAAGTTTCATTGATGCCTTTTACAACTTGGGAGGGCAGCTATGTGGTACAGTAGATAGAAAACCAGACCTAGAATCAGAAAGACCTGAGTTCAAATCCAGTCTCAGACACTTAACTTGCTGTGTGATCCTGAACAAGTTACTTCATCCTGTTAGCCTCAGTTTTCTCATCTGTAAAATGAGTTGGAGAAGGAAATGGCAAACTGCTCCAGTATCTTTGCCAAGAAAACTCTAAATGGGGTCACCAAAAGTCAGTCATGACTCAACAACAACAACATTATAACTTGGTGCTTTTTATAGTATAATCATTTCCCAATGATCCCCACTACTATCAATAATTCAGTCCACCAACATTTTATTAACACTTTTATGTACCAGATACTGTGGTTAGTGCCAGAGGTAGGATGTAGGGACTGGATCTGTGATTTCATTCATATAGGGAACTATCAGAAGAAGATTCACTCTTTACCGATGCAGGTCAGCCACTTAGAGAATTGCCAGGAGACTTAACACATTAAATGACTTGCCTGGGATCTATCTCATGATCACTATGTATCAGAGGCAAGATTTAAACCTAACTCTTCCTGGCTCTGAAGTCATTTTTCTCCATCCCTGATACCACATGCCTCAGAAGCCCTGAGGCTATAAAAATTTTGAAAAATGAGAATATCCCTGCCTTCAGGGAACAGAATATATTCTTTTAGGTAAAATGCATTCATACGTGAGGATGTGTGTGTGTGTGTGTGTATATATACACACACATATTTATATATGAATATATACACACATGCATACATACATATACGTGAGTATACACACACATAATTTTGTAGGAGAAGCAGTAGCAACTGGGGAGATCAGTAGAGGTTCCATGTATAAGGTGGTATTTGAACTGTCTTGAAGGAAATGAGGAATTTTATGAGATAGTGGTAAAGAGAAGCAAAGTTCTAGGCACAGGGAATAGACAGTCCATCAAACTACTCCTGCCATTACTGAAACCAGCCTTGTCACAAAGGAAAACAGGTAAGATGTACAATAAATAGAGAAGGATGTGGCTATTCAGAGGTGGGAGAAATTGCTTACTTACTAGTCATGAGACTTGGAACGTTTCTCTTCACTATCTGAGACTCAGTTTCTATATGTGTAAGATGAAGGTAATAGTGCTTCAGCTGTCTGTACCTCATAGGGGGTTGTGAGAAAAGCTCTTTGTAAATGCCTATGAAAATGTGATACATTGTAGAGCAGGTGGGATTTGAGTTAA
>CM053771.1:340674752-340692748 GCA_028658325.1 Potorous gilbertii
GCCTGCCAAGTCAAGGGAGTTTGATTAGGGAAGATTTGTAGGAAGGCCCACACCGTTTGTTAATTTTCTAATGACACTGGTTCTCAAGGGTTGTGATGCCCTCTGACTCTGAAAAATGTGTCAGTCCTCTGAGGTAAGGTTTTACTTTGGAGCTTACTCATTGGAAGTGTTTGTTTAGTCAGAGGAGACTCTGGGTAGCTGCTAAGGAGTCCCCTGGCTTTGAAAACCCAGATGTTGGTGCTTTTCTCTCTGGTAACGATACATGTATGTAATGATCACACAGTTGGATCTGTCTGTTGGCCTAAAATGTCTGTATTGCCTGTGTCAGACAGTTGGAAGCTATGTCTATTGATTTTAACTTCCTATGCATTTTCTCTGTAGTTCAGGGTGCTGACTTTTTCCCCTGAACTAAGTGAATGACACATGTGCTTAATTAAAGTGATTGTTGATCCCTCAAAAGTTGCTTTCCTTTGAGAAAAGCAGATCAAAGAACCCGAGATAGCAGGCCATCCTCTATATGTCAGGGTACTTAATTTTACATTATACAATCTATAATCAGAAGATTTGGGTTTTTTAAATAATTTTTTCAACAAATACTTATTAAATATCAACAGCAATGTGAAAGCTCTAGTTCAGTAGATTAAATCAGATAATAAATGCAAAGTGCTTAACAAACCTTAAAGTGCTGTATAAATACTAGCTATTTTCAGAAGGAAATGGTTTGAAGAAAAGATTTTGGTTGAGCTTGAGGAACCAATGAGGCATCTAGGAGGAACAGCCCAGCAGACAGTCTGAAATGAAGGTCTAAAGCTTTTTTAGAACTGAAGATAAAAATCTATGTCTAGCAATATGCATAGGCATGATTGCTTTGGCATGAAAAAGGGTGAGATTACTAAAGAAGAGAAAATAGCAAGACAGGAGGGCCAAGGATGGGATTTTGGAAACATCTGATAAAGAAGGATATGTAGGAAAGGGGAAGAAAATAAGGGGAAATGCAGAGAAGGCATGGCAGAAGAAATAGGAAGTTAGGGTGTTGCAGAGAAGTCAGAGGAGATGAAGACTAAGACAGGCCATTTGAAAGTTAAATGTCACAGGTGACTTGTGAGGTTTCAGTTTCAGTAGAATGGTGGTCGTGGTGAAATCAAATTGCAAGGGTAAGAAATGAGAGAAGGAAGTGAAGAAAGTGGAAGTGGCTGGTGTGGAGTATTCTTTTAGGGAAAAAGAGATAGGATGATAGTGAAGACAGTCAAGAGAGTTGAGGAAGGATTTTTTTCCCCACTTTGGGTGGGCAAACAGTGTGTAGGTAGTAGGAAAAGGAGACAATGAAGAATGAGAGGCTGAAGAAGGAAGATGGGATAATTGCTCACTGTTTTGCAAAAGGAAGAGGACTTCTTTCTCTTCATCAGGAGGGAAAGAAAGAAGTAGTGAAGCTGTAGAGGGAATTTCTTTTGGGTAGCTTCTGTCTTCTCAGTAAAACAGCTGAAAACGCTGCTGAGAAAAGGAGGGAAGAAGTATCATTTAGGACCGAGGATCAAAGATTTAAAGCAGGAAGGAGTCCTAGAAGCCCTTACTCCACTCCCCCTCCTTGGTTTCTAGATAAAGAAACTGAGGCTCACGCAAGCTCTGGGGAGCAGCGGGAGGCTGGTGGGCCCTCGGGCCTTGGGGGCCCCCTTCCTGCCCTCTCCCCCAAGGGCGTGGGGCCCCGCAGGCTGGCAGGCTAAGCAACTGTGGCCAGTTCTTCTGACTAGTGACTGAGCAGCGTGCCAAACATGCGCCAGGTACCGTGCCGAAGGATATTTACCAATGCTATCACAACCACCCTGGGAGAGGGGATCTTCATGGTGACCACAGTCATCTTCTGCAGGCAGCTGTAGCTGTTCCAAGGTGGGCGCCCGAGACCATTGAAGCGTCAACAGAATCTGAAAACTGTCTCATCCTACTGAAAGGCCCTTCTCAACCCTTCCCTCCTGTGAAAAACCCCCGACTTCAAGCAGTGGAGAAGGGACCCATTTGATAAACTGGTCTTCTCTTCCTTTGGGAGCCTGGACTTCCCCTACTGAGGAGAAAGCTGCCCCAGGGACATACTGTAGAACAACAACATGGACAAAGACCAGGCCTTCATGGTACCACTAGTCCTACAAGAAACTTCAGAAGAAACAAAAACCCTGGCCCCTCCCCCCATAACAAATCTTTGATTTTACAAGGACTGTATTGGCCCCTTCTCTGACGTTATAGCAAGTTTGACTGCCTAGTAACAAAGCAAGGGAAAAGAGACTTTTTATTCAAAGAGCTACTAATGAAACAAAAGTGTTGGACATGTATGTGGGGGGAAAACCTGGTGCCCAAATGGCCATTTGAAAAAGTTTTCCAGGACCAAATCCTGTCCCCCACCCTGCATTGAGAAGGCAAGGAATACAATGCCTGTTTATACATATGAAGTCATGTAAAACATTTCCATGTTAGCCACTTTGTGGGGAAGGAAAGGACAAAAATATAGAAATGTTTTCCCTGGAAAAAAAAAACAAAACTGAGGCTCCAATAGGTCACACAGCCATTAAATGGCAGAAGTAGATTTTGAATCCAGATACTCTGACTTCAAATTCATTGCTATTTCTTATCATAGCAACCTGCCTCTCTGAAGAGTGCAAGAGGTTTTGAAAAGCTACTCTAGGAAACACAGGATTAATAAGAAATGAAAAAAAAAATTGCTGAACATCAATGGGACCTAAAAGGTGTGAAATAGTATAAATATGTAGTGGACCAAATCAATATTGTTTCATGATTCTTTCCAATAATACTTAACACCATGTGAGTAGAAGAACTAAATTATGAGAGTTGCCTAGGGTTATGAATTAGGATATTGATATGTGTGTTTGTCCTTCATTGCCAAAGAAGACCATGCCATCAGAGAAATGATTACATGACTTGCATTTGACTTTGTTTTGAGTGAGGGAGGGCTGTGCAGGTCACCAGCCTCACTTCTCCTCCAGAGCCATCTGAATCAAGTGACCAGATATTCATCAGGATGACTGGAGATGACCCAGGATGAGGCAATTGGAATTAACTGACTTGCCCAAGGTCATACAGCTAGTGAGTGTCAAGTGTGGGGAAGGAGGAGTGGAGGTTAGGGAATCTAAATTGATCATTGAAATGGGGTCCAGGCTTGGGTAGAGAGGTAGATGAGGTCAAAATTACCTCTTGAACTAAGGAGGATGGGAGTTATATGTTGTAGTGAGGTTAAAGGGTGGATTCTGTACTTAGGAAGATGTGGGGAGGGAGTGGATGGTAATAAGATTGTAGTCAGAACCCAAAATTTCAAAGTTAAAGTTTTTAAGAGGTACAAAAATCTAGAATGGTGGCAAGACTACAGTTTCCATCGTGCTTTGTTACTGTTGAATCATTTCAGTCGTTTCTGACTCTCTATGACCCCATTTGGAATTTTTTTTTTTTTTGCAAAGATCCTGGAGTGGTTTTCCATTTCCTTCTACAGCTCATTTTAGAGATGAGATAACAGGCAAACAGAATTGGGGGTCGATTAAAGGTATACATTGGTACTTTGTAGCAAGGATAGATTCAAATGCAGACTTTTAAAATTTTATTTCAAGTTCACATTTCTTTGACTACACCATGACTCTTCTACTGTACCAACAAAAAATGTGTGTATAGAAACATACACATTAAACATTTCCATTTCATTGATTATTGAATTTTAATGAATATTTAATTTGAAGTATTTAGAAGAATGCATTCCTACACTTTTCCAGACAGTGTGTAATTTTCTGAAACCTTCATTAATGCATTTATGTCTCACTTATTCATAATTGCATGAAGTTACAAATCCTAAATTTGTAGAAAGTGGAAAAAGATGACTCATTTTGCTTTTTACTCAAGAGTTTCGTCTTATCCTTACTTTGGGATAGTGTTGATGACATCACATATTCCACCAACCAATAACTATCATATTTGTCCAAAATTTTCTTCCTATCTCTGTGTCCCTTCAACTTCATCCTTTGTAATTATTTTTGTTTTTCTGGTATTTCTTGAGTGATTGTTGGTACCCAATGATCAGTCATTACATCTAATACATGAAAAGATAATAGTGGTTTTTCAAGCCCACCCACTGGTTTACATTCTAAAATGGATAATAGAAACGTAGAACTGAAAGAGAATCCTAGAATATTAGAATTAGAAGGGACTTTAAAGATAATCTAGTCCCCCACTCCCTTTATTTGCAGATGAGGAAACTGAGGACCAGAAAAGTTAGGTGACTTGCCCAAAGTCATTTAGGTGGTAAGTAGAATAAGAAACCAAACAGAATCTGATCCCAAATCTAGTTTTTCACTAATTATTAATAATGATAGCCAACATTTTAATAGTGGTTTACAAAGTGCTTTATATATGCTGGCTCATTTTATCCTCATAACAATCATGTGATGTAGGTGCTATTTTTGTCCCCATTTTACAGATGAGGAAACTGAGGATTAGAGAAGTCAAGGGACTTACCCACCTCATGCTAGAGTTAGTAAGTGCCTGAGACAGGATTTGACTTCAGGAGTGCCTAACTTCAGGTCCAGCACTCTATCCACTATTAGCCTACATAGCCAAGACATTGAGAGGTCATCTTTAGCAGGTAAATAAGGTATCTCAGAAAGATGATTGATTCCCTGGTCTTTTTTTTAAAGAGCTCCAGATAAGAAAACTGCACAGTTTCTCCTAATAATCTGTGCCAGAGGTTAGTGGTTCAGACCATAAAGGCATTTTTCCTTATGTCCACCAGAATCTCTCCTGTTTTCATTTAAGCCCATTTCCTTTTGTGGAGTACTCAACAGACATCAAACACAATTGCTCTGAATCTTTGTCATTTAAAAAAAAAACTTTTCACAAAATTAAAAACAGTATTTGTTACCCCTTGACATGCATTCTCTAGGACAAACAAGTTCTGTTCCTTGAACCTTTCCTTCTAAGACCTGTCTTCCATCCCTTTGATCACAGGAATTGTTCTTCTCTAGACCTATTTCATTGCTTCTTTTTAAAAAAGTAATGACCAAAAGGCAGACATTCATTTCTGAACCAGTGCGCAAAATTAAATGGACATTTCCATATGCGTAGTAGAAGAGAAAGAAGATTGGTCATACATGAAATGTTACAGACACTCATAAAAAACAGTAAGATATATATGTCTGTTTGTGTATGTGTGTGCGGGCATATATATATATGTGTGTGTGTGTATGTATGTATGTATGTATGTATGTATATATACTTATCTCTGGTTGGTGATTAGGGGATTGCAGAACTCCAGAGCTGAGAAAGATACAGAATGTGAACTGTTTCTTCAGGAAGAAGGCCCTATACCCAAATAATTTAGCAAGTATGGAGATGGGTAACCCTAGTGCTGCTCTGCCCCTTATCATGAGCGGGGAAAACTGTAAAGTAGCCTTCTCTTATATTTCATCTCTGGACTTCAGCAGGACAATGGAGAATCTTAACTCATCACATTTTCTTGAATAGCGAGGAAGATAATTCAAAGGTACTTAGGTGTTGGAGAAAAGGTCCATCAAAAGCAGGTTGAAGCTTGGTAAAGACAAATGTTACAGGGACCCAAAAATAAACTACAGAGATATAAGAGGCCTTCCTACTGCTTAGCCATAGTGGATCATAAAAGATTCCCTCTAAGTTCAGTATGATAGAACTGATCATCAAACAAGGATGTCAGAACCTCATGTCATTAGTTTGAACAAAGAATCCAACTGTTGTTTTGCCCTAAATTCCCCAGTGTCAGAGGTGCATCATGCCTTATACACCTGATACTTCTGACTTTGGGATACTTCATTCTCCAAGTGCTTTGAAAGCCCAGGCCCTTGTACTACTTCATCATTAAATGAACATAACACCCCATTTTTCATTTCATGAAGCTCTGAACAGTCTCCATCTGGAAGGCATTAAACACATGTCTATTTGCAGATGTGTTAACCCCCATTTTAATTACTGTACAACACTCAATTGCTGAGCAAGATCTTCTTGTGAATCTATCCCAGAGTAGGCTTTGCCATTTCCTGAATGAAGAATTTACTTAATTGGGGGTTATATCTACATAACTCTTCTCCTTCCGACTTGGAATCAAAGCTGTGTCTATATCATGTGATACTGGGAGTAAAAATGAAGTGCTTAGGAGAAAGATTTCTTTTTTGAAGTAAGGTTTCTGTTTTAGACTTTTTCAAAAAAAATATTTTGGGGCTTTTACACATGGGATTATAGATTGTAGAGATGGAATAGACCTTATTGATTCCAACTCTAATTTTACAGATGAGGAAACTGAGACCCAGGGAAGTTAAGTGACGTACCTACCAGTAGTAAGTGGAAGAGTAGGAATTGAATGGGATTTTATCTGTTTAAACTCTTTCCCTTCCACTTGAATTAAAGTTATGCCTATGTCATGTGGTATTTGAAGACTAAAAATGAAGTGCTTGAGAGAAAAGATTTGTTTTTATTTTTTCATTCAAGGATCTCTATATACGTTCCAAATCAGAACTTATTCATGGAGCCCCATATTCTAGGATAAAATGATACTGAAAAAGATGCCATACAAAACCAAAACTATAGCTTTTTTTGCCCTTTAAAAATAATTTTTTTCAATTAACAAAAATTATTTTTTTTCCTTCCAACTTTTCCCCATTCTTGAAAAAAGAAGAAAAAAAACCAAAACCCTTATAACAAATATGCATAGTCAAGCAAAATGATTTCCTGCATTGGCCACATCCAAAAACGTGTCTCAGTCTGCATTCTGAATTCATCTGCTTCTCTGTCTGGAGATGAATAGCATGCTTGTCATCATTCCTATAGAACCTTGCCTAGTAGTTGTGTAGACCAGAGTTTTTATGTCTTTCCAAGTTGTTTATTTTCACAATGCTGCTGTATAAACTGTTCTCCTGGTTCTGCTGACTTCACTCTGTATTAGTTTACATGAATCTTCCTAGGTTTCTCCAAAGTTATTCCTTTACTCCTTTCTTACCTCACAACAATATTGCCTTTTCCAATTAATGAGTCTCCCCTAAGTTTCTAGTTCTTTACCACTACAAAAAAAAAGTTGCTATAAATATTTTTGCATATATGGGTCATTTTCTTTTTTCTTGGATGTCCTTGAGGATAATAAGTCTAATAGTTGTAGAAAGGTGTTTGTGAAGTTGTTTTTGTTTCAGATTTTTAATTTTCAAAGTAAATGTTTTCAGGGCCTTCAGCATAGGATCATAGATTTAGAGGTACATCAGATCTTTATCATCAGTTTCAACTCTCTCATTTTAGAAATAAGGAAACTGAGCCCCAGATTTGTTGTTAAGTGACTTTCCCACAGATAGTGGCAGAATAGAGATTCAGACACATGTTCTCTTACTCCAAAACAGCATGCTTTCTACTTTGCCATGCTTCCTTACCTGCCCCCATCCCAACCACCGTTTTGCTTTTCTGTAGTAGACGCAATAAGAACAGCAGAGATTTATTCTTCCCATTAATTGCATTTTCAACCATTGTCTTCCCTCCCAGCATTGGAGGGGATTTGTGTCCTACTAAATCAGCTAACAGTCCTGCCTAGTGCTACACTGGGCACTTGGTAGATAATTAATAAATACTGTTGACTTCTTAGCTAGGGAAGATTCCCTAGGAAGGATGAGACTTTAGGAGCTTCTCCAAGGAAAAGAAAGGAAAGAGACAATTTAGAATTATTGAAGCTGATCAAATGAGGGAGCAGGAGGAGCCAAAGAAAATGAACTTGGTCCAGGTAATTGTGTTTTTATTTTAATAAAAAAACATCATTCCAGAAATACTTGTACAATAAGCGCAAGATTAAAATCTCTGTTGCTTGGCACATCAGCCAGTGAAAACGTTGCAAGTATTAATCTCAGGCATTCATTCCTGAGTCCAGCTCCCTGGAAGCTGGAAATCACAGATGCAGATAGTACACCCTGCCCTTCCTTGACTATTAGTATATACTTAGCATGCCCTTTTTTTCTTTTTTTTTTTTCAGTTTCTTACCTTAGACCACATGCCATTTTCCTGGCAATATACCCTCCTGAACCCAGAGTGCATTTTCTTCTTCTAATGCTGCATTCTTCCTCAGAAGGGAAAACATATAGACTCTCTAGTCCCCTAAAATCTACCCTTCTTGGTATAATCTTATACACACATGATGTCTTAGGTACAGGAAAAGAGCCTTTCTTTACCAACTCTTAGGGTCATAGAAATAATGTAAATAATATATAATAATAACTAGCATTTACAAAGCACTTTAAGTTTTTCAAAGCACTTTTACAAACGTTATCTCATTTTAGCATCCACCAAACCTGGGAAGTAGGGGCTATTAATATCCCTAATTTACAGATGTGGAAATTGAGACAAACATTAAGTACTTGCAAAGAGTCATACAGCTTGTAAGCATCTTGAATTCAAACTTGAATTAAGGTCTTCGTGGCTCTCAATCCAGCTCTCTATCTACTATGCTACTTAGCTACAAATAGAGTTAGAGAAGTTTTCTTCTCCACTAACCCCATTCCTTCTTAAAACTTCCCTATTTTTATTGAGGCTATCATCATCCTTCCAGTCTACCAGGTTCACAACTTTAAATCACGCTTAAGTCTTCCCTTTTCCCTATATCAATCCATTGCCAGATTGAGTCCTTCTTCATCACATCCTAGTACATGTTTTCATGGGTTCTCCTCTGAACTACTGTATTTTTTACTGCATAATTGTTACAGATTGTATGCCTTTGGTTTTTTTTTTTTTTTTGCAAAAACTGGAATGTGACCATTATGTAAAGCTTTTTTTAATGTGCTGTTATTACTTAAAAATCATTTATTAATAAACTGCCTGGTATGTAATTAGGATGAAAGCAATACTCATGAATATACGTCAAAATTGGAAGGAGGCAAGTCTTTCTATCTCATGTGACTTAATCATGGCAGCTTCTCCTGCCTACCCATTCCCCTTGCACCCTTGGGTCTTCATTGGGTTGAGTGACAATACCACTAGTACTGCAGCACTCCAAACAGACCATACAACTCAGCTTTCTGAATGCTATTGACAATGCCCATGCACAGAGAATTCTAGGCTTCAAACTCTCATATCCATATGCCACTGGTGAATACATTGCTGCCCTGTTTACCTTTTAAGAAGTGGGACAAACAGAATTATACCATATGATGATTATGCAACAAAAGGATATAAACCAATTTTTGGACTGAAGAAAACAGGTAATGATTATGGGGTGAAATATGATATTGTCACATAATTGATCTTCCAGATTTTAATTCCTATTATTTCTAATCGCCCTTGATCAAGGATCTTCAGCTACTCCCTATTACTTCTAAGATAAAGTGTAAACTCCCCAACCTGATGTAGAAAATCCTTCACAATCCTGGTTTCCAACCTACTTTTCCAGACTAATTTTATCTTAGCCCACCTTGATGTACTTTATACTCCCACCAAATGGGTCCAGCTGCTGTTCCCTGAACACATCATAACATTTCCTGTGCCCTTGCCCATGCCCAGAGGCCCCATGCTTGGAATGAGCCCGTCCCGCTACCCCTTAGAATCCCTGTCTCCTTTCATGAGTCAACCCATGAATCACCTCTTGCAGGAAGCTTTTCCTGCTCTTCCCTTCCCATTTGTCAGTATTGGGATTTTTTCTGCCATAAATTATCTTATATTCACTTATATTTGTTGTATCCTCCTAATAGAATGTAAGCCCCATAAGAAGAGAGACTTTTTTCCATTTTATATTTTTATCCTTAGGCAACTAAGGATAAAAATGTGGGTAGAGCTCTGGGCCTGGAGTAAGGAAGACTTGAGTTCAGATCCAATCTCAGACAGGTGCCAGGTATGTGACCTTGGGCAAATCATTTAACCTCTTTGCCTTAATCCACTGAAAAAGGAAATGGCAAACCGCTCCAATAGCTGTACCAAGAAGACTCCATGGACAGTGTGATCTTTGGAGTCAGGAAGAATCAAACACAACTGAACAACAAATTTTTATCCTCAATACATAAAATTGGATTTTGCCATAGTAGAAATGGAATAAATGCTTATTGAATTGTTTTAAAATCTCCAGTTAAACAGGAAGCTCCATTAGGGATACTTCTTTGTATTTTCCACAGTACTCAGCTAAGTGACATGTACAGAATTAGGTGTTCTGTAAACAATGGGAGAATAGTAGGGGCCTCTAGAGTTTGTTTAATGGGCATCAACCTCTGTGCAAAATAAACAAAAAGTGTTGTGGTAGGTAAATTCTGATTTTTAAATTGTTCTGTATAGAAGGAATGAAGCATTGAGTTACCCTTTAAAACCAGATTTATTAGCTTGGGGTCTGTAAGCTTGTTTTTGAAAAATATTTTGATAATTTTATTTCAATATAATTGATTTTCTTGGTTGTTCTGGTATATTTGGTTAAATTAATTTTAAAACACTATTTTGAGAAAGGGGCCTACTGGCATCATTAGACTGCCAAAAGTGTTAAAGTTAAAAATCCTACTCTAAAAGTATGGGGTAAGGTAACACCAAAGTGATTAAAACTAAGACTAGAATTTTTTGTAAAAAAAAAAAAAAAAAGTTCTAAAAGCAGTTTGTTAACCTGTATTTTTTTTCTTTAGGAAAAACTGTGTAGAAAATCTAATGGATGAAGATGAGAAGGACAGAGCAAAGAGGTAAGAGCTGTTCTTACATACATTTATATTCATATTCCCAGAATTTTGCCTTTCCTTACTATTCTTTTTTCTCTTCAGAGTCTAGTAGGATATTGGTTCTTAATCTGACACCCTAATTCCATATTCTAATAGTTTTGTCCTTAGAATTGTGTCTTCTCAGAGACTTGACATGCCAAACTGCTTCCTATACCAAATATTTCTCTTTGATTTATAATAGATCTTGAGACCTTTAGAAATGGTTGTAATAGTTAGGTTCTGATGATGTGAACACTTCTTTGCTGAGTGACTTTGAGCAACCCATTTAATTTACCTAGGCCTTATTTTCCTCATCTACAAAATGAAGGGGTTGGACTGATGGGTCACTGAGGTCACTATCAGTTCTCATCTAATGGTTTTAATTTAAACAAGGCTCCTACCCATTTTTCCTAGGAAGTAGCATTTTGATCCTCCAGCTACCTTGTTAATAATTTACGGAAACATTAAGAGACTATGAAACTATGTCATTGTAGAGATAACGAGTACAATGGCAACAAGCATGTTGACCTAAGTCTCTCTTTTCATGGGGCTGCCTGGTTGCCTCACCCAACCTGCACCTTGTGACACCAGGAACCACAGTGTGGACAATGTTGTCCGGCCTCCAAGAGAAAGAAATCAGTTCTTCTCAATCCCACTAGAAATACAGTTGCAAACAGATAAGGAGAGAGTGGATGGTGAGAAAGGAGAAATACTGAGCACAGACAGCTTTTGAAAGAAGTTAGCAATGAAGGAAAGAAAATAGATGGGAAAGTAGGTGAATAGTGTAGAAGGGTTAAGGGAAGTCAACTTTAGGATTGGAGAGACCTGAGCATGTTTGGGAAGGAACTAATGGAAAAGGTGATGATGATGATAGCTGACATTTATAAAGCATGTACTATGTGCCAGAAATGTGCTCAGTACTTTACAATATTATCTCATCTGATATTCACTACAGCATTGGAAGGTAGGCGCTATTGTTGAACCCATTTTACAATTGAGGAAACTGAGGTAGAAAGAGGTTAAATGATGTGCCCAAGGTGACATAACTAGTAAGTGTCTGAGCACGAATTTAAACTCAGACCCAGCTCTCTATACACTGTGCCATTTAGATACTCAGTCTGCATGAGAGAGAATGGGGATGCCTGCTGTCATGAGGTCCCAGAGATGGTAGAATGGAATGGAAGATCAGTATTCGCTTTAGTGAGGAATAGGAATACCTCTTTTGTGGCCAGAAAAAGGAAAAGAGACTATGTACAGTGATGCTGAGTTTTGAAAAATGGAGCAGGTGAAGGAGCGGGGGTGGTAAGCAAACTCACATTGGAGAGTGTCAGTCTCAGGGAAATAAGAGACTAAGTTATCTGCTCTAAGTGTAGGGAGTGAGGGATACAAATGGTGGTGAAGAGAAGAAAGAGTTTGAAACAATCACAGTAGGAATATGAGAGGAGGCTGCTAAAGGAGTTGTTGAGGATCCGTGAGAGCTCAGATGAGCCTTATGTGTAATTATAGAGAGTAAAATCTGCTTGATTTTGTGATTTGTCTCCAGTTGTGCTCAACAGCCTGAGAATTTTTATGGAGAAACTGGAGTGTAGGGGTTAGTTAGAATGTAGATTAGCAGATAAAGAATAATGGATGGTCGGGGAACAAGGAATTCTATGGTAGTCATTATAAAAAGTGACAGATCATGGACTAGGCATGGAGGCAAATGAAGAAAGAAATGGGGAGATAGCATGAGGTGGACAGGGCTAGAACAAAGCCCCCAGAGGTCTTGTTACAGGTAAAAAGTGATTGAGGTACTGAGAAATGAAGGTTATGATTGGAGAGTGGAATGTCAGTGTTCAGGATACAAGAAATAGTACTCCAGAGGAGGGTCAGGTCTCTGACATAATCCTGCTGGTCTATGCTTGTAGTGGAAAGGATGTCATCCTAGGATGTACATTATATCTATGCTAATCACCATTGAGGATAGGGAGACTACAAAAGAAGTATAAGATATGATCACTCTTAAGATAGGGAAACAAACTAATGCACACATGAAGTAATTAGATTAGATATCCATATGAGGTAGTTTAAGATTCAGAGATAAAAATGAGTGACGTACAAGTCTATGCTTGTAGGAATTCTTCCTGACCGAAGAAAACAAGCTTATCTATGGAAACATGTCAAATTGTAAAAGCAATTTATCACTTACCATCAGCCCAACTGATGGAAATGTTGAGTGTTTGTTGTTTTTTTTTTACCTTTGCTCACTAGCAGAGTAGATGATTGGCATTACATAAAAATTAATTGATTTTCTTTCTCCTATCAGTTGGGAAAATGTGATTCCACAAACCCCTTAGGTGATAATCTATAGAGTGAGCTCGAAGACTTCATAATTTGTACTTCATTTCTCTAGAAAGCGTCCTTGAGAGCCCAGGATGATTCCTGCACTCCCTAATTGAGTGAATGCCAGTTCTTACACATAATGTAGTTGTTAGCTTTCACTGTCTATAAAAAGACTCAGGTGGGAGGGAGAAATGGAAACAATTCAGACAAGAAATCCTTCAAGGCAAGTGGCAGCTGAACATACCCAACAAAATGAGTAGAAATAGAAGTTTGGGAGAGAAGGCCCTCAGTTATCAAGAGTCTGAGGGCTTGACTCTGTTTTTTGGATTTTTCCTTTTTATAAGCGAGGCAACCTGAAGTTATAGTAGTAGTAGTAGACCAGTGATACATTATAGTATCTTATATTTAGAACTGAAAGGAACCTTGGAGGCCAAACTTTGTAATATCTAGAGGCCAATTTCCTCATTTTACAGGTGAAAAAACTGAAGTCCAGGGGGTCTCCGAGATTTTCTTACTGTCTCATAGGGATTAAGTGTTGGCAACCAAACCAAAATCTCTGTTCTTTTCCACTCTACCACACTGATATGACAGTATTGTGAGTGGAGAGAGTGATTGACTTGGGCTTCAGGCACTTACTAGCTTTGTGACCTTGGCAAGTCATTTACTCTCTCCCAGTCTCAGTTTCCCCATCTGTAAAATGGGAATTTTAATAGCACCTATCCCTCCCAGGGTTGTTTTGATGATAAAATTAGATAAAATATTTAAAGTGCTTTGCAAAATTAAAATTCTAGCCAAGTGTCAGGTATTTTTATTAGGTATTGAACATCTACAAAATGCTCTGAACTATGGATTATGGCATGAACCTTGCTTCAAAGAGTATCCCCCAGAACAAGAAACAAGACCTAAATCAATTAGAGAACTACACCAGAAACAATACAATTAAATGTAAAGATATATGGTACAGACAAAAGCTCAGTGTGGGGAAATGACATAAGTACTTAGAGCTTGGGTATGGCTAACCACAGAATATGGTCTTCCTTCCCAGAAAGTCATATGGCTCCTATGTCGACAGATTCTCTCACTTCATTGTTTCGTTTCTTTTCCTGTGAGCTCAATAGGTTAGAAATGAAAAGTTATTAGTCAGTCATAAAAGTCATAGTCCAATTTATCAGTTTGTGTTTCACTTTATAGTAGCATACACCTTCTGGTTTGATGGTGATTTATCTTCCATGGCTGAATATTGTTTTTCACATGTGCTTTGTTATCATGAAAAGTCTCACAAAGGAAAACTACAACAAATGAAAATGTGTTAAGTTTTGAGGTAGATATTTGTTGGTTATTGTGAGTTTCGATGGGCTCAATAAATTGAGTATATATTATCAGGCATCCAGGGAACATGAGGTAATATTAACAACATTTTATTGACATTCTACTACAATTTCCAGATGTGTGGTTTGTTACCTGAACCGAAGTGAAATTGGGTATGTACCAGGCAGAATGCTAATTGCTTCTTCAACCCAATAAAGAGTTTAATAGAGAGGACTTCTCTGTTTGATGCATTGGGTTTTTGCCCTTCGCTAGTTTAAAAAAAAAGTTTAGTGGAGAAATAAATGAGCAGTAGACTAGGAAAGCTGGAAATCCTGAAGCCTTTCCCAACACCTTTTAATTCTAGCACCTTCCTTCTGTTAATTATTTTCTATTGATCCTGTGTTTGCTTGCTTTGTATATATTTATTTGTTGTGTCTCCCATTAGATTGTAAGCCCTTTAGGGGTAGGAACTATCTTTTGCCTCTCTTTGTGTCCCCAGTGCTTAGCACAGTTAAGTTATGTTCAGTCGTTTTTCAGTCATGTCCAACTCTTCATGACACCAACTGGTGTTTTTTTGGCAGACTTACTAGAGTGGCTTGCCACTTCCTTCTCCAGCCTGTTTCCTAGATGAGGACCTGAGACAAACAGGGTTAAATGACTTGCCCAGGGTCACACAGCTAGTAAGTGTCTGAGGCCAGAATTGAATTCATAAAGTTCAGTCTTCCTGACTCCAGATCCATCACTTTGTCCATTGTACCTGGCAGATAGTAGTCACTTAATAAATGTTTACTGATTGATTGCTATATCAATACCAGAGCAGGAAGGGCCATTTGGTAGCATGTTTCCAAACAATATTTGGGCAGAAGGATCCAGTCAGAAGGCTTAGGTTCATTGTTGTTTTCTGTCCTTTGTTCTTGAAGAAGACGGATGACATCAGGAGGGGTTGTCTTGACTTGCAAGTCAATTGGATTTAAGTGAGGCAGAGTTGTGCAAAGTCATCAGCCTCACCCTCTCCTCCAGAGTCATCTGGGTTAAGTGGCAAGTCATAGATCAGGATGATTGGTGATGGCACTGCGGGTAGGGTCTTTCTCAGGTCTCAATTTTTCTGAGACCACATCTATTCATTGATTAAAGCCTAAGTAAGAATTGTGGCAAAAGGTGACCTAGTCTCTCTTCATAAAAGAATCCTGGGAATTCTCAGGGGGAATCCTCAGAGTTTCTGGCCAAAACAGAAGCCATTGCTATTTGCACCCATTCAGAGCCATCAAAACCCAAACAGTGAACAAGTGAAAAAGTTTAGGCTAGGACCTATTATTGGTCAATCGATTTTTTCATAGGTTCATAGTCCTAGAGGTGAAAGGGACCTCAAAATTCATCTCATTCAATAACTGAGGCCTGGGGAAATTAAGCTACTGATCTAGGTAAAACTGAACCTTAGAGAACTTTGGAAACTAAAATACTGCCTTTCTTCAAAGAAAATAAAGCATATCTCTTAGGACTTTGGATTTTAGAAAAAAGATCTCAAGCAACATTTTAAATTCCTCTTTTGTATAATTTCAGTGAAATCTATATCAGTCTAAACTAGCTTTAATTTTGGTGGCAAACATTCTCTGATAGCTATGTAGTTAAGATTCAGTATCTCATTCTTAGATATGGGAAAGAAAGCATTCCCAAGCTACTATGCCAACTCTCAGATAATTTACAGTTATGCACATGAGAGTTGAAAATGGTAGTATCAGTATGTAGTCAGTACAAGACAGTCCTATGATGTGGCAACCCACCCCCAATGACAATAGAAATCTGTGAAGAGAGTGTATAAAAGAAAAACAAATATTTAAATGATGTGTCTTCAGAAACCCAAATGGAAGAAATATGTATAAACGGAAAGTTTTAGGATAGGCACATCAGGATTGTTGATTCCTAGAACAGGTTATTGAGGGAGATTATGAAATTTTCATCCTATAAGATCTCTTAAAATAGGATAAAGATCCATTTGCCTGCTGTGATTCAGATGTATATAAATTGGTGGTTGGGTTATATGACCTCTTAAGTTCTCTGAAGTATAGCCCTATGACTTAATGTTCTCCCACCCACTCCCAGTCAAAGCAGGGCCTGGAGACTTGCCTCATGTCTGGCAGAAACAGCCTGACATTCTCAACCATGAATACCAGAACTGTTGGCTTTGAGAATAGATAGTTTTATTTTCATTTATTAGAGATTATGTAACTGCTCTGTTCTCAGTGCACCCTAGACAATGCCTTTTTCTCATTCTATAAAGCTCATGGAACCCCCTGGGCATAGCATGGCCACAGATCCCTGTCGTATCCAGGCAAGAAGGACTGAGCTTTGTTATTCACCACATCCCCATGTGTATGAAGTAGAGAGAATTGAACCTGACGACAGATGTGCCTTCCTGAAAAATCTTGCATAAATTGAATTTTTGTCTATTAAAATTCTTAAATGTTTCTGGAGAGCTCCTTCTCGAAAGGTTCACTGCAGTTAAATTCCTTTTGTAGCTTAAAGAATCCTTTAGTTATATAAATAATCACTCTGTAATTTACTGATTTTGAAAGTTCATATTGTCAAATGTAGTGCTTTCTTAGGGCAGAGAACACCTATAATCCATTGATTCTGAGACTATAACTTTTGTACCTTGAAAGGTTTTTTTTTTTGGAGGTTGCCTGTAGGGGGTGCCAAGTAAAAGGAGACAACCTAGAAGTTTGACTAGGTACCAATTCAATTGAATTGCTATTATTTATGATATTTATTAACCTCCATTTACGTAGTATTTTAAAGTACATTCCTAGCAACTACTCTATGAAATAGGCAGTATAAATAGTATTATCAGCCTTTCACAGATGTTCATGGTCATAGAGCAAGTAAGTGGCAAAACCAGGATTTAAATGCAAATTTCCTGACTCTAAATTCAGTTAATTCATTTTCTACTGAGTCATATTACCTCCCTAGGCTATGTGCCTCATTGATAGTAGGCACTCTAGGTGATGTGAGAGAGTCATATAGGATCCGGTTAGGATTTTGCTGGCGGCTTAGTTTGTGAATAGAAAAAGTTCCCTGGCAAGATTGGTCCCCAAAATACGAGAAGGCGCCTCCTTTCTTTCCTTGTAGAGATGAAGGACAAGGCCTATGGCATACTTCATAATAATAACATAGCTTTTACGTAGGGTTTTAATTTTGAAAAGCAGTTCATAGATGTTGTCATATTTGAATCTCATAACTACTTTGTAAGTAGGTGCTGTTATAAGTATTACTCCCTTTTACACGTGGGACAGCTGAGGCTGAGAAGGTTTAAGTAACTTGTCCAGAGTTGCACAGCTAGTGTCTGAAGCAAGATTTACTTTAGGTCTTCCACTCTTACCTGTTGGGCCACTTACTTGACCATCTCAATAAGTTGTTTAGCTTTTGTAGAGCTGTATTTTCCCCCTACTTTTTCCTCTTTCTTATAGTTGATGAGTCTAGAATGGAGAAGGAGTTCTATTGTGAAATGCAAGTTAAGGAAAGACAAATGATATCAATAAAAGCCTTTGAACAAAGAGGGGGGCATCCTCTGTCCTGCTCCAACCCTCTCTGTCGTCTTGGCAAAGTTACCTTGAAACTTCAACTACTCCTCCTAACCTTAACTGCTCATCAACTTCCTGTCATTGC
>CM053771.1:340693248-340774425 GCA_028658325.1 Potorous gilbertii
AGATGGATTGTCTTATATCCACCTGCCTTAGGGCAGGTGCCTCGTGCATTTTAAGTATCTGATTAATATTTATAGGTATATGACAAAATAGTATTTTGTGTGTGAAGGGCAGGGATCCATTGCCCTTTCTATCTTTGCATTACTGTTCTACTTTCTTATCCTTCCCTCCTTATATTCCTCTCTCCCCAACTTTACCTGTACTCACTTCCTCCTGATCCATTCTATTATCTATGATATATCCTGGAAGTTGTATTAAAATATGAATAATTAAAGTATGAAAAATGTTACTTTGTTGCCCCCTTCTGCCAGCAGTAATTTGCCTGTTGTTCCAAAAGAATATACACACACACACACACACACACACACACACACACACACACACTGGGGTTATTAAGAGCTCAATAGGTCTTTGAAGATGTGAGTTGATCCTAGCAAAAAGAAAAAAAATCTAGCATGCTAGCTTGTGAACATGCTAAGCATGCTGCCTTTATGAAAGACTTGCACCTATGTTTCAAATTCCAAGGTGTTACTGCTGCTGCTACTACCTTAAGCTCCCTTGCCCATCTGCTTCTGGAGTAAAAAGTAATATTTTAGCAAGTTGAAGCTCTGTGATGCTCCTAATGAGTTCAAACATCACAGACCCTTGTGCAAGGAAGTATTTGGCAGCAAGGCTTAAGTGTAACTAGTACGTTAGAAAGCTTGATAATGAATTATCAGCAATTTATCAAATGCCTGTTGGGTGCTGGGGATGGAATTACATGCTTCAAGGGAATATAAATTAAAATGTATTACCCGTGCTTTGGGGGACTGGGAAGAGATAGTCACACAAGACACAACATTTTAAAAAACACAAAACACTTTCCTACAAGAGCAAAATGATCCTATAAATAAGGGGGTCTGAGGAGCTGAAAGTAGAGGAGTGATCAGAACGGAATGGGAGAAGAGATAGCTAAGGCTGGGTTGTGAAAAGACTGTGTAGAAAGAAGTGGTAGACACACGAACTGGCAGTGATGACTGTGTCAGACCCTCAGTACCTATCAGAGCCTCTGAGACTTGGAGAGAAATTACATGATATTTGCTCTAAGTGGCTCTACTGAATATATAGCTAAGTGCTTCTGTTATTGCATCATTCTTTCTCATCCCTTCATACCCTTTTGTCCTAATCCTGTCCTTGTTCTGAAAAAGGAAAGGTCAGATGAAAACATGAATGTTCAAGTACACTTCAGATTGAAAAAAAATTGTGGTATCAAGGACTTTGGACAATAAGTGTTTGGTTTTTTTTAAAAAAAGAAGACCCACTTTTAATAGGTTACCTTTTTTCCCTGGAGTGGTTATGACTTTGCACTGAAACATCCTTATTCTTTAGGTCTACTTACATAGGATAACAGAACTAAAGGCAGACAGGAATCTCAGTGGTCCTCTGGACAAACACCTCATTTTGGAGATGAGGAAAATAAGATAGAAGGAAATCACACAATAGCATGTGTTTAGGAGGTGACATATTGGATAGAGCACTGCAGCTGGAGTCTTTGTGAGTTCAAATCTAATATCTAAGTCCCTTAACCCTTTTGGCCTCAATGTCTTCATCTGTAAAATGATCTGGACAAGGAAATGGCAAACCACTCCAGAATCTCTGCTAAGAAAACCCCCAGTGGGATCACAGAGTCAGACAGAACTGAAAAACAATTTAACCACAAGCCTGGGATTAGGAATGTTGGGATCTGTAACTGTAACCTCGTTAATTTCTCATTGATGAGCAACTGAATTACTAATATTATTCTTAACATTATCATTACAAGTATCAAGTTTGCAAAATGCTTTACAAACATTATCTTATTTGACACAACAACACTGTGAGGTAGGTGCTACAGTTATCCTCTCTTTACAGATGAGGAAATTGAGGTAGACATATGTGAAGCCACTTGCCTAGGATCACAGAGCGATGAGTTATCTGAGGTAGATTTGAACTTGTCTTCCTAACTCTAGGTCCAGTGCTCTCTCTATCCATAGCCCTCAAGCTGCCTAGCTACCCCTGTGAAGATACAGAAGCAGGCCAACTCCATTTTATTTAAACCCAATGTTGTCCCAGAAAATGCAGAACCATGCCTTGCCATGCTTAAAATTCATGATAGGATGTATTTTATGCTACCATGATTTCATATGAACCCAATTTAGCTTTTCTGCAGAAAATTGATAATACTGATACATGAGTTGGGGTGGGGGAACTCATTGTAACAGTAACAAAAATCAAAACCTACCCACTTCACTTTCTTTTCACCGGGAATTCAGAAAAGTCCGTGATGGCTAAATATCCCCCCCTCTGCAACCCATTCCATAATCTCTCTGACCTTTGTGTTTTAGCTGATTGCCTGAAGTCAACATTAGGCAAAGGGAATTTTTCTCCCCTTGATTTCTATCAGAAGGGGTTCATTGTTACTTCTCCCTAAGAAGTCTAAGAAACAAACTTTATCTTGTTTTTAAGTGTCAGGTTGGGAGATTAATGATGAAATATTACTGGTAGATAAATTTTCTGCTCAAAATTAGCCCATCTTCTCTTTGTTCATTTTTTGAAGGCTTGGGGGTAGAAGCAAAAATTTGTCTACTGTTGAAGTTAAAAAGTTTGTGAATGTACTCAGTGGTATTAACTTGGTGTTTGTTAAACATATGCCTGCCTCCATGACCTGGTAATCAGGTACTTAAACATGGAGCTGTTTATATAAACATGCAGTGTTCTGCTGTGTGCATTTTAATTACCTGGTGACCTAATTATTGGACATTGTAGATGGAATTTAAAATGTGGTTTTTATAAAAATAAGCTCTGTATTCCTATTCTGATTTAAAATTTGAAAACCATTTGTTACCACTTTTATAAACTGTTTTCTTTACATATAGGAATAAATAAATAATTAAATCAAGGCCATGGTATTTAGGGCTGGCAAAGACCTTAAAGGTTGTCGAATCTGATCTCTTTATTTTACAGATGTGAAAACTGATACCTAGAGAGGTTAAGTGATTTGCCTCAAGTTAAGCAGGTGGCTCTTGGGGTTCAAACCCAAATCTTTTGATTTGAGATCCACAATACCAGAGGTGGGGAACCTGCAACCTTGAGTTCATATTTGGCCCTCTAGGTCCTCAAGTACAGCCCTTTGACTGAATCCATACTTCATAGAAAAAATACTATATACCATATTGTCTTTACCCAGACTTTATAATTTCTAGGTTTATTTCGGTACCTGTTAAATACATGTTTATAATATTTTCATGAGAGTTGGCAAACTCATATACACAGACCATCAACACTGAGCATCAGCATTAATAAAGATGAATGGTAACATATATACAAAACAGAGATAGCCTAAAAATAATCTGTTTGCATCAAGAATGATTAAATGATTATTTACAAAAGTAATTTTTTTATTGCAAACTTGACAACCCCTCAAAAAATATAAAATACATATGCTGAAAGAAAAACAAAAAAGCTTGTACATAAAATATCTACCTAAGTCCAGCCTGTTCTTAATTGTACATCCGCTTCCCTTGGCCCCTTCAAGGTTGTATTCTCTGTCTAGACTCATTCTGCTGCCCCCATAGAAATCTAGAAAAGTTATGCCTATCATGTGTGAAACTATAAAAAAATGTACATACATACATACATACATATATATATATATATATATATATATGTATGTATGTATATAGTCACATAAGAAGACATCTTCATTATAATTTTTATCATACCTGAAAAAAAGATCAGGCAACCAGGTAGTGCAACTGATAGAGCACCAAGCCTGGAGTCAGGATAACTCCAGTTCAGATACGGCCTCAGACACTAGCTGTATGACCCTGGGCAAGTCTCTTAACCGAGTTTGCCTCAGTTTCCTCATCTATAAAATGAGCTGAGGAGGGATACAGCAAACAACTCAAGTATCTTTGCCAAGAAAATCCCAAATGGGGTCATGAAGAGTTGGACATGACTGAACAACACAGCATAAACGTTTTTTAAATTGGAAGGTTCAAGGTATTTCTCTACTGTTCTTCATGGCTCTGCCTTTCCCACCTCAATTTTCATAACTGCTAACATACGTTTTAAAACTGTCTTTTCCATGCTGAATGGACTGGACATATTCAGTGACAAGTATTTTTTCTTTTGGTTGCCATTATTTGGCAGATTTTTAGTTGTCATTAAATCTTGGAAGACTAAAATTTACATCTGATGGAAAGTAATCTCTGGTAGACATGTAAAGAAAAGATAGCCTTGATTAGCTAGGAGGTAAAGCCCTGGCTAGCAAAAGAGGAAAGAGATGTAGCACTTTCAAAACAAAATTGTCAGAGGTCCTAGGCATTCACAGAATGAGAAAGAAGCCTCAATGACCATCTAATCCAACTCATAAAGGTAAGAAATACCAACTATAAAGTCATGTCTGACACTTCATGACTCCATTTTGGGATTTCCTTGGACACAATACGAGTGGTTTACCATTTCCTCCTCCAGCTCATTTTACAGATGGGAAAACAGGCAGATAGGGTGAAATGACTTGCCCAGGGGTCACACAGCTAGGAAGTGTATGAGGCCAGATTTGAACTGAGGAAGATGAAACCCAGTGCTCTATCTACCCTGACACCTAGTTGCTCCTCACTGTGAAGTTCCCTACAAGTAATACTCCAGCCTCTGGTCATAGACCTCCAAGGAAGGAGAAGTCACCATCTCTCTAAGTATCCTACTTTGCTTGTAGACAATCCTAATTGTTAGGAAGATTTTCTTGACATCAAATCTAAAATTCTTTTTTGCAGCTTTCCCCCATTAACCCCAAGGACCAAATAGAACAAGTCTAGTCCTTCCCATACATGTTAACTCTTCAAATCCTTGAAGGTAGTTACCATTGCCACCATCACCCCTCTCTGCCCTTGGCTTTTCTTCTATAGGTCTTTAAGTATGACCATTTCCTTGAACCAGTCCTTATATGTCTAGGATTCAATGCCCTTTACCATCCTGGTTGCCTTTCTTTGGACAGTCTCCAGCTTGTGGATGTACGCCTTAAATTATGGCACTCAGAACTGAACACAATACTCTAGATGAGGTCCAATGAGGCATTTTGCATTGGACTCTCATTTCCCTATTCCTGCAACCTATGCCCCTCTATGTTGCCCAATATTGTTATGAGCAGTTTTGGCTTCCATATAGCATTGCTGACTTGTGTGGAGCTTGCAATCTACCAAAAGCCCTAGTTTTTTTCAAAAAAGTTGTTTTAAAAAACAACTCAAATTTTCTGAGCTTCCTCCTTACTCTAACAAGGCAGGGAGGTACAAAATAGGAAAAGCATCATTTAAACAAGTATTTATCACTCAGCGTGTACAGTACTATATGGCATGCAGAAGAAGGCTGTGGTCTTTCTTTTCTCTGACCCCAGGGGTCAGTCTAGGGTAGGAGAAGGGGGGAATGAGATTTTGCACATAAAAGGATCAGAGCAATACAAGACTATCTGTAGTAGATACTAAATTTGTCAGTGAATATTGTTCAAGGACTTTCTGTGTGCAAAGCATTATGTTAGATGATGCATATATAATGTTAAATATCAAAATGTATAATACTAACAGATGCTGTATGTAGTCAGAAAGGGGAAAGATCATTGAAGATCAGAGAATTCAGGGAGGCTTTCATGGAGAATTTGAAATGGGCTTTAAGGATGAGACAGTTTGGATAAGAAAACAGTACTTGAATTGCAAAACAATCCAGGGCAGGAGAAGAGTTTGTATAGAAGTGTGAAGGTAGATTTGAATCAGCATGATGTTTCTGATGAGACACAATGAAGAGTCTGGTCCCCTCTTCCCCAAAGCATAGTGCTGTATTAGTCAGTTTTCTCTCATGTTAAGCAAGTATTGCATTAGTGCCAATGTGAGGACCTTCTGCTATGACTTCAGCATGTAGCCTGGAATAAAGAGAGGCATGACTGATGGAAAGAGACAAAAGAGAATGGTCTCACCTTTCCCAGGTGACCATCTTCTCCTTTCAGCTGGTTTAAAATCAATTTTCCTTGAACAGCAGCACACTCAGAGATGGGCTATAGGCTGTTAGCTACATTTGCAGAGCATCCTCTAGGTGAAGTATCAGAAACTTTCTTTTGTCTCCAGCTTGACACAGAAAAGGGGCAAAGGAGAAGGAAGTGACTCTAAAAGGCAGAAAATGACTTTAGATGGTGAAATAAGATTAAATTGGAAACTTGAAAGTGGTAGCTGTGCCAACAAGTTTTATCCTTCCAAGGTAACTAAATTAAAGCAGACAGTAAAGGCAGAGAAGGAAGGATGACTGAATAGGGATGTTAATCAACGGGAAGCAGTAAAAGAGACATTTGGAACTGAGGCTTCTCAGGAGAGGGTTTGTTTTTTTTTTTAAAGGATGTGAACTAAGGAAGAAATGTAGACATAGATGAGATGGAGCCAAGTGAAACAGCAACCCCAGAAAGTGAGTGCAGACCCTGCTTCATGTTTGGATTTTGGTGACACATTTGACAGTCTTTCAGGAAATTTAACTTCCCAAATTGCTCTTCAAGCGGTTTTTTTTTTAAAATATACATGACATTTACTTCCTGGTTTGGAAGGAGTGCTAAATTGAGTGCTTTTGCGAATCATAGGAACACTAGGGAAATAGAAGGGATCCCAAAAAATGAGAATATTGACATTTTTTAAAATGCCAGAGTGATGTCTCCTTGTTCCTCATTGCCATTTTGAAGGTGACTTTCCATCACCCTTACAGCACAGGGTACAGAAAACTGAGCCTGATATTGGGAAGGCCTGAGTTCAAGGATGGCCTCAGATGTTTACTAGTTATGTGATCCTCTCTGGCAGGTCACTAAACTTACACTGGTCTCAGTTTCCTCAACTGTAAAATGAGGATATCTCTCCGGGAGTAAATGAGTAAAGCATGTAGTACCTGGCACTCAATAAACACTCCTTTTCATTAGGCAGGGTCCCAGGGATGTCCGAGCTTCAGAGGGCTCTGTTCTGAACCCTCTTGGCTTAAGAGTGATTATCAGTGGTAACAGTTGCTGTTTCCCTCTCAGCTTGATGTCTTTCTTTTTCTTTGCCTCATGAAAGGGGCCATGGCCTGACTACTTCTAAACAGGCCTATTCAATGAATGGGCGGTACCTTACCCTAAATGAGTACCTGAAGGAGGTACCTAAGTGAGTGCCTCCAGGGGCTAAGGTCTCCCACTGCATCCTGGGTCATCTCCAGTCATCCTGATGAATATCAGGTCACTGGATTCAGATGGCTCTGGAGAAGTAAGGCTGGTGACCTGCACAGCCCTCCCTCACTCAAAACAGTCAGGTGCAAGTCATGTCATCGTTTCTCTGATGACGTGGTCTTCTGCGGCAACGAAGGACGAACCCCAAAATTCCCTCTCATTCTTTCCCCTTTAATCAGTAACCTCTCCTCTGAGTTTCACTCGATCGTTATCTACCATCCCAGTAAAATTCTGGTAGCTGTTATCTACTAGCCTGCAGGATACTCCCCTTCTTTCATCAGAGAATCCAGTGCCTGGCTCACAGTTTTTTCTCTGCGCCCTAGCTTCTTGCCTTCATACTTGGGGACTTAAACATACATGTTCTCAAACACCCTACCCTCCCAATTCCTCAATTACTCATTTCCTATGAACCACTGCCACATCCTTAGCTACACACAGCCATGGTCTTGTTCTCAATCTTTCTGTTACCCACAAATGCACAACTTTCATGTTTGTCAACTTTGAAATTCCCTAATCTGATCATAGTGTTGTCATTCCAATTTTCCCTCTGCCTTGCAACCTGTAACCCTGTATTTCCTCTTCATCCTTACTTCTAGTCTCAGTTTTTTAGTCCTTTTTCAGGTTATCATCACTGCTTTAGCTACATTCCCCTTCCTTCCTTGTCTTAATCTCTTGGTAAACCAGTCCAATTATATATTGTCTAATTCTCTCAAGTCCCTCATTCCATTTTCCTACTGCTGATCTTGTCCTGTGAAACTTTAGCCTTCTATTCCATCTACCATCGGCTGCCTTCACTCCTGCTCATGGCAAGGATCACAACAGAGGGAAGAGTTCTTTCAGATAAAAAGCAATAGAATCACTTTATTTAAGTTCAAAAGCCATGAGATCCAGCAGCAAGGCAGATGTCATAAATGACGTATTCTCCTATTCCTTGTCCTTGAAAAATGGTCTAATTTAGGGTTCTTAACCTAGGACCTATGATATTCTTTTTTTAAAAAAATGATAATCTACATAGAGTTCATTTCCTTTGGAATTCTATGTATTTTATTTTGTGTATTTATAAACATTATTCTGAGAAAGGCTTCATGACAACACAAAAAGGTAAGAAGCCTTGGTCTAAATCAGGCCTGCACAGCATACGGCCTGCAGGCTGCTTACAAGTGTGCAGGCTGCTTGTGGCCCACCAAAGGATTTTGGGCAGCCCACAAAAAATGCAGAAGATGTTAAAAAAAGTAAAGATGTAACAAATTCTTTGTCCATGCCCCATGTAGCCTGCCTTCCACTAGTCACTGTTGTGCCCGTCATGTAATTTGGTACGTGGGCTGCCACTGCAAGCTCTCTCCTGTTTTTTACATGACCCATGGCAACCAAGTATCATAAGTCCCTAAGAGGGATGAGAGCTGTATATTTTTGCTGTTTTCAGTTGCTAGTGGCTCTGAAGAGGGACAAAATGAGTGCAGCAAAGTAATTTTTTTTTGACATTAATGTAATTTCATGACAAATAAAAATCTTGTGTAATTAATTGATATTAGTTGAAATTTCCTCTTTTTAAATATGATTTATTTGCAAAAAATGGTTTAATCATTAATTATGCCTTTGCTTGTAAAGTGAACTGCTAAAAAGCTATTTGCAGCCTGAATAAATTTAGCCTATTTTAATTTCGGCCCCCACCTCATGCCAAGTTGTGCAGGTCTAGTCTAAATCAACTGGTAGCAAGTGTCTACTATGTACTGGGCACTATGTTAGGCACTGAGGATACAAAAATAGAAATGAAAACAGCCCCTACCCTGAAGGAGCTTATATTTTATCACAGGAGACACACCTACGTGTAGCAGAACTTACATGTATATGTATAAGTGTAGTGGAGATTAAATCGATTAGTAGGGACCATCTCAGGGAATCTACTCTGAAAGTTGCCCTGGAAACTTATTCTTACTCCAGGGTTGTATGTGACTCAGCATCTGGTCACATCAGAGTTGATAAACTCTCTGCCTGCTTCTGGCCATCTGGTGAAGCAGAACTGAAAAGACTTAGCATTTTAGTTTGATGTGCCATATTAAGTGATCCTAAGCAATCCTTTGGTTCTCCTTTTTCCCTGATCCATAACTGCAAGGTTATTAGGCTACTGCATCACTTGAAAGAAGAAACAGTTAAATAGCTGAGCAACATTGTATATGATTGTAATGGAATACTGCTATGCTATAAAAAAAAGAGCTCCAGGATCTTAGAAAAACATGGAAGGACTTGCACGAAATAATGAAGAGGGAAATGAGCAGAACCGAGAGAACGTTGTACACAGTAATAGCAAGGTTGTTTTAAGAATGGCTTTGAATGAATGAGTTATTTTGAATATCATAAATACTCAAATTAGCTATAAAGGACATAGGAAGTAAGATGTAAGATCTCTACATCCAGAGAAAGAACTGATAAATAGAACTATGTATAGAATAATTACATATAATACATATTACATACAATAATTACATATATGTGTATACATATATATGTATACACATATATGTATATTATATATAGTTATTTATGTGTAATGGTAGCCATCTCTAGATGGGGTAGAGGGAAGAAAAAAATTGACATTGTAATTTTCTTGTATTTTTTAAAGGAATAGCAAGTTGTGCATAGTAGATTTGAAGTTTCATGTGCAACCATCTTTTTTATTGTACTGTCTTATGGAAATGCTTGTTTTATTACAAAAACAAAAAATAAAATTTAATAATATTAATAATAAAAAGAAAAGACAGCTTTTGACTGGTTCTCTCTTCCTTTGTTGCTCCAGGTAGCATCATATAACTTGGAGACTTTCATTGAGGGGTAGGAAAAAAAAAAGACCAGTTTGTCATATAGGGTGTTACCAGACGCTGAGGCACACCATCTCTAGGATCTATGGAAGTTTTAGGGGAACTCTGGGCATATACTTGCTGAGATAGCCTCAGAGTCCAAGGCAACTTCCAACACATTCTACTAGAGCAGAACATAAAATATTTACAAAATATATGCAGAAAATAAAGGACAATTTTGGGGTGAGAGGGAGGAGATGGGGAAGGAAATTCTAGTAACTCTGTGAGGGGGGAATCAGGAAAAGTTTCTTGTAGACTAAGAAGTTCTTAATCTTTTTTGGGTAATAGACCCTGCTGGCAGTCTAGTGAAGCCTATGGACCCCTTCTCAGAATGATGTTTTTAAATGCATAAAATAATGAAATACACAGGATTGCAAAGTGAACCAATTCTATTGAAATAATGGAAAAAAAATTGTTAATTCATAGACTCCAGGTTAAGAATCAAAAGTGGCACTTGAATTTAGTTTTAAAAGAAACCAGGGATTTTAGGAAGTAGAGATTAGGAAAGAATGTGTATTCCAGGCATGAGGAACAGATAACCTGGCAAAGGAAGAGATGTGGGAGTTAGTGTCATAAGTGAGGAATAACTTCCTTCCATCCTTTCTTTTTCCTTCCTTTTTCCTTCCTTCCCTTCTTCCTTTTCTCCTTCCATCCTTCCCTCCTTCCTTTTCCCCTTCTTTCCTTTTTTCCTTCCATCTTTCCTTTATTTCTTTCTTCCTCTTTTCCTTCCTCCTTTCCACTTTGGCTAGACTATAGAATACCTGATGAAGAGTAACATATAATAAAACTGAAAAAGTAGATTATAGCCAGATTGTAAAAGACTTCAAACAGAGGCATTTGTATTTTATTTTAGAATAATAGGGAGTCAGCATATATCTTACATGGGTAGTTATTCGGGTAGGCATTAGGAAGCCTGTAGGTGTAATTTCAGATAAGGTCAAATCTGATGATTGGTTTTATTCAGAAATAGTCACATCAAGTTTTGCTGGAGGCCTGGATCAAATTAGATACATAGCTCCTTATGGAGATGATGGAAGGTGTCCTCAACAGAAGTTAAAACATGTGAATTTACATCCTAGTCATGCCACCTTCAACCTGTGTGTTTGTGACTAAACCTCTTCACCTCTTGGAGTTTGAGTTTCATCATTTACAGGACTACAGGGTTATCTTATAGTTCTGTAATTCTATAGGGTCAGAGCAGCTAATATCCTTCCAGTTCTAAATTTATAATTCTGTGAACCTCTCTGAGACAATTTACTCATCTGTAAAGTTAGGTAGCAACACTAGCACCATTGTAAGATCGTAAGAAAAATTCTTTGTTATACTGTATAGCATCATATCAATTGCTGCTGTTGTTATGGATAACCATTTGGGTTCTGGATCTCAGCTCCCATATTTACCTCTATTTTGCCTTAGCCTACAAGGGAGTGGAGGGTGTTCATCAGATAGTGTAGCACCAATGTGATATTTACAGCATCTACAGTGGTCATGAATGTCCCAGTGCAATTCTGAATCGTAAAATACAACAGACTCTCTACGTGCGTGGAAGACAGAATCAAAACATTTATTCAGACACCAGAAAGCTAAATCCATCATAGTAACAAAAATACACAACACAAATACACAATAACAATGCAGAGGACAACAACATCCCCAAGCCTTCCTCTTGCTAGGCTTCCCACAAACCAGCTCCATTAAACAAATCACAAACAGGCTCTTTCACTCACACTAACCAGCTGATTGCATCCTTCCTAGCTCTGACTGCTCTCATGACTAAATTTCCCCTCAGGTCTGCTCTAGCTCTACCTCTTCCTGCACTACCCATTCAGCAAACTCCAACCACCACAGGCTCCATGTGACTTAGGCTTCCATGTGACTTAAGCAGGTCATATGGCCTATTAATTAATAGGAAAGGTCTTCCCATTTAAATTACCATTACAGATAGGGACAACCAAAAATTGACTTTTTCCTTGAGTAATAATATATTATATATAAAAATTGCTTATAGTAATATACAATGTAATGTATAATATAATATAGTAATATGTAACCTGGTGAGATATATAATAATAATATACAAATATTTATATATATTTATATGTGCTAGGTACTCTACCAAGTAGTCTACAAATATTATCTCACTTGATCCTCACAATAACTCTGCAAGGGAAATGCTATTATCCCTGTTTTACAGAAGAGGAAACTGAGGCAAACAGAAGTGAAGTGACTTGCCCTGGATTATGCAACTAGTAAGTGTCTGAGGTTGGATTTGAATTCAGATCTTCCTGACTATACTATGCCCAGCCCTCTAGCTACTGCACCACCTAGCTGTCTAGAGTATAGCACCGCACCCTAATTCTATACCTGTCCATATTCAGAAGCATCATGGCATGGTAGATAAAGAACTATCATAGAAGCCAGAAGATTATGGATTCAAGTCCTACTTCTGACATGTACTGGCTTTTAGCTTCTCAGTGCTCTAAGCCAGTAGTCTTCAAAGTGTGATTTGAAGACCCTTAGAGGTCTTTTCAGGGAATACTTGAGTCAAAATTCTTTTTATAATAATTCTAAGATGTTTTAATTCTTGATAGTAAATGTCAATAAATATAACCCAAATAAACAAAAGCTCTTTGGAGTCTTCAATAATGGTTAAATGTGTGAAGGGGTCCTAAGACCCTTGTTCTAAGCTATTCACTAAGATTGTTAAGTTGCAAAAAATGTACGGACCTGAAATGGCAGAAGGAGTTTCCTCACCTGGCAATTTCCTAGACCAATAAAATCTCAAGTTCACTTATTATCTCTGTCCTGATCTACACCATACAGGAATAGGGCTTCCCCAGAGGTGAAGAAGCAGACTTCAGAGAACACCTAAATGCCCTTGTGAACTTTGTCAGCGTTCTCCATTTACCCCACACCCAGCCCCAACCCTGCCCCATATGGGGAAGGTTGCAGCCAAAAGTCATAAATCCCTGGTAAATGACAGCTTATTTTTTTTAGCCAAGGAGAAACCAGATGATGCCGAGGGTACAAAAGTCAGAGAGGAAAACACTTCCTGCATTAACACCTTCATTACAGTATGTAGAAATCAAGGCTTTTTTTCTTGACTATGCTCAAACACTCCTTCATGAAAAGAAATGGGAAATGTTGGATTTGGAATTTCAGCTTCAGATGTATTTTTGAGATCAGAAAGGGCCCAAATAAAGTAGTCAAGTATATTCAGCTTATCACTCAACCTGGGGAAGGAGCCTTGTACTTTAGATTGATAAGTGATAGCAGTGATAACCTAACACTCTGTATAGCAGTGCCTGCTGGCACATTTGCATTTCCTCTTGAATGGAGACTGGGAGAGATCCAGCCACAGTTTAGTGGAAGAAGACTATTTATTTTTATCTAATTGCTTTAATGAGCAAAAGATCATCCGGTTCGACATGGGTGTTAACTTGCAACTTGAGACTTTTATAAGGGAAAAAAACCTTAAATTCTTTTTAAATTCTGCTTTTTTTCTTTTCTGTTCTATATGTTTGAATTTCCTATCTACCAAAAATATGCTTTTTTTTCCCATATCTATATTTTGTGCCAGTGGATATGGTAACTAGAGTCATTCGAGGCTGTCAGCTTTTGCCGCATCAGGCATATCCAGTAGAAAGCAGACTCTGGAGAGTAAAGTCTGATGTACTTTTGTTCAGCATCATAGTGCCTAGGATAGTGCTTAGTACATCACTGTTAGTGGTGCTTAATAACTGCATGCTAACTGATTAATTGGAAGGCAGCTAGCTCGTGAAATGGGTAGAACACTGGGCTTGAAATTGGGAAGACTCATCTTCCTGAGTTCAAATCCATCCTCAAGACACTTACTGGTGTGTGACCTTGGGCAAGTCACCTAATCCTGTTTGCCTCAGTTTCCTTATCTATAAAATGAGCTGAAGAAGGAAATGGCGAATCATTCTAGTACCCTTGCCAAGAAAACCCCAAATGAGATTACTTAGAGTTGGACACACCTGAAAACTACTTAACAACAGTAACAATTGATTAATTGATTGAATCACATGAAAGTAGTTTGAGCTATAGCATCCCTTCTTCCTGGACATATCTACGATGGGGTTTCAGTCAGAGTGGTACAAGCGTGGGCCAAGGGGCCATTTGGTTACTATATTTAGGTATATGAAATATATTTAGGAGGCTAATATTCATCTCCATTACACAGAGAATACCAAATATAATTTAATCAGAGTGGAGAAATCTCAGTGGGGGAACTCCCTGTAGATTGCCACCCACCAATCTGTAATTTAGTAGAGACATCCCAGGGAGTTAACTGAGGCATAAAGAAATTAAATGAGTTGTCTGGGTCATCATGAGATCCTAGATTTAGAGCTGAAAGGGGTCATTTAGTCCAGCCAGTCTCACAGCTAATAAATATCAGAGATAGATCCACAGATCTTAAGAGTCAGAAATAGGATTGGAACCCATTTGCTTGGCACCAAAGCCCGGCACTCTCTCCACCCAACCAGACCACCTCATAGTAGAGAAAATGGGTTTAAAATCATATCAGAAAGATTTCAGCTGGTTATAAGGAAGAACTCATTAGCAGAGATTCTTAACCTTTCCTGTGCCATGGACCCCTTCAGACCTTTGGCAATCTGGTGAAGCCTATGTACTTTTCCTCAGAATAATGTCTTTAAATAAATTTCAGTTAAAAGTTTTTGAAAACAATAATTTTTTTTCTTTCTCCATCCAAGTTGATAAACCCCTGAAATCTGTCTGCAGACTTCAGATTAAGAACCCCAGGCTTAGATATTTAGACATTTGTCTTTGACCTAAAGACAAAGAACTCAGCCATTTCCAAGATCCCTTCCAGAACTAATAGTGTATTTATTTCATAATTTCTTGACATCCCTCACAGTTCTTTTGTGGTTCAGTGGAAAGAATGTTCAGTTTGGAATCTGAAAACCTAGATATGAATCCTGACTCTACTACTGTGACAAGCCTTTGGGCCTCAGATTTCCTGTCTATAAAATGAAGGACTAGATGACCTGTGGTCCTTTATCATTCTCAAGCTATATAATTCTATGGTCTTTTAAGATTTAATAGCTTAACTTCTTAACTTTAGTAGCTTCCCACCAGAATGAAATTAACATTTTCCTTTGAGCGGGAATTAAAGGCTATCTTCCTGATGAATGTCCTTGACTTACTATAACATTTCTTTTCTATATGGGCATTAATAAGTGCACCAACTGGAAAAGTATAGCTAGCTGGCACCGTAGGAAGAGTGTAGGCCTTGGAGTCAGGGAGACCTGAGATCAAATTCTTCCTTAAACACAAACTGTATGACCCTGGGCAAGTCACTTAACATCTGTGTCTCAGTTTCTTTAACTCTAAAATTGGAATAATAACAGTGCCTGCCTCACAGGGTTATTGTGAGGATTGTTAAGATATGCAAAGTTTTTGCAAACCTTTAAACACTATATACAGAATTTATATTATTACTAAATAAAACTTTTCAGATATTCCATATACTCAAGGTTTATGTAATACTGCACAGAGAATTTTCATGGGAATGAAAGCTAGATAAGAACAGTTTCTGTATTTGTCATACACTTGTTATGTGGAAATATGCTTGATTTTTATTTTTCATTCCTTGTCTTTATGTTTTGCATAAACCTTTTCTCCCATTTCTTTTTCAGTCAGATGTCATGGATCAGAATTTGTTAAATTTCCTTCCAGAACAGGAACATTCAGAAGTTTATAAGATACTCTCTTCTCATATGCTTGTGACTGACTCTTCCTCTCCAGAATACTTAAAGTGTAAGTTTGGTTTTACTATTGGAATAGGATTTTTATTTTTGAAAAAGTGATATCTCAAGAATAGTTTCAGAAAGAAAAACTGATTGCAAGAATCATCACACTGCATAACAGGTTTCTTTTGTGGCCCTTAGAGATATAGCTCAAGTTTAAAGCAAAAGCTGCCATTTGATGAATTATGAAGACAAAACAAAGTGAGAGATGTTCTTTTTGTCAGGGTCTAATGGTACAGACCTGGAGTCCCTGCTACTAGGGAGCCTGAAGGTGGTGTTAAGCCTGATGAGGTTATGTTGGGCTAAAGCTAATAGATGTCCCCACAAAGTCTGGCACAAATGTGAGCCCCTGGGTGTTTGGAGGGTCACCAAACTGCCTAGCGAGAGGCAAACTGGCCCAGATTGGAAAAAAACGGGGCAGGTTAGAACTTCTCTGCTAATCAGTATTACGATGAGGCCCCTGAGTAGCCCCCCCACTCTTCTAAGAGAGACCAAGAAAGAAAAGAAGGAATAACTAAGTAAATAAATGTTCGTTTTTTTTATTTGAAATAGGAGAGAATTTGGCTTAAAAAAATCACAACTTTTCATGTTTAACAAAAGAATCTGTTGTGTGAAGCAGAGATTCTGTTGGTGATAATTAATTCTAGAAAACTTAACTCTATTCATCTTGCAAGGCCAAACAATTACTGTGTCTATACAATGTAAAACATCTGGATGAAAAATTGAAAAATTCTATCAAAAATCCAGATGCTTTGTCTACATTATGCCAAACATCTGAATATTGAAATACATCCGGATTTTTTTTAAGTAGTTTTTTGTTTTGTTTATTTGTTTAAAATCCAGATGTCTGGCAGCATGTAGAATAAAAGATGATATCCTGATTTTTTTTTCAGGCCAGTCTTCCCATTTAGAAGGATTTTTGTCCCCATAGACACAGAGGGCAAGACCTTAAGTCCTTAATGAAATGTCTGTCATTTAGTGAAGCACATTTATAAGGGTAGCAATGATTCTTTGCCCATGTTTTCAAGTTTTAACCCATTTTCCATGACAATCTATTCTGTCATCCCTCTGTACTTCAAAGCAGGAAAAATTAAAAAAGAGAAAGAGAGGCTTATGTGAGGAGTTTACTTTTAATATACCATACAAAAGCAACCACGGCTAATCTATGCTGACATAATCAGCCGCAGAAATTTGTGAGCAAATCAAGACTAATTGTGTCCAAATGTGGGATATGAGATGTCTGTGAAGTTTAGAAGGAAAAACCTATACAGCAAAGGTTATAAACAGGGTCTACCAGTCAGTCATAATGAGAGAAATATCCTGGCAGTGTCTGAGCAGACTAAATTCACGTAGGAGTTTTCACAAAGACACCACTTGTTTAGTCTAGTTTCTGTGTAATGCTCATATCTCCTCTCTCCCTTCCTTTTCTTTTTAATGATCCAGCTGACAACGATTTAGAATTTTATTGTCATCTTCTCAGAGGCAGTTTGAACCCAAAGGAATTTCCAACATATGAATACATAAAATTTGTAGGAAATTTTCGGTCCTACAACAATGGTAAGCTTTAATTGTCATATCCATGTTTTGGTGCCTTTTATCATGCAAACGTGCACATCGGGGCAAAGGAATAGCAGGGTACAGAGGAGGGAGAATGTATTTTTCAGATTTTGGCTTGAATTGTAGAGCCCTTGAAATACATTCTTCTATATATAAAAAGTACCAGCATCTTGACAGGAACATGCCCCCACATTGATCTGTGCCGGTTCCACGGTCCCACTGAAATTCAGGTTATTTATTTATTTATTTCTGGTTGATAAAATAATCATGCACTTTAATAGAAACAACTCATGGTTAATAAAAAACAGGCTTTTAGCCTGCATACACACTTGGGCTTAAATAGTCCTTTTTTTTTTCCACTCAAACATCCAGAAACTTGGATTCTCCCTTTTCTCCCCTTGTAGTGAAATGTTTCAGTCCTTATGGCTTAGTAACATAGACTGAATTGACTTAATTTTCTTTCTAAATAGGTAGAGGGAAATATATTGTTTTAGCAATCTCTTAACACACGCATAGTGTGCACAGTCTGAACTTTAAGATCCAATGGCATTAGCATGGCTTCCGTCTAACAGAATCATAGTGGGTTAGTTTAGTTAATTTTTATTGACTGTGACAATAAGTTCAGAGTTCAGCAAATCAGAAACAGCAAACATCATGACTAAAGCTGTTATCTGTGTGTGTCATTTCCATTTTGTGTCCATCCCTCTCTGCTTTCCTCTTCTCATCTCCTCCCCTCCTCCCTATGGCGTCAGATAGACAAAGCATCTGAATGCTTTTCAGTTTTTCATCCAGTGGGATGATTAAGAATAACAAATCTCTTAAAATAACCTTTAATAATCTAGAACAATAAACTTTAATTTCTGAAAAGCAGGCTATTTGCCTGAATTTACCTAGTTAACTGCTGCTTCAATTATATACTTCAGTGTATCTGGAGAATGCTAATCTTCAAAACAGATGTATAAACCCCCAAATTTATTTTCACTTTTGACCCAAGTAAAATTTGAACCCAGGGTTCTTTTGAGTGATCTAAAATGCCATTGGATCATGGATCTAGAGCTGAGTGGGTCCCCAGAGGCAACTAGTTCAGCCCCTTCATTTGACAAATTAAGAAACTGAGACTACAGAGTTTAAGTGACTTACCCAAAGTCACACAGGTAATAAGCATCAGTTTTAGGATTTGAACCTAGGTTCTCCGACTTCAGAAACAATATTCTTCCCACCATGCCAGTCTTCTTTCTCATCAAACATTACAGTTCCCTATTTAGAGAGTTTTGTTTTCTGACCATTTGGGGAAGTAGAGGAGCTTCATTTATTGATCAGTCAACAAGCATTGCTTTTTATATGTGGACATTGTGCTAAATTCTCAGGAAATTGATAAAAATGAAAGACAGTCTATATCTCCTCAGGTAGCTTACATTCTACCAGGATATTTACTGTTCTATAAACCTCACCACCAAACTAGAAACTTTCCACTTTTTTCCTAAAACATCAAAAGGGAAAGGAAAAAAATAGGGATTTTTAGCAGGAAAAAAGTAGGGAGGAGGGGAGAAGATGAGAAGAGGAAAGCAGACAGAGATGGACACAAAATGGAAATGATTTGGCACACAGATAATGACTTCCATCATGATTTTTGGTGCTTCTGCCTTGGTGAACTCTGAACTTATTGTCATAGCCAATAAAAGTTAACTAAACTAACCCACTGTGATTCTGTTGAACCAAAGCCACACTAATGCCAATTTCGTCAGTCAATAGCAATATCTTCTATTTTCCATAATATTTGCATATATTTATGTGCTTAAAAGGCCCTAATAGAAATATGTATATGTGTGTGTATGTGTGTGTGTGTGTGTGTGTGTATACACAATATGAATCTGCTGCAGCTATTTTCAGTTGCTCTATTCAGGGTCTGGTACATATGTTTGAACTATGCAACTTTATAGTTTAAATACAGTTTAAATATAGTAATTAGGAATATTGCTAAGAGAGCTCTATTCCTGACTTTTCCTGGTTGCCTTTGCCCCCAACTGGGGTCAGAGGCAGTACCAGTTCAGAATAGAGCCCTCCTACCCTTTAGCTTCAGGGGTTGTGAAAATGGAAGCAGCAGTCTATCAACCAAAACAAGTCTGTGGACAGTTAAGACTCAACTTACCTTTACATAGAACCATGACCCAAAATTGACTAGTCAACCCATACAATCTAGCAAGCACTTACTAAGCACTTGCTGTATGCAAAGCACTGAGCTAAGAGCTGAGCATACACAGCCAAATGAAATATAAGCTCCCACCTTCAGGGAGCTTATATTCATTCTGCTGTACAGTATGTATAGATAGAAGGTCCTGTTGTTATCACAGCCTTCTGTTACTTGAGCCTTGAGTCTACACCATTAAACCGAGTTGTGATTTGTTTTATTTCAGACATGTAATTCACTGGCATAGGGAGCCTCCAATGAGGAAATCTCCTCTACCAAAGCAGCTCAGCAGCTATTTGTCACTTTGTCATCTTAGAAAGTTGCCCAGGACATTTAGAGGGGAAGCAATTTATCCCAGGTTACCCAACCAGTATATGTGAGAGGCAAGATTTGAACCCAATCCTGGGTTCTTACCCATTAAGTTAAGGGAAGTTCTACTTTGTTTTTCCAGTGATTTAAGCTAGCCATATATGTCAGAGACAGGACCTTAACTCTTGTATTTCTTGACTCTAAAGCAAAATCTATTAAATGCACCATGACTGCCCCTCCATCAGTTGTGTGTGACAGCAGGAAAATGTTCACCAGCAAATAGACACCTGGGAAAAATAGTCCCCACTGAAACACACCCTCCCTTAACAGTAGCATCTCTTCCTCGTCCTTAGGTTAACATCTTTGTTGGTCTCTCACTAATTGTTGGTCTGAGCCCCTAAGAGGACAATTTGAATTTTAAAGAATTTAGAGAGGACTTTGAAAAAATAGATGAAAACCTGGATATTTTTGCAACACTGACCTTCTTTGATTGTTGCTGTGAAAAGTAAATTTGCAGTGAAGGATGCTATATTCTATATCAAAAATGCAAGTAAAACCAGCATTTGATCAGTCTAAGAATTAGTAGCACATAGTTTCATTTAAGAAGTAAATTTTATTAAATTTAAAATAGTTTTAATTTCTTTTTCAAATTGTTTTAATTTATTATTATTAATTTAACCTTTTCTCCACTGTTTCCCACAAAATGTTGGTCCAACTTTTATGTAGATTAACTTAAAGTGAGCTTTTTTCCAGTACTATTTATTCTGTAATAACAATACACTTAACTTAACTGTACTTAACTTTTTGCATGATTATTTGAGCAGAGAGACAGTGCCATCAGCTAGGGGAAATCAGAAAAAAAGTGCATCAGCAGAGCATTGAAGGGAATTAAGGAATTCTGAGAGGTAGAGATGTATTTCGGACATGCAAAGGCATGGACGTAAGAATTTTGTTGTTGTTAAGTCATTTCTGTTGTGTCCAACTCTTACTGATCCCTTGGTGGTGGGATTTTTTGGACATGAGATGGAATTTGAAATTTAGAGAAATAGTATATTCAGTTGAGACATGAAATGTGTGAAGGAATGCTGGTTAAATAAGCTGGAAAGGTAAACTGGAAGCAGATTGGGAAGGGCTTTGAATTCCAAGCTAAAAAGTTTCTATATCCTAGAGGTATTAGGAAACTACCAAAGGTGCTTTATCAGGACAGTGACATAGTCACATTTGTCCTTTAGCGAGACTAACCAGTGTTTTTTAGAAACAAGGGAAAGGATTTCTATACTAGGCTAGCGTGCTTACTTAGGTCCACGTTAGTGGTAGGTTTGGATTGAGTAGGGTTTGGACCAAATCAGTCTCCAGATGTATAAAGCAATAGATTAATAACAGAGATGAAAATAGGAACAAAGGATAAAGTTACCTAAGTTCAAATAGACCCCATGCTTTACTCAGTCCCTGCTCCAATTCTCAGGTCAATGAAATGAAGCTGTTAGTGGAGACAAAGTGAACTGCCCTTCCAGAGTTCAGAGTATTTGAAGGGAAACTCCACCCTGCCTCTCCTTCCTCCTAGTATTTGTTAGAGTGATAAGAAATCAGCTTCCTTTGCTACTCCTTAAATTAAACATAATAGAGAAAAATTAAGAGTCAGACCACCTTTAGTTGGAAGTGGCTGAGAGTCTTGGTCACTGTGCATCCAATGAATATTTTGTTGAATAAAGCAAAGAACTGAATAGTTATTATGTAAGCCCTCTATCTATAAAAACCCCTCTGTAGAGTTTCTGATTTCCCATGCCCCTTGGGGAGTCCCAGGTGACCGCAAAGGAAATCCTGAGATCATCACAGGGTACTGATTTACATTCTAACACATACACACATTTTTAGTGACCCTTTCTGATTTACCTTCTATCTGGTCTAATGTAAACAGTTTTTTAAAGCTTTTTCTTAAGGTACTTGAATAACGGCAACATTTTGGGGTGATGTGGGGGTGTCCAAACTTATGATTTCATCCAAATAGGCAACTCTCAGTAAGGAAACTCCCTTCACCAGTGCCAGTCTTCCATGGTCCTACAATAATGGCTTAAGGGGTTGCCTGGGGGCACTGAAAGGTTAAAGGAGTTGGGTTGAGGAGGGGGAGAATCACATGGCCAGTTTTGTCAGAAGCAGCAGTTGAGCCCAAGTTTTCTTGCCTCTTAGGCTGACTTTTTCTCCAACATACCACACTATGTCTTATCATAATCATATTATAGCCCTTGAAACAGCATAGTATATCCCAGATGCAACCATGAATTGATAGGAAAATCTTAATGAACCCTGGCATGTATGTATATGTGTATATGTATTTATATGTGTACCCATATAATTAAAGAAAAGCTACCTACTGTATAATTGGCTGATAAGCTATACAGGTTGAATCCTTTGTAAAATTACATTTCCAAAATCTCATTAAGATGATGCTGAATTTCCCTATGGAGTTTGCTGCCATTTTTCATGTTTTAGACATTTTCAGAGAAATGCATAGGCTTACTTTTGGATACCTGAAACTTATTTCATTGGCTGGGTTTCATTTACTCTTTTCTCAAGTTGATACTGTGTTTGCCTGAAAAAAAAATGTGTTGAATAATGTGTGATTTTCTTTGGAAGGGGTGTGGGAAGAGTGCTACTGTTGTGAACATTGAAAGTGGGAAGTTTAAAGATGAAAGAATTAAGTTTTTTAGAGCCCATTTTACAAACCAAAAACAAGATGGTTTTCTTTGGACTAGGAAAAACATATTCTACATTGTTCAGTGGCTGAGATTATTGAGTACCATTCCGGGGTGATCCTGAACTATGGAGCAGAAAAAGAACAGTATCTCGACCAAGAGTTCTCATTCTGAGGTCCATGAACTTTTAGAAAATTTTGATAATTATATTTCAATACAATTGGTTTCCTGCTAATCCATAATATTTTATTTTATGCATTTAAATACTTCAGCCTGAGAAGTCTTCTGTAAACATCACCAGTTTGACAGATGTGTTCATGCACATGCAGGAAAGGTCAAGAACCTCTGATAGAGAATATTCCTGTATACTTTTTTCTTTTAGGTCTGCCCCTTCCACCTTAGTGTCCTCCTCTTAGGCACCTAGTACCTTTTGTTCTATTTCCTTACCTTAGTGCCCTTTCTAGACCTTGCTTCCCTGGAAATACTCCAAACTCTTTTCATCTCCATCTCCCCATTATAGATCACTTTTTAGAGTAATGTGATCCAATGGAAAAACCTCTGGATTTAGAGACAAAGCATTTCGGTTCTATTTTTGCCTCTGCTACTTATTACCAGTGCAACCTTGGGCAAATCACATGACTTTGCTAGACCTCAATTTCCTTATTTGTAAAATGAGGAGATTAGACTAGATGACCTCTGAAATCTATTACCTTGTAATCCCTTGAGGACCCTTTCAGGTAATGGGGGGGAATAGAAGGGGAGAAAATCTTTTCAATCAGTGTGAGCTAAACTATTAATGGGTGATTGCTACTTACTCTGTTACTTCTCCCAGATAACATTTTAAGTTTAAAAAAAGATCTTAAAATAACTTCCAACACTTTGTCAGCATCAGTGAGAGAAATTTGGACTTAGGAAGACCTTCACATGACTCAGAAATCACCATGCAGATAATTCTCTATCTACTTCGAAGGGCTTCCCTGACAAGTCAGAGGTTTTTTTGATTAGTATTCAGAATACCCAGCAGGATGCTAGGTACCTAGAAATGCACACTTAACATGAATTTCAGCCAGGAGTCAGGAAGGGGAAGTACCTTCGCTTGAGTTACCCAGACTGATTTATTCATTTGGACAGTTCCAAATTCAGCAGGTAATTGTGCAAGTCTTCCTCCCACCCACCCAGTTCTGTTTGACTTCTAGCTGTATCAACATAACAGCCATTGCTCAAACACTTTAGCAAAATAGAGCTTTCTCTTACCCCAGTATTTGTACATGTTGGTCACTCCTTGGGAAAAGCACTTCATCATCTGCCACAGATGTTCTAAGAGAAAGGTTAGGGGAAAATCTCTATTATTTTTTAACTAGGATTTTTCATAAATATGAGAAGTGCATTTTTTTGTTTATCTGGAAACAGAAAGAAATTCCTCTTTAATTAAAGATTTTCCATTTTTTATAAAATTTCAAGCTAAGCCAGTCAACGTAAAACTTCTTAAAAAAATATAAGCTCGATCTGTAGCCACATCTCCCTTCATCTTCATTTATAAAGATTGTCTTTATTCTTCATGACATCTGTGTTATAGAGGCGAACATTAACCACTTGCCTGGACAAGTGCTTTTTGTTCTGTCTTCCTGAAATAGGTTTGAAATAAAATTATCTTGGCCTGAGCTACCTAGTTGCATTGCCCAACAGAGAAAATACTACATCTATTGAAGAAACATCCTTTCTCATTCCCTGCAATGTCTTCTGAATCATAATTGGTGAAGTTTTTCATTCCATACCACAGTCCTTTTTCCCATCTTGCCCCTCCAGCCAATCTTGTTCCACTTTATTTGGATGGAAATGATTGGATTCTTTTTAAAGGGTTGATAAATTTTGATTTAACATGCCCTAATAAGTTGACAAAAATTGTCAGATGATAACATTATGCCAAAAAGAAGGCACTCCTTCATTATGTCTCTAATCCTACTCCCTCAGAATTGGAATCAAATATTTGTCTGTCTGAGATCCAAAAAGCAGTATTTCAAAAGTGTCTGGTATGGTTCCAAATAGGTCACCCTCAGTAAACATTCCCCTCCAGGCTGTCCAGAAACCACACACCACAGTATAAAAGTTTCCCTGCCCTCATTTTACCTACCAGTTTCTAACCACACACCCAAAGTTGAAATTCATATCTGGCAAAATTTAGGCTTTTCAACTTATACAGCACTCAGGTTTCATGTTTCATGGGATTTATTAATAGAAATAAATAACCTGATGGAGGTTGCTTCATTTTATGATTTTGGATAATCTCTCTTTTTTTCTTAACTGAGTTGTATTTTATTGAGATGTCTTAGGTAAAAGAACAAGTTGGCCATTGTGCCTGACCACTCTGCGGTTGAAGATTTAAATCTGGCAGCCAGTAGAACTATCTTCATAGGTGTTTCCAACCCCATTTATTAGTGTTCCTAGAAATGAGAAGCAAAGAGCGCCCTCTAACTTTATGGAGAAGTTTCTTTTCCTTTCTGTCTCAAGTACATAGTCTGCAAGATTTGTTATTTGAAGAGTTTAATATCATCATCCAGAATAGACTGTGATCAAAAGTTACTATCTTGCTGTACACAATCCTAAAATATCCTAAGCTCTTTACATAAAAAGATGCTATGAAAACTGAGCAAATTAAAATTAGAAGGACATATATATTGCTCATCCAAGTATCTTCCTGCTTTCTTTCCCTAGATAATGGACCCATTCTATATGTGGCATCCCTGTTGTTTCTAGGATAAAATACATACTTCTCTGTTTGGCATTTAAAACCCTTCATAAACTGTCTACATTCTTGCCATCCTGAATTCCAGATGAATCTCCCTCACAATCTGTAGTCCGGCTAAACTGACCTATTTGGCCGTGTGATAGCAAAAACCCAGAAAATGTAGGGAGTGGCAGGTTTTTAAAATGATCCTAAAATTCCTTATGAGAAATAATTAAGATCAATAAGCATTAGCCAAAACAGACTCCATACAATTTTTGGTCTCTCACTCATCATCCTCTTGTCTCTCTCTATGCTAAAGAAGTATGGGAAAGGAGAGAACAAAAATTACCTTGGCATGTCAGACAGCCCCCGTCGGCCAGAAATGGGCTATGTTATTTTGCTGATGTCCTCTACAAAGCCCAATAACCTAGCTATTCATAATGCATTCAACTGAGCATATTGTAAAGAGGGAAAAGACAAGACAGAAAATTGTACTTAATTAGTGGGAGATGATTCCTCATGAATGCACAGAAGATTACTTTTCCGTGAAAATTTCATAACGTGGCCTGAACTGTTTGAACATTTGTCACAAATGGGAATTTATTCTTCCTTTAGCAAAAAAAAAAATAGTGTATTGTTTCTTGTCATTTTATCTAAACTAAGTCTTTCACAGAAGTACACCTGCTTCGTGTGTGTGTGTGTGCGTGCGTGCGTGCGTGTGTTTTTGTTCATTCAGGAAAGTGCTGATAAAGTTATTTGTCTTTATCCTTATAGGCTATTAGCTGTTACCCTACAGCTGTTGTATCCAATTCATCACATACAGGCCATCTCTGATCCGAATACATAATTGTTTAGTCTTAATGTAAGATACAATAAAATGGAAGGAAGCCAGAAAATCACCATTTCTCTTCACAAGCTGTTAAGCAGCAGTTTTAAAATATCCCATTCCAATTTTTGCCCTCAGGTTCCACCTTGTATTCCTTTAGCAACAAATCCCCAGACGACCTAAAACCTCTCCTATCTAACCTCTACCCCTAACCTCTCCAACCTCCTATCATTGTTGATTTGGGGGTCCTCCATTATTTGACTTATGTAAATGATAAATCTTAGACCTTTTGGGTTACTTCAGTCAGCTGGTGATGGAGCTAGTTAGGCTTCTTCCTTCAATGAAAGTGTCCCCCTGGTCCAAAGAAAAAGGATCGTATTCAGGTAAAAGAATAGTGGTAGAAGGCATAACAGGAAAACCTGAGCTTTATAAGTTCTTCCAAAGGTGTGATCTTTAGGTTGGAACAGAATACCTGCCTTCATCTATAGTACTGGTATCAAACCTTCTGTGCTCAAAGGCTGTACCAGAAACTCACAACCTCTGATAATAAAAATGAAAATTAGAAAGCCCCCAATATAGACCTGGTCACAAACTTTGTCTTCTGAAGGCCATGAAGGATTATTATAAGATTAACCATGGAGTGGAGGGGTTTTTTTTTTTGGTCTAAGCAATTGTCATGGACAGACAGAAAAAGACCCACATTTGAAGTAAGCAGGAATTGGAGTAATTCTGTATCTTATTTAGAGGAAGAAAAAATAAATTTATGTTAACGAGCCATCTAATAATCAAAGACAGCTGGTGAATTATCCAGATAATTGTCTGAATTCTTCACCCAGCTTTGAAAGTAGTCAAAAGTCCGATCACACCAAGTTCCTTTTCACTTGTTGGCTAATTCCATCAAAGGCTTGGGAAAGCCAGATATCTTTTTCTCCCCAAAATCAAAGAAAACTAGATTTTTTTCCCCCTTTATGTCAAGTTAGATAATTAAACCTCTAATTAATACTCCTAAGGTGATTTAGGGACAAAGGATGCTAGAAAAGTTTTTTTAAGTGATAAATATGATTAAATCTTGGTGTGCGGATTATTTCTGTGTTTATCTGTAGGATATATAAGGAGACTGCTACTGTGAGTAAAAACATTTCAAAGGCAATTTGCAAAATGTTTGAAGTAATTCGTTAAGTTTCATTGCTGATTTACTATCATCCCTGATCAAGTTTAAATTGTCCAGGCAGAATCTTATTTAAAGGAGTTGTGTTTTGTCATTCCCATTAATAAAAGAACTTTATCAGATCTATAGCTATGCATAGATCATTAAACTTCCATAACTGAGCTTGGAATTTCACCTGAAAAACCCTAGAACTTTAAAATCCCCACTGGATGAAGGAACTCCTAAGAATGGAGCAGGGAGAAGGAGAGCATGGCCAGAATCAAACCATGCCTGCATCTGCTTTATTTCCACTGCCCAATTCACATCCTCATGTGAAGTGGCATTTATAATAAGAGGAAATGACTAGCAGGGGCAGATGTTTCCTGTTTCCTTTTTCTTTCCTCCTTTCCTCACCCCCATCATATTATAGAAGAAAATCCTTGCTGACTGAGCAGGTAAACCCAGCATCCCAACTCCTATTTAAGCAGGACAGGTGGTTTAGGAAGCTTTTACTTAAAATCTTGGGGTTAGCACTCAGTCTTTGCACTCCCAAAAAGTGAAGGGAGGAGATACAAGGTTTCACTTACTATGCCATTGTTTAGCTAATCCTGTCTCTAGGAGGAGAATGTTTCACATCTGGGAATTTTTTTTTAAATATTATACAAAAAATGCAGATGCTCAAATCTGCAGTATGTTTCCTAATGTGCCTCCACCCCCACCCATAGGCTTTTTGGCTCAGTCTATAAAAGGATCTACAATGGTCTAAACTGATTAATGACAGATGTGAATTCTCTACAGGCCACTTATTTTTTATCTCTCACACATTTTGCTATTCTTGTTTTGAAACATTTATTGGTGCCTGTTTGAATGAATCCTGAAAGCATCTGTAATAAATTGGCTTTACTCATGTTAGTGAACAGAAGCCCATATTACAAAGCCATTTAGAAAGCATGAGCTAACAGCAGCAAATGCATAAAATAAAAATTCCTGGAAAGCTTAAAATACAAAGAGGGACTTTGAGACAATCCCCAAAATGTGCTTCTTTCTTATATAATACACAGTACATCATTGTCATTATTGCATAGGATCATAAATTTAAGGATGGAAATAGAGGACAAAAATAAGTATGTTTAGAAGAGGACTATGTAGGAGCTAGATCTGTGTTTCCATTTTCATAGGAAATGCCCCAGAATAGGAAACCCCTCTCTACAAATCTAAGTCACTACCTACTTTGCAATTTAGAGTCTTAAAAAGTTATCTAGAACACTTAGCAGCTAAGTAAGTGACTTACCCTGGGTCACACAGAAAACATGTATCAGAGTTAGGACTTGAACCCAGGTCTTTTTTGTTATGAGGCCAGCTCTCTATCCACTGTACCACACTGCCATCACAACCATGCTTAAAATTTGTAAATTCAGAAATATATTCTGTAGGACAGTATTGACTACAGTTGAAAAAAAAATTAAGCCCAATTCTAATGGCTTCTTTTAATGTAGAGGTGACCCTGAGGATATTTTCTCTAAAGTATAAACTTTGGTAGATTATATCATTCTAGAAAGAGTGTGGCCCCAGTAATGGTCTGAGTTTGTTTTCCAAGGACCAACCTAGATAAGTCCAGGCAGGCTCATCAAAATTAGTCTGGCTACTTCGTAGTAAAAATTTTTGGCCATGGTAACCCATAAAACAAAATAATATACTATTCTCTGTGTGGGCTTATAAAGAAGATAGCAGAGTATAGCCATGCTGTTATATAAGAATAGAAGCTTTTTGAGGGCAGCTCGTACATTACTTTTCTGTTGTATCTCTGACATCTAGTAGTGCTTATCAGTGAATAGACCTCCTGAAGAAGTAGCCAGGGGATGGTCCCTTTGATGAGGCATAGAAAAAAAATAATAAGGCATTACCTCACCCTAAGTGAGTTCCTTTAATAGACCTTGGCCCCTTTAGGCCTGCATCCTTGGTCATCTCCAGTCATCCTGAGGAATATCTGGTCACTGGATTCAGATGGCTCTGGAGGAGAAGTGAGGCTGGTGACCTGCACAACCCTCCCTCACTCAAACAAAGTCAAGTGCAAGTCATGTCATCATTTCTCTGAGGGCATGGTCTTCTTTGGCAACAAAGGATGAACATAATCATATAGTAGGTGCTTAATTTGTAAATAAATGCCAGTTGAACTTTGGATATGAAATTACTGTCCTTTCTCATATTTTAAAAAAAAAAAGCTGAGATGCCTCCCCCTAACACATGATGGTGGGAGTTTTAACTACATATAAATACTTCCACCTTTTTGAAGTTTTATGTGACCAAGAAATATTCAGACAAGGAAGGTGTGCTAAACCTTTAGCTTGCTTTCTCTCTCTCTCTCTTTCCAGTGCCTAGCCCCTCTTGTAACGGCTTTGACAATACAGTGACAAGGGCTTATCGCTCACCACTAGGAAAGCAAACATGCTTCATCGCAACTGTTCGTCTGGCCACACCTCAGTTTCTAAAGGCAAGTACCCTGTATGAGACCTTAGTCATGGGAGATGTTCAGAAACATTGCATGTTCTTGAACTTCCCACATCAGGACTGTACCCTGTCCCATTGTTCCCCACATCAGTCAAACTCTAGATAATCCAGTAAAGGATAGACAATTTAGAGAGATATCTGGGTTACAAAGTCACTGTGGATGGAACTCCACAGCCAGCTCAAAAGGTAGCATATGACCTGTCTCCTGACAACTGCTTTTATTTGCCTTTCTTTGTATCCCCTAATACTTAGTTTAGCACAATGCCTGGAATATATTAGGTACTCAGTGTATGCTTGTTTACTGACTGACTAACCCAATGATTTCCCATTTTTTAAAAAATATATCTTGTCTTGCTTCTTCCATTTGACATCCATTCTCCTAGGGAAAACATTATATAGTTTTGGGGAGTGGGATGGCAGGGAGGAAAGAAGAAGGAATGATAGATGGGGGAGAATACTTAGGAAAAAAGCTAAGTCCATAATCCAACTATGTCAAATTTTTGTTTCTAAGTCTCCCTTTCACTTATCACTTAGGATTTTGTCAAATATTCTCCTTTACTGTCACCCAGTTCCCATTCATAGCCAAATAATATTTTAAGACAGCAGTTGACTGAAGGCCAAAGTATAAAAATGTGTTTTTATTGGTCTTGTGGGTCTTAACCCCCAACCACACCTATATTAATAGCATTTATATAGTATTTTATGGTTTGCAAAGCACTGTGCAAGTATTATCTCACATTCTCCTCCCAACCACTCTGGGAGGTAGATGCAGTCATACTCTCTTCATTTTACAGAAGGGAAAACTGAGGTTGGCAGGGGTTTAAGTTACTTGCTCAAGGTCAATGTCACACAAGCTAATAAGTGTTTGAGGCTGGATTTGAACTCAAGTATTTCTGATCCCAAGTAAAATTTAATATTAATATCTTTAAGAGCAGGGATAAGAATCAAGTATATCAGGTTAGAAAAACAGAAATCTTTGACTCTTATGGAGTTATTTTGTCATATGAATGTTAATGTTGCATGAAATTAATATGGGGGGAGGGCAGACTAAAGGGTACATGACAGTGGATCCCTGAGTATTTTTCCTCATCCTGTGAAATAAATTTAGTGTCAAGGCATCCTGAAATTAGGTGCAGATGATATATTTTGTTGCAGCCAAACTTGGAGCCGTAAGAAGTTTCTAATTTCTTTATTTCTATCACCTGCTCTGTATCCTTCTGAAGCAGAAGCTGACAAAGCAGGATTGAGCATCTGGCATACTTCAGTAATGAACATTTCTCCTCCTGCTACAGGAAATGTGCATAGTTGAAGAACCTTTAGAGGAATTCACTTCAAGACATAGCCTGGAATGGAAATTTTTATTTCTGGATCACAGGTTTGTGAAAAATCAAAATATATTTTGATTGGGTCCTTTTCAATACTGTTTGTGTGAACTATTCTTTCCCTGAGAGAGGAAAGTAGGGAAGGATCATTTGCAGGAGAATGAAATCCTGGCTGTAAGAACAAACATTCCCACCTAAGTATGACACTAAGTTTCACTTTGACTTCATTCCCCGGCACTTGGATGCCTTTGTTGTATTTAGGGTCAGGCAGGACCAGAGGGAAATGAAGTGTTTGCCTTGTGAAGCATCTTTGCAGAGGTGGGAGATTTTTAAATCTAGTGTTCCTTCCTTTTTGGGTCTCTATAAAAGTTAAGGGGCAGCAGTTGACATTTCTTTCAGATGCTTTTTAAGTCCCATCTTGATTTTTTTCATTAATTTATATTTCATTAATTAATTTTAAGTAATTTGGTACAAAATACTAGACTTTTTTCCTCTCTTCATTTTGTTTTGTGGTTGGAGTAATTTGTTGTTTTTTCTGGTTTGTTTTGAGATCTTGGTTGCTGACTGATCCACTCTCTAACTCTTTAAATTTTATCTAGAGATTATACTTTTATTATTTTGTCCAGAATATACCCAAGGAAAGTTTTGCTCATTGATTCCCATGAATCTTTGGGACATGTGCCCTCACTTTGTTTCAGACTTTTGTAAAACTGGAAATTTTCATTTCTTTTTTGCCCTTAAGGACCTATAATGCTCTCGCCTGTCTTGAACATCAAATATCCTGAATACCTTGAGTTAAATAAAGGGCCCAGTCGAAAGTAGACTGACTATCTGTGTTTATTTCTTACCATCTTTCTTCAGAGCTCCACCAATCATAGGGTATTTGCCTTTTGAAGTGCTGGGTACTTCTGGCTACGATTATTACCACATAGATGACCTAGAACTCCTAGCCCGATGCCATGAACACTGTAAGTATGACTATTTAAACTTGGGGCAGTTTTCTGTGGCAGCTGTGGGCTCTATGAGCTCCAGCAGGAAATGTAGAATCCTGTGTCTTTTCAAGTCCATTCACCTACTGGTTTAATTTAGAGTATTGAGGGATTGTGCTTTCTTTAGAGTAGTCCTTAGAAAGATGGTTATATTTGGAGAAGTCAGTTGACTGTAGCATCAAAGCAATTCTCAGCTCTATATAGGAATAATTCATGTTGAATTTCCAACTCCGAAGTGGTTTCTTCCTGCCACGTACCATACTCCAAGTCCCATCTTGACTGTGCCTAGAGAACACAAATTAATGTGATTAATCAAGAAGGTAACATTTGCAGGGGTGGACAGTGGGAAAGGTGGGGGAGAAGAGGGTCACATAATGTATGTTTTAGAGCCAGATTGATTCGCATCATTCACTACTTTTGAATGTCAATTTCATGACTCTTTTCTGTTCAGTTAATAAATTATTTTTCAATGCGCTGGTTATTTTACCCATTGTTTATGAGTTTTGAAAAAGTAACAGTCTAAAGATTAATGCTAAATAAAAGAATATAATAGTCAACTTGTTTATCAAAACTACTATAACCTCTCAAATCTAATGCTTGTTGAGGGAATACCCTTAGGGATCCATCTAGATTAGCTATTAGAGGATTATGCTAATCTTAAAGCTATAAGCCATTTAGGTGCCTTTAACTTTGCTGACCTCCTTATCCTTTGCTCCTTGAAGACTTCTTTTTGATTTCTTCTAAGAGATTTTTGGGGTGGTTTTGTTTGTTTGTTGCATTGAGCTGCCTTCTGGTGGGATAGGAGAGCCTCGGTAGAAGCATAGATTAGGCATTCTTGCTCTCTTTAACCTACTTTTCAGTATTTTATGCTTCTCATCTAAACAAATATCACATTTTTCAAAAGATTACCTAGGATTTAAGTGGTTTTAAGTTTCTAGTGATTTATTCTTATCTGCCCATGTAAGAAATGTCAAATATTTGTTACCTGGCCCCAAGATCAAACATTCTTCCCTGTCCAATCCAGTAAATTGTCAGTTTTTCCATTCAGAGTTTATCCATAGATACCCCTGAGAATTCTCATTAGCAAATGGGATGACAGGATGGACAGATCAAAGCTGTAATGCAGGGCTGGGAGGAGGGGAGAAGAATTCACCTTCAAACTTTATTTTAGAGCTGCTTTGACTAAGTATAAACTGCTGACTGACAGCCACAAAATTAGTCCAAAGGTTGATAGCTGTCAGTTCTATTTTTGGGTCCAGTTCTTCCAGAGCTGCATAGAATCCTTTACCAGTCCCCCAATGTCTTCAAAGATAACTCTATAGAGATTGTGAGATTATGTTCCAGAAAATCTGGGGCTGTTTTTAAAATGTGGCTGTATCTGCCTGTAGTTGGGGAGCTTCTTAACTTTTTTAAGCTGTAGAAAAATCCCAGTTATTAATATTTCTACTTCTTAAGTCTGTGATCATATTGCTCTCTACCTAAAAATTTAAGGGAAGGAGATTAGAGGCATAAGCCATGTTTGATAGTCTCATTTTAAAAATCATTAGTTATATTTTTATAATAAAATTTAAAAGTGATCATTTTCACATTTTTTAAAATTTGTTATATGCAGTGTACATTTTCTACTAACAGTGATGCAGTTTGGCAAAGGAAAGTCTTGTTGTTATCGGTTTCTGACCAAAGGACAGCAGTGGATATGGCTCCAGACTCATTACTACATCACCTACCATCAGTGGAATTCCAAGCCAGAGTTCATTGTCTGCACACACACTGTAGTCAGGTACTGTAAATGCCTTTCTCCCTTGGATTACAGTTGATCAATCAGTGTTGTTTCTGGCTGTCTCTGTCACAATCAGTCAATCAGGCAATTTTTATTAAATGCCTATGGGCCAGACACTGTGTGCTGGGGAGGCAGAAGACCATTTCTTCCCTCAAGCAGCTTATAGTCTAATCTGCTGTGCAAATATATACCAAACACATTATGTACAGGATTAATAGGGATAATTAATAAAAGTACTAGAATTAAGAGGGGTTAAGAAAGAATTCCCAGAGAAAAATGGAGCTTTGATAGTTATCAGGTTAATTAAATAAGCCTAAATGACCCAAAACAGCTTTTCCATGAGCCCATGTACACACACACACACACCACACATACACATCTGAACATTAACTTCACAAATAGAAGATGGACCTGGGGAATAGAATGACTAGACTACAGCTTCTTCAGAAAAAAAGATACAGGGGTTTTAATAGACTGGAAGCTTATCGTGATGTAGCAGTCTAAATAAAAATAGCTAATGCTGTCCTAGAGTACGTTAAGAGAAGCATAGTATTTAGAAGGAGGAATTAAATTCTGCCTTGGTCAGGTTGCATCCTGAGTTGTGTTGAGTTCAAGGTACCATGTTTCAGGAAAAATGCACAAAGCTGAAGCATTCCTCAAAGAAGGCAACCCTGCCAGAACTGACTGGGAAACATACCAGAAAGGATTGGATGAGAGAACTGGGATGAGGGACTAGCCCATCAAAAAAGAAGACTTACAGAAGACTTGAAAGCTACAAACATCTGAAGGATCCTCATGTGGAAGAGGGATGAAGAGTTTATCTATTTGGTCCCAGAATTAGGAGCAATGCATAGTGGTTGCAGGTTAACAGATGTAAAGATAAGATGACATATTGTTGATTGTCAAGACATGAGACACTTCTTTCTTCTTCCTCCTGCCCCATCCCTCACCCAGCGGTATATAATTACCCATCCATACAGGAAAGACCAAATGGGTGAAGAATGTCTATTGCTTTCCTCTATGTCTATAAGTATGAGTGAGTGAGTGTGTGTGTGTGTGTGTGTGTGTGTGTGCGCGTGTGCGTGTGCATGTGCGTGTGTGTGCACGCACCTGTGTGTGTTGGGGTTGGAGGCAGAGAGAGAAATCTAGGATGAACAGATAATTGCACCTAAGCCCAGAGTTGAAAAGGGAGAGGAGATCTGACTACATTGCTTTCAGGAAATTCTAAAGTACTTTTACTGACCCCAATCTTCCCACAACAGCAAAGACCTATCTTTTCAATATAAATATTTTGTCAGTATTGTTATCCAGCAACAAGACTCAAACACAACTCCCCCGAAGAACTAAAACTGAGCATCACACCCAAGTCAATGGAAAGGAGCATGGTTTTCTGTGAGCAGGTTGCAACATAAAACCAAGAAAGAACTCTGAAGAAGAGAAGTAAAAAATGCCATCACAGAATTCTGTAAAATAAAGGAAAGATGGGACAGTCATGTGGTAAAAGAAAGGGATGGTAGATAGATAACCAGAGTGCTCTTCTGATAGCCTCACAATGTCAGGAGGAAGCAAGGAGGGTCTCTTTCACCTCTGGGGGCTATGGCAAAATTCCTGGAGGACATGGATGAAAATTACATAGGATGGGTTGTGTTATTATTATATTGGGATCATTATCAAAGGAATCTCCAAAATCAATGAGATCACAGATTTATATAAGTAAAGAAAAATATCCTTATATTTAGTTCTATATAAAACTGGACAGGATTGCCGTTAGCAATTAGCATGGTGACTAACAAAAAATAGTAGACAACTGATACTTGTTGACATGACTTTCCACTGGGAATCTTTCAGCAAAGGCTAAATGGCAACTCATTGAGGATGTTATAGAGGGCGTTCATGAGCAAACATGAGTTGGTTTACAAGATTCCCATATAGCTCTAGACTGAGTGATTCATATATATAATAATTTCCAAAGCTACCTTCCCCTTATGCATTGTCCTTTGCTTCAAATGACTGAACTCCTCCCTGATTTTTTTAAAGAAATTATTGTTTATTTCTTTTTAACATTCCTTCTGTTTTTCCAAATTTGGGTTCCCAATTCTCTCTCCATCCCTTCTACTTCTCCGCCACTGGCAAGAAATGTGATATCAATTATACACATGAAATCTCACAAAACATATCAGCCATGTTGCTAAATAAATAGCATTATGCTTCTGTCTATACTCAGAATTCATCAGTTCTCTCTGTCCCTGGAAGTGCATGGCATTTTTTATCCTAAATCCTTTCTAATTGTCTTGGACCACTGTATTCACAGTTGATTGTTATAATATTGCTGTTATTGTGTGCTATTTCTCCTGGTTCTGCTCATTTCACTTTGCATGAGTTCATTTAAGTCTTTCCAGGTTTCTCTGAAACAATTTTGCTCATTATTTCTTACGGAAAAATAGTATTCCATCCCAGTCATATACCACCAGTTGTTCAGCCATTCCACAATTGATGTACATTTCCTCGATTTCCAATTCTTTGCCATCACAAAAAAGAGCTATTATAAGTATTTTTGTACATAAGTCCCTTTACCTTTTCTTTGATCTCTTTGTGGTACAGACTTAATAGTGCTATTGCTGGGTCAAAGGGTATGCCAATTTATAACCCTTTGAGCACAGTTCCAAATTGTTTTCCAAAATGGTCACATCAGTTCACGATTCTACCAACAGTGCATTAGCTTCCCAGTTTTTCCACATCACCTCCAGTATTTGTCATTTTCCTTTTCTGTCAACGTTAGGCAGTCTAATTGGCGTGAGTTGTTTTAATTTGCATTTCTTTATCAATAGTGATTTAGGGCATTGTTCCATATGGTGATAGATAGCTTTGATTTCTTCTTCTGAAAACTACCTGTTCATATTCCTTGACCATTTGTCAATTGGGGAATGACTCATGTCTTTATAAATTTGACTCCTTTCCCTATATATATGAAAAATGAGGCATTTATTAGAGACATTTGCTGTAAAATATTTTCCCTCATTTCCTGCCTTCCTTCTGTTTTTGGCTGCATAGGTTTTGTATGTGCAAAACCTTTTTAATTTAATGCAATCGAAATTACCCATTTTATTTCCCTTGATCCTCTCTATCTCTTGTTTCTCCCTGATTTTTTCAATAGAACTCTTTGAAAGCTATGTTTAGGCTTTTGGGCCATTTTAGGGTATTATATAGTAAATTATTGCTTCACAGGTCTATGGTGCATATGTGTGTATTTTCTCTTCTTGCTCTCTATCCACTGCCCACCCTAGTACACATTTAGAGAAGAAAACTGAACCTACATTATTACGCTTTGAGAGTCATGCTGACACCTGAATGATACGGTCCTTGAAAGCTTCCACAGAAGAGGCTCCCATTCCAGTAGTCCTTAGGCCTGGGTTGTACGCATTCTTTTCTTCCTGGAATTTAGAGGTAGCCTCATGCATTCAGAGTTATTTAAAAGCATCGTAAATTGGAACACAGTTATAAGTAAAGTTCCATTCATTTTTTTCATGCAGCCTACAGAAATCCTTTAAGAACATAAATTGGTTTTATAAATCTAGAAAAGAGCACTTGACTGAGGAGAAGAAAAAAGGAAGAAGGATTGGGGAAAGCTTACAATTAACTTTGTCACTGATTGTTGTGAGAATTTGGGCAAGTTCCTATTCTTTAGTAAATGGAGTAAGAATATAAAAGAAATGTCAAATTTTGTAAAAGACTGACAGTTCTTGGTCCTTGTCAGTAATGAGGTGCTCGTATATCCTGGCCTTTCTCCTTCCATTCCTTCCTCCTTCATGATTTTAGAGTGAAAATTTTATCAAGACAAAACAGAAGGTGTTGTAAATGGCACCTCGGTGGCCTAACTTAAGAAGTGTCCAGGCACAGTAGGTAAAAAGCCTATAGCTCCTTCGATCTATTCATTTCAACCCTCAGCTAAATCATTACCTGTTGGCACAGCTGAATTGATCCATGTCAACCATTAAGAGAGTGAAAATGAATGAATTACTCTTTCTGGTGAATAGCAGTTTATTTGGCAAACAGGACAATAGACAGAGGAAAGAACTGTAGCTCTACCTTGATAATTCTAATATTATTTAAAGATAGATTTCTTTAAGGAATTTAATTACAAAATGCACAGACATCTACACATACACATGCATATGTATCTTGTGAAGCTACATTTAAATAAACAATTCAGCAGAGAACTGTTCCACCTACATAATCCACACTGGAATAGATAGGTGAAGCTCAGTGGTTTACAGCTCTGAGCCTTCGTAAACTAGAAATCATCTTTATTTTATTTTCTTAAGTTAGTAGAAGAAAGAGGTTCCAGACAGGATGGAAGGAAGAAGGAAAAAAGGAAAAAAAAAGAAATTTGCTCGATAACTTTATTATATATTTAATGGGAATAGTCTAGCTGTGTGACGTGGGAAGTCACTTAACTCCGACTTTGCCCCTCCTTGCCCCCAAAAATAAAGGGAATAGTACGTTGTACGTAATAGATTTGTGGCTTCATGTGTAACCATCTTTTTTATTGTTCTGTGTTATGGAGTTGCTTGTTTTATTCCATAAATTGAAAATAAATATATTTTTTAAAAAGACAGGATTGTATACTATATTGAGAAATGGTTGGTTTGAATAAAAAAGAAAAAGAATTATTAAAACCTTTTTCTTAAAACAAAGTTAGGTTTAGAGGCTTCTCTGATATGCTATGGGGTGTGTGTGTGTGTGTGTGTGTGTGTGTGTGTGTGTGTGTGTGTATGCACATATGCACTAAAATTCTCTGATTTTATTAGTAAATGGAAGGGGAAAAAAGTTACCCTAGGAAGAGAATATATTAAATTTATCTTTGGAAAACACTCTGTTAAAATACTTATAATAGAATTTAGGAGTTGATTTTTATTGATTACTCTGGGAATAGTTAATATGTGGCACCTCTTTATCTCCCTCTGTAGATTTTTTGCAAAAACATTTGCTCCATTGCTGCTAGTTCTTTTTTTTCCCTTTTGGTCCAGATTGGTGATTTCATTGGATTGTAGAAATGTTCCCTCTCCTGACACTTAATTTTTAGTTTCAGACAGTTACCTGAGAGATCAGTAGATTAAATTTCTTGTCCCTGGTGACAAAGCTGGTATATGTTGTAGACAGACTTGAGACTTCTTAACTTCAAGACCATATCTCTATCCATTATTTTGTGCTACCTCCCACTACCCCTATAACTGTGAAATTTTTTTCCCCTTCCCCATCCCACAACTCTCATTAGTTATGCAGATGTTCGAGTGGAAAGGAGGCAAGAACTAGCTCTGGAAGATTCAGCATCTGAGGTTGTCGACTCTTCAACATTAAAGGTACCATATCTCTTGGTATGTTTTCATAAATAAATACTTATTGACTGATTGAATGTGGTTTCTGGGTATGTTTAGATAAGTTGCATTTGGAGTTGGAGGATTCTTTGGTAGTTTGACAATGACAAGGCTATAGTGTTTAGCTACTTTAGTCATGTCAGACTCTTCATGATCCCATTTGGGGTTTTCTTGGCTAAGATGCTGGTGTGGTTTGCCTTTTCCTTCTCCAGATCATTTTACAGATGAGGAACTGAAGCAAACAGGGTGAAGTGACTTGCGCAGGGTCACATAGCTCGGAAGTGTCTGAGGTCAGATATGAACTCATGAAAAATTTTCCTGCCTCCAGACCTGAAGCTCTATGCACTGCACCACCTAGCTGCATGGCATGATGTAATAAAACAAACAGATTCACAGAGGACTTGGAATCTTCATTTTTCTATTTATTGCACATGACCTTGTGACCATTACCATGTGACCTTGTCTGAGTTATCTCTGGGGCTCAGTTTCCTCATCTTCAAAATGAGAATGTTGAACTCAATATTTTCTGTGTATAAGGCACACTCAAGTACCTTACATCCATTAATTACTCTATCCTCTTACTGCAGCAATGAAGGTCCTTTTTTTTACTTTTATTTAAAAGATAGAAAAAATGAAACACAGTAATTGTAGTAACCATTTTCAGTTTGTCACTGCCCTGCATTAAAAACCTTCAGGTTTAAGGCAGCAGACACTTTTCCATGATAACTTTGGTATTGATATAATGTCTATTTTATATTTATTCCATATTATGTTGTGAGAGGGTTGCAATACATGTTGCTATCAATAAAGGGAAAATTATTAGAGCCACAGATTAAAAAGTTCTCCCTTGCCAGTGAAATCCAGTATAAACTCCTTGACCTGACATTTAAGGTTCTGCACAATCTGGATCCTGAACACTTTTTACAGCTTTATCTTTAGAATACTCACTTTCATATACTCCACAAAATTGTACTGTTTGGCATCGCCTGTTCTCTTGCTGTCCTCTCCAGTTTATCTGTCTTTACTAATGCCATTCCTCCATTAAATTAGGACCATACTACAATAATGCACTGTTAGTGGAACGAAATTGATGTGGTTATTTTGGAAAGCAATTTGGAATGATGTAAGTAAGGTGATTAAAGTGCCCATAACCTTTGACCTAGAGAGTCCACTATACTCTAGTATATGCTCCAGTTAGGTCATTGACAAAAAGAAAGGCAATATATACACCAGTATTTGTTGCAGCATTTTTTGTGGTAACAAAGAACTGGATATAAAATAGATGCCATCAGTTGGAGAATGACTGACCAAATTGTGGTTCATAAATGTAATGGAATAGCACTGTGTCATAAGAAACAACAGTCTTGGGGAATGCAAAGGAATGTGAAAAAATTTGTATGAACTGATGCAAAGTGAAATAAGCAGAGCTAGGGAAACAATATACATACAGACTACAAGAAAGTGAATTAAAGAGAAAACACAATAACCAAATAAGTATTAAATTGAATTTTTTTGGAATTAGAAAAAAAAACTGTAACTTGTTTAAAAAGAGCTATTAGATGACACTTCCCCCTACTTCTTTTTAGAAGCTGGGGATCCATGAGTGTGGAACATTATCTATAACAAGAGGGGTGTGTGTGTGTGTGTGTGTGTGTGTGTGTGTGTGTGTGTGTGTGTGTGCGTGCGCGCATGTAGACTAGCTTTGCTGAATTTTTTTTCTCTTTAGGAGGAAAATAGGGAGGGGAGTATAGGGGGGACACAGGCAGTGTAAAGATAAAGATATCAATAAAAATCTATTTTACAAATAAAGATCCAAAAAAATTAGATCAACTCAATGTATCCACTAAATGAGGACTCTCTGCGTTCAAGGAATTTCATAAGAAGGAGAATTGATCAGTTTCTCTTACCTATTTTCATGCCTTCATTTGTTAGAAAATGCTTTTCCAAATGAATGATGTGCTAAGCCAAATATCCACATTAGAGAGGGGAAAGGGAGCATCAACGCATAAGACAATGCATTGAACACCTCTAGGTTAAATGCCTGGATATTACATGTCCAAAGGAAATTTATTTAAGGGCATTCTTTACCATCAACTGAAGACAGGAATGGGCTGCTGTAGACGTCCAAGTGTGCATCCAGATTGAGGTGCGATTGTAGAGTTCCTCACACTGAAGTGGTGTGGCCATTTCAAAGATGGTTCCTTAACTTTGTCTTTTTGTTTAGAAATGTAACTGTCTCTAATATGTGTTAATAAATTAACACATTTAATATTAAATAAATAAAAACATATAAAATGTTACTACATTTTAAGTTCTCCTAGATGGTGAATGGTGTCGAGCAAGGTCTTAATCTGTGATTTATGATCCCAAATCTACATTTTGGGATTGATGAGCACAGATATTGATTGAGGGGATAAGAGTATGGACTATTGTTTTCTTTGTTTTACTCAAGGTTAGCTAATGAGGGAAACATAGAAAAAACATTACCTATGATGACAGGTGATATAGGGCCATCTGGATTCAGGTGGACATTTTATTTATTGTTATTATTGAGATAAGGAGGAAAAAGATCTTGTTGACTTGTTTTAGGGCTGAAGGCAAGGAATGATGAACACACTGAGGCTGTGTCCCTGTTACCCGGCAAGTTCCAGGAAAATAACTTTGTGTTACTCTCTTGAGTGAAATATCAAAAGTCTTCTAGGGGTGCTTATATTTTCTCCTCTCCTCATTACTTAACATATGAAATGCCAGTTCAGATTCCACAAGGAAGGAGGAATAAGCTTTTAATAATACAAAGATCTTATTTTACTTATTAACAGAGCTGTGTGCAAATATGTGTACACACGTTTTATTCTAGAACGAGCTACAGCGATTCATTTGCAGTCTTCAGAGTACAGAAAGATAGTAGCACTTGCAGTTACAGAATCCTAAGCAGTAAAACTGTACCTTTATCAGCGGAATAAGGAAAGGTAATTGTATCATAAAGACCAAACATCATGGAAAGCATTGCAACAGTTAAAGTTCCATCAGCCCTGACACCTGCAAGCACAGGATGGTGTCCTTGCTTTCCCTTCCTTTCAGATTTAAATCAGGTTTTCCATGAAACAGTCTCTGATTTCCCCAGTAATCTCCTATTCTTCAGACACACACACATACACACACACACGCACACACACATATATATGGCACTCCCCTTTGAACTTATCTGATCTAAGCATTTATGTTTCTTGTCTCACTCTTTAAATACAAGTTCCTTGAAGATAGGAAGTGTGTCTGATTTCATCTTTCTATCTTCAACAGCTAGCATGCTACCCTGTACTTACCAGGTACTTAATAAATGTTAGTTGAATTTAATTGAGTTGAACATATGTAAAGCCATAGTATGCAGAGCTTCTTTATAATGAAGTTTTATTTTTCCATTACTCTTTCTCTTCACAGTATCCTTCAACCTGTCCCTTTTCTCCCCATCACTAATGCCACAGCCAGGCTAGCTCACCACTCATCTCTCATCTGGTACCATCGACAATATTCTTCCTTTTCCGCACTATGATTATTAGAAACTATAATGGGACCATGGATCATTTTGGGAGGAGGCAGAGGGAAGAAGGAAGATATGGAATCAGAGGACCCCAGTTCTTACATTTACTATTTGTGTGACAAGTCATTTAATTTCCTTAGGCCTCAATTTCCCCATCTATAAAATGAGAGGGTTGCGCTGGATGGTCCCAGATGTAGTTTTCATCCTTCAATTAAAATTTTTACTCCCTAAAAATTATTATTGAAGGGACATCTGTTGATGTGCCCCAGCCCCTTGAAAGGTCCTTGATTCCAGGCCAACCTAGAATCCACACAGAATTTTACTCCCCTTTCCATATTAGATTTGGGAATGAACTCATAAATATAGTCCAAGCCCCTCATTTCATATCTAAAAACATTAAAGTGATATGCTTTGCCTCGAATTTCTTAATTTATTGGTCTCAGGGGCAGGACTAAAATCCAATTCTCATGAATTTCAGAGGGGGTTTTTTTTGCACTATAATGATATCTTCTATCTATGCAGAAGCAACTAGGAAGTCCAGTAATTAGAGCTCTGGGGTTAGAATGAGAAAAATCTGATTTCAAATCTTGCCTCAGACACATACCAACTGTGTCACCCTGGTCAAGTCACTTTCCTCTGCTGCCTCAATTTCCTCATCTGTAAAATGGAGTTAATAGTACCTACCTCCAAGAATTGTTGTGAAAATTAAATGAGATAACACATGTATAGTGCTTTGTAAACCTTAAAGTGCTATATAAATGCTATTATTCTCTTGTGCTAGGGAAGGAATATCTAAATCCATCACTGACTGAGATGGGTAAAAGGAAAAAATCACCTCTTAAGATGAGAGAGTAGTTCAGTCTCTTTTCAGAGTATCCTCTGCTGGCATGATTTATGCTAATGTACAATATAGTTATTAATCTTCAGCATAGTGATATGATACATCTTGTCTTGTTTATTGGAGTGTTTAATATCCAAGCCTGCCACATAATACATCGTGAATCATGTCAGAGAGTAATATTAAGTTGTTAACAGGCAGGTGTTAGAGGCAATACATCATAGCGGAGGGATAGCATAATGTTTAGGACATGAATTTGCAATAGGTATCTTTTCTTGAGTAAAGACTTTCTGCCAGCTTCAAGTCCCAGAAGGAAAAAAAATCTCAAAACATTACCTTTAAGAATAGCAGCTCTTAGCTCAAATCAAAAACTGGTCCTAAAATGACTTTGCAAAGGATTGTAGGTCACATGACCTACAGTCACATGTGGATGTTGGCTTTGTAGCCATACTTCAATCAATCGATCCATTAAGCTCCTACCATATGTCAGGTAGTGTGGTCTATAGAGTGTCAGCCTTGGAGTGAGGAGGACCTGAATTCAAATGCAGACTCAGACCCAAGCTGCATGACCCTGTACTAGTCACTTAATCCTATTTTCCTCAGTTTCCTCATCTGTAAAATGAGCTAGAGAAGGAAATGGCAAACCACTCCACTATGTCTGCCAAGAAAACCCTAAATGGGGTCATGAAGAGTTGGATACAACTGAAGCAACTGAACAGCAACAAAATATACCAAGCATTATACTGGGCACTAGAGATACAACTACACTGTGTTGTGATAGACCAAGATCCAAATGGTTTCAGAAAAGCCATTTGTTATATCCAGGAAATCAGCAAATGCCAAAAAGGAGAGGGGGGGGGGTTCATTAATTGTTTTGTTGATTGTCAAGGCTTAAGAAAATGATGTAGAAAATGTTAATAATGTAGATTAAATTTGAAAATATGTTCTACAACACATTTTTTTTCTTGGAGAGTTGGTTGTTAAACATTCACCAGCACACCCCTTTCTATTCAGTTTTCATTCTAATGGGCAGATAGCAAGCATGTGTAGAAGCAGAAAGAATAAATGCAAGATGGTTTGAGAAGGAATGTATTGGCAGTGGGAGGATTAAGGAAAAACTTGAGGTAGAAGATGATGCGTCTTGAAGGAAGAGAGAAATTCTGGTAGGAAGACGTTAGGGAGAAGTGCTTTCCAAACTCAGGGGAGGGTAGGAGGAAGGGGACAAGGGGGACCAAATACAAAGCCATAGGACAGACAATGGAATCCCATGTGTAAGGGAGAGAAAGCCAATTTGACTGCATCACAGAGTGCAAGAGGGGATTGATGTTCATTGTGGCTAGAAAGTTTAGTTGAGACCAGGCAGTGAAAGGCTTTAAAAGTTAAATAGATTATGTTTTATTAATCAATTATAAAATTATATTTTATCCTTGAAGTGTGAAATTGGAATAAAGAAACCAAGTAATTACATCCAAGTGATGATTTATTTGGCAATGCATGTGGTTGAAAAACAAACTGACCCCAAGGCCAGTAGCCAAGTGTCAGTAGCCAAGGACCCAGAAGTTTGATTTCTCACAGTTAATATACAATTTGGAGACAGTGAAAAACAGGAAACCTGGAATTATAGGGATTGAAACATCTGATTTCTCATTGGAGAACCAGGAGATACTGAGGTGAGAGGGAGAAGAGTATGCTTGTGATATTCTTTAAGTCAGATGACAGGGTGGAATTGAAACTTCACATAATGGTGGAAAAAAGTAAAATGGAGTCACTAATGCTAATTTTTTTTAATGTAACAGAAGCAATAGGGAACCATTGGAGTTCTTAGAATAGGAGAGTGCCATGGTCAGATCTATACTTGAGGAAAATCACTTTGGCAACAATGTGTAGGTTTGACCAGATTGGGAGGAAAATTGAAGTAGGGAGACCAGTTAGGAAACTGCAGATGTAGATAATCCTTAGATAAAGCAGTTCCTAATAGAAAGAAAAGCAACAAACACACACACACAAACACACACACACACACACACACAAAACTCATTGTGCCAAATTGTGATCCCATTGACTCAGTGCAGTAACTTCCATATAGTTATTCTAAGTGATAATGACTGTTAATAGTTATAGTTTTTTCTCTTTAATTTGAAAAAAAATTGTATCTCAAAGTTGACCAAAATGTGCAAAATTAAACCATAGGAGATGTGAAGTTAGCTTATGTGAGTAAGAAATACATAACAATTTGCCCATCATACCACTTATGTAGTCCTTTAGATACAGGTAGCCAGGACAATGAGTAGATAGGGATCAGAAGAAAATAGATAATGTCCTTTCCAGAGTTCCTCTATTCAGGTATTCCTGGGTTCTAGTAGTCATGTCAAGAAAGTAGAAGATAGGTATGTGTAGAAACCACATGAAAATCAGACTTCATTATACAGACTTTTTTTTTTTTAGCCCCTAAGTCTATATTAATGCTCACTTGATGGTGTGGTGGAAATTGCATGGACCTTGGAGTCAAGAGGCATAGGTTGTCGTGATGGTTTTGTGACCCAGTCTAAGGCCTTGGGCAAATCCCCTCAAATTTCCTAATCTGTGAAATGAAGGGATTAAACTAAATGACTGCTAAGGTCCCCTCCTGCTCTAGCATCCTATGATTCTTTGGCTTCATTCTTAATTCTTTTGGGTCCCTAATTGTGGAAAGCTGGATGACCAGAGTTTCACAGAGGAAACACTTTCTTTTTTGGAATGGATTGCCAATTTTAAAGAGATACCGAATTTAAAAGTCAAATTATGAAAATGAGATATGCAATAGAAAAATCCAGTACTCTTTCACTGATGACATCAATATGTTTGGAACAATCATCTCAAAATTACAGTTTTTATCAAAACTACACATTTAAGATTATAAGATGACTGAATTCATCTATATTATTCTCCAAATTAAACCTTCTGTATTTACTTGTATTTCAAGGACAAAGGGGCCAGCTTGGATCCTCAACCACACTTTAATGCACTTGAAGTGGGTGCCTCTGTCCTTAACACTAGCCAGTCACCATCAGCATCTTCGAGAAGTTCTCACAAATCCTCCCATACACCTATGTCTGAGACCGCCTGTGAGTATGACATCTCTAGTCTACCAATAACCAGGTATTTGCAGTCTATAGTTCAATAGGTTGGGCAGGAGAAGGTTATTATTTGATCTGGATAGGGTGATATGTCCATTGGTATTCCCTCAGGCTGAGTACAAGTCAACCCTTTATTACAAAGGAAATTGGTACCCAGAACTTATATGTTTCTTGTCCCATAGTGGTTGCTTTATCAGTTATTCACATCTGTACCAAAGGATGTTAGTAAGTTACTCAACTAGCATTTCAGTGCCTAACACTTGGAACTGTGCTAAGTAAGCCCTGGGAGTACAATAGAGGTGAAAGACAGTCCTGCTGTCAGGGAGTTCACCTGTTAGAGGAGACCCCATGCGAACAACTATGTACGGACAAGTTATATATGGGATAAATTGGAGATAGCCAATAGAAAGAAGGCACTAGCATTGAGGGGGATCAGGAACAGATGCATTAAAATAGATGAAACACAATTTGCTCTTTTTGGCCATTTCCAAGCAATTCTGTTCAATTAATTCAATAAACATTTCTCTACCCATTATATACAAGTTACTGTGCCAGGTTCTTGAACACAAAGATAAAATAATGAAAGTGTCTGCCCCAAGGAGCTTAGGACATTGGAGCTAATGGGTAAAGTGAAGCTTGAGGATTGTCTGGGTATTTCCACTCTGTGCTTTTCCTATCCCCATTAACATGAAAAAATTGAAAGTTGAACACATGTTCAATCAATCATATATATACACCCAGGTTGAGATGACTTTTCTTCTAATAGTAATTCCTACTATAGCTATTTTGGGAATTGTTGACAGTTTTCCTTATCTTTCTCCTCTTATTGTAAAGAGCCTGCTTCACAAGGATATGTGAGTCATTAAGAACATTCATTGCTTTCTTACAGCCACTCCAACCAAACTGATCAGGGAATCCAGCACCCCTTCCTTGTCAAGGACCTCCAGCCTACCACAGGAGTTACCCATGCAAGGGCTCAGCCAGCCTGCTACAATACCTGTGAGTCTTGTTGTTCAGTTGAGTCTGGGGCTTTTCTTGGCAAAGATACTGGAACAGTTTGCCATTTTCTTCACCAGCTCATTTTACAGATGAGAAAACCAAAGCAAACAGAGTTAAGTGACTTGTCTAGGGTTGTAAGTGTCTGAGGCTGGATTTGAACTCGGGTTTTCTTGACTCCAGGCCCAGCATTCTATCCACTGTGCCAGGCTCTTGAGCTGCCTACAATGCCTGTGGGAACAGACATAAAATAAGATAGACCTCTCTGATGGACAGAGTAGTGGAATCTATTTCTGGTTCCCTCTAAAATGCCTGGAAAAGTCTTTTCAGAGATTACATTGACTGTATAAGGAAACATGAATGTTTTGATACTTTGTAGGAGTTAGTCAACTAATATACTAAACATTGCACACACACACACACACACACACACACACACCCCTTGAAAAGAATACATTATTCCTTGCATTAGTTATATATGGCATAATACAGTAAGCCTTTATTTTCAAATACAATGGAATTAGTTTGCTTATCAGCTATGATGACTGTCATTTCCCAATACATTATCTTCTAGTTACGCCTTATCTTTTTAAAAAGTAGGTTTTTTACCGTTTTAAAATTTTTCAATCTTAATTTAATTAGAATTTCATTTAAAATTTAACATTTTAATTAGAATTTCATTTTAAATTTTAATTTCATTAAAATGTATTTTTTAATTTAAAATTTAATTTTAATTTTAAATTACCCCTGAAGTTTTGGGTTCCATCTTCCATAGTCTGCCTCCTTGCTGAATGGAGCCAGAGACAAAAGGTCATTACTAACCTCTCAGAAGACTCCCGCTAAAGATTCCAAAGCAGAGTCTCACAGAATACTTATTCTATCTCACTAAAGTTGAAGATAAACAATAAGCAATCCCAAGCTGTCTGTGTGGCACCAGGGCACTAATAGCACCTAGGACAAGCCTGGGTCCACTAATTCATGGTGAGCACTTGTCTTGATACCACATACATTAAGGACTAAGACTTGCAAAGGTGGAGTAGAACTGAACTTACAAGGCCAGGCGAGCAGCTGCTTTTTCTGCTGAGTTGATGGGATGAAATAGCATTCCTTTGAATGATTCTTGAAATTTGGTGTAGTGGAAAAAGCATTGAACTTGGAGCAGGAAAGACCTGGGGTCAAATTTCCCTTGACTAGCTGTGTGACGAGGAGTAAGTCTCTTAACCTAAGCCTCATTTTGCCTCAGTCTGTTAAATGGTATTAATGATGACTGTAGCACCAATTGACAGAAATGGTATCTGGTTCCACAGGCCTCTTAGCCCTAGGTATCCAGACAGTTTGCTCCCACCATTTTTTCATAGCTACCACTGCCTGTTCACTTAATAAAGCCCTTTCAGTCTTCCAACTATCACTCTTACAGCAGAAATTGTGCCTCTTTTTGTGTATTCTGTTCATTTAGCTCTTGAGGATGAGGGAGGGTCATAACCTTTACAACTTTGAATTTATTGTACGGAATCTGTTAACAAAACAGGCTTCTTTCTTCCTCTCTCCCCTTCTCCTTCCCCACCTCCAGGCTTCTCTGCCTTCTCAGTCATCCTGTGACCTTCTTACCCAGCATTTGCTGCCTCAGGCTGTTTTGCAGAGCCCACCTACACCCATGACACAGGTGAGTCTAGGACTTGGAGAGATAAGGGAAGGGGGCAAGAATTCTTCTTAGAATTGAGACCTTTCCATCCCATATTCGAGAAGGCATCTGTGGTCTCCCTTGGGGTGCACATGCATGGGTGTACACACAGGCTGACCTGCATATTAAGACACAAAACCAAAGTTCCAGTCAGGGAATACTGCCCCAGTGGCCTAGTGGATACAGAGCTGCCCCTGAAGTCAATAAGACCCAGATTCAATAAAGTCTACCCTCTGTGACATCTACAGACTGCGGGACCCCTAGGCAAATTAGTCACTGAGAACCTCAGCGTTCTAGGCAACTGATGGTTTTTTAAGATGGTAAGCTGCAGAAAAAGGTGCTGACCTATATGGGAAAAGATATTTTCTCTACCCAGTAGTTCCCTAGAGCTATAAAATTATATATCAGTTAGTAAATGAGCATTTATAAAGTGCCTAACGTGTGCTAGGCACTGGACTAAGCTCTAGGGATATGAAGAAAGGCAAAAGACAGCCCTTTCCCTCTAGGGATTCATAATCTTAAAAACTAATCTAGGTCCAGTCTCTATCCCTTTCTCTCCTATGGTCATTTTGATCTGCTTCCCATATTACAGGTAAGGTAGTATTCACATTCTTTTAGATGATATCGTCTCTTTTAGTTCTACCAAAATAAATTATAATTACCAAGTTCGTCATGGTCTTGTTTTCTAATTCTTTCATAATCTTCAGGGATCTCTCTGTATGTTGTACCAAATTTTCTATGCTTCTTTCCTTTCTTTCCAATTTAGCATCTAATAATATGCTAAATTGGACATAATTGTTTTTCAAAAGTCTCTTACCAAAAGATTACCTTATAGACCCAATATATTTTCTAGGAAGTGTCATGTTGGTTGTTTTTAAAAAATCCCTACATAGCTGAATTGTTCAGTTTCTGCTCAGTTAAATCATTGTATACAGTATTTACACACAGCAGTTCATTGAGTGACTGTATCCTGCTAATGAGGCCAAGCCTCTGGGTTTTATGCCCTTGTGGACCAGTCAGTTAGCTATATGCTCAACCCCTAGCCACAGACTTCACCCCACAACCACAGCAAGTCCTCACATAAATGACAAGAGGAACTCGGCCAGAATATATGGGTATGTTAATGCAAATCTGCCCCTCTACTGGAACAATGACTTCCCATCCTCTACTAGTGTGTGCATCCAGCAGCATTATCTTTGAAACAGGATAGCATAGCACACATAACCCATTTGACGAGCCGTGCTGACAACCCTTCCCGTTAATAATAAAACCTCATTCATTTAGAGCCTAGTTGTGCAGAACTTGTGGTAACTGAGACATACTATATGTGATCCTTATTGGGGAAACCATATAAAATAATTCCCTTCTCTGCAGATGTTTAGGGTTTTCCCATGATGGAACAAGCCCCTATGTAAAATCCATACCTTGTTCAAACTAAGCTCCCAGGAAATTAAAAGCTCTCATGGTTTCCAGATCCATTTTTGCCGGATAAGGGATTTTTTTTGTTTGTTTTACAGTATGTAATTGTAGGATTTAGACCTTTTTTAAATTACTTTTAATTTTACTTATTAGTATCCATTTATAGCTTAATTTATAAAATTGCAATCCTTGGAAAGAATGGAACTGTATTCCTTTAAAAATATTCTTTCATAAAGACTTTTTACTTCCTTCTTCCGCTACTGGATTGATGAGGTTTTACTACTAATGCTAAATCAGATATCAAACGAAAATCATAACAAGTACCCATTTCTCTTTTGCGGCAGTCACTTGTCAAGAAGAATGTTTCTTTATGAAGTTTTGTACAAAACTTTATAAATGATGCTGAGTTCTGAAAGTACTTGCACTAAATACTTTAAATACTAACTCAGCCTGGCAGATAACAGTCAAATATACCTATATCTTCTAGCCATGCCTACTTCCGATTGTACTCTATGCCATTAAATTAACAGCCATACTATGTCGTTCTGAATATAGGCCATACTCTCCTTTCAAATGTGGCCTACGTAAAACCCAAGTATGTTCTATAATCAGTATTATTTTTAGTATAGCTACATACTTTTTTTTCTGTTTCAAAGATATTTTTTACTTAATGGCCAATTAGGAGCTTGTTGAATGATAGGTTCCAAAGAATAGGCGCTAATGGTGCCTACTGTCTAGTGGAATGCTTCAAGAAACTACCCTTGGGTCTTGTGCCTTTTGATATTTTCATCAATGACTTGGATGAAGATACAGATGAAATGTGTGTCCAGTTTGCAAATAATACCATGCTAGGAGCTAAGACTAAGTGAAAGAATCAAAATCTAAAAATGTCTCAGGAGATATTCAGAGTGGTGGACTGAATATATTAAGGTGAAATTTAATGGTGATAAACTGAAAATCCTGCTCTTATGATCAAAAAACTGTGTGAGTTGAAGGTAGGAAAAATATACAACTTGATCACATGTGGAAAACATATGGAGGTCACAAATGACAGTCAAGGAAAGACTGCTTGATATTAGAATGTAATCAGAGATGAGGGAGGTTATGGTCTTTCCAGGATCTGCCTCAATGAAAACACTCTTGGAGTAACACATTCACTGTTGGATACCATACTTGAGGAAGGACATTGACAAACCAGAGCACCTCAAAGGAGTGTGACCAGAAGAGTAAGGTTGTTATAGATTATTTTGTATGAGGTTTGGTTGAAGAATTTGATTAGGGATCTTTAGACAAGAGAAGAGAAGAATTAGAGAGGCCATGATTTAAAGACTTCATTATCTTCAAGGGTTTGAGAGACTGACTTGGGACAAAGGTTTCTGAATGGCCCCAGGGCCAATGGATGGGTGTGACAAGGAGGTACCACATTGGAGTTCCAAGGAAGAGATATTTTAACACTGAGAGCTGTCCAAAAAGTCAAATGAGCTGTCTGAGGAAGTAATGGGTTTCCAATCACTGGAGATTTTCAAATGGGAGTTGGACAAACATTTGTAGGGCAAGATTTTGTTTAAGCATGTATTGGATTAGTTGACCTCTGAAGTCCCTTCCAATTCTTGACATCCTATGATTCCTCAGGGCTATTTCTCTATCTCTCCATAACACTGTACATATTTACCTACATCTGTGAGATAGAAGTGCCAAACTCACAGCCCTGCCCCCAGCAGATTAAAATGTAATTAGAAGATGTGTAATTAAATAAATAAAAATACAGCATAGGTGGGTTTTTTACATCAATATACAACCTGCAGGACCCATTTGTATTTGAGTTTGACATCACTGGTGTATAGGAAGTTGAATTTTATTTTTTAACAATATATGTTATATGCTTGTTTTCTTTTTGCTTACTTCTAAAACTTGGGTGCATCTCCCAAATTTTCAGTTAATCCAGAGTTTTCATTTGGATTCTGATTAATTGAGGTTTTAGTGCATATCATCTAACCTTGATCAGTTATCCCCAACAAGAGGTTTCATTGCATAGTTCCATTCTTTTGATCTTGTCTCCTCAACCCTCCTCCTCCCTCCCACCCTGAAAAAAGTCACTTTTTAATATGCAGGGGAAAAGAGAAACAAATGAAAAGAGAAGACTAGAGGATACATTTGTAAAAGATAAGAACAAGAATACTATGATTTTTGAACAGGGATAAAGGGAATGTCAGTGAAATAACCTTAAAGAAGATTTAGCCACAGTCCACAGCCATCACCCATGCCAGCCATCATAAACATTTTCCCTTAAGAAATTATTTAGCATTTTGGTATATTGAAGCACTTCAGCAGGAATCCATTAACCCACAGGTAACATCCTTCTAAAGGAAGCAAGTAGTACACATCATTAGATCCATTTTATGGGGGAGGAAACAAGCAAGAGAAAACACAAAGATGATGCATATACGAGTGGCAAAGTTGTCATTATCAGAGACTATTGGCGCAACCTCTTGACTGTAGGCAGAGGTCACCAGACAGGTCATACTCTGATCCACCTGTGATCTGCTTCTAACCTTTGTGTCCTTACTGAAATCTGTAGAGCTGCTTCTCTAGTCTTCACCTAATATTGTGGAACAGCATTGCTCCCTCATTAAAAGAGCAGGTGACACTTTGGAGTCTCCTTGAGGGTTTTCCACGGGGCCACCTTGAGGTATACAGAATGAATGGCTAAGAAATCCGAATATGCTTACAGCCTTTTATGTAGGTTTACAGCAGACCTTTAGTTTGTTCCCAGGAGAACTCCAAGTTAAAATTCTGTCACTGCAAAACACAAGAATGTTGTTTATTAATTTATTTGACTTTTCTGGAGTCTTTTTATTTGTTTGTTATCACTGACCCAGATTCCCTTGAGGTGGGAGACATCAAGAAGCTGGGGAAAGGTGAGGAAGGATGAAAAACTACCCCAAATATTTGCCAGCCAGTTAAAAGGCCCTCAAGGCCAGTTTAGAGAACACTGCTTCAGTGTAATGTACCATCAAATTAAAGCTCATTCGTGATCCATTGCATAACAGGCCAGTGCTGTCCAGGATCACATTCAGGATAATTATAGAACCTAAAAATGTCTGTGAATCCGTTAGATGCAAGCTGCCATGCCCCCACTGGAAGCGGGTGGAGGTGGGGAGAGATTTCTTTTAGTGTCCTGCTTTTGACATTCTTTTCAAAAGCTCTCTCTCTCTCTCTCTCTCTCTCTCTCTCTCTCTCTCTCTCTCTCTCTTTCCCCCTCTCTCCCCCTATCTCCCCCTCTCTCCTCCTCGCCTCTCCCCTCCCCTCTCCCTCTCTGACTGAATTTGGAAAATGAATATGCAATCAGTACTTAATAAATCAAGCAGTAATTCAGTATTACCAGACTGTAGTGAGATAAATTTACCATACAAATTTAGAATGAGCTCCACTGACCTAGAAAGAAATAGCATCAGAGGATTATAGATTAAGAGCTGGAAAGAACCTTAGTGGTTACCCCCATTTTACAGATGAGGGAACTAAGGCCCGAAAAAGATGAAAGTGGTCACACATTGATTGCTTCTGGCACTTAGTAGCAACATGACTATATCCCATTTTATTCCTTTAAAACTTCAGTTTTCTCATTCATAAAATGGGTTTAATAATCTCTTTAGTACCTACCTCAGAGAGCTGCTCTGAGGCTTACATGAGAATGTGTATATAAAGCTCATTGTAAACTTTAAGGTACTACATAAATGTTTTTTAACATGTAACTTGCTTTGCAAACCTTGTTCTTTATGGATGTTAGCTGTTAAAAGTTACAGAGCTAGGACTTTATTTCAGTATTTCTTTGACTCCAAGTCCAATGGTCATTCCACTGTGCCAAAAGAAAGCAGGCTATGGACAAATGATACTATTCATTAGATTCAAATACATACTTTAAGATCTTCATGGATGTGGCTGCTGCTCCCTCCTAGGCTAAATTGGGGTCACTGGACTGACACTGGTGAGGAGGGACAGGGGTCTACAAAAGATACATATGATGGGTCCATCACGGAAGCCTATTTGAATGATGAAAATCAAAGTCTGGATATGATTTTTCCCCTTCTTTCCCTTCAAGTTCTCAGCACAATTCAGCATGTTTCAAACCATCAAAGACCAGCTGGAGCAACGGACTCGGATCCTGCAGGCCAATATTCGGTGGCAACAAGAAGAACTACATAAAATCCAGGAGCAGCTGTGCATGGTCCAGGACTCCAACCTCCAGGTAAGAGCCCATGGCCACTACCTCCCAACCCCATCCAGAGGAGATGTGCATCTGCTTTACAGGAAACCCCGGAGAAGCTTTCATGGGTGAACTTTCTGAGTAACATCCTCACTTCAACTCCATACAGGCTCAGTTAGCCCATCAAGCACTCTAGGCTTAGTATAAAAGAAGTCGTTCTGCCGGGTCTTTACTCTGGCTAAGCATGAAATTTCCATGACTTCCTTTTCAATCAGCGCCACATGATTTACTGTTGTGCTTCAACACATATATAATACTAATACATCATTTATTCCTTTATTTATGTTCCTGTTCAGAGTTTGCTTTTTTTCTTTGTCTGTCTACATTAGTGTTACCACTTTCAGGCTATAAATTCCCAGTGTCTATGTGAATTTCTTCTGTATGATAGATAGCACAGTGCCTTGTATAGGCATTTACTAAGGACCTTTTGATAGTGAGGAAAACACAAGTAGTACAATCTTGATTGATTTTCATTCTTTTAAAAACACATGTATGGATCAATGGCTAAAAATTCCTCTCTCCCTCTCCTCAGAACAGGGGCAGGGGCTGATTGTAGAGGGAAGTAGATAAGTGTATATGAGGCAGAGGTTTTTAAACTTTTTGGTATCATGGGGTATACACAACACACACACAATCAGTAAACCTATATACACCCACACATATATATAATTTAGGATTATAATACATAAATATAATCAATAGGCATTTTGTATATATGTATGTATACATACTATGTATGTGCATAAGTAAGCATGTAAATATATGTAAATACATACATACATACATACTCAAACTTATATATATAATTATTGTGTAAACATAATCAGCAGACATTTTCGTGTATGTAATATATGTATACAAAATATATACAAAAACTATATATATATATGGAGAGAGAATGTGTGCATGTGTGTGTGTGTGTGTGTGTAAAAACGCATATATGTGTGTATACAGAAGTTATGTTGTATCCTGTCCTATTATATTATATTATCACTCTCTTCTCTCCTTTCTTGCACTGGAGGAGTTTTCTTCCTTCTCTAGATCCAGGAGGGCACATAGCCCCCTCATAGCCCTGTGGAAAATGGGTTTAGCCTGTGAAATGCATACATGCAGTATTCAAGAAGACTATAAAGAATTGGTAAAATACTTAGGATCTCAGAAAAAAAAGTTTGGGGTTTTTTTTAACTTCATTCCTCTGACTTCCACTAAACCCAGGAAATTAAAAAAGATGGGAGGAGGGGGGAAGGAACTAGCGATGTACCATTCAGGGTACAAATTTTAACTTTAAAAGACAGTGGGTACATTAAAGTGTCAGTGTCCATTTTTTATTCCTTTCTTTTACTGTCCTATGGTATAGTAAACTGTAGTATATGCCCATTGATCCAGTGCCTGATTGATGGCCCATGTCATTCTTCTCAGAACCTATTTAACTTGAATTACTTCAATAGGATTTTCACACACAGGAAGAAGAAAATTGGGCCAGAAGCTACTGAAAAGCAAGGCAGAGATATTAACATGTTTCCAAAAACAGTAACTTCTGAATTTTTGGCTTTTAAAAATGAATTTCAATAATAGAGCAGGATTTTAAAATACCAAATGACCATTAGGTGTTCCCTTTCACCCCTCATTACTGGGACTCATTACTTTTCTCTTTATAACCAAAGCTTGGCTCACCTCATGAAACCCAGACATCTGACTTCTGTAGAATTGATTACTGTGAGTGCCAAAAGTAGAAAGGATTGAAACTGTGTTCTCTCATGCTCTCTCCCAATTGACTTTATGCTGGAATTTCCCAAAGAATAGATCTACCCTGGGGAGTGTTTTCTCACATGTTGTGCTGCTTTAATTTTCAGATTGCAAGTTTTAAAACATTTCCAATATGTATTACGAAATACTTGACCAAAAGAAAAAAGGAATTAGTTTTCCACACTACTTTATATGACTCTAAAATTAAAAAGAAGAAAAAATGTAGTGGATATGCTTTGGAGAAGTTGCTTTGAACATAGGATTATTTTCTTCTCAATCCCCTTGGAAAATTAGAAGTAAAGTGTGATTTTTTAGTGTTTAATCTGGCAGATTTTTTTTCACTTTAGATGGCATTTAAAAAAAGTACTTGGTACCTACAGATTACTTTTCTAACAAGACCCAATGTACTTTCACAAATATTACCTTAAATGTCAGTGCACACACACACACACACACACACACACACACACACACACATACACACACACACACACAAAATGTGCTGGTGCAGAGAAATTAAAGCGTGAATGGTTTAAGCAGACAGTCTAGAAATGCATAAGAACAAAAAAAAAAACCCAAATTAAATAAGAAAAATCAAAGCTCCCTCATCCTAGATCTAGTCCTGGTTCTTAGGCTTCTCTAATTGGCTTTCAAAGTTTTCTTTTGTCATCAAAGACATTCATTAAAAACTTATTTCGCTTCATTTCCAGAGTAATTTTGTTTTCTTGTTGTTGTTTTTTATGTTAGATACAAGACTGTCACAGATCCTTACACAGTGGCAGCTGTATGGTTTGGAGTTAAAAATGCTGGATGCCATACAGAAGAGAGTCATCCACTTCAACAATTCTCATCATCATCCTACATAACCCAGATCATAATCTTTCTTTACTGGGGTATTTCAGACTGCAAACCTCTGCTCCTCCTGCTGGCTGTCTATGGTATAAATCCCTGTCTTAAAGACAAGTTTTAAGTAGACAATAAGCATTTATGCAATTACTGTGTACCAAGCACTGTGCTAGATACAGATACAAAAGTGAAACAGTCCTTGCCCCCAAGGAGCCTACATTCTACTTAAGGGATGCAAAGTGATAAAAATGCAGTCTCTCTACAAAGTAACAGTGATTGTAGGGTGTAGGAAGCTTACTAACTCTTTGGACATATTTCCAAATTGCTCTCCAAAATGGTTGGATCAGTTCACAATTCCACCAACAATGAATTAATGTCCCAATTTTTCTATATCTCCTCCGTAACATTTTTCACTTTACCCTTCAGTCATTTCATACATTAAAAATAAATAAATAAAGGATAACAGTGATCTGTGGGGCAGCTTAACTACTAACTGGGGGCATTACAAAAGGCCAGCTAGGTGGTGCCTGACCTCAAGTCAGGAAGACCTGAGGTCAAATCTGGCCTCAGACATTTCCTAGCTATGAGACTGAACAAACCACTTAACCCTGTTTGCCTCGGTTTCCTCATCTGTAAAATGAACTATAGAAGAAAATGGCAAACCACTCCAGTATCTTTGCCAAGTAAACCCCAAATAGGGTCACAAAGAATTAGACACAACTGAAATACAACTAAACAATGACAAAATTACAAAAGGTCTCTTGAAGGAGGGGGTACTTGAGCTGAGCTTTGAGAACTAGAAGTTCTAAGGGAGCCTTCATTCATTCCATAAGCATTTACTGGACACTGACTTTTCCCTTAGACCTACTCCTCATTCTGCTTTCCTTATTTCTGTTTGTTGTATTTCCCCTGTCTTTTGTATCTCTAGGTCTCATGTTAATTATCTCAGATACTTTAAGCACCATTATGTTTCATACTCAATCATTTTCCAACTCCTGTTCCTTTCTATCTCCACAATAGTGATAGTTCCCTCATCTCTCTGTTACTGCTATTTTCCTTGCTGCCTACTAATAATCTTACAAACCTTCTTTCTCTACTCTGTTGACCTGCTTCACTGCATATTTCATAATGTTGCCTGAATTAATGTATCTTGGGAATGAATCTGGGCATGTTACCTAGTATTCAAAATTCTTTGGAGAGTTGATTAACAAATTTTTGATTTCTTGAAATATAACTCTAGAAAGCACATGGGTTTTAAATGGAGGTACTTGACTCCACCCTAAAACCCTTAAAAAATCACTCTGGCTTTCATTGGATGGCCAATTATAGCCCCAACTTAAACTTTTATTGCTTCTTGTTTAGATTGTGATGGCTTAGATTACAGAGGTGGGGAACTCGCTGCCTCAAGGCCACATGTGGCCAGCCCTCTAGGTCCTCAAGTGTGGCCTTGTGACTGAATCCAAACTTCACAGAACAGTTCGCCTTAATGAAAAGATTTGTTCTGAAAAACTTGGACTCAGTCAAAAGGCCGCATCCAAGGGTCTTACGCTCCCAGACTGATATGTGTTTTGGTAAATTGAGCCATTTTTTGTCTTATGCATTTTCTCAGTCATTGAATGGGTTTGGCCTTGGACAGACTGAGACCAGGGAAAGAATTTAATTTAGAAAAGCCAAGGTCACCCACTGGATCCTAGGCCATGCCAGTCATCTTGACCTTTTCCTTGCCACCGGATTTTGACGACTCTGGAGGAGAGATTAAGACTGATGACTTTGTGCAGCTCTGTGTCACTCATACATCACCCTTGTGATGTCATTGGACCTCCCTGAGAATAAAGGATGAACGATAACTAAATGTTTACCATGTGCCATGTGCTATTATAAGCACGAAAGAAAACAGAGACCTAGTGATGCCATATCCCACTTCCCTGCCCTCAAATAGAAAAGGGCTATGATGGAGTGCAGAACCTGAAGTCAGGAAGACCTGAGTTCAGATTGAGTCACAGACACTTACTAGACGTATGGCCCTGGTCAAGTCACCTGAATTCTATTTAATTGTAGTTTTCCCAGTGGAAAAATGGGATTAGTTATAGCACCCAGATCCCAGTTGCTGTGAGGATAAAGTGAGGTAATATTTATTGAGTGCTTTGCAAACATTAAATTGCCACATAAATGCTAGCTGTTGTGATGGCTGTGATACAGGGAACACTAGTGTCAGAGTCTGTCTATACCTGACCAGCTCAGAGCTCTCAACTTTCTCAGTTAGGAGCTCTGTGACTTGAACATGACACTTACCTCTATGACCCTTGTCTGTAAAATGGATATGATAAAACTTATACATATATAACTCACAGATTTATGGTAGGGAAAGTGTTTTACAAACCTGAAGGAACTATATAAATATGAGTTATAGTAGTTAGAAACAGGCTATGACTTTTTTGAGCAAAAGTAGCAAGAAGAAAGAAGGAAGGAAGGAAGGAAAGAAGAAAAGGAAAGGGGAAAGGGAAGTTCATGTCTGTAGAGATTCTAAGCATTCTCTGAAGTTGTATTTTTTTCCTTTATTCAGGAAACAGGGGAATCCATCTGTGAAATGCCAGGGAAAAAGCACCAGTCTGAAAAGCATGCCCTTGTCTAGACCAGGCTACCCTGCTGCCTAGTTATATCTGTGACCCCTGGCAAGGCACTTAACTTTCCTCATCGAAGCGATCAATGCTTTAGGGGGTAACTAGCTGTGTGGCCCTGGACCAAACATTTAACCTTTCTCAGTCTCATTTTCCTCATCTATAAAATGTAGTGCCAAATTCACAGGATTGTTGTAAAGTTCAAATGAAAAAGTCTGCTTCAAGTGCTTTGTAAACCTAAAATGCTAGCTGCTGTTGCTGGTGCTGAGTCTTTTGTTATTGTGGCAGGGATTGGATTAGTTGTCCTGTGAAATTTCTTCTAGTTCTAAAATCCTCTGATATTTTCAACCCTATCCATACAGACAGTACTCCCCATTAATAGGGTTATTTTTTTTATGAAGGAAAATGTATAGACAGCAGCTCAGAACATCTCTAGGTTCTTCCTGGCTATCCCATAAGATCATTTGGGGACTTCATTTATTTTTTTTACTAGGTGGTAGATTTTTCCCTAGAGAATGTGATGACAATATCATTATTTGATCTAACAAGAACTTAGAAGCCAATACATACATGAGTTGTAAAAACAACTTGAAGGTTTGCAGAGCACTTTACATTTGTTATTTCATTTGATTCTCCTAATAACCCTATGAAGTCAATGGTATAGTCATCCCATTTAATAGAGGAAGAAACTGAAGCAGAGACACATTAAGTATTAGTATTTTACAGCTCAAAAGTGGGATTCAAACCCAGGCCTTCATCATTCCTAATATGACAACAGATACCCCATACTGTTGAGGTTTAGAGGTGCTCTGGACTCCAAAATACCAACATGCTGGGTCCTGCCTGAATAAATTTGACTCAAGCCTTCTTTCAGTCAAAGAAAAACAAGGTTTGTGAAAAATCCACCATATTGACCAGACTCTTAAGGAATCTCAGCATTGGCTAGACCCTTAAAGAATCAGAGCTCTTTCATGGAGGCAAGCTGGTTCTTTTAGATGGAAGACTGTGGGAACAGAGAAGGGGTCTAGATGGAATTAAGGAAGTGACAGTCCAGAGTGGGGCCAGGTGCAGACAATGACAGGGCTCGCCCTCAGTGAACACCAGGAACCTGAGCCAGAAAAGTCCAGGGGCTTTTCTTTTTTGGGGGTCCATGATGCCAAAGACATGGTCCTTTTGGGGGGTTCAGATCCCATCCCCATCAACAGTATTTATCTGTTTCAAAATACAGACTATTTCTGGAATGTTCTTGATAAAGTGGGACATTGGTGACTTTGTATGAATTAGAACTGTAAAACTGAGAGGGTTCAATTTTCAATAAAAGTTTTAAAATCTCTTTTCTGCGTTAGGTACTGCAGGAGATTCAGAGATTAAGGTATGGTCCCTGTTCTCAAAGGGCCTGGTGAAGACATAGTCTCTTTCTTGGTGGTTTTCTCTTTCCAGATGTTTTTGCAGCAGTCAGCTGTATCCCTAAGTTTTAGCAGCTTACAGCGGCCAGAGCCTCAGCAGCAACAGCAGCTACAACAGAGGTCAGGGGTTGTTTCCCAGCCACAGCTTGTTCCTAGCCCTCAACTTCCAGGGCAAATTGCAACTTCCCAAATAGCAAACCAGCAGCTGCTCCGAGAATCCAGTGTGATAGCAAGCCAGGTAACTATGCTTTTTTTCCAGATTCATTATTCCAACAGTGACAGGAAGATACCTGTGACAGTGAAGACCTGACTTGTTATTAATGGGGAAAGGGGGAAACCTAGGGAGTCGAAGATAGTTCGAAACTGAGTCAGAAGAAATGACTTATTTTTTTCAATAAGTTCTCATTAAAGAAAAAAGTTAAGTTCCAAGGTTCATTTGGTTCCATATCTTAATAACTTCTCCCCCCACCTGCTTTGTTTTTTCTGATTTGCTTTGAAAAGTATCCTAAAAGTAGCCTTTTCAGCTTCGTTCCTAAATTGAGATGGCTAAAAAGGAGAGAAAAGTATCCTTCTAAATTTGCAGAGTCAAATTTAGGTTTGATATAAAGGAAAAATTTCTAATAGTTAGGGCTACCTAAAAGTGAAAGTGGAATGTGTCTCAGATCATTGTGAGTCCCCTCTCATTGGAGGCCTTCAAACAAAGACTGACCCCTTGTTGAGTATGTTTACAAGAGGGATTCTTGTTCAGGTTCAGACTGGACTAGATGAACTCTAAGGCCCATCTCCCCTAAGATTCTGGATCCTAGAGATTCAGGTGCCCTTGTTCAAGCACCTGAATCTAAATGTTATCCACATTTTGGATTTTACAGACATGGGTTGGTGCAGGTCAGCTCTCCTCATTGTCCATTTTCCTGACAATGCCTGTGCTCTGAGAATTATCTGCCAAACATGTCTTTCTCAGATCCCTGCTCCTCTTACAAAGGCATCATCCAAACCACCCTTTGGACTTCTCTGCTAGAGAGTCTAGTCTTACCCCACTCCTGAATGATGGCAAAACAGGCAGATGAGAGACCTGGTAGAAACAGAGGAGAATGAAATGTACCTTTCAGACTTCTTTCATTGATACGTGTTCCTCCTTGAAATCATATTCCAGGGTCAAAAACCAATGAGAAGCACACAAGTCATGCAGGGAAATGGCCACTCTGTGAGCAGCTTAACCTCCCAGTTCAGCAGCACTGCTTTACTTCCACAAGCGCTGAGCCTGACCACACCTGGTTCTATCACCCAGGACACGGGTCAGTGTCACCCCAGCCCGGACTTTAGTCACGATAGACAACTCAGGTATGAACAATGCCTTTCTTTGTTTTTTGTTGCTTACTTTTAAAATTATTTTTCAATTAACAGGTATTTAGTTTCTCTCCCACCCATCTCCCCACATTGGGTTGGGGGGTGGGAGGACAAAAATAAAGCCCTTGTAACAAATATATATATATATATATATATATATATATAGAGAGAGAGAGAGAGAGAGAGAGAGAGAGAGAGAGAGATACACACACACATACACATGCACATATATGTGGATGTATGGATGTGGATACACATGCAATGCAGCAAAACAAATCCCTATGTTAGCCATGTCCAGAAATGTGTGTCTCTTTCTCCATATCTCTGACAGCAAGTGAGTAGTGTTCATCTTCAGTCCAGTCATCTGGAATTAATGCCTTTCTTTGAAAAGTAACTAATAATCTATCTTAAAGTGGTCCCTTAGATTTCCTTTCCAATATGGAAGATGAAGGCAGGTAAGGGAAATCCAGACATTCTTATGAAGCAAAAAGGTAGTTTCTGATGTGTATGACAGAGAAAATGCAAAAGCCCAGTGGACAAACAAGCTCTTCTAGGTGCCTCCTAAGTAGGAAGCCAAGAAAAGTAAGTTTAAGTGAAACAGGAGACATTTGAATGAAGGGCAAACATATGGAGGATCAGCAGACACTATTGATGGCCAGGCTTTACAAAGAAGGTGATGAACATTATTCTCTCTCTCCTGAAAAAGATTGCTGCTTAGCCAACCCATCCAGCCAATGATGCCTGGGTCATGTGATGCACGGAGGTCCTCAGACCCTGGCGGCACTGGACGACAAGTAAAGTAGGTGACTGAGGAAGGGAGGAGAGAGGGAGTTGGGAGGGTAGAAGGAGAGTAGAAAACTGGATTGTCGTCATAATGTGGTTTTCCTCCTATTTGAATCAGAAGTAATTGCTTTGATTCTGTATTTAGATTTTCTTGAGCCTTTTTTAAAAAGCCTCTCTTTTGCAATCTCCTTCCATAACTACATGCTCCCTTTATCCCCAGTTACTTAAATTAATAAAATGTGGTGTTGACTCCACATCATGTGGCTTATTACTTAGACTTCTTCTGAAGTCTAAAGAGCCTCCACCCTTAGGGCATAAAGTCTAGTGGGCTCAGTCTAGCCACACTGACCCTGCAGAACCCTTTTTACGTTTTCTAACATTGATATCGAGAAGCAGAGTGGATAATAGCTAGAGAGTGGCCTCTAGAGTCCACCTTCTCACACATACCAGACGTTGACCTGTTAATGCCTCCAGGAAGTTCTTTAAGACTTCAAGGAACTGTTGTTGCTCTGCTTTGGTAGAGGAGATTTTTTTCACTGAAAGCACCTTATAAGACACCAGCGAAATCACACATATGGTTCCCTCCCCGCCCCCAAAACATTCAACAGTCAAAAAGCCCCACTGACAGTACCCCTAACTCTGCTAGCCTGTGGCACTGGTAATGTACCAGTAGGATATTAAGAAACCTATAAAATTTATTTCTACCTTCCCTCCACAAACATAATTCTTCCCCCACTCCCACCCCATCAGGCCTGAGGAACAGAAAGAAGTACATTTAACAGCACCATTGACTGCTCCCTAATTAACAGGATGAATAGTACTAGAAACATGAAGGTGAATCTGTGAAAAGCTATTGGAAAAATGAAATGTTTCCATGCCTTGGAAGTGAGACTGAAATAGAAATGCCTGGCAGATGATGCCCTTTCCATAAAATTCTGGTTTAATTTTTGTAAGGAGGCTACCACTCAAAGAAAGAACCACACAGAATCTCTGCAAAAGACACCCACCTGCCTTGGAGACAACTTCCATTGAACCCTCCATAGGCTCCCCTCCCAGGCTTCCGTTTTTTCCAACTTTAAACTCCCCTTTGGAGCAATTCCATTGGCACTCTCCTTCCACCTCACAGTCCTTCGGAGAGCCCATCCTTGGTTCCTTCCCAGGGTATGTAAAGAATGACCCATTTTATAACGATCTTGAATTACATCCAACCGCTGTCACCCAGTTTCTTTGAGTCTCCTCTTAGATACACAGTAGCCTTCCTTTTAAACTCCCTCTCCCCAAAGATTCAGCCAATGTTTCTAATTAAGTAGCGTTTTTAGTCCAAATAATTGGAGACAAATTCTTTCTGTTATGATAGTAACAATAGTTCCCATTTAGATAGCTCTTTAAACAAAGCACTTTCCTTATGTTATCTCATTTGCTTTTCACAACAACTCTGGGAGGTAGATGCTATTTTTAATCCCCATTTTAGAGATGAGGAAATCCCATCAGTTAAATTACTGTCTGAGGCAAGATTAGAACTTATTCCAAGTCCTTTACTCTATCCACTGCTTCACCTACTGCAGGTTAGTTTGTTTCTAGTGAGACTTAAAGTCAAGTCATTGGGTAGAGAAATTCTTTATTCTGTGAATTCTGACTTTTTTAAAAGGCTAACTAGGTGACACATTGGAATGAGTGTCCAGACAGGAAGACCTGAATTCAAATTATGCCTCAGATACTTAATAATCTGGGTAAGTCAGGTAATTGCTTTTTGCATCAGGTTCCTCATCTGTAAAATGGAACTGATAACAGTACCTTTCTCCCAGAAATGTTGGAAAAGATCAGATGAGATAATTAGCTAATTGCTTTTTTAAATAACAGTAACTGATATTCCTATAGCGATTTATTTCATTTGCTAGTTTGTGAGATAAGTATTACAGGTGCTATTATCCCCATTTTACAGATGAGGAAACTGAGTGATTAAATGACTTGCTTGTGATCACACAGCTAGTAAGTGTCAAAAATGGTTTTGAACCTGGATCTGGCTTGACTCCAAATTCTGTCCATTATCCAATACTACCTTTTTCTGACTTCTTTTTAATGTTGTTGTTTTTTGGCAGCCAGTAGAATTCTGATACCCCTGATTATGTTTTTCTTTCCTTGCCCTCTTGAATTTCTACTGGACAATAAGTTGACATCTCAATGCCAGAGTCTTCTCTTGTCAGACTCCAGAATCCAGCTCCTCAAAATCCCTAGTCCAGTATCTGGCAGCTGTTGGGGCCACTTGTGAAATCCAAACAGAGAAAGTTCATTGAAGATGATCTCAGATGAATTTCTGCTCTAGAAAAATTTACAGCCTTTTCATAGACTTAGTACTTTCTGAGACCCTCCCAGTGTTTCTCTGGTCTTTTCTCGGTGTCTTGCTGTCAACTTGGAGTATTTCATTCTTAAAGCCATTTCTTTTTTTTCTCTAAACCAAATAGATATTCTCAGAGCCCATCTGGATTTCCAAGTCTGGAAGTGCAAACATCCAGCAGCAGCACCTCGACCCCTATTCTGCTGATGGGACAAGCTGTGTTGCACCCTGGCTTCTCTACCACACAGCCATCCCCCTTGCAGCCTCTGCAGCCCCAGCAGCCACCGCACTACCTGCAGGTAGGAAATGGGCAGAGAGATGGCAGACAGGAGACTTCTGTAGAGATGGACCACACCAAAAAGAGACAGGCAAAACAAAGCCTGTTTCAACTCTTGAGTTTGAGCACGAGTTCTAAACTTGGGATCTGAACTTGGCATTTTTTTCTAATATTTTGATAACTATAATTCAGTGTTCTTTTGTAATGGTACATACTTTGTTCTATGCATTTAAAATATTATTCTAATAAGGGGTCAATAAGCTTCACCAGAATGCCAAAGGAGTATATGACATACATAAAAACAGTTAAGAACTACTTGTTTAAAGATCACTCTAGGGTCCAGGTACAGAGATGTCCATGCTAAAGGCAGTCCCTGAATAGGTTCAGTATTTGAGAGAATTTCTTGAATGTTATATTGGAGTGGGTGAAGCCACAGTAATAAAGGAAATTATCTTATTTTTTAAAAAAAAAACTATGGAAAAATAACAAGGAACAAACATAATTCAACTCAAAATTTTTAAGTCGCTATTATGTGCAATTCGCTATGATAGACATTGGGGATATGAAAATGAAGCCACAGGCTCTACCTACAAGTAGCTCACAGTCTAATAAGGGAAGGTATGTTTCGATGCTCCTCATTGCTCTATTGTGGCTCAGTTTTCTCTTGCCTAGAATTTATTCCTCTCACTGAATCAGGTGAGAAGCAGTGTTAACTAGCATTATTGGAAAAGAGAGGTAAGATCTTATGCCATATGCCATATCCCCAGGATCTTTCAAAGCACCTTCCCCAGGGCTTCCAGTCACGATAAGTGAGACAGTCTGGATTAACCATTTGGCAATGTTATCTGCATCCCTTTCCTCTGAAGGTAGCACTTACTCTCTCATTGGGCAGTCAAAGTACAACTATCATAAATCAAGCTTGTTTGTTTCCTTGCTAGGTACAGACACCAACCTCTTTGCACAATGAACAACAAGACTCTCTGCTTCTGCCCACCTACTCACAACAACAAGGGACCATGGGATATCACCCCACACCCCCACAGCCACCACCACCACCACATCCATCCCGAAGGCCCAGCAGTCTGTCAGAGTCCTCAAGCCTCCAGCAGCCTCCACGATAGGATGCTGACAGAGTGTCAATACACAATCAGCTTTAACCAATGGACAAGAGGGACAGGGCAGGGGAGGAGAGGATTTGAGATCTAAACTCTTGGCTTTTGCACACTGCAGAATACATTTCAGAACTCTTAGATTATGACAGCTCTCAGAGTGCAGGTTGCAGTGGATAGAAAATTGTCAAGATCTGGTTGTCCTTGATTCCCCTAGCTTGGTGGATCTCTGATGTACTCTACAGCCATACATGACCACTCAGACTGGAAATGGACAGTATTCTACGTGAACCCCGTCATTATTGGGTAAACACTTGGTGAACGCACTTTTTGCTGATCCTTGTGAGCACATCCGTGTTACTCCAGCTGACCGTGGACTGTCTCTATGAAATATTTGGCCTTCATTCTTTCAATCTTCTTTGCTTTGCGTTTGAGAAGCACTGGGTCAAAGATCTGTTGAAGAAAGAAAGAACAAGAGATTATTTTTATTATTGTTAATATTTTTTTTTGCACAACTGCACAGAAGAAATAACTTAGGCACTTTCTGTATAAAATTAAAAAAAAATAAAAGTCTATTTACTTCATGTCGTGACCACAACCACAAAAAAGAGCAGGCAGAGCTGGTCATACTCTCCAACCTCAAGCTGACAGAACAGACCCTTTAACCCTTCCTGTTCTGGTAGATGTTTGGGGTTTGTTTCTTTCTTAAAATAACACTGGACTATACCTGTTTACTTTAGGAATTACAACTACAAAGGAGGACTCAAACTGTAAGCACAGTCATGCAGCTGATGTTCTGGAATTCTGTTGAGACACTTACGAACACAAAGAGGATACATTTCTGCCTCCCAAACAGCCAATCACCTCTGTTTGGGGCTACAGGTCACTGAGGAAAATGCACTGTGTTTTGGCCCATTGAATGGGGATGCTGCATCTTATTACATATCTTTCATGATAAATACCTAGGATTGAATTTTCCTTTAAAAAATGCACTTTTGCTTTTTTTGTATGTTTTGTTATGTTGAGATGTTTCTAAAGAAAAGATTTTATGTAATTATAAAACATAGTGTATTGTACAGCTGTTGTAATAATGACCTATTTCTATAAAAATAAAATTGTATGGAATTATGTGTAAATTATTTTGTATCTGAAACACCAGTTCATTTCACAAGTATAAAAGTTTTCTTGTGCTTTTCTGTGAGTGGACATTTTGTAATAAATTAACAAATTTGTACAATTTCCTATGGAGGCAATTCCTGTCTCTTGGTATATTTATATATACATATACGTATATGGACATATCCGTATGTGTATTCATGAGTAAACATGTATTTGTCTTCACTTCTGCATGCATTTTTATTCAATAAAATAAAACTTGGAGGCAGTGTGGCATAAAGGATAGAGAGCTGACCTCAGAGGTGAGGAGACCAAAGTTCATGGCCTGCCTCTCATACATATTAGCTGCGTGACCTTGGGTAAGTCATTTGCCTCTCAGGATTGTAGGTTATTCTAATTAAGTTTTAGAAAAGGTTCCTTCCTACACTTTATGAATAAAATCACAGGTCTTTCCCCTATCACTCAATACAACTACTACTGAAGAAAGAGAGGAAACAATTATCCTCTCTAAAGAGACCTTCATAAAACCTAAAAAGCCAGCAATCTGGGATTCAGATCCCAGTCCTCTCACTAACTCCCCGTAAGACCTTAGATAAGTCACCTCATCATTTGTCCTCAGTCTTCTTATTAGTGATTTAAAGAAGTTGGGCTAAATGGCATCCAAGGTATGCTCCAGGTCTGACATTAGGAAGAAGTGTGGTATAGTGACTAGTCTAGGAATCTGGAAGGACAGGTCTAGGGATTGCCCCTGTGATTTTGTTGGTATAGAGAGCTCCTATCTGAGGTGATTCCTGCCTGTGCTGCTTCATACCTTCTCTTCAACTTAGAAAGTTTCCTAGAGCACAGTGAGAGGTTGAAGGATTTGCCTGTAGTTATACAGTCAACATGTCCCAGTCTACCTTTGTCTGCTACACCATAGAAGACCTGAGATAGAGAATTCCAGCTCAAAAACTCCTGTGTTGCCTTGAACTAATTCCTTCACTTACACTCCACTGTCTTTACTTGAAAAATACAAAAGTTGGATTCAGTGGCCCTCTCTATTCTAAACCTCTAGCTCTGATTCTGCGGCATCAAATGATGACAAGCACTGCAAAGGCTGAGTATTTGTCTTCAGATAGACCACAAAACTGAAAGGATCCTGTGGCCTTGAACCATGTTGAACCATGCACAACAGACAGCTTGTTTAGAGAACCCAGAGAGAAACCTAAGGTTGGATTTAACGGTAAATGTCTCCATATTTTAATTCAAGGGCAAAGCTATAGATGTAAATGCTGGTTTGAATGAGATGCCATGTTAGCTTGCCCTAACTGGATTTCTTATCTGAAAAGCCATTCTAGTTCAAATGAAAAAGAAATCAGGTGAAGGTGGCAACAAAATCCATGAATCTTTTCTCTAGAAAAATACTAGCCTATCACACATAAATAACCCACAGAAATGCCCATCTATTCAGAATCCTCCCCAAAACTCAAAAGAGTTGAATCTACCTGATTCAGCAACATGGAAATAACAGGATCAGACAGATGATCTTCTACAATACTCTTTCCTGGGGTCCCTCAGTATAATTTACACTCAGGTAGCACAGTAGATAGAGGGCAGAGCCTTTGGTCAGGAAGACCTGAGTTCAAATCCAGCCTCAGACATTAATGTGACCCTGGGCAAGCAACCATCTGTCTACCTCAGTTTCTTCATCTGTAAAATGGGGATATAAATAGCATCTTCCCTTTCAGGATTGTCATGAGAATCAAATGAGATGAATATTTGTAAAGCACTTAGCTCAGTGGGTGATTATATAGTAGGTGCTTAACTACACGCTTGTTTCCTTTCTTCCAACCGGAGCCCTGGGTTCTAACTTTGGCTTTTTCACCAGGTAGCCATGTCACTGTTGGGAAGATCATATCAGCATCTGTCAAGTGGTTGTCAGTCCTATCCTTACAGAGCTATGAACAAAGTGAAATAGGAGAGAACACTGAAAAAAATGCAAAACACAGGCAGGTGTGTTTCTGGAAAGTGTGTCAATTAAAACATTTAAAATATATTAGAAACATGTAATAGTAAGGGAATTTGAAGATCTTCCCTGCCCCTTAATAGACCCATGTGACCTGCTTTGAGCTTTGGCCCAGCCCACAGCTTGAGTCACATGAAGCTCATGGTGGGAGGAGCTTGCCTGATGGGTAGAGCAGGAAGGGTGCAGCAGTAAGAGAGAGTGAAGTGGAGCTGAGAGAGAGGAGACAGTAGAGAAGAGCAGCTAGCTGAGTGAGAGTGGGAGGGATTTTGCTTAAGGGAGTTTGTAGAGAGGTCTGATGGAGGGAAGGCTTGGGGATGGCCATACTCCATTTATTGGAATTGTGTATGAACTTCCTTGTTACCATGGTGGAATTGGCTTTCTGGTATCTGAATAAATATCTTGGTCTCATCTTTGAGGAAGAGAATTTATATTTTGCAAATTAGCCTGGAAATACACATGCATATCCATAGTAGTTGCTGTGGGTATCCCATTGGTGCTACAATACATTAGAATACTTCACCATTTAAAAAAACCTTAAGGAAAATTCTGCTTTAATAAAGAGTGGAGTAATTACCACCTAAAACATTAGTTTTCAGTAAGTTCAGGGTCTCTGAAAAATCTGCTTTATTTGATCATTAGTTTTTGGAATCTCCACTTCTTAGAAGAAAAAGCTAATTAATGGAGATGGAACCTAGTTTAACTTTTAGTTCTTTATACCTAGAAGACAGAAAAGTATTAGAGAAGGGTATACCATGCTATTGATTTGTCTTTTCCTAGAATACCACCTTTCAAATATTCAGAATCTGGAGAAATTTGGAAAACATAAATAATTCTTTTGCTCATTCTTTAAACCCATACATTTAGTAAGAGATTCTAACTCTATAGCTTATGATTAATTGACATTTTGCTTGTTAAAATACTGTTCTACTGAATTATCTTTTTTTTTTTTTCCAAGGGAAAATCTATGACCTGTCCATTTGGCTTGGCTCACTGGATGTGAATAAAGTCTGACCTCTGGAACACGTTGGATTTCAGAGGTTTAGAAACAAAATCTACTTTCCTCTATCACTAATGACAACTGCAGTTCATTAAGTGGAAGATAATTTAAAGACCTGTTTCGCTATGCAACATGAAAGACTACTACAATCATTTGGACATCAGTTTTTTTTAAAGCCCTTTTTCCATGATTATCTAGCCCAAGGGAAGTTGGCCTGAATTATCCAAAAACTGCCTCCATTGTCCTCTTTGGCTTTCTTTTGTTTGTGCAGGCTTAACCTGAAGGCTGTAGATTCAGACAACAGAACATTAAAGACACTTTAAACATCTATAGACACATTAAACATCTATAAAAATAGACCAGATCTTGGGTGTAGACAGAGCAGGTGACTTTTTTTGGACCGACGTGCATGGTGTTTATTCCTCCCTCTGCATATGGACATGATGATGAAAGCAGGCTTTCATCAACCTAACATGGTTCATTAAACAGGGAGCTGAAATATACAGCCTTCTGGTGCATGCAAAACAGTTTTTTTCTCCCAGAACAAAACTCAAGGAAAGTTTATTATCTCCCTTTAGTATTTGCCTAACTGATTGATACTCACTTTTCTTTCTACCTTAAAAATGTTTCGATATATACACTATGTGTCTTACCACTATATGTCTTAGCAGATTACTTCAAACTCATATTCTAATCTAAACTTATCTGCCTTCCCCCTTCCCTCTACCCCAAATCAGCTGCCTTGCTCAATTTTCCTTTCAGTAGCACCACCCTTCTCTCAATCATAGAGGCTGGAAAATTTAGAAAATTTAGGTTCACTCTTCTCTCTCATTCCTACATGTTCAGGCCATTGTCAAATGTAGCTGTTCATTCCTTCTAATATGTCTGTCCTTCTGTTCCATACCTACCCCAGTCTAGCCCTACACCTTCTTGCTGGATCACTTCCATGGTAGCCTTTCTGACCATTCCAGTCTGTTTTTATTCAAATCTATCCTGCACTTGACAGCTAGACTTCCAAAATTAACAACAAACTAAAGAGGCACGGTGGCAGTTGGGAAAAAGAGCTGGTCTCACAGAGTCAGGAAGTCTTGGCTTCAAATCCTGTTCTCTGACATATACAGAGTAACCTTGAGTAGGCTACTTAAATGCTCAGGGCTCCAAGTAGACTTTAAATTGTAGAAGATACCTTCCTGTTTTGGTAGAGGAAAAACCCTTACTAGGAGCCTCCAACATCAATTAAATCAGAGATGTGGTTCTCCCCCTCTCACTTCACCTCCCTCCCCCCTAAAAATGACTAGATATCTACTGCATTCAGAATTCTATGCTAAGCAGAGAGGTAGAGAAGAAGCTCAGGTAAGATACAATTTCTTCATTCATAATAATAATTGACGTTTATTGTGTTCTGAAGTTTGCTGGGTGCTCTATAATACCATCTTTGATAACATCATTAATTTTACAGTCCAGTAATTAGTTTTCAATTTAATTCAACTAGTATTTATTAAGAGCATAAGAACCTGAACAAGGCAACAAAACAGTACTTGCCTTCAAGGTAGGTTGAGGAGAAGGAGCAGGAGGAAGAGGAGGATTGATTGATGATGACTAGGATTTATATGGGTAACTAGGTGGTGCAATGGATAGAGCACAGAGACTGGCGTTAGGAAGGTGTGAGTTCAAATCCAGCCTCAGACATTTACTGGCTGTGTGACCCTGGGCAAGTCATTGAACCTTTATTTGCCTCAGTTCCTCTTTCGTAAAATGAGGTTACACTGGAGAAGAAAACACACAGAGGAGGACACAACGGACAAATAGGCATTTATATAGTGCCTACTATGTGCACAGTACTCCGCTAACCCTGTGAGATAGATGGTATTATTATTCCCATTTTACAGAGGAGGAAACTGAGGTAAACTGAAGCTAAGTGATGTATTTGCCCAAGGCTCAGCGGTACCAGAAGCAAATTTAAATTCAAGGGATTCTGACTACAGGCCCAGAGATCTGTGCACTATGGCGCCACCTAGCAGCCGTAAAGAACATGTTTAAGGTAGAAACAATGTGACCATATGTAAGTATAAACAGAATACAAAGTAGTCTCCAAGGACAAGGCATAGGTTTAATAGGAAAGGCAGGGTTTGTTTGTTTGATTGATTGATTGTTTTAACAATGGAAACTGAGTTCCAGAGGCCACAGTGGAAGGGTGGGGAAGGGGGACATCAGGATTATTCTGTTGGGATGGGTATGAGAGAGTGGGGAGTGGTGGTCCAGAAGGGGAGCTTGAGGTTTAGGGCAGTAGATTATCTTTCATCCATTCCCAATATGAAAGGTAGATTTAACCCTGCTAAAGGTGTGGCAACCTAGAAAATCAAGGCACTGAGGTGCCACAGTGGATCGAGTTCCAGGCTTGGAGTCAGAAGGACTCATGTTTGTGAGTTCTAATCTGGCCTCAAACACTTACTAGCCATGGGAGCCTGAGCAAGTCACTTAACCCTATTTGCTCGAGTTCCTCATTTGTAAGATCGACAACAATGCCAGAAAGGCAGAGGTGGGGATGGAGTCTTGGTGACAGGCTAGTAATTGAGGGGCTAAGGCAGGTTTGAGAATGGAGGTCTGAGGATAACCCCAGACTTGTGAACTCTACCTTAGGACTTAACTCTAAAATTCAAAACTGAGTAGACTACTTCCTTCAGGGTGGGGTAGGAGTAGTCAGGAGAGTCTTTATTCCTGGACTGCTCACTGGTGTGCAGCTGGAGGGGGGCAGATTTCCAGGTGAGATGCCAATATCTAACTATATAATAAACAATCTCACATAAGAAAGGTATAAAACAAAGCACTATTTTTAGAATGTAAACTCCTTGATAGAGCTTACATTCATTCACTAGTGTCTTTTTATCTAGTGGGTTTTACATAGTGCTTCCAGGTTCATTGTAAGTACTTAATACATGCTTGCTGCTTGATTAATGGCTATCTGAAACTGGAAGAGAAAATTATACCAATCCAGGCTATCAGGAAAGACATCATTGAAGGGATGTTGTTCAATCTTCTTGTGTACTGGAGTAGTTTTCAGTTCCTTCCTCTAGCTCATTTTACAGAAGAGGAAGTAAAACAAACAGGGCAAAGTGACCTGCCCAGGGTCATATGTGTTTGAGGACGGATGAATCTTCCTGATTCCAGGAGCGGTGCTAGCTGCCACAAGAGACATTGGGCAACAGGCCAAGGTGAGGACAGAAGGCATTCTAAGCACAGAGAAGTCTGAGCAAAAGTAAGGAGCATAGTGTATTTGGGGGCAGCAGATAGAGTGCTGAGCCTGGAGTAAGGAAAACTCATCTTCCTGAGTTCAAATCTAACTTTAGACACTTACTAGCTGCATGACCCTGGGTAAGTCACCTTACCCTGTTGTCCCTGTAAAATAAGTTGGAGAAGAAAATAGCAAAGCACTCCAGTATCTCCGCTAAGAAAATTCCACATGGAGTCATGGAGAGTTGGACATAACTGAAAAACAACTGAACAACACAATGTATTTGGGGGAGGTAAAAATTGTCAAATTGTCCAATTTGATTTGAGTCCAGAGTGTGGGCTAAGAAACACACTTCTTCCTCACTCCAGGCCCTCTGAATCCTTTTATTTTATTCTAGTCTCAGCTCTGGTACCACTTTCCAAGGGAAGCCTTCCTAGAACTCCATCTGGTGGAGAAAAGTGTTGTGTAGAATATGGAATGAACAGACCTGGCTACTAATTGGACATGACAGTACTATAGAAATGTGAGTAAAAGCATCATATTCAGTTCTGCATGTACGTGCCTTCTGTCCTCTATTATACTATAAAACCTTTAAGGTCAAGAACCACATTTTGTTTATATTTGTAGCACCAATCTTTTGCAATATTTTAAAAACTCTTTAATTGGAAACAAGAGGAATACTTTCCCCCTAACTTTGTGAGGTAGGTATTGCAAGTATTATCACTGACCATTTTACAGAAAAGGGTCTGAGTCACAATCATAACCCTGGAGAAAGGTAGTGAAAGCATTGTTATTATTAGTTGGTGGGGAGGTATTTTTCCAGTGTTAATACTAGAGTTTCTCATTTATTCAATAAACATAGCTTAAGCATCTCAAACCACTATGCCTGGCGCTGGGGGTCTTATAAAGTTTAGATAAGATGCGGCACATGAATACATGTCTTTGAGGTCTAGTAGTGAGGTCAACACAGAGATTAGTCATTTAGTCAGTAAATATTTATTAAATATTTGCTATGTGTCAGGCACTGGGCTGAGGGCTCAGGATACAAAGAAAAGTAGAAGACAGTTCTTACTCCCAAGAAGATCACAGTCTAATGAGGGAGACAACATGTAAACAATTCTATAAACTACATACAGAATAAATTAGAAATAATCAAGAGGAAAGGCACTGAAATTAAGAGGGTTCAGGAAAAGCTTCCTATAGAAGGTTGAATTTTAGGCGGGATGCAGAGGAAGCCAGAAGTTGGAGATAAGGGTGCCTTTCCTTTTACAAAAGCAGATCTAAGAAGCTGTGATAGCAGGTCCCCCTGTGTATATCAGATGCTTACTGATACAGGAGGAAAAGCATGCCACGTGTGAGGGACAGTCAATGAAAATGCCCAGATTTGAAGATAGACTATTTTGTTTGAGGAACAGCAGAGGTCAATGCCATTAGGTCATAGACTATCTCTAGGAATATTAGAAAATGGGGGTGGTATTTTGAATGCCCGAAGATTTTACATTAGATCCTGGGCTGGATAAGAGAAACACTGGAGTTTACTGACTGAGGGGTGACATGGTCAGATTTGGGTTTTAGGGGAAAAAAATCATTTTAAAAAAAAAGGAAAATCACAAGCTAAGTGGAGGATGAACTTGAGTAGTGAGAAACTTGTGATAAACAGACCAACGGACTATTTCAGTAGTCCAAAAAGGCGACGAAGGCTTGTACCCAAGCGGTGGCAGTGTCCTAGGAGAGAAGCAGGGTGTACGTGAGGATGATATGGGGATGACCCCTGGCCATTCCAGTCTGGGTGACTGGGAGTCTGGCGGTACCCACGTGAGGATGAAGGTGGAATGGATAGACCTTGGCAATGGATTTGATAGGGGGTGAGAGTAAGGAGTTGAGGGTGCCACCTGGCCATTCCAGTCTGGGGGCACCCTCAACAGTAACAGGAGAGATAGAAGAGGAGAAGGCTTGGGTGGAAAGACAACGTTAAAGACAAAGTTCAAGAGGTGCTGAGTTCAAGATCTCCTGGGAGTTGTGCACCAGGGGGCTGAAGATGTGAGCCTGGAGGTCGGCAGGAAGATTAGGGCTGGAGAAGGACCTTTAATGATCAATATCATAAGTGATAACTGAATCCTTGGGAGCAGAGTGAATAGTGAGTGCAAGCTCCCTTTCGCAGGATCGGTGGAAGGGATGTAACGTAAAATAACTTTACAGACGCCGCTGGTTTGGGGACAGGAGTAGGTTTTTTTTGCTGCCCCGCCCCCACCGTGTGATGTAAGACGCTGAGCAGGTCGACGCTCCGCCTCCTGCCGCTCCTGCGCACGCGCGACCCGGAAGCAGTACGGGGCCTGGGTATTAGGTTTTCCCACAATCCTCCGCGCCCTTCCTTTGCGATCTGGTCCCAGGCAAGGTAAGTGTGTTCTCAGCGTTCTAACCCTTCGGAATCCGGCTCCATCCTTCCCGGGGGTCGCACTCAGCTGGACGGCGGGCCCCCTCCCTGCCTAGTCCGAGGCTTCCTTTTCCCTGGAGCGGGGATCCGCGGCGCGGGGCTTGCCAAGAGGGTCAGTCCGGCTCCAGGCTCTCGGGGCCTGGGCCCAGAGGACTGTCGGGCCGGCCAGAAAGGGAGGCGGGGGAGGGGGACTCCTGCAGCTGCAGGGAGTTGTGGGAGAAGCTGAGGCCTCAGGGCCCTCACGTGAGGAGGTTCGTGGGGACCGTGGCTGGCGAATTATTCGTGCCGGGGGGATGGCGGCTGGGAACTAGGGTGGCCGGGCCTGGCCCCCTCCCGGAAGTGGGGAGCGCGCTGAATGGAGGAAGGGGCGAGGGTGGGAGCCCGAGAAGGCGGATTGGGGGGGGGGGTCCTCCTGTCACGGGCCGTCTTTATAGAGCCTCTCTCTGCTGTCCGCGTAGATGGCTCCCGCCAAGAAAGGTGGAGAGAAAAAGAAGGGACGTTCTGCCATCAATGAGGTGGTGACCAGAGAGTATACCATCAACATCCACAAGAGGATTCATGGAGTGTAAGTGTGGAATCCGTTTTTCCTCCAACCTTGGCAGGGGGTCCCCATCTGCAGCATTTTGGTTGGTTCGCGCAGGGTGGAGACTGTTGGGAATGACCCTGCACCCTTTTTTTGTTTTTAATCCTTGTGTGTCCAAGAAATGGATAATTGTAAATGTTGTACAAGGATATTTTGGGAATTAAAATAATGAATTTTATTCACCGAAAAATGCAAGTAGGAAGTAATGGATTGCCAGTTGAATGATTTTACGTTCTGTGTAAAAGGAAGTGTATATTAACATTTCAGAGGCGAAAGTACTTTTTTAATTGAATTTGGGGGGTGTTTTTAGCTTATGTTGAGTAATTGCAGGTCTGAGGGAATTAAAATTCTGAGTTGCACGTTTTTCTAGAGACGTAGGTGAACGTAGCTTGCCTGCTGCTAGGAGTATTGATGAGTTTTTCTTGTTCTTCATTTAGCAGCAAGGACAAGGCATGAATCTGATGTTTTCTGACATGAAGCCCAGGAGTTAGATTGGCGGAATGGCATGAAGAGTATCTGTGGGGTTACTTTAGGAAATATTTAAAATTCTAGTGTAACTTAAGCATCATTGTTGGGTTGTGCTATTTATTTGAATTAAATAGTGTTTGAAACCATAGGAAGATGTGGAAGTCAGGTTCTGTAAGACTTAGTCACTTAATGTGAAATTCTTTAATTTGATTTATTTATTCCGGGAAATACACCACATTGCTACTTCAAGTAGTTTTAAATGGTCCAGTGGGGGAAGTATTCCTAAACGGCCAGTCTGGTAACATTTATATTTAGTTTATGTAGTTTGGTGAGCTCATTTATACTGTATATTAGTTTACACAATATTTGGAAAGAGGCAATTGTGGGCCTAAAGAAAGTTTTAGGTAAAAATGATTTCTTTAGCACCATCTTCTAAGTCGATTGTATGGAATGATTTTGTATTTTTGGACTAGTTTGCTGAGTGGATTTGTCTCTGGTTCTAGGCTTTAGAAAAGTTTGGGCTTAGATAGACAAGTCACTGTAAGTGAGCAAGATGACTGTTTAGAAGACCTGAACTTTTGAGTCCTTCACCATAACCTTATGGAGTGGAATAATGAAAATATTTATTTTACAAATGAATTGTACTCTAGGGTTGGAATTCTAGGATTGTGTATCCTGTTTAAGGTTACATAAGTATTAAGTGGTTGATGTATACTTGAACTCTGAGAGATTGTGGTAGTTGGATCACAGGCTTTGAAAAGTCTTGGTTTCAAATCCTCTCTGTTTCTTTGGGCAAATGACCCCCTTTAGGTGTTAGTTTCCTCATGTGTGGTGAGAGTGTTGTATTAGATGATCTCTAAGGTTCAGCCCTAGATTTAAGGTCTCATGAGCTTCATCTCTAAACTAAAATAATAATGGTGATAGGAAATCCAATTTTAAAATGTAGTTGTGAGAGAAGCACCTGGTAAACCTGAGTGCTTAGCTTCTCTTCAAGTAGACTGGTAGTTCCTTAAGGGCCAGACCACCCCTTGTAAATTTGATCTTCTATATATGTACTTTAGTAATTGATAAAGATACCCAAAGATATTACCTATGTTCATTCTAAAGAATACTTTCTACCAAACATTTTACTTATTGCACATAGGGATGCAATCTTTGGCTATTGTGAATACAACCATACCTACTTCCAAAGCAGCTAAAAAGGCAAGTTGCGTTATAGATGATTTATGAAATGTGCCTTCAATTTCTAAAGTACATGTGTGCTTGGACATATCAGTGCTGTACCTTTTCAGAGTTCTGACCATAGGAATCTCGGTGGGAAAAAGCTTGGTTGAGGCAGAAACCATGAGTTTCAGTCCAGATTCCATTACTTGTTAAGTGTCACTCTAGTCACTTAATCACTTCTTTGGTGTCTCAGGGTGCACCCTACCCTCTTTATGAAATAGAGAAGACAATCCCTTATCACTTCGTTGTCTACCAAGTACCCAGCAGCTGGTATTGGAACAGTTCTAGACATTAGAGTTACTTAGGGGAAAAAGTCTTTGCCATTATTGTATCTTTGTGAATATTAAGTTAATGTTAATATTTTTTTCCTTTGAATTTAGAGGCTTCAAAAAGCGAGCTCCTCGGGCTCTGAAGGAAATCCGCAAATTTGCCATGAAAGAAATGGGAACTCCAGATGTACGCATTGACACCAGACTCAACAAAGCTGTTTGGGCCAAAGGAATAAGGTGCTTAATTGTCTGTTATAATGAGTTGACCACTTATTTAGTCTTGTGTAGAGTTATTGACACTGAGCAATATTTTCAAAAATAAAGGGTTCTGTATGCTAGTATTCCCTTCTTCAGACTTAGGTCATTGTTGGTAAAGATATTCTTAACTGTGAATCCCAAACCAGAAGGAACACTATTTTTTGGCTTCTAACTAAACCAACACGTGTTTTTTCCCTCTTGTCCCCCCAAAAATCCACCTTTCCAAAACTGTTATGAACAGAGCTGATGCAAACATAGGGGAAGATAGTTGTAACACAGGAAAGAAGTGTGTCACAAGCAAGGGGTTAAAGTTTTATTTACTTTATGTCTTACATGGTTGTATGCAACCCTGCAGCCTTTATTTTTCATATAAAGAATGCATTTACTTTGGCAAAACACTTCATGAAACCTGTTCTTAACCAGGAATGTCCCATACCGCATTCGAGTGCGTTTATCCAGGAAACGCAATGAAGATGAGGATTCACCAAACAAGCTGTATACATTGGTTACTTATGTGCCTGTCACCACTTTCAAAAGTAAGTTGTTACAACTGCTGTGAGCTCAATGGCAATTTGACTTTTATTCAAAACACTGTTTAGAGTGTACCTGATTGTGAAAAATGGTTATGTCAAAGTTGAAATTCACTCTAGTGTTTTCTGTTGCTTTGCAGGCTTACAGACAGTCAATGTGGATGAAAACTAAATTGAGCTTCATTTAAATAAAGTTATAAAATGTCAGCTGGTAGCCTGTTTTCACTGTGAGTTACTTGCTTGTGACTCTGGGTTTTATTTATGTTATATAAGAAGCTACTTTAAAGTGGGCTCTGGGTGCCACAGGTAAACCTCTTTATAAATTTTTAATGGATGATAGAATAGGATTTATGGTCAAGTAGGATTATGTTAGGAGTAGTGACTTGATATGCTTTCTAAATCATTTTTTTTTAAACTCTGAACTCCCAGTATAGG
>CM053771.1:340774925-340803525 GCA_028658325.1 Potorous gilbertii
TTCTATCATCGCTTTGTCCAAATTCTAAGTTTGTATGTGTGCTTAAAAAGTTTTTATAGAAAAGGACATGGCTGTGAGAAGTGTTCAAGTAATTTAAAGAAAACAAGCAAGTCAATACAAAAGAATATTATTAAAAACTGCTTTTGGGGACCAACAACATCAAAAGCACGGTTTGTACACTTTTCTTTTGCAAGACATACAAATCGAATACAGCCCAAAATATTAAAACAGTTTCAATTACCAGCATTGAAACAGATTTTTCAGGATTAGTGCAAAAAGAAAAAAAAAAGCCAATTGCAAACAGTAGCTCATCAACCTGGACATGAATTAGTTCTTCCCCCTAAACACCCCAAATCTCACTGAGTAACATCCTTTACATTCATTGGTAGGGGAAGTGCTCTAAAAAAATACAGTTTTTCCTCTGTGCAAGAGGTAGGCAGCAGCAAACTCTGAAATGAAATTGTAGCTTAAACATTGGGAGACAAATAAGGAAAAGTCACGAGCATAGCCTGCTCTGCTCTGTCTGCTTCAGGGTCCTTAGCTAGAATTGGTTAGAGATTTGATAAAGGAATGAACAACTTCTGTCCAAGTCCAATAAAATAAAATAAAGCTTACTATTTCTTTGTCTCCAGTTTTCATTTGGTTGCTGTCTTATCAAGATACTTCTGTAATCCCTCAAATCTGTAAAACTTAACTCAATCTGACATTTGGACAGAGCTCACTATTCTAACTAGTACGCTAAGAAATGGAGAAGCAGCCTTGTTTGCAACATGTGCTTTGGTATAGCATCCTCCAGTGTACTCAGCAGAATGGTGGTGCTGTGTGCTACAGTGTGCTGTGATGTCCGTTACTCAGACTGGCGGCTCATTTCATTGGTTTTGAGACTATACTGATTGATCTTGGCATTTTCAAGTTTAGATTTTATGTCCAGTGGCTTTTCAAAGAAGTTTACTAATGACTGTTCAGTCAAAAGTGAAGCTAAAATATGTTCAAGGGAGACAGTCCAATCCCCTTCTGTCATAGATAATGCTTGGGAATATCTCTGAGGCATCTTCCCTATGTCAGCAAAAACTGAGTCCTGGTCAGAGGTGGAAGCAGATGCTTCTGCCTGAACATCCTCCATATATTCGTCAGAACAGCTGCCTGAGCTGCTGCTTCTCTGCCCCACTTCTCCTATCTGCAGTAACAAAGTAGTTACTGTGGCAATAGCTTGATAGAGATCATTTTCCTCTGGATCTTCATGAAACATACTATATAAAGTTTTACAGAACTGGATGAATTCTCTCTGAAAAGAAAAGGAGGAAGTGATTAGTACACTTTCTATTAAAGAATCTTATTAATGGCTATTTATACTTGTAGATGGAAGGAATGGAGTATCAGCCTACTGAAATCAATCACAGTAGAAAGTTCAGATTGAGAATTATGTACATGATTTTATGTGGCCATATTACACGAGACACAAGATTGCTCAAGCAGTCTTAATGGTTGCAGTTTTAAGACTGTCAAGCATCGAACAGACCTTTAGTGATTTGAATTTTAGAAGACCTACCCTTTCAAAAACTGAGTTGTCAAAAAAAAAATTTCCCTGGACTTCTGAAGATTGATTCATTCAACAAGCTCATCAAGATGAGTCACCTTTTAAACTCATCATGTATTTAGTCTTAACATTCTTTACTATACCATGAACTCTACTCTTAACATTAAAAGATGTGTTCCACTTGGAATTTGTACTTAAATGTGGAAGCCTCTTTTTACACACTTAATTCTCAGTTCCTTTTGAAAACTGAAGCAACCCTCAAGAACCTTACAGACAGAAAGAACCTGATATATTGGGGTTTTGGGCTTGAAAAAAATAATTAGTAAATAATATAAAAATATTTCAAAAGTTCCACCATGACTTCCAAATATGTAGCCTTTCTTCTAAAGCAGTTTTGTTCCAACCTCAGTCCTCGAACCATGTTTGACTTTCTACAGGATATTGTAAACGTAGGGCCTTGTATCCATACCTTTCCTAGCATGGTAGGACCTGTCAGGTTTACCTTACTGGCATGTCTTAAATCCCAATGGGACCTATGAGATGTAACTTTAGTGCAGGTTACTTAAGATAAAAATATAATTTGTGATCTTTACACTGCAGGTTTGAGTACCTCAGTTGAAATTGACCCTGGGCTTTTGAAGCCTAGGCCAGAAGAAGCAAAGAGTGTCCCACCAAGGTGGACAGATTCTGGCTCTAGTCTGGCCTTGGCTGTCATCTGAGGACTATTGTGAGTTAGGGGAAGATGCTATAAAATATTAAGCTAAATGACAGTTCTAAACATAGAGGAATGGAATCTTATGTATATTTGAATAATAAATCTATTACCTGGCTCATTTTGGGCAATTCTTTTTCAGTTTTATCCTTTTCTTTAGCTAAATCCTTAAGCATCTGCTTCAACTGCTTCTGATAATCAATTGCCTCACCTTGAGACAAGGGAAAACAGTGTTAAAACCATTCAGTAAAAGCAAGGAGGAATATAATGGCTAACAACACAGGGGAACTATAAAGATAAATATTTAACTTTTTCAGTTTTATTCCTAGGACTCTCATATCCTTGGGATTTCCAAGTATATACCAGTCACTTAGCACAGGTCCCAATGAGCAAAAGGAGATAGAGAAGAACAGTGCAATAAAGTATTGAGGACGTGTGATTGTACTGCCCTACGTGGAGATACTGCTAATGACTTCTCCCCACACAGTTATGGAGATGAACAAGGACCTGGAATTGCTTAAGGACAGTCTTTGTGTTTTATTGGGGAGAGGAGAGAGGCAGCCGCTAATTAGCACAGCAGACTACTGGGGAAGAAGGTGGGGAGCTGCAGAGAAACGTCACTCCAACAACCACAGTATCTTGTCTAAAGGAAACATTTTAAAAGATTAAAAAATCAGTACATACCATTTGACTTTTCAAAGACCAGGGGTCTTGAAGTTGACAGTAGTGGATTCTTTAATGGTGATTGACTATCCTTGTCATTTTCAGTGAGAGCTTTAAAAAAAAAAAGTAACATTTCAATTCTCATCTAATTTTCCTTAAAATAAACTAGTTCTTTATTACAGTTTAATGATGTTAGGGACACCTGGAGTCTAGCTCCAGTTTTGACTAATGTGACCTTGAATAAGTAACATCTTGTCTTTAAAACTAGATACTGTTTTCTCACTTTGTAAAACCAGAATATTTCTATTAAATTGAGTAATTTACCTCAGTCTGATGTAATTGGTCAAGTTTCCACAAGGTGGCACTGAAGCCTAAATTAACATGGTTTTCTAATCAGCTTTCTGTACGTTGGCACAATATACCTAATGTATCAGAGAATCTTGAGTCTGGATCTGGAAAAGGGTACTGAGGGTGTCTGCAGCTGATGTAGCTCCCCAAAGGACCTTATGCCTGTCACAACCTGCCTTGGCTTTAAATTTCCTATAAAATGAGGTTAATATTAGTACATGGCTCACAAGATTGTTGTGATTTCAAATGAAACAATGTCACTACAATCCATTGTAAACCTTGAAGTTGATACGTTAAGCCGTTATGTATAAAAATACTTCCACTTGATTGAAATGTCTGCTCTGCTTCACTTGGGTTCCTCTGGTAATCATACATAATCAATGTCCATGGAGCCAAGCCAAAGCTTTTCGGGATACACATTTGCCCTGAGTTCAGCATGGAGTAAAATATGCAAGTTAAAGTCCTAGCTTGGTTCCTCACTACCTGGCAATTTTTTTTTTTGAGTCCAAATTTGTCCCTTGTTCTTACTATTCTTTCTTACTTCTGAAGTTTAGTCAAAACACTGTCCTCCCCTGTAGCCACCACAATGAACTAAACACAGACTCACTTGGGGAGGAAAAGCAAGATAATCAGCAGGTGGCCCCCAAACCCCATTTCATCTAACTAAGCTTTGCAAAACTAAGAAAAAAGTTATTTCAGACTAAAAAAGGATCAGCTGCTTTCTATCTTCAGTAGAGTCCTGAGTGTCTTTGTAATACAGCAAACCTTAGGTTTAGAACGTCACCTAAAACACAGAATAGGGAAATGTGTTCACTGTAACTGTGGGTAGACTAAAGACAGCTTTTGTTGATCTATATATCTTACCAGGGGGGAGATGAAGCCTATATAGTAGTTTTATTTTTTCATTCATTTCTCCATTGTACATAATATCTACAAATGAGAAGTAGAAAATAAAATTGTTATACAATATTCCCACCATAGAGGTAAAAACAGTTCACTTTGTATGCACTACTTTTGACAACTCCACATTTTGAAAAAGATTTCTATAAATTTTTAGCAAATTTGAACCTTGAATGAAGCTTTGGAAAATAGTTCTCAACTTTCAGATTCAATCTAACTTTTTTTTAGATAAAAGAGCTAGAATAAAATCCTTTGTTAAATGAAAACAGCACTTAAACGCATCACTCATGAATATACGTGAGCTCAGAAATCTCGGTGCCTTCCATACCTGCACCCCTCCCTGCTGGCCGTAGTCTTCCTTAATGAAGTCTATACTTTAAAAGTTACCTTCAAACTTGTCAAGACAATAGGGAGAAAGTAATATTACCTGTTAACCATGTGATCTACTTGTCATCACAAATATTTTCTGCAAAGAAGACTAGTAGTATTACCTAGGCAGATAGCAAATCCTTTGAATGCAATAAGATGATCCATATTTTCATCCAGGAGGCGAAAGGTCCTTTCAGCCAGGATCTCAGTGTGGGCACCACATGTCCATGGAGAGACAAGCTTGTAAAGGTTGGTGAACTGTTGAGCATCTATCAGATACTGTTCAGCATATGGTCTGTTGGGATCATGGTGTTGAAATGCAGGACTTCTCTGTTCCCAGTAACAGCTTATCATATGTTCTCTCTTTTAAAAAAAAAAATATAAAGACGAGCCAGTAGAGTAAAGGCCTTTAGAAGCCAGGGGAAAGGTGAATCATTCATAGCTTGTCTAATTTTATTTTTAAGGTAGTGTCAGGATTAGAGGCAGAGAATGGTGAAACAGTAGCACTTCGGAGCCATTTCCACTGCCACTTAAAGGCTTTGTGACCACTGGCAAGTCTGAATTTGTAACCAGAAAGAACTTGAGAGTCTTTGACCAACTTCATTTTATAAAAGAGGGAAGTGAATTGCTTATGGTCACAGGAGAAGAAGATTTGAAACCATAATAGTTTACTTTCCTCCCCACCCAGTGCTCCTCACAGCAAATCTCAGTTAACTTCTCAATCTGTTTCTATAGAAATTGAGTGCTTGTCTTTCTTCCCAACTGGTCTTCGTACTATGTGACTTCGGCATTCATATAGATACTCTCTCAAATGCTCTAGCCACAAAGATGGTCATAGTTCTGATCGTGCCATCACAAATGCACAACTTCCATCAATTCTGAACTTGAAACCCCACACCATGAAGTTCAGAGTCCTTCAGCCTCCCTCCTGGGCCATCATCCCTATAGTAGATTCACTCTTTCCTTATCTTGACCTCTTGGTGAACCATTTCCACTCTACTCTGTCCCCTCCTCTTGAGTGCCCCTTGTTCTCATCACTGTCTTGCCCTGCCAAGCCTCAGCCTTGGACCACTCCCACCATTCCTGCTGCCTCTTCTTCCTATACATAGGCTACTGAACAAGCAAGAGAAAACCACGAAACTTCTGGCTCAGTCTACTATGAATTTGTTACAGAACCTGAACTGGGACCTCAGTGCTGTAAAAATCTTTTTATGCCACCCTAATTAATTTACCCCACTCACTGTAGTGGCTTTTCCATTCTTTTCATCCTTCTCAAAGCTGTGGTTCTCATTTACTGAAAGAAATTGAGTTCATTTGCCAAGAGCTTTCTCTTCTCCCCCCAGTTCATCTCATGTGTCATCCATGTCTTCTGATACCAGTCTTCTCTCTACCCCTTAGAAGCTAAGTGCCTCCAACACTTAGCACAGCACTTGAAACCTTGTAAATCCTTATTGATTTATCTCTATCTTGAATCAAGAGGAGCCCTTCTTGCCAAGGCAGACTTAATCTACAAGCTCAGGTGATCCCATTCCCACCTGTCTTCTGCAAATTGTCCCTTTGCCATCCCAGCTGTCTTCCTTCAATCTCATCTACTAGCTACTAACTACATGATGTTTTCCTCATCCTTAAAAATAACCTTGCTTGATACTCCTAAATATTTTATTATATCCCTCCCCTTTGTAGCTAAACTTGAGAAGACCATGTACATAGGTGCCTCCACTTTTTTGTGTCTCATTTTTTTTTTAACTATACTGGCTTTTCCTGCTCATTGTTCAACCAAAATGTTTCTACAAAAGTTACTATTCTTCCTTGACAAATCCAATGGCCTTTTCTCAGTTCTTTTCTTTCTGGACCCCTATACAGGAGTCTCTGACACTTGGTCATCCTTTTCTTGATTCTTTTGCTAGTCTTCTGATTTTTCCTGCTATGACCAGCAAACAGGACTTCTCAGTCTCATTTGCTAGATCTTGCCTGCTAATGTGGGGATCCCATGGACCTTATGATCTTGGGCCCTCTTCCTCTATTTTGCTTGGTTGTCTCAGCAACTGCCATGGATCTCACCATCTATGCCAATACTTGTCAAATTTTATTGTCAGCCCTGACCTTTTCTAGTCTTGCATCTCCAGCTGCCTATTTGGCATTTTGAACTAAATATCCTATATACGTGTGCAAAACTAAACTCATCTTTCCTCCAACCCTTCCCACATCCACACTTCCCTATTAATGTCAAGGGCACCGCTATTCTCTTAGCCACCCAGGCTCACAACCTAGATAGATACCATGCTCAGCTCATTTTTTCCTCATTCTCACCCTACACACATATCTAATCTATTGCCAAATTCTGAACATTTTACCTTTGTAATATCTTGCATACACCTACCTCCCTTCTCTTGACACTGCCACCACCCTGGCACAGACCCTCATCACTTCAGGTCTGGGTGACTGCATTTCACTGCATAACTGTCTTAGATTTGATGACGGAATTTTTGCAAAACAGGTGGGGTGTGACCTGTATTTTTTTTTAAATTTAAATAAAATTATGCCAGTAGTACTTAAAAACATTTATTACTAAACTGTCTGGTACAAGATTAGGATACACGGAATACTCATGAATATACGTTAAAATTGAATACTGACAGTGTATGCTGAGAATTTCAGGCTCACAAATGTGTGAGAGATAAATGTCTACCCATAGGCCATTGGTGAATACACTGCTGCTGTTTACCTTTTAAGCAGAATGGAGTACAGTTATACCATGCAACTATTACGCTATGAAAGGTTATAAACCAATTTTTGGACTGGAAACAAAAAAAAACAGTGCAACGATTATGTGGTGGCGATGATGGTGATGCAGTGAAACAGTATTGCAACAGCCCACTGGGTGGTCCACCTGCCTGCCTTGTAGAATTCTCTAGTTCAGTGCATTCTCCAGCTACCTATCAGTGATCTCCCTATAATATAAGTAACTTATAGGGGCTTCCTGTCACCTCCACGTTGAACACAAATCCTGATGGTCAAAGTGTTTCAAAACAATCTCCCAGTCATCATACACCTCACTTTCTTGTCTCACTTCTTCCCCCTCGCCCTCCCACCTCACGTATATTGTGTTTGATGACACTGCACCCCTTACTGTCCCTTCAGCAGGACACTCAGTCTCCTAATCCAGGCATTTTCACTGTTCCTCATGCCTGGAATGCTCTCCTTCCTCATCTCAGTCTCCTGGCTTCCTTCAGGTTCTAGCTAAAACCTTATCCTTTTTAGGAAGTTTTTAACAACCCCCTTAATCCAGTACCTTCTCTATCCTGTACAAATTGTTTGCATTGTTGCTTCTTCCTCTGTGAGACTGAAAGTAGGCTAGGTGACTCAAGAGTACAGTAATTGGAAGACCTGACTTTAAATCTGGCCTTTGGGCAAGACACCTATCTGCCTCAATTTCCTCATCTGTAAAGGGAGGATTATAGTAGTACTTCATAGAGCTAATAATTTGCAGAGTGCTTTGTAAACCTTAAAGTACTATATACATGTTAGCTGTTATCATGAATGGGAGAGATTATTAGGCAACAATATTGATCAGTTTAATTACTTACATGAAAAAAATAACCATTTTCAAAGCGGTTTGCACAGGGCCTACTGTCTGCACCAAAAGTGAACTCCAATTCTTAATAGCTATATGATCATGGACAGGGCCTCCGTTTTCCCTTGTAAACCTTAAAGTGCCATAAAAAGGAGTTCTGGCTTATTTATTGTTATCCGCAAGAAATAAGTACCTGCTTCCCAAATACAAAACCCAGTGTGGCACAAATTAGGTATTGCATCTCATTTATCCAGCATTGGTGTAAAATAGGTACTCTAAAGCAAATCTTCCAGCTAGTGTTTGGGTGAAAAAACAAAAAAGTTGTAAAAATAAACAAAAGCAACTTTCTGACAGAAATCTTCCTAAATGTACCACACTTCCTTGATTTACAATGCACAGCATATTGAACATAGTCAAATCTTTCAAAGTCATAACCATTCATGACTTTACTGTGCTGAAACACAGGCCCGTGAACCTGTTGAAGATGGTGCTCTAATTAAATGATGTCAGGTGATTTTTTTTTTTTTAATTCCTGTATCTGTTTTTCATGGATTCCCCTCTGACATTCTGTCATAGATCATTTCTTGCTGTCCTTCCCATACTACACTCTTCCCCATTCTTTTGCTGCTTTTTTTACCTGCATGCTGGAAAACCAGACAAGTAAACCTGTGCAAATTGTGCCTAAAATTAGGGCTGCTAAAATGTGAATGAAGCATGTACCACATAAACTTTGTAACACCTACTCTGACTATTCAGAGGCCTTTTATTACTAAGTTTGCAGCTATGTTGTAGAATCTAGGGGTTCCCGGGTGAGTGAGTTGTCACTATACTTCTAACAGTTCCAGTTAAAATCCAGCCTCTCCTGATGGTTCCCAAGCTCAGAGTGCTCCCTAATTTGGTTATTGGCTTCTATAACAAAGGGAAGCTAGGTGGCACCATAGTGCCCAGAATGCCAAGCCTGAAGTGAGGAAAACTCATCTGAGTTCAAATCCAGCCTCAGACATTTAGTACTTGTGTGATGCTGGGAAAGTCACTTAACCCTATTTGCCTCAGTTTCCTCATTGTAAAGTGAACTGGAGAAGGAAATGGTGAACCACTCCAGTACCTTTTCCAAGAAAACCCGAAATGGAGCCATAGAGAGTTGATGACTGAAGTGACGGAACAACAACAAATATATTAAAAAAACACTAAATGGAGATAGCAAAGGAACCACAAGCACCTCAGTTGACAGTTTTTCTAGATTATAGAATAGATCATTTTCAAAGGCAGCTATGAATGATGTATCATAATCATGAAACAACCTTAAGTTTTACTTTAACTCCTTCACATTCATACCTTGAATAGGTCATAGAGTTCCTCTAAATCTTCAGGGAGAATTGATACTTCTGGAATAACAACCCGGAGCTTAAGAAAAGGAAAGAAAAGTGTGGCATGAATACCTGCTTCTGTCTGTTGGGAAAGAGAATGCAGCAGTAGGTCACTTGGGAAGTCTGGAAAATTGGGCTCACTCATGGCGCAAAAGTTTGAAATGCAATGTACCCTTTCACGAAAATCCCTCATACATAGCTGGTGATGTTACAGAGTGATCTGATATTTCTAGACAGTTAATGTGGAATGTCATACAAGATTGTGATTCCCACCCTATGCCCAGCTCCACTCCATGGCAGTCATTCTGGGCAGCACATCACTTACAACATTTTGTTTTGTTGTGTCCTCATGACCTTGGAGAACTCGGATCCGGTGTTTGCAGCGCATATGCTCAATCACTTCCACGGACTGGTCTCCAAATTTCTGCAGCAAGACATATATTTGAAAAATACCTTTATGTATAGAAATAGAAAATGCAAACTCTTCACGTATAGAAATAGAAAATGCAAACTCTTCTCAGTAGCTTTTGAATACAAAATCCATTCTTCCTTAAAAAAAAAAATCCAGGTAGACCAGTGGTGGCCCTTCTTACCTCATAGGAATCCCGAATTAGATCTGCTATATCTGTCACAGGGTAAGGTTCCTGATCGTCAGAGAAAAAGGCATGATGATTTCCGATTGGTGGTCCAGGGCTTTCTTCATTTTTAACATGATCCAGGAACCTAAATAGAACCACCAACCCATTCAAAGACATGCTGTCACCCACGCAGCTTGGTATTACCCCCTTTTATATAGTGTAGTTTTAATAGCAAAGATGCAGCTTCACAATGTTAAAATAAATCCTTTAAAAAATAAAGCTACATCATTAATACATACCTAATGACTGAAATATATATATGTGAAAGGTGGCTTTTGAACTTCCAAAGAGGTAAATACATTTTGTAGATTTTAGAACTGATAAAAATACTAAAATTACTTAAGGGGCAAACCTACAGAGAATTTTTTTTTAAATGTGAACATCAGAAAGGTAGCCAAATCCAGTTCTAAGCAGAAGCTTACATCAGTAGCTCACTGTACATTTTAAAAGAAAAAAAAGAAAAGTGTTCAACTATTTTGTGATACTATTCAATAATGACTAATAACTCCTCAATGAATTCTCTCAAGCTGATTGGAGGCATGGCATATTGTGAAAGATCTGTCTGTATATAGAATTAATATTATTCATATGATTACAGTAATGAAATGCCTTATTGATTTCTTGTTTTATGTATCACGATTTTTTAAAATATCCTTTACCCCAATGAGCTCACCTTTTTAAGACAAAAACAACAGTTAAATGCTTTCTATTTTTCCAAAGTGCTTTCACACTGATCCCATTTGATCTTTGTAAAAAGAAACAGACACAGAGTGATTAAATGATTTGTCCAAGTGAAAAAGTGAAGACCAGAACATTGCTCTTCAGATTGTGAAGTCTAGCAAACAAATTATTAACTACCACACCTAGTGCTCAAGTTCAAATATGAGGTCTTTTCCCCCCTTTGTTTCACATGGTGTTCTAAAATGCTCTTGATCAGACCTGAGGGCTAGCTACATCAGTGTAGAACCAGGGAGGTGAGCTTTCTTTTAGTAAGCACATAAAGCCTTTGACCTTCTGAGATCCTTCCTCACAATGTAAAGGGTGAGTCCAAAGAAGGGGGAACTCCCATATCTAGAATTGTAGAAGTAGAAGGTGAGTAGTGTTCCATGCCACACAGAAGTAGGAGCACTCCTCCATCTAAATGATCAGTCACAAGCAGCGTATCAACTCCTGAATCCAAATGCTGAAAATAAGGCAGCAGCAGCATGAAATCAGCTCACTCCCCTTGCTGTTCCTGTAGTCGTATTTCCTTAAGCAACTTTTCAACACAACAGCTTCAATGTAACTTCCCTCCCCCGCCACCCCCAATAGTTTGTTTTAGGACAAGTCATAAAACCCATGGTCTGATGGGAAGGTCACCAACCTGCTAAGGATCATCAAGGCTTGGCCATCATCTTTGCTGCTACACAGCTCCACTGCATTTGCTTCTAGTACCGCTAACCCCAGCTGGAAGATGGCTTTGATCCCATCATAGAAGAAACAGTCTACAACATTTACAGCACTTTCTAAAGGCATGATGCTGAGGAACAAGGTCAGGAACCATGAAAGGGAAATGGAAGCCAGAGTGGACAGATCCTTCATGTGTTCAGTCAGTTCTGGAAGTCTCTCTCTTATAAGTTCCTCAAAGACTGACTGGTCTACTTGGGCCCCTGAAACAAACATTGGAGGTCAGAGTCAAGGGGAAGGGAAAGAAGCATTTATATGGTGCCTGTTACATGCTGAGTGCTAAGTACTTCACAAAAATCATTCAATCCTTACAGCGTCTCTTTGAGTCAGGTGCTATTGTCTCCATTTTATAGTTGAGAAAACAGGCAAAGAGGCTGACTAGCCCAAGGTCACAGCTAGGAAGTATCTGAGATCTTTGAACTCAAGCCCACTGTTCTATTTGCTGTACCATCCTACTGCGTCTTGTAAGAAAATCAGCCAGGACCATTTTTCTTCATCTGGTTCTACCTGTCCACAAATTCGGTAACCAGGGATGGTAAGTCCCTGTGAAGACATCAGGAATTCCCCTCCCGGCTAGTTCACATCTTCAGTCATAAACCAACCCCTAGTCTCCACTATATAGCCAATGGCTTTTCATTCCTGAATCTTCCATATCCTTCTCTGCTTACCCTACCCATCCAAAAAGAAGAACCTCAAACTCAGATCTCCCAAATGTCCTGAAATCCCCTAAGCAAAAAAAAAAAATTCTGTTATGGAAGATGTATTGATATTTACCACGTATCAGCAATCAATAGCCAACAACTGATATAACTTAAGCATTTAAAAAAACTGAACTTTTGACTTTATGTGTTTAGTGAATCATTGCCTTTTCCGTTGCTTATTTATGTGCCTGCTTTGCAATTTATTATCTTGGATGGTGTCTGGGTTGCTAAGAAGCTAACTGGTTTGCTCAGGGTCACACAGCCTTGGTATGACATAGTATATATGTCATAGCCAGTACTTGAGCTCAGATCTCTGATCCCAAGACTACCTCTGCCCATTGCTTATTAACTTCATCTGTTAGACTCAAAGTTCAGATTTCTACCAAATTTTAAAATTTTTCATTTCTCAACGTAACTCTTACCATAGAGTCCTCCCTTGTAACTAAGAAAAAGAAATAGACAAAATTGATGCAGCCATCACATGAGGCACCATATACTTCATATTCCTAGTTTCTCACCTCCCTACTGAGGAAAGAAGTAGGTAGGTTTCATTATCTGTCCTTAAGGACCAAGAAAGTCATTGCTATGGATCTGAATGTGCAGGGTTTTTGTTCACATGACTGTAGTAATTCTTTGGGGCTGCTAGGTGGAGCCATAGTGCATAAAGTGCTGAAACTAGAGTCAGGAAAACTCATATATATCTTGAGTTCAAATCCATCCTCAGACGCTTAATGGTTGTGTGACCCTGGGCAAGTCACTTAACTCTACTTCAGTTTCCTTATCTGTAAAACTAATCTGGAGAAGGAAATGGCAAAATCCACTCCAACATCTTTGCAAAGAAAATCCCAAACGGGGTCACAAAGACGTGACTGATCAACTGAATAAGAAGTCATTCTCTACGATGTCCAACCTACCTTCTTGATGTCTATGACTGCAACACCATGGAAGGTAAAATGAAGAGTTGCCACTTGTGTTATTTTGATCAACAAAGAATGCCAAATGAGACAGAGTTAAGACATAAATAAAACTTTACCCTGTAATGTGAATTATCTAGTTTGTCTACAGTCATGGATGACATTCAATCAAGATTTGAATCTAGATTTCTTTTAAATTGAGTTGTTTAAAAAACCTGTATAGAGCAGTACCAGGAGTTCAATGATCTTGTAAAGAAAAACAACTCTGAAAGATTTAAGAATTCTGACCAATGTAGTGTCTACCTGATGGAGAGGGGATGAGGGCAGACTGACATGTATGACAGCGGACTGAAGCATATTACCTTTTCTTTTTGGGGGGTTGAGTGGGGCATTGCCAAATGCAGAAGTTTGTTTACCTGACAATGCATAAACATTACATGAGTTTGGCTTTTCATGGGGGGAGCAGGGGTGGTTAGGATGAAGAGAAGGTAAGTTTTCCTTAATTTAAAAACAAAAAATTTTAAAACTTGTATGTACATAGGAATTATTACTGCAAATAAAAGAAGGCAAGAAAGTATGCCCTCCAATTTTGGGGCAGCCTTTAATGAAGCTGCTTTTATTTAGTTGTGCCCAACTTTGTGGGACCCTACCTGGCATTTTCTTGGCAGAGATCCTGGAGTAGTTTGCCATTTCTTTCTAAAGCTCATTTTACAAATGAGGAAACCGAAGCAAACAGGGTTAAGTGACTTGCTCAAGGTCACACAGCTAGTTAAGTGTCTGAGGCCAGATCCGAACTCAGGAAAAGGAGTCTTCCTGACTCCAGGCCCAGCACTCTATCTACCTAGCTGTCCTAGCCCTAATACAGTAAAAAGATGCTTAATTAATTTCTACATCAGGGTCATGAAACTCAAACAGAAATGGATCCCTGCAGGCCCCATAATGACTTAGAAAATTACAAATTGACGTTATCTATATATTTTTAATTATCTTGTTAAACATTTCCCAATTACATTTTAATCTTGGTTCCAGCCATAAGGGAAATTTTGCAGGTATGGAAGTTTGACACTTTAGTTCTAAATACTAAAACTCTTTATCTAGTCTATATATGCTAACTGCCATTCACACTGTATTTATTCCTAGCTACAGAAGTAGTACAAATGAAAGTCATTTACCTATTACTCGATGATTGAAGTAATCTGGTAACATCCGTTCACACACAGCAACCAGCAGCCAAAAGGCTTCTTCTTCTTTGGCATATAGGAGTAACACGGATGTCAGAATGTTCATCGACTGCACAGAATTCACAGGAAACAAAGAGATTAGCAACCATTCAGTTTAGTTCATTCATTCAAGAAATGTACTCTATCTGCTATAGATAGAGCAGCGCATGAGACAATGAGTGAGAAACAGTGTTTATATAAGACAGCACCTGCCCTCATGGAGTTACATTCAAGTGTGGGAGTACAAGACATGAACATATAACTATAATATATAATATCACACTATAATACAACATTAGAGAGTTGAAAAACAATGCCATATAAAAAGGGAAGGTTATTACTAATGGGCCTTCATGGAAAAGGCAACATCTGGATTTGATTTTAAAGGATGGGTAGGAAAGGATGGGTAGATGAAGATGAAAAGATATTCTAGACACAGGGAGTGATATTAAGGAAAGGTATGATGGTGGTGGGGAAATATAAGGGAACATGGATTTATAAAGCTCCTAGTACGTGCTAATCATCAATCAACACCTACTATGTGTCAGGCACCATTCAAAGCACTTTACATAAATTATCTCACTTGGTCTTCAACAACCCTGTGAGGTAAGTACTATTATTATATTCAGTTTACAGATAAGGAAACTGAGGTAGGCAGAGGTTAAGTAATTTGCCCAAACCCTGTTTGAATTCAGGTCTATCTATCCTGGAGCAGCTAGTGGCACGGTGGGTAGACAGTGGCAGGCCTGGAGTCAGGAAGACATTGACTAGCTATATGTCCCTAGGCAAGTCACTTAACCCTGTTAGTCTCAGTTTCTTCAAGTATAAAATGTGCTGGAGAGGGAAATGGCAAACCACTCCATTATCTTTGTCCAGAAAATCCCCAAATGGATTCACACGGAGTTGGAAACAACTGAATAAAGACTGAACAATCTATCTTGACTTCAGGCCAACGCTTTGTCTACTGTGCCACCTAGCAGCCTCCAGTAGTAAATAACAGGCTTCATTTGGGGCAGAAAGTCAATTTTGCTTAAATATAATATGCAGGGAAGGGAGTAAAATGAAGTAAGTCTGGAAGCTTTAGATGGTTCTACACGACAAAGGGCCCTGAATGTCAAGAAAAGGAATTTAAACTTTGAATCACACAATTGGAAACCAATGAAGATTTCTGAGCAGATAAGTTGTATGATCAGATCAAAGCATGGTAGGAAAGAAGCCCTATGTGAGGAGACAAGAGGTTACCATTGTAACACAAAGGAAGAGGGAAAGCAATATGAGCAAGACCAATTTCATTTTTGTAAATGGGCCCCAGGGCCTGCCACATAGTGCTGGGCATGTGAGGGAGGTGCTGAATGAATGCTCACTAATGGAATCATTGGTTAGTTTTCAGATGTTAGGTGACAGGGTTAGAAAATACCAAAAGAAACCCCACCCACATTAGTGCTTGTAAAAATAGATGCAAGTTTGTTGCATCAAATCAGGGTAGATCACCATACAAGTCTGCCTGCCATGATCCCCATTAATTGTGTAGACACCCAAAAGTCTAAGGAAAACTGCAATGTGCCCCAAACCATTCAGTGTTTGCGTACAGAAGTGTACAGCTTCTAGTTCACCCTAATCCTGTTATTCCCTGGAAAGTAAGTTCAACACCTTCAATTTTCAGATGCCACAAACTTCTGCAGTCTAATTTGGAGCTGGTTTTGCTGCTCGGTTTTCATCTTACTTATTCGTTATTTACTTATTTTTCAGTTGTATCCAATTCTTCATGATGCCATTTGAGGTTTTCTTGGCAAAAATACTACAGCATTTTGCCATTTCCTTCTCCAGTTCATTTTACAGATGAGGAAACTGAGGCAAAAAGGATTAAGTGACTTGCCCAGGGTCACATGGCTAGGAAGTGTCTAAAGACAGATCTGAGAGTCTTCCTGATTCCAGGCCTGGCACTCTATCCACGGTGCCTCCGAACTGCCCTTACTCTTAGCAGTATGAAGATTACTCTTGAAATCACAAAAATTTAGGGCAGTTCAAATGGGGAATGTCTATCTCCACATGCTTCTTAAAACAACTCTTTACATTCTGAGTCTACCTTTCTTTCAACACGTCTTCGGCCGTTACACATACTGTTGAGCATACGGTGCTGTGCGAGGGAATTATCAACCCCATTTTATAGACAGTAAAATTGAGGCAGAGAAGGAGGATAGTATCACCCCTGGAATCAGACGGTCAACTTATGATGCTCCTCATCCCAATCACTATTCATGATTAAAATATTTTTTTAGTATTTTTCTCCAATTATATGTAAAGAAATTTCCACATTAATTTTTTAAAAATTTTGAGTTCCAAAATCTCTCCTTTTCCTCCTGTGCTCCCTCATTGAGAAGGCAAAGCAATTTGATATTGGTTATTATGCATGGATCACTATTCATTTTTAAAATTTCAAGAATACATGGTTTCCTGTGAAGCTCTAAGTATCCAAAGTAGAAAAATACATTCATGACTTCACCTGGCAGTATCCAATCTTGGGGTTTCGGTGAGCATAGGCCGTCAGTACTCTTCTCAAGGCGGCAATTCCTGTTTCATTTTGGAAGGCAGGGTGCTCTGGTAGAGAGCGGTGCAGATCCCGCTCTATCTCCTCCGTTACTAGGCAACATTTGCCCATTGACTCCTCTACCAGATTCCCATAGTAACCAGGATGAGAGGCAAGATCCGTTACAGCATCTGAGGATTTTTTAAACAATACATGTGCAAAGGCAATTAAGAATTATTTTCAGGACAGTGTCACCATTTGTTAGATTTGTCAAAGAACATCCATGTTATGTGATATGATAGAGAATATAAAATACTTTTAAAACTGGGCACAGCCGAGCTTACTTACTTTTCTCACATAGCCTTGACCCAGAAGAATTATTAACATTGTTTTAGAAGATGCTTGGTTAGAGGGAAAATAATATAGTTCATACTAAAAATAAATAGCACTTACGAACCAATTTAAAAAATTACTTTTAACTATTGACTTTTCATGACAGGATTATCACAGGTATATACATGTTAGTTTTCTTTAATTCAGCGGTCTCAGGAATTAAACTGTCGTAGGAACTAAAACACTATAGCAATATTATGATTATGAAAATAGTTTTGGCCTCAGAGATCCCATGAAAGGGTCTTGGAACCTCCAAGTCAAAACTACTTTCATAACAATACTAAGATATTTTTATTCCTAATACAGTAAATATCAATAGATACAGAAAAGTTCTTTGGGGGAGGTACTCATAATTTTGAATAGTATAAAGGGGCAACGAGGCCAAAAATGTTTAAGGGCTACAGTTTGAATTCATGTAATAATTATTGAGCACCGACTATGTGCAGGCGCTTTGCTAATTCCTGACCTGCAAGTGAGAATGACAGCACTAACACAACCTATTTCTAAAGGGAGCTACAAGTAAAATCCTTTGTAAAGTTTAAAATAATATTATACATATGTAAGTGACTGTGCTATGTAAGCTCCATGAGGGTGAATATCATGTCTTTTCTAAACTTGCTATCTCTCTTGGCATACTTTTCTGGCATACAGTAGGGCTTATTAGATGTTTGATCCACATTCATTCAATAATCATAAAAGAGCCTGATGGCCTCTATGAAGCGTTTGAAGTTGCCTTAATGATTTAGGAAGGACGACAAACTTCATCATAGGATGAAGGGAGCAAACACACAGCTTGAGAACAGTGGTTAGTGATTCTTAATTTTTTGTGTGTCATGGACCCTTACAACCCATGGCCCTTTTTTCAGAGTAACACTTTTAAATGCATAAATATAAATCACAGAATTACAAAAGGAAATAATGGGTTTATGAGAGGAAAAAAAGACATTTTTTTGTAATCCAAGTTTAAGGACCTCCCCCCAAAATCTGTCCCTGACTCCTCCATTAAAACCTCTGCCTTAGGGTTTATCTAGTTAGAAACCTGTAGTTACAGGAGAGTAAAATGGGACTCAGAATGGTTAAGTAGCAAGATCTCACATCGAGCCAGAAGCATTGCCAAGTCTATCAGTCCACTGGTATTTCCATTATACCACATTACGTCCAATTTGAAACCAAAAAGAGGTATCTCTTTAAAGAGGGGAGCCTAGAACTCTTTAGTTTACCATATCAGATGCCTCACACATAAGTGAGAGTCTGTGAGTACAGGACAAATATACTGGGACCCTGATGATACCCAGAAGCTTCTGTAGGTTTTCTGCAGAACAGCACCAGGTACTGTGGGAAAGTGTTGAGGAACTAGAGGAAATAAATGGGTAAAAGGGCTTACTCACTTACTCCCAGGCTCAGCCCAGCCTCACAAAATTAAATGGTTGCATTTATTTTTAAAAATAATATTAAATATATGGTACATCCCTCAAAACTTTTCATCTCTCTGCCTCCAGTTCTGTACGTAATCACTATGGAGTCTCTAGAGGGATAATCTCAATATTTATACCAAATCTGATGCTAAGAAATCTTTCTCACCTTACAGATATGATTGAAAATGGTTAAAGGCAACATTTGGATGTGAATGCATTTCCTCAGAGGGTACGGATTTGGTCAATCAAATGTGACAAGTTCCAAAAGCAAATAAGAGGGCTTTGAACATCTGAAGCAGTAGAAGGGGTCCCAAGAAAGCCGTGGGAGAAGACAAGTTTCAAAGAGTAAACAGTTTTGCTTAGGGTGGGTCCTGGATGCCTTCAAATGGGAAGAAACAGCACAGGGAGGTATTTTTGTTATACAACTGCAAACAGCAGCAGCGTGACTTAGCACAGTTTATACAAGCATGGATATCTTTTGCTTATTTGTTCAATTTAACAGGACTTACTTCATTGAGATCAGTCAACATAAAAGTCAGAAGACTTAGCTTCTACATGGTTCTGCTAACTTGCTATATGCCTGGGGACAAATAGCAGCCTGAGTCTCACTTTCCTTATCTGTATAATTAAGTGGCTGGATTAAGTGATCTTAAAAGTCACTTAAAGAGTAAACGGAAGTCGGAAGTTGCTCCATTCCTAGGGGATTTGTTGATAGAGGTATCACTACACTATACAGAGAATCTTCTAATTACAGAGCTGGGTCTTTGATGATCTTATAGATGAGAAAACAGAACCTAAGTGGTTTAGTGGTTTGTCCAAAGGCAGAAATAAAAATATTCAGACTTAAGAAGTCCTTAATGTTTGAGATTCCACAGTAAAAAAAAAGTATGGATGACTTCATTGAAATTCAGAAAAAGCCCTCTGATCTTGTCCTTTACTTGTAAGTAATGTCCCAAACTAACATTTGGTCAAGGTTACAAGAGAAAAAGCAAAATTAAGTTTTTACCTGAAAACAGGAGCCAGAGTTTACCCCGTAAAGATTCGGGGATTCCCATGGCAACAAGTTTGCGGATCTTTTCTGTACGAAACATACACACTGTTCGGCCATATTCCACAAAATGGTCGTTCCATAAGCTTGCTTTTATCTGTTCTCTTGACTAGAAACCAAAAAAAAGCATATTTTAGGTATGGCACACATCATCCACATGCTCCCACCATGTTTTCTTAGACCACAAGATATAATAAAAGAGGAAGTTCATTGAGAAGTCAACAATTACAGGCAATTTAAACCTCAGTAGCAAAACTTAACAAGAGGAACAAGATTTTCTACAAAAGTACCTCGTGACCATGATTACAGGCTGAGGACTCAATGCTGCAGCAGCTGCCAAAAGAGACTGCTGCAATCTCCTTGGAAATATCAGAGCACAGGAGTCTCTCCTTTGTCTGCTTTCTAGTTAATGGGTGGGCAGGAAAGAGAGAGACCCTCTCCCACTCCCTTTTTTGTTCTACAATTTGGAGGAGAGGCAGGAAGAGAGGAAATAAAATGAACACAAGAAATCTTCCACTTCCATTATCTGAAATAAGATACAACAGAAAACAGATAGAAATCAACTTCCTTATTCAGGAGACGATTATTTTACACCTCCTTTCATGTCCTGCTCCGGTCTGTTAACCTTCAGGACATTTTATATTGTCTAATGCACATCACTGAGAATAGTTTATGGAGTGGGTTGGTGAAGGGAGAGAAAAAGGAAGGGAGAAGACCAAATCTGGGTACTTCTAAGCAATCCTAATTGAAGCTGTGGTGGGGGGCAAAGTTGAAACCAGTTACCAAGAGGCTTGGGGAATATTTGTGCAACTAAGGGCTAGCTCAAAGCTATTTAAAGATCTCAGAACCACAGGGTTCACACATCGCAAGGTCATAGTGTTCATATTTAGCATCAACAAAGCTACTGCCAGAAAGGTCTATGTTTTAGCTCTGCATAGAATCTTAGAATGGGCAGGGTCCTCAGAAGCCAGCTAATCCAACCTCTTCATTTTACATATGAGGAAATTCAGCCCAAAGAAGGTGAATTGCCCAAGTAATAGAGCAACTAAGCATCAACAAAGGGATACTTACATTTATGCTTTATTTCATGTGTGAGACAATTTGTACCGAAATTAGAATGCTATCTATTTACAAACAGAAGCTCTTCTTAATACATGCTCAGGGAAAAGAGAATTGTGAAGGTCAAGGATATCAGAAAGCTTAGATGATGTTTTCTTCTCTGTGACCCTCTTGGAAGGTAAAATTGGTCACAGACAAATAAAAGGTTGCCGATATCTATAATTGATATTTGCTGATGATTACGAAGCCTCAGTTGGACTTTCAGACTTTGAATGGAGACTCTTAATTCCATGTGGACAAGGTTTTCAAACCTTTTTTAGTCTGATCTGAAACTGTAAAAGACTGAGTCCTATTTTGGCTGAGAAGATGAAAACGTTAAGTACTAAGGCCCACTCACTCTACCTTTCCATCTCTCAAAATTACGTAAAGCTGAGGCAGAAAAATACCTTGGTGCAAACCAAGCATATAAAAGCAGCAGAGAGGATCATAAGATCACAGATATGGAGCTGAAGGATCTTCAAAGGCCCCCTAGTCACTTTAAAGTGGGGGCACTGAAACCTAGAAAGAATGAATGAATTGCCCAAGGTCACGTGTGCAATAAAGGCAACTCATCCAAAGGGTTTTAGGAAAAGTGGATAGCAATGTCATCATTTCTGAGAAGAGAAACCAAAACTAGCTCTTTTTCTTGTCATATCTTAGGGAGTTTAGAGCATGCACCAGGGCAGCTTCAATGTTTGAACACAGAGTAAACAAGATGAAACAGTTGTGAAATTGGCTCTCTGGGCATATTTAGATGGCAGACCTGTGGCTTTTTTTCTTCTTTTTATTTATTTAGTATTTATTTATTTACTATTTTATTTTTCCCCATTTATATGTAAGAATAATTTTTAACATTAATTTTTTAAAACTTTGAGTTTCAAATTCTCTCCCTTCCTTCCTCCCCGCCAGTCCCTCCACTGAGAATACTAGCACTTCTATACAGGTTTTATACGTGTAGTCATGCAAAACATTTCCATAATAGTCATGATGTGAAAGAAAACATAGACAAAAAAAATCTCAAGAAAAATAAAGTAAAAAAGGATGCTTCAATCTATGTTCAGATAACATCAGTTCTCCGTCTGGGAGTGGATAATAGCACTTCATGGTAAGTCCTCAGAGCTGTTTTGGATCATTACATTGCTGAGAATGGCTAAGTTATTCACAGCTGTTCATATTACAATATTGGCGTTACTTTGCACACAGTACATTTCACTCTCCATCAGTTCGTGTAAACCTTTCCAGGTTTTCTGAGAATATCCTACTCATCATTTCTTATAGTACAATAATATTCCATTATGATCACATACCACAGTTTGTTCACCCATTCCCCAACCGATGGGCATCTCCTCAATTTCCAGTTCTTTGCCAGCAGAAAAGAGCTGCTGTAAATATTTTTGTACATATAGGTAGGCTTTTTGTGCCTAGCACACAGAAATACAGAGCAGATATCAGTCCATACTAAGTTACTGCAGAACCACAGAATACCACTTCCTGGCCTCATTGCTTTCTAACACAAATCCCACAGTTAAGCTCAGCTGGGTCTGTGTTAAAAAAAGCAATGGGGGTAAGGGGGTGGGGTAGGGAAAGCAAGAGAAAGAAGGTGAACTCTACCTACCATTCTGGAATCAGGACTCTGAGTTCCCGACTGATGGAAGATGGCTATCAGTGCCTCAGAATTTGGCAGAGGGCTAGTTTCTTTGTCCCCCTTGTTGCCATTCTGTGACAGTTTGAGATTCCCAAACCTTTGGTCATCACACACGCTAGTTGACTGAAAGAGAGAAGATGTCTGAAAAAGCAAAAATAAAGGAGGAGGAATATGCTTTTGTTTTGACTTGTTTAGGGCTGCGGAATTTGTTTGGACTGCCACACTAACACTTAATGGACAACTACAGTTTTAAAACCTACCTATCTACCTAGCTGGGATTGGAGAGAAGAGGCAAATATCCTGAGACATTAAATCTCACAAGGCTTTGCCTTTACACTGGAATTGCCTACACCAAAGTTTTGCCTTGTCCCTTAGCATAGACACACAAGGCAGTGGTGCCAGAAGAGTGAGTCTGACAACTTCATGACTTTTCTTTTGAAAATAGAAGAAAGTAATTCTGTTCATATATAGATATGTCTGCCCAACGTGGTTCATAAAAGGAAAGTTTCACATCCTAACACTATTTTTCCTATTCATTGGCACCCTAAAAATTTGGACGTGCTCCTTTGGAGGGAAAAAATCTCAAGGACAGGGTTAGAAAGGGTTGTTCCACTAATCCTGTCTATTCACTGGTGGTCCTATAAATATAAACAAAATAAATATTATGTCATTTCAGGTGTGTGGTACTAGTAGCTGGGGACATCAGAAAAAGACTGATAGGAGATGGCATCTGAGCTGAGCTTTGAAGGAAACAAGGGAAGATGAAGGTCAGGAGGGAGTGCATTCTAAATCTGGGGACAGCTTGGGCAAAAACACAAGAGATAGGAAACATGTCATGTGTGAGAACACCAAGGCTAGTCTGGCTGGACCACACATAGTGTGTGAAATCTGGAAAGGTAATTTGAAGCCAACTTATCAATGGCTTTAAATGCCTAACCATGGGGTTTGTATTTGAGCCTACAGGTTTTTAGAAATCATTTATCACCTCACCTCAACTCTAACATACAGTGAGTTCTTTTCCAAAAGTATAGGTGAAATCCTAATTTGAAATTCTGGAAAGCAATTTGGAGGGAGGCAGGGAGAAGAAGGAAAAAATCAGACAATATCCAGTGCTTATACAGTCCATCAACAGTTGACCAGAAACCTGAAACTGATACTCTACAGATGGTAGTCAATAATGTATTGAGTTTTACAGGTTCAACCCAGACTTTTAGCTTCAAATTCTTAAAACAACCTTGTGAGAATTGTAGACAAACTTGTTTTCTAACTTGTGGCCTGCCTGGTGGAAGATATTGGGTGAGCTGAAGAAGAACAGAGTGGAGACTAAAAGAAAATAAATTATTAGAAGCCTAAATTTATATATAGAGAAGATGAATACGGAAGGAATAATAAACCCACCTCCCACCAATTACCATGTTAGTTATTTCCGTAACATCTACTTCTCTTCTGCAATTCTGTTCTGGAAAATGCATTGTATTTCTCGGCCCTACCAGATGAGAATTCAACCACTGTCAAGTTTTTTCTCCCTTGCCTGGCAATAAATACATCAGGAGTGCTATTCAACAGTGGCACTATAATTTCTATGCATCCTTGATTCATCAACAGGTCTCAGTAATTATAAGGCACCAATATTCTTGGCCTTGGAGTCAATTGACAATCATGTCTGTATCTGCACAAAGAAATCTCATGACAGCTTCTATGGGTACAGGGAGAAAACAAACCCAGTAACTTATTGGGCACATCCAACTGTATAATCCAATAAATATCCTCAGCTGTATCCTCAACGCCAAAGGGCAAAATGCTCATTTATATTTTTCCTATTATCCAGAGTTTCTAGAAGATCTTAATATTTTTAGGCCTGAAATCAACTTTCAAACAAAAAACACTTGGGAGAGTGTTAACAAATGCAATTTCTGAGTGCATGTAATATACATAGTATGTATATGTGTATACATACACATTAACTGTATGTATACACATAGACATGTATGTAGAAATGTGTATATGAACACATAGATATATATCTATTGGAGCCTAGATATATATGAGCCTGATACATATGTAAATGTATGTGATATATATACACATATATATATATTTGAAGCATCATACCTCATCTTCGTTTTTCCAGTTGTCATAATGTGCTGGGCTGTTAGCATGGACCTTCTTCAGCCTCATGAGCAGGTTTTCCACCAAGTTCTCTCTATCCTTGAGTTCAATGAACTGAAAGGCCATCTTGCTCCTTATACTGATTATGATAGGACTAGGAAGGAGACTGGTATCTTCCATTTTCTCTATGCTCACTACCTATTTTAAAGAAATCAACACATGCCAAAATATGAGGGAAAAGAAAGTAGAATTGTTGAACATTCAGAAAAACTTATAAACATAACTGCAAGCAAAAGTATCTGAGTATAACAAGGTTTTTCCTATCTTCCTGTGGTCCTTTCATCACTGTATGTTAACTCAAAACCAGAAGCCATATTAATTTAGTAAAATGCTTAGATAGAACTTAACCACAAACTAAGGGAAATCTAAACAATGCTTTGGAGAATGCAAGATGATATCCAAGAGTCAACTTGCCAAATCCCTTTTTATTTTTTTCACCTTGGTTTCACCTATGATTTAATTAGCATAGAGAACTCCCAGTAAGGAGAATTCCTCCACCAATGGTGTTCAGCATATCATAGTCTTTGAGTTGCCTGGGGCACTGAGAAATTAGATGATGGTCTGGGACTGAGGTGGTATGAATCAGAGGCAATGCATGAACTTAGGTCATTGAGCTGGGGCCAGTGCTCTCCATTCTCCATTCTTTCTGATTATTTTGAGTGTTCTCACTGTTGCTATAAATAAGAAATAATTACTACCACATCATTATTGTCACAGGTTTAGCATTATTTTTAGAAAAGCTCATTCGGCTTCTCATACACACACACATATCTATCTTCTATATTCTTACATCATCACTCAGGAAACATCTGGTCTTGGTGAGATGTCCCTGATGTGTTACTCTCTGTTTCCATTGTTGCTAGGACATTTTAAGCTTACTCTCTCCTTCCTTTGACCTTCCATTTGCTACCTGAATAGTAGGTATCACCTTCAAGTTATAAATAGGAAAACTGAGACACAGATTATCTAACTTGCCTGAGGTCACAAGCTGCTTTAGATCTTGAAATAAACCCAGATTTTCAAATTATCCTATCTTTGCTTTTTTCATTAGAAATGATTATTAGTTCTAAGGATTTTCATTCTGAATATTTTTAACTCACTTACATATATTTTACTATTCCAAGGAATTATTTTTTATTTTTAAATGAAGTGCCAAAAGACCATAAAGTCCACACTGCTTACTATGTTTTTAAATTTTCAAACAAATTTTTTTCCCTAAGGGCAAGGGAGGAGTAGGGTTGGTAAAGGGAACTGCAAAGGAGAAAATTATTCCCCCCCTTCACTGATAGTTCTTGCAAAAGCTTTAATTGCTACATGAGTACTTTTAATAATAGCCTTATCAATACTGCAGAAGTCATGGTAGGCTGCTTTCAAACAAGTCACTTCTCAATAGAAAAGAGCAGAGAAAGCCAAAAAAAAACCACACAAACAACCACCACCAAACCAAAAGAAAGAAATAAAACGTCAAGGTCTTGATTCCCACTGCACATCTCAGACACGGGTAGAGAAAGTTGCTTCTTCTTTTTGTACGTCTTTCCCTTAACATAGCTTCAGCTATAGAATAAAGTGTTCAAGAAGAACACACTCCCAGGAAACAGAAAGAATACAGAGAGATCCAGAGATAGATTCTACCTCTCTAAGTGGAAGGATGACATTGCAACAGCCATCTTCTTTGCTGGCAAAACAGACATAGCTATCAGAAGCAAACATCCGTCCTACTGTGTGACAGCGGCTAAATGGTGTCCAAAGAGAACAGTCTACAACTTCATGTAGCTTCTCCTTTCTTGGCAACCTGAAGAAGGCCCGAAAGAACTCATTTTGTGCTCTGGCTTCCAGATCCCTTATAAGGGAGGGAAAGAGAAAAGCAAAAAAAAAGGGAAAAGTTAGATGGAAAAGGGAAGTTTTTATTTTTTAAACACCCTTTCAAAACTGGAACTTCAAGGTAAAAGTAAATAGATTACGTAGACTTAGAATGAGACACATCAAACTGCAGATACCCAATTTGTAAGATGATCTTGGAAAGAATTATTCTGTATCTGTTTACTCTAAACTGAATTTTTTTTAACGAAGCAAAAAGTTTCAAAACCAATCTCTGGAAAAAGTAACCATTCCTTTAAAAAAAAAAACCCAAATACATGCAAATAAACATTTTAACATTCATTTTTTAAAAAGATTTTGAGTCCAAATTCTCTTTCTCCCTCCTGCCTCTCCCCCTTCTGGAGAAGGCAAACAATTTTATTTTGATTAGACATGTGAGATCATGCAAAACATTTCTATATTAGCCATGTTGCAAAAGAAAAACCAAAACAAAACAATAAAAATAGTTTCAAAAAAGTATGCTTCCATCTGCATTCAGATTTCATCAGTTCTCTCTCTAGAGGTGGCTAAGATACCTCATTATGAGTCCTTCGGGATTGTCTTGGATCATCGCCTTGATCAGAGAAGCTAAATCTTTCACAGGTGACCATGATTACATATTACTGTTACTGTGCACAAGATCTCCTGGTTCTGCTCCTTTCACTTTGCATCAGTTCATGTAAGACTTCCAAAGTTTTGGTTTTTTTTCCTGACAGTATTGTGCTTATTATTTCTTATTGCACAATAGTATTACATCATCATATGCCACAACTTGTTCAACCATTCCCCAACTGAGGGGCATCCTCTCAATTTCAAATTCTTTGCTACCACAAAGAGAGTTACTATATTTTTTGTACAAACAGGTCCTTTCCCTTTTTTCGCTGGTATACAGACCTAGCCGTGGTATTGCCTGGTCAAAGGGTATGCACAGTTTTATTTCCAAATTGTTTTCCAAAATGGTCAGACTAGTTCACAATTTTACCAACGGTGCAGTAGTGTCCCAGGTTCTCTACCTCCCTCTACCTCCCCTCCAGCATTTATCATTTTCCTTTATTGTCATAATTGCCTATCTGAGAGGTGTGGGTACTACCTCAGAGTTGTTTAAATTTACATAGTGATTTAGAGCATTCTTTCAGATAACCACAGCTGGCTTTGATTTCTTCTGAAAACTGCCTGTTCATATCTTTCGATCATTTATCAACTGGGGTTGATTGAAAAAAAAATACATTTGGATCAATTTCCTACATACTTGAGAAATGGGGCCTTTACCAAAGAAACTTCCCCTGTTTTATAAACTTGCAGCAAAAAGTTTTCTCCAGCTTCCTGTTTTCCTTCTTATTTTGACGCATTAACTTTATTGCTCAAAAGCTTTTTAATTTCATATAATCAAAATCATAATATTAACCCCTTCTATCTCTTGTTTGTGCATAAATCCTTTCCTTATCCATAGATCTGACAGGTTCATTTTTCCATTCTCCCCTACTTAGGATGCCTTTTTGTCTAAATCATTTCTCCATTTGGATCTTATCTTGGTATTATTATATTGGTATGATAGGGAGATCTATGCCTACTTTCTACCAACCTGCTTTCCAGTTGTACCAATTTTTGTCAAATGTTGAATCACTATTATGAAAGCTTGGATCTTTGGGTTTATCAAACACTAGATTACTGTGGTCATCTTACAACTAGGTATTGTGTACCTAATCTATTCCACTGACCTCTATTTCATAACTAGAACCAAGTTATTTTCATGACTATCCCTTGGTAATATAGTTTGAAATCTGGAACTGCTAGGCTCCGTTTCCGAACATCTTTTCTTTTTTCTTTGATTCCCTTGATATTCTTGACCTTTTCTTCTTCTAGATGAATTTAGTTACTATTTTTTTATAGGTCTATAAAATAATTCTATTCTATTTCCTCTTCTGTTAATCTGGGAGATTCATATTTTTGTAAATACTCATCTCACTTAGACCATCAATGTTACTGGAATATAATTGGGCAAAATAACTCTTAATAATTGCTGTATTTGGGGGTGCATTCACTTTTTTCATTTTTTGAT
>CM053771.1:340810271-340835976 GCA_028658325.1 Potorous gilbertii
CTCCCCTCTGAATTCTCCCCCAATTTATCATACACACACATATACATATAAGTATGTGAAAGCAAAAACACATATACATATAGTATATGCACATACAACATACACACACACACATGCTTAATAAATGCTAGCTCACTGATTGGTTGATCTCTGCTTCCTGGCTTCTATGGCTACCTTCAAGATTCAACTCAAATTCTACCTTTGGAGATCCTTTCTTAGTGCCTTCTTCCTCCCTTCCCCCCTACTCTATGCATACCTCTGAGATTGCCTTCTGCTTATGCAGTATGTGTCTTATCTGTTCAACTTTTCCATATTCTCTCAGGTGCTTCCCCCAGCTCCCCACCCCCACCGGAATGTGAACTCCCAGAAGGCAGAAATCACATTTTTGCCTTACTTTGCTTCTCTAGTGCTTATCAAGGAGTAAGCACTTAATAAATGCTAACTGACTGACTGATAATGCCTTCACATTTCACAAAAAAATGTACAAGAATTGGTGATGGTGGTAGTGGTAGTGGGGGCAGTGGTGGTTTTACAGTACACACTTGAAAACAAAATACATAATAATTTAAATAATTTAATTATAGCAACACTTTTATCAGCACAGAGCAACACACTCTTTTAAAGAAAAAAAAGCTTAGTATTTTTAGTTCTTTAGATTGGGTTCCAAGTAATCTCAAAGTAATCATAACTCTGAAATTCAGAGGTATTAAGTGCTTCCAGGGCATCTAGCAAAGGAATTGGGCAATCTATGTTAGACTAGAAAGTCTAGATTTTCCTAATGGGAAAGAGAAAACACTGTCCCCACCCCTCCACAAAAAAGGTTTTTGAGCAGAACCTAAACAAAATAGCATGTCTGGTCATTCTAGGCCAGAAGCAAAAAGGCAGCATTTTCACTGGTTTGGTGATGAGAGTTGATGCATTTTGCAGAGACGAGTTTTGTTATGTAATTTACAATTTGTTTTTATCCAAAGTATAAATCTGAATGAGTTTTTTTAATCCTTACGTAAAGTGTTCCTGTATGTGTGTATATGTATACACACATATACACATACATACATGTGTATACACATGGGTGTATGTATATGTATGTAAATCTATATAAATATTAACATTGCTTTTTACAGAATGCAGCAGGAAATTCTTGCCAGAAAAACCTGGGTTTAAGTTAGACATGCCCTGGCTGTGTGACCCTGAACACAATGCCCTAAACAGCTCTAAATTGCAGAGAAGGTGCTGACTTTTGTTAATAGAGGGAGTTTACTTATCCAGGAGCTGTCTACACTAGTGGAAATTCAAGATCTAGTTCCTATCTCTATCCCATAAAATGACTTAAAACTTACCTTTGGACTACTATCTGTTTTGGATATATTATTTGTTGGCACACACACACACACACACACACACACACACACATATATATATATAATATACATGTGTATATATGATATGTGTATGTATTTGGGGGCAGCTAGGTAGTACTGTGGATAGAGCTCAGGCCTGGAGTCTGGAACACTCATCTTGCTTCAGACACTTACTAGCAGTGTGTCCCTGGGCAAGTAGCTTAATCCTATTAGCCTTAGTTTCCTCATCTGTAAAATGAGCTGAATAAGGAAACAGAAACCACTGCAACAGCTTTGACAACAAAACCTCAAATGTCACCACAAGGGGAACAACACAAACTATGAGAATAAGGGAAAACAAGACACTTCCTACAATATTCTAAATGTCCACTGTATCCAGTTTTAAATATTAAGTATCAAACTACAAAATAAGATCCCACAAAAGGTTGCCCTTTTCTCCACTAACATCAATTTTCTTCTTTTCTTACTTAGTATTTCTATAGCTCTCTATTTGAGAAACACTGTATAGTCATTGATTGATTATTTCTTTCCTTCTCAAGGTCTAAGGACCTGACAAGTTTAACTTTTTTTATTTTATAGATGATTTTTAAACCTTGTCTTTTGGTCATGCAGACAAAAATCTAACTTTCTGTTTCCAGTCCCCAGCTCTAGTGTTTAGCTATGGTAGTTTTGTTTCTAGCGTTCTCCTCTATCCTTTCCTTGGGTCCTTGTTTTCATTTCATGAAAACCCTTGATTCCTGCAGGTCCCCTAATCCTTCTACAGAAACCTCTTCATTCCAGTCTGTCTCTCTATGACACTTTCTGGCCTTTTTCCACTTTAGACCTACGATGCATCATCCTCTATTTTCTGAAATCTTTAACTGTTTGTGAGAACACCTTTGGTCTGGTCCCCCAATGCTGACCAGTTACCTTTTTCTTCATTTAATGAAATAACATACTTTTAATTCCATTACATTCCTTATAAACATGTGGCTGTTAATCATAAGGAAGACCAGGGACCAGGTGCCTAATGTGTTCAGTTCACCATTAGGTGTTGTTGCTATGTGTCCTTCATTCTCGAAGAGGACCAACGATGTCAGTAAGGTGATGTCTTGACTGACAAGTGTATTGGATTTAGGTGAGGCAGGGCTGTGCAAAGTCACCAGCCTTACTTTCTCTTCCAAGGCCATTGGGGACCAGTGGCAAGATTCCAGACAACTGAAGATGGCCCCAGATGCAGCGGGAGATCTTACCTTTTTTAAACTATGTTAGGTACCAGAAATGCAATGACAAAGCTAAGTGACCTCTTGCTATTTCCTTATACTTACATGCAGTATCCCCTCTATATTAACTATTTTTGCTCAGTCTTTTCCAGGTCAAAACTCATCTTCTTTGGCAGAAAAAACAAGCAAAATAGGAAGTGAAGACCATCTTCTCTACATTCTTAATTATGATAATCCCATCTACTACCAGGACAATTTCTTTATTAGGTTTCTTTTTTCTCTAATACAGCATTAAAGCACCCTTTTTCATCTCTCACCAACCTCCAATTCATTCTGAGAGTTAGTGTTATACCATGCTTTTGTATTCCTCCTTCATTATCTGCTTTACTTCCATCTTTACTCCTGGTGTGCCTGTCCATATCTTTTTTAAAATCTGTGAATTCTCCATCAGAAGAATGTTTTTAAATTTAATTTTAATTAATTATAATTAAATTAAAATTTTAATTTTTTCCCTTTTAAATGGAATTACTTCTTTTTTGTGTTTTCAGAATTTCACTCTTAAGATCTTCCCATCCTTCTGGGTTGACTTCCTACAAAGAATTTTGGCCTATGGGATACATCCATCCTTTCTCTAAATCCTTTGAATTCTGTTCTGCTAAATGCCCAGCCGTCGCCTCCAAAAGCACAAAATGTTTAAATGGAGTAGTCAGTGATAGTCAATAAACAGTAACTAAGTGTCTTCTATGTTTCAGGCACTGTGCTAAGTGCTGGGGATACAAAAAAAAAGCAAAAGACAGTTCTTGACCCTAAGGAGCTCAAAATCAAATGGGAGAGACAACAAACAAACAAATATGTACAAACAAAACTATATACAGGATAAATAGAAAAGAATTAATAGAGGGAAGGTACTAGAATTAAGAGGGGTTGGGAAAGGCTTTCTTGCACAAACTAAGTTTTTGGTTGAAATTTAAAAGAAGCCAGAAGAGCCAGAAGGAATAATAAGGGGGAAGAAGATTCCACACATAGGGGACAACCAGAGAGATGGAGTCTTGTTTGTGGAATGACAAGAAAGCCATTGTTACTGGATCAAAGAGTACATGGCAGAGAGAGTAAAGTGTAAAGAGAATGGACATATAATAGGGGGCTAGGTGATAAATGACAATGAATGCTAACCAGAGGATTCTGTATTGAATCCTAGAGGGCATGTATATAGGCAGTTGGGAATGATAAGTTAGTAGACAGGGAGAGATTGAAAATAAGTGATAAAGGGGAGGAATAACAGAGAGAACAACTTGTTAGAAGATATCAGATGGAATGAGATAGTTTGAGCATATAGAGAGGTTAGCCTTGGTAAGGAGTAAAGCCATTTTATCATGTGAGACGGGGGGTAAAGAATATGAAAGTGGATGAGGGCACCTGAGTGAAATGATGAAGAAGAGAGGAGAAGAGGGAGCTTGTGGTAAATGGCCTCAATTTTTCCTGTAAAATACGAAGCAAGGTTCTCAGCTGAGAGAGGAGGGTGACAGTGAGCCATGGAAGATTTGGAAGAGCTGTTGTGGAGAACAGAATAGGGAACTGATAAGACACATATATAATAGGATTCCCTAGCAGCCATGTGGGCCCAGTTGAGACTGTGTAACATAAATTTGTAGTAGACCCAGTCAGAATAGCTGTGTAATTTTTTTCATTTTCATTCAGCATCACAAGTGTAGGAGCTAAGGCAGCAAATGGTGGAAGTGATCCAAGTCTAAGGCTTAGCAGGGTACAATCAATGAAATGATTAGAGGGCTAGGGACTCAAGAGAGGAGTACAGTATGGTGCTGAATTGGTTCTCCACCGGGTCAAAATGAGGAAAAAAGTAGAAATCAAGTGCAGGGGAGATGCCCAGGAGAGAATGGAGGGGTCATGGTAAGGATGAAGAGTTTGGCAAAGGAAGGCTAAGGAAGAGGTGAAAAGTCATGAGATTATGGTGAGATAAAAGAATTTAGGAATTCTTTAACATAGAGATGTTACATTTGTGGGTGATGGCAAGATCAAAGATAGGACCATCATTATGTATGGCTAAGGTGGAGTGTAGGAGTAAGTCACAGAAAGTGAGCAGGCTGAAAAATGAAATGGTTGGGGTGTTTGGAGGAAAATTAATGTGTATGCTGAAGTCCCATAGTATGAGGAATAGTCCTTCAAAATTCCCATCATTTCTCCTAGATGCTGAGAATTATAATTAGAATAGACTTCCTCCTTATTGGTTCCTCTCTCCTTAAAGGTTGAAATTATCATTACAACAAATCAAGAGATTATTAGCTGCTCTGCTTTTGGCAGACAGAATGCTTCACCAAACGTCTAGATAACTGAAGTTTCATCTCACTTCTCTTGTCACGTCTAAGTTCCAGGCTTATGATCTGTTTCTCAAGCTCCTCATCTCTTCTTTCCCCCACTCAGGGAGACTGTAGGGTATCCCAGTGACAATACCACATCTACATCTACTTCACCCAAACTGTCTCAGTCATGCTTCCCTTCCCCATCCTCTGAGCCTGCTCCTTAATATAGAGTGTGACTCTGCCTAATCTTTCCCCTAATCCTTTGCCTATCTTTTTTCTTTTAAATAAGAAATATCCTTCCAGAGAGATATGACAGTCGGGGGTTTCATCCTAATATGTCATACACACATGTATATACACATAGACACACATATATATGTGTATATACATACATGTACACATATACAGTCATTTTTATTCCTTAAATTATGATCTCTAGTTCACTTTCCTTGTTACTCATATTTGTACATCTTGTATGGACATCTTAAGTCTTATTGATGGGTCCTGTCTTGGATTCTGTATATCACACAGATCCTTGCATCTCTAATACTACTTTTCTTCCTTCAGTGTTGTTACTCTGTAGTATCTACCTATATATAAATGTAAAGGCAACACTCGAGTCTCCTTTCTCTCCTCTTTTTAGTTGAAAACCCTTTTGATTAGATTTTCAATATTCCAAGCAGAGATATTCTTATCAATTCTTGCTGGATATACTCCATCCCTGGCCAGGAACTTATAATTCCTATACTGTATTTCAAATCATGTTTTAGAAAGCCAAATCCTGTTCATGGATACCATCTTCTCAACCAGCTGTTCATTTCCCCAAAATCTGTCTCTCTCTTCTAAGGCTCTTGCCTTTGGTTGGCAGCAGAAATGGGGAAAAAAACACAACTTCTGCCCCTGAGGGTTTCAGTTTTTTTATTCAAAATATCATAATCTTTAACAATGTTTTTTTTTTTATTCCTTCTGGCAGTCTCATTTGTGTACATGTAGTAATCATCCATGTCAAATCATGGGAAATTTCCTGTCCTGTCTTGGTAAGCGCCATAGTAAGGCCTCTCAAATGTCATCAGTTTTTCAAACAGTTTCCTCAGTAGGTAGACCATGGAACAAGGTCTTATTCAGCACTAATATGTGCCAAGCACTGTGCTAAGTGTTTAAAAATACCATCTCATGTGACCCTCACAATAGCCTCGTGAAAAAGATGCTGTTATAATCCCCTTTACAGTTGAGAAAACTAAGGTAAACAAAGGTTACGTGACCAGCCTAGGGCCGCACAGCTAGTAAGTGTCTGAGACCAATTTTGAACTCCAGTCTTCCTCTTCCAGGCCCAGTGTTCCATCCACTGCACCCTGTGGTTGCCTCAGGACGTCCTGTCACTAACGATCACTACTCATTCCTTCTTACTATACGTGATCTCTCACTTAACAGAACCTATAGACCGGCACACCATTATTTCTTGGAAGTTAAACAGCTTTTTCCTCATGAGAGTATCTAGCTTCCTCCTCATTGGAAAGAGCCTCAAATGCGTTTCTAGCTTTAAGCACTTTAAAGTGCATTTCCCGTGGCACATTTTTGCAGTATTCAACATTCAGACACAGGTTAGGATCCCACTCTGTCTCCTTTACTCTTTTCTGTTTTCATATTGAAGCCTCCCTCCCTCCTTTAAAGGAAAACTTCATTCTCCTTGATAAGCCCAGGAAAGGTCTCATGGAGGAGATGGCATATAGGCTGAACTCTGAAGTAAACCAGGGACTCTGAGAAGCAGAGGTGAGGAGGTAGTGCCTTCTGGGCATGGATGGCACTCCGTACAAGTCATAGGGACAAGAGAGAGAATGGTATGCACAAGAACAGTTTGGCTAGAAGGCAGAGGCTGTGGTAAGAAGTAGTACGTAATAAACCTGGACAGAGATGCAACCGAGGGTCAAGGCCTTGGGAGCCAGGGCAGCTTTCTGAGTAGGGATGGAATCTGTGCTTTAGATTATCGCCTTGGTAGCAGAGTGAAGAATAAATTGGAAAGGGGAGAGATTTGAGACAGGGAAATCATTTAGGAGATTGCTGCACTAATCTAGATGAGAAATGACCTAGTAGTAGAGTGGCTTGTTTGGGGAGAGAAAGGAACAGATGAAAGATAAGTCCCGAAAGTAGAACTGGCAAGACTTAGCAACTGATTGGATACGGATGAAGTGGAACGAAGAGGTAAAAGTGATTCAGAGGTGGTGATCCTGGGGAACTGGAGAGATGGCAACGCTTGTGACAGAAATGATAAAGTTAGGAAGAGGATGAGTGGGCTTGGGAGGAGAAAGCTCATGAGCTGTTTTGAACATGTGGAGTTTGAGATGCCTGTGGGTCATGTAGCTCAAAATGTCCAATAGGAGGTTTGAGATGAGGACTAGACTTCAGGCCAGAAAGCACGATGGCATAAAGGTAAGTGAATTAGTGGGAGCAGATGAAAGAGGTTACAGAGAGAGAAGAGGGTCTTTGGGTATACTCAGCATAGATCAACAAAAGGAGCCTGAAAAGGAAGTACCTACCAGGTGCAAGAGCAGCCAGATGGTGTAATGGATAGACTGTCAGGTCCTGTGTGACCCTGGGTAAATCACTTAACCCTGCTTGCCTTAGTTTCTCCATCTTTAAAATGAGCTGGAGAAGGATATGGAAAAGCCCTCCAGTATCTTTGCCCAGAAAACTCCAAACAGGGTCAGGAGGAGTCAGACATGACTGAACAACACCTGAACAACTAGATGCAAGGCACCACATTAATCACTAAGGCACACAGAAATCCAGGGCTCCTTCCCCCCTTATATTCTCTCTTTTTATTCCCATTCTTCTCAGGATAAAAATAATCAAAGCAATTTCTTTTTTTTCCTGTTTTTCCTTTAATTGACTGTTAAAAACATTCTAAATGGATTTTTAAAGTTTAAATACTATTATTGAAATAGGTCGTGAAGAAATCACTTTTTGAGATAGCGATACAGTAACACAGGAAGATCTAAACTCAGAAGTTATGTCAAGGCTTTAAATTAGAATGTGTTGGAAATACAACTAGCAACATTTTAATATTTTTGTATTATCTTTTGTGTTATAGAAAGAGACTTCTCCATATTCCAAAAATCCCTAGTCCAGCCCTAACCTTCAGAATCTCAGGACAAAAAGACTATTGTCAATTTATTAGCTCTCTCCAAAAACTGAAAAAAGTATAGAAAATTCATCTAGAATTACAGAAGATGTCATCTACAAGGTATGAATGAATGTCAGCCAGTAAGTAACAGAGGCCACTCTGATCATTCTATCTTGACAAACTGATCATGAATATATCTATTTTAAATTGTTGGAGGACCATAATAAAGGGGAGCTTGAAATATCCATTATTCCCTGGACATATTTGAGGAAGTGAAATGAATAAATATCCCTGTCTAGATTTCTAGCTTTAACAAAGTCACAGAGCTGTATTCCTAGGTTAAAAAGAAACTTTTCCTCCACAAATACAACAAATTATGTGTCTTCTCTTAACAACCAAAATGCCTAAATGCACCATGAAACTGAAGAGTCTGAAAATGGATTCCATAAGTCAGACTGTTTAAAATGACAAAGCAGGCAGTCAAAAGTCAGGCTTTTCAATCTACTATTGTGCAAAGACTAGTTCTATAGGTAACAAGAGGCCATATGAATGGAAGTATTAAGTCTCAACCATTTAATATACTTCAATACCATATGTAAGCTTAACTTTACATATAGTATTTTAAGAAAAATGAAACAATGGTCAATGATGTAAAACTAGGGAGAAAAAGTGCTGAAATGAGCTGCAAGAATATAAAACAAAGTTTAATTATCAGAAATAACACCTAAATTCTAAAACCAAAGCAGTCTCTCCAAGGTCACACAGAATTTCACCACGCTAATGCCATATTTACTTAAAGATTTTCACCCCTCATGCACTTCTGAAGTGCACACATCGCAAGAGGAAAATAAATAATGTTTACCTACATAATTCCCACATTTCAATCAATCCACTCAACAAACATTTATTGAGTACCTATCAGGTGTAGGTTGCTTCTAACTTAAAAACAACCAATTCTTTTTTAAGCTGAATCTACTTTGTTCGTGTCAATACAAAGGGCTAAATAATTTTAAATGGACTTTACTGATGCCTTTGGTTTTTTACATTACAGTCATTCCTTCCAAGTGCCCCAGAATTAAATATTTCTTTTTTAGAAAGGGGTCAAAAAGTGAAGCAAAAAAAAAAATACAATCATCATATCTGATCATTTTAGGCAACCTCCTACACCCACTAACAACAACACCACTTCCAACATTATGGAGAAATGGGGAGTGAGATGGGGAGTTACAGTAATGAATTAAAAGGTAGCTTATCCACAGACCTACAAACTTGAAAGGCTAAGAAAGCCTAACTGTAAACCCAATCATTTAATTATTTATGTTAATTTCCCACTCAAACACACACAGTCATCTCAAGTCTCTTTCCAAATGGCATTTTTCAAGAATTTGAACAACCAATTTCTCCAGGAATGATGTAAATTTCTGGAGATCTGAAGTGAGTAGCCTTCTCTTCGGAGGGTCTATCCATGGAAAAACCTGGATCCAATGAGAGCAGTTGCAGCAAAGCAATAAACAGCTCAATTAGGAGGGGAGAACCCCTCTGTAAACCCAAAGCGGCTCTAGAGCCACCAGCCCTTTCTTGGAAGCACCATGGGGAGCCCCTAATCACCTGAAGGATGTTACAAAGTCTATTTAAAAATAAACCTCAAAGCAAAATTTGTTTAAATATAAAAAAGATAACACATCATACATGGCACTTCTAGGAGGTTTTCAAAAATAAAGTTAAAAAACCACACACACACACATACAGAGAAAATTACTCTTCTAGGATTTCTAAATGATACTTTGCCAGGCCTGTAAGGGAAATACAAGATTAGTCTAGCTGTAAGGAAATAGGAGGTCATTCTACGCCCTGGCAGCTTTCAATGGCTAACCTAGTGTACTCAGTACTGATTGGTTTAAGGTGTCGATCACTGCAAAGAGCTCTTTCTAATGACACTTCAATCAACTGGTCATGACAAAGCTGACACTATTGTCATTAAGTCCCAGTGGATTATTTGGTTTGAATTCATATGTATAAGTATGTACAAAGGAACAATTCAACTTCTGTGTTTTCTGCTGAAGCGCTACGGGATTTAATCCAAAAATATCATGGATTTCTCTTCTGGTACACCCCATTACTTGCCTGTTACTTCAAGAGATGTGCTGTCACAAAGAAATCTTACCTAGTGCTCAGTGGTTAAATGTTACGTTCTGAATTCAGTCTATACTGAGGCCAAATCATTTTTTTAGAAAAGGGAATGCTGGGGTACCTTTCGATAGAACCAAGTCATTATAAACTCTGGAAAGTTACACTGAATCCAGACAGGACAAGAGTTCTGTATTAAAAGAGAGGATAAGAATCTGAGGAAGTAATCTTTTACAAACTACCAACAGAAAACGAAGAAACGTATCTCCAAGTAGTTTTCAGCCCACAGGATTTAATTTGTGCAGTTTCATTTGAAGGGCTGTTTTCACCAGTTCTTTTCTCCATTAGGAAAGTGGCACTGGAGAAAAGATCCATAATTCAGTCACATGCAAGTTTGAATTGTGACGCTGTGAGGATGAAAAAAAGGAGCTGTCATGTTAATGTGCCAAGAAGAACCCTATTCCGCCTAACAGGCATCTGAAATACAGAAATCTTTGAGGGGAAGCTGAAAAAAATGTTTTGGAGCTTTCAAATCAATCTCATCCTTGTCTGATGCATTCAACCAATTAATAACTCTTTCTACCCAGCACTACCACAGACAACTAAGTGAAGTTTATAGCTCTGTAATGGCCACTGCCAGGAAGACACAAACTCTTAGCCAGACCTAGGATTTCAGGGAACTAGTTTTAAAACTCCCTACACAGACCTTGGTTAAAATCCATTTAGAGTCATGTGACTCAACTTCAAAGCATTAAGTAAGCAGGTTACAACAGGTACACTTTTAAATCCCTGACAACCTTCTTCCTTCTCTTCCTATCTAATTCAAACACCCTCTTAAAAAAAAGCACAAGCCTCATACATTAAAAAGATCTAGTTATAACCTAATACATTAAATATTAATTCTTATGTTCCTGTAAACATTCTCAGAGTGAAAAGATTTGACCAAACTTATTATCAGTGACCTTTGAGGAGGGGCCGGTGGAAAATATTTGCTTTTATTAGATGTTATTAAAGATTTCTGAGATGTTCTTAATATTTGATCACTTCTTATCTCAAGAAAAATGAAATTCACCTATTTGGATTTTCATTTTAAGAAAGACACTATGGCATACCAGATAGGGTGCTGGATTTAAAGTAAAAATCCAAACTAAAAATGTCCTAGGTCCAAGTCATACCTTGGACACTAGGACCCTGGACAAGACATTTAGTCTCTCTCAGATTCATTTTCTCATCTCGAAAAATAGGGATAACAATACTTGCGATTCCTACGTTCCAGGGTTATTGTGTAAGGATGGAAAGCAACACATATACACACATGTATGGCTTTTAGCAGAGCCTAGAGAGGTAGCATTTTATACCAAAAAATTTCTGAACTTGGAGTTAGGAAAGACCTAGGTTTAAATTCTCCTTCTGATTCTTTCTCACTGTTGAACCAAAAGCAAATGACTTAAATCTATTGAATTTCCTTGTCATGGAGCAGTGGATAGAATGCCAGGTCTGGAGTAAGGAAGACATCTTCCTGAGTTCAAATTCAGCTTCAGACACTTACAAGCTGTGTGACCCTGAGCAAGTCATTTTAACCTTGTATGCCTTTGTTTTCTCATCTGCTAAATGAGCTAGAGGAGGAAATGGCAAAGCACTCCAATATCTCTGTGGGAAAACCCCAAATGGGGTCACAAAGAGTCAGACGCAGCTGAAAACCAACCAAATGAGGACATCAGTAATATCTGCCTCTCTAGGTTATTATAAGGGTTGTGTGACACAATGTATGTAAAAGTACCCTTGCAAACTAAAATATTATCTAAATGTCAGCTATTTAGTATTACTGATTATGCTTTCAGGCCCAAGCAATTCATAGTAGGATCTCTACTTTAGAGAGCTCCAGGATTATTCCTACATGATCTTGGGTAAGTTATTTAACATCTTTGGGCCTCCATTTCCTCATGAGTACAATAAGATAGCTAGACTATATGGCATGTAAGGTCCCTTGGATCTCAAAATCTAGAATGCCATGATTGACTGCAGTGCTCTCCTTTTATAGATGAGGAAGAGATGTTAAGTAACTTCCCCAAGGTCATGAAGACACTAGGGTTGTCCAGTTCTGAATCCAAATACACTACTGATATGATCCAAAATCTTTTTATCAGTGTAAAGGACATTAAAGATGAGGTATTCACATATGCTTTGCCACTGCACCCTGAATATCACAGGACTTAAACAGCTGAAGTCTCCCATATGTCTCCCACATTAAAGGTAAGCTTCTTGAGGGCAAAGTCTGCCTTATTTTTCTATGTGTATTTCCAGCCGTCAGCACAAGGATTTATACATAGTACATAGTAAGTGCTTAATAAATGCTTTTTTATTCATTTACTCACTACTAACCCTCCATGTAACAAAACTCCTTCATTTTATAAAGTAGAGAACTGAAGTTCTCAGAGATTATGACATCCCCCCTCCCCCTCGCTGATGCTTATATTCAACTTATCTGACTACCACAACTAACCCTTCTGATACATTTAGCCTGGCCATGTCATTCCTTGACAAATATTTTCAGGGGATGCACTGCTTACCAAGTGAAGTTCAAACTCCTTTCTTTACTTGGCATTCAAAGCCCTCTAAATCTGTCTCACCTTTTTCCCTTTCTCAAATCACATCAGTGATCTATCCACATCAGTAATTCTTATTTTTTCATGTGTTTGGATCCTTTCACAATCTATAAAATCGTACTGAACCCTCCTCAGAGTAATGTTTTTCTGTTATTGTGTTCAGTCATTTCAGTTGCATCCAATTCTTCGTGACTCCTTTGAATGACCTGCCATTGCCTTCTCTAGCTTATTTAACAGATGAGGAAACTGAGGCATATAGGGTTAAGTGATTTACCTAGGGTCACACAGCTAGTAAAGTGTCTGAGGCTAGATTTGAACTCAGGAAGATAAGTATTCTTGACTCCAGACCCAGCACTTTATCTACATCACTTAGGAGGTTATTAAAGTCATCTAGGGAAGAAGAGATGAGGGGGAATGGAAATAAAAGGGTAGGTACAAAAAAGGTGATGGAAATAGAAAACTACAGAATTGGGCAATAGAAAGAATGTGTGGGAGAGAGAAAAGTCAAAATTAACTCAAAATATCAGCCTGGGCACAAGCTCCTCTTGTGCCCAAGCATAAAATGAGAGACTGTGCCAAGTGCTTTGCAGAAATCTAGGTATACTATAGGTGTAGCTAGGTGGCACAGTGGAGAGAGCACCAGCCCTGAAGTCTGAAAGATCTGACTTCAAATCTGGTACCAGACACTTACTAGCTGTGGGACCCTGGGCAAGTCACTTCACCTTATTTGCCTCATTTTCTTTATCTGTAAAATGAGCTGGAGAAGGAAATGGCAAACCGTTCCAATACCTTTGCTAAGAAAACCCTAAATGGGGTCATGAAGAGTTGAACACAACTGAAATAACTGGACAACACAAGGTATACACTATGCCTACAGAATTTTTTGATCTATCAGCCCAACAATCTTATTACAGAAGAACCTATAAGGCTCAATTTTTCTAACAATTAGAGCTGTCCAAAAGCAGAATGAAACCGCTTCAAGATACGCTGGGTTCCTCTTCCTTGGACATCCCCAAGGAAAGGCCAAATGACCATTTGTCAAATATGTTATGGTGGAGATTCCTTTTCGGGTCAGGGTTGAACTACAGAAAACTCTGAGGTTCCTTCCAACTTTAAATTCTATGATGCTGTGTGTGTGTGTGTGTTCCTCCCAGTTCATTCTGTGGAAGGGCCTCAATGGGAGCCATTAAGTTTTTAGAGAGTTTTTCAGGCTAGTTTGGGTTCACATCCCAGCTCTGCCACTTATCACATGACCACGAAGCAGATCACGTAACCTTCCTGAACATCACTTTCTCCATCTGTAAAATGGAATTATTACCTGCTACCTATCTTGCATTACCTACCTGGCAGGGTTCTTATGGAGGTCAAATTAAATAATGTCTTTGTCACATTAATGCCCACCCATATGCCTGTTTTCTCCATCTCTACTTCTCCTATGTTTAACTTTATATAGCGACTTAACCTATATTATTTATCTCATTCCATGCTCACAATAGCATTATACAAAGGTGATTATCTCCATTGTATAGAAGACACTAAGTAAGGCTCAGAGTTCAAATGACTTGTCTAAGACTGAACAAAGTTGGCCATGATATTTTCTGATGTCCCTTTCAGCTCTAAAAAGCTATGATTCTATGCAGAAAAGGAAAGGAAGCAAAAGAGAGGGAGGAATATAGGAAGAGAGAAAATGACTCTTTTGTTCAGTTCAATATAGACTATTTTAAGACACAGAGTCCATAATATTTATAAACAATTTTGAGAAACACTCACAAGAGTTCTCAATAATTCTTAACTTGTGTTGGTTTCATTGTTGGAGCCCCTTACTTGACTTTATTTAATGTGCTCATCACACTGAAGTGAAAATTAAGTCCAGGGTGTAGCTTCCCGATAATATTTTTCTCAGTTTGAACTTCCCACCCCCACCTCAACACCATGGAAAATTTCAGCAAAAAAAAACAAAAACAAAAAAAAAACTGCCCTAAAAAAATGATGAAGAAATGAAAATAAGCAGGGCAACACTCACTCTGTGACCTTAGACGAAGTGTTTACCACTGTAAACACTCTCGTTTATATCCTGCTGGCCAACCTGCCTGCACTTTCTTGGAATTCGCTGCACAATAAGTTCCATATTTGAAAAAATGATCAGCATGACACTTCCTGCATGACCCTGGTACAGGGTAGATACACGAGATCTATCTCCAAACGCAATCCACCTCAGAACATTCCCACTTCTAATGAGGAAGCAAACAGCAATTAAGGAAATAAGAAACTGTCACTCATGGGTAAAGTCAAGAAGGTAAGTGGAAGGGAGAGAGAGAGGATGGAGACCTGGTGAGTTTCTACACACAAGGTAACAGGACCAGAGATTGGGAAATAAAAAGGACCTCTGATGTCAGGCAGACCCAGCCTCATTTTAAATATGAAGAAACTGAGAACCATGGATGTTAAGTAATTTGACCACGGGTTAGATTCAAATTTTCTGATGCCAAATCTAACATTCTTTTCATTGCATGACTCAAGGTCATGAAGACATATGAATCCTTCCTTTGCCAACATAGTGTTCTGTATCTTCTACAGTTTGTACCAATGGTTTCCTCAACAAGATTTCCCTGAAGGCCACAAACGGATTTTGAGAACAGATACAAGTGAGACTCATAAACAGAGTTGTGTGTCTGTGCAACCTGTTCTGGGTTATCTATTCCATGGCATTTCTTAAGTTAGAGGGTTACAGTTCTTACCTCTGGGGACATTTCTTGCTTTCTCTCAGCTTTTTCCATAATACTTCTCATTCTCTACTTTAAGATCAACCCGGATCCTGGACACTGGAGTTATACAGTGGAAAAGGAAATATCCACATGACTAGAAAAAGGATGGTGGGTCAGAGTTATCATGAAAGGTCCATTACCTATGCCACAGTGCCATGCTCCTCTGGACCTTGCTCTCTCTACTTTATCAGTAGAGATAGCATGAGAGCTATCATGCTATCATGAGAGATGTATCATTAGAGCTGAGAATGTCTTAGAATGTGATCCAGAGCATAGAAAAACTTGAACTGACTTTTTAATAAAACCACAATACTAAGGTTGCAGGCAGCTAGGTGGCACAGAGGATAGAACACCAGACCTGAAGTCAGGAATATCCAAGTTCAAATCCATTCTCAGGCACTTGTCAACTGGGTGACCCTAGGCAAGTCATTTAACCATATTTGCCTCAGTTTCCTCACGAGTAAAATGAGCTAGAGAAGGAAATGGCAAACCTCTCCTGTATATTTGCCAAGAAAACCCTAATGGGGTCATGAAGAGTCAGAAATGACTGAAAAAAACTGAACAGCAACATTAAGGATGGAGCCTAAAATCAAACCACAAATCTACAAATTTTTAAAATATTAAAATGAAGAGGGCTATTATCACCAACAATACTAGTTTTTAATAATTGATAAAACATGGTTTGTTGATACTGATGTTTTATCAATAAGATAACATTTGATAAAAATGCTAATCCAAGTGATAGAAAGCACTTGGAGCACAGGAGAAAGGCAAAGGTTTTAGAGACTTTTCTGATTAATTCAACCTCTGACAGATTGTAGGCTGAAAACAACTAAAATTACGAAAAATGTAGAAATGACAGAATTCCTCTTTTCTGATGAAATCCAGCCTCCATCAATACACATACACTCCAAGACACACACACACACACACACACACACTCACAAACTCAATCTCTTTCTTTCTCGCTTTCTTTCTCCCTTTCCCTTTCTCTCCTATTCAAGAAAGATGAAAGTAATACAGTCTTAAGAGTCTCAACTCACTTCCTGAGCTCAAATCTGCCCTCAGATGTTTACTAGCTTTGCGACCCTGGGCAAGTCACTTCACACTGTTTACCTCAGCTTCCTCATCTGTAAAATGAGCTGAAGAAGACAACTCTCTTTTTCAACCCTATAGCTTGCAAAGGGAAAAACTGAAATTTTTTGTCTTGTTTGAGTTTTTTTTTTTGAGACAATTAGGGTTAAGTGACTTGCCCAGGGTCATGCCAGAAATCTTTCTGAAAAGAATGTTTTTCCAATTTTATATTATTCTGGAATCTGAAGTCAAGATAGATTATAAATGACAAACTATGAAGCCTGTTAGAACTCATGTGAAACTTGAACAAATTACTAAAATTCCCTGTCCCTCAGCTTTCTCATCTCTAATAGGAGTTTACAAGGTTATTCTGAGGTCCTTTTTGCTTCAAATCTATGATCACTGTATCCAGTGTGTAGAAATTTATTTATTTGTCCTCTATGCAGGGTGTGTGCATAAACAGGCATACAAACACATATATGCTGATTATATATATTATACAAATATACATGCATACACATACATATACACACATACACACACCTGTAAACAGATAATACATATATAGGTATATGAACACATGTATACATAATTTATATACACATGTATATACACACATACATGTATAAATACACACCTACACACATGCATACATATATAGTTAAACTTGATGGACTCCAAGGTCCCTTTTAATTCTACCTCTATGAGCCCATGCTCATATTATATATAAATAAATGTATATTTATAATTATACAAAACAGGTATATCTGTGTATGTATACAACTACACATATATAAATTTATATACACATGCACACATATACATGAGTGTATAGGAACTGGACCTGTGCTTTCATTAGTGTAAGGAACTCCAGGATGAGAAAACTCTCTTTGCCAATGCAGGTCTCTGAATGTATAGTTTTAGAGAACTGTCTTGAGCACTGAGAGATTAAGTGATCTGCCTAGAATATTTATGTATGTATGTATAGATGGATGGATAGATGTATGTATAGATGTATGTATGCAGATGTATGCATGTGTGTGCATGTATGCATGCATATGTGTGTATAGATGTGTGCATGCATGCATGCATGTATATGCATGTGCATAGTGCTCTCCCTTTGTGTCTCTCTCTTAGAGACATCCTGGCAGGAAGCTGGCTTCCAAGATAAGAAGACCAGGGCTCAAGTCCTGTCTTGAACACACACTGGCTAGGTGACTCTGGGCAGGTTATTTAACCTCTCAGGACTCTAGACAACTTTCTAAGATGTTTAAGTTGTGGGGAAGCTATCTCCCTGCCCTGGTGAAGGGAGTTTTCTCAGCCTTATACCAATGACATCATAGATGATAGATATCTATTCTTCCATCTATATTTCTATCCATACCCACAAACAAGAACTCTGTAGCCCTGAACTAGCTGAGTGAATTATTTACCATTTTCGATTGTCTTTGAAATCGCTCCTCTCCATTAGTGCAGAGATTGGGACTGGATTGTATTACTTCTGTCTTTCTTGAAGAGAAGAGAATTGGAAAGGGAGGAAAGAAAGGAGAAAGGAAGAGCCCAAGTTTGTGACTGTGTGTGCGTGTGTGTGTGTGTGTGTGTTGGCATGTAAATGTGTTGGTGGAGGCTGAATTTCATCAGAGAAGGGAAAATCTCTCATTTCTACATGGTCAGCCTACAAGTTTTATATCAGAAGGTGAATTCATCAGAAAAGCCCCCAAAAGTTAAGTGACTTGCTTAGGGTCACATAGCTGCTAAGGATCTGAGTCCAGATTTCAGCTCAGGAAGTTAGCCCTCTTGATTCCAGGCCTGGTGCTCTATCCACTGCACCAGCTAGCTGCCTATAACATACATAAACACACATACTAATGTCTTAATTCAGGATTAATTCCAGCCCCAGCTCTGCCACTTACTGAAGAAGGAAATGACAAATCACTCCAGTATTTTTGCCAAGAAAACCCCAAATGGGGTAACAAAGAGTCAGAAGTGACTGAAAAACAATCGAACAGCAATGACAAATATGTGTGTGTGTGTGTGTGTGTGTGTGTGTGTATGTGGTGTGTATGTGTGTGTGTACAGATAAAGATATATAGGAGACATTGTTTCTGTTCTGTATTTTAAGAGATATCTATCTAATTACAGAAAGGAACAGTATCTCATTCATGGTTCAAGACCTACTGAAACATAAATCATGAGTAACACAGATGAAAGGCCATTGAAATGGGAGGCAGAAATCTGGATTTTAATCCAATATCTAACTGAGTAATCTTGGGTAAGTCACAAATCTCTCTGCTTCTTAGTTTCTATATCTGTAAAACAGAAGATCTAGATAGGTATTTCCTACACTAATTTGGACAGAAAAATTATTGTCTGTAATACATTGATGAATCTCCCTCAAACATAAATCTAAAGCAGACTGTGATTATGGAATGGCTCCCTGGATAAAACATAAAAAATTTGAAACTAAAGAAAATTGATTTTTTAGAATTCTAAAATAAAGGAGTGGAAGTAAAACTGCCTTTGGAGTAAGGAACTTGTACACTGATACTAAATTCACCCTTTTCTCCTACACTTTGTCTCATCACCAATACTGCTCTGATCCATTTTTAACTTAAATTTTATTTTTTTAACTAAAAAAAACAGATTTTTCTCTCCCCTTACATCCATTTCTCTAATATCACTGAGAAAAAGAAAAGAAAAACAAAAACCCCTACAAAAATATGCAAAAAAAGGCAAGATAAATTCAGGCATCCACTGTGTCCAAAAATATATTTATATTTCCTTCTGTACCCTGCGTGTCCATCACCTGTCTGTAAGAGGATAGTATATTTTATCATCAGGCTTCTGCAATCATAATTGGTAATTATATTAATCAGACTTCTTACAGCTTTCAAAACCATTTGTTTTTATAAATAGTTGTTATTGTAGAATGGTTCTATATTTCCTTCTCTCAAGACCACCCCTTTGGTTATCACCCGCATTTCCTTCCAGTTTCTCATTCCCTTCCTATGATTTACCTATATCTTGAAATGCTAGCATCACACAATTCCTACTTTAATGTCTAGGACAAAATGAAATCCAACAAACAAGTTTTTCAAAATATGGTCACCTACCAATGGAGAAAGGAAGTACAAAACTTTGATCAGCACCCACAGTCCTAGGGAATAATCATCCCCCCATTCTTAGCTACCCTATACCACCACATAAATCAAGAATTGCACTAGAAAATTAAATTTGATCTGTCATGCATGTATTAAACACCTACTGTATGCAGGGCACTGGGAATATAAACACAACAAAATTTTAAAAAATAATCCTTGACCTCAAGGAACTTATTTTCCACCTCTTCATCTTTATATACTTCTGAGACATAGTGCTCTGGAAGGGATTACTGTGAAATGACCACCAATTATTCCTAGATATACAACATCAAATGGAGCAGTAAAATTTTATAAGCCCAGTGTAAAATGATATCAAGGTTTATTTTAGAATGGGGAGAACACAAAGAAATTTCTTCGTATGCCAAAGGAGTTTATATGTGTATGCAAACAAGTGAGTATAAAATAGGGTTAGGATAGCAAACATCATACTTTCTACTCAAACATACTAGACAAGCTCATTGAACCAATGAAATGCGCCAAGCCTAAGTAAGAACCATTAGGCAAAGCTAAGATGCCCTGAGTTATGGCTAGCAGGTATTTTGATGGTTAAAGCACACAAAAAAATCATTCCTGGCCTCAAAAAAACAAAACAAGCCAATATGCTTATACCCACACAGTTTCTAAAAGGAGGTTACCTTTAGCTTCTTGGACATGCATACTCAGCATGCTCAGACATTAACTTTTGGAATTTATTTTTGGTATGTAACTCACCAATGGCTATGGCCCAGTAAACTTCTGATCCATTCAATAACTCACCACATGCTATGGGAGAGTAAACCTGTGATCCAGGAACTTGTAGCAAAATTCGAAAGGGGGCAACACGTGCATTGGAATCCAGGACTGCATCCAGTGCGCCTACCAAGCGACCTTAAACAGAAATGACAAAAGAGGTGTCTTTGAGCAGAGAGACATTCATAAACAAATCATCAGGATGACAACTTATCCTTTCACATGTTGGTATACAAATTTTTCCTCAAATCTACTGGAAAGTAGGTACTGGAGTCAGAGGACCTAGGCCCCTGTTTCCCCATCTGTATCTATCATCCTCATGTTCATCCAAAGGTCAGACTTCAGCAATAGATCAATTAATGAACACTTATTAAGCACTATGTGACCAGCACTGTGCTAAGGGCTAGGAATACAAAAAGAGGCAAAAAAAAAAAATCAGTCCCTGCCCTCAAAGAGCTTGTACTCTAATGGCAAAATCAACAAACAGACAAATATAAAGAGCATTCAACACACAGGATCAACAGGAATTAATAGAATCCAAAGGGGTTGGGGAAGGCTTCCAGTAAAAGATAGAATTTAGTTGAGATTTAAAGGAAGCTTGAGGCACCGGTCTGAAAAGCCATGATCCTATGATTTAAATGGGAACCATGCTAGGTTATGCTATTTCTAAAACTGATATCACAAGTGCCTTGTCATACTTCAAAGATACATAATTTTGTCCACATGGGCACTCACTCCCTCCACTAAACACACATCATGGACCATCTGCGACTTTACAGCTCATCTTCAAGAGTTGCAGAGGCTGAAAAAGTTCATCACCCTGCAGCAAACATGGGGACGAACCTTTCCGACCTCTGCCAGGCTGCTTTTCTGAGGGCTGAGAGACATAGTCCATGGCTTGATCCATTTTAAGCTTGTACTCTTGCTGTCTTAGATTTTTTTTAAAGAAATTAGTTTTCATTTTCAGCATTCACTTTTATTAAGATTTTGAGTTCTAAATTTTCCCCTCTTCCTCTGCTCCCCCCTCCTCAAGACAACATGCAATTTGATATAAGCTATAACATAGGATATATTAAACATATTTCCACATCAGTCATGTTTTGAAAAAAGAATCAGAAACAAAAGGGAAAAGCTATGAGAAAGAAAAAACAAACATACAACAAAGTAAAAGAGAACAGGATGCTTTGCTCTGCATTTAGACTCTGCAGTTCTTTTTCTGGATATGGATAGCATTTTCCAGCATGAGGCTTTTGGGATTGTCTTAGATCATTACACTGTTCACAAGGGCTACGTCTAACAAAGTTCATTGTCACACAACGTTGCTGTGAAGGTGTACAATATTTTCCTGGTTCCGCTCACTTCATCAGGCATCAGTTCATGCAGGTCTTTCCAGGTTTTACTGAAATTTACTTGCTCATCACTTCCTATAGAACAGAAGTATTCCATCACATTAACACTACAACTTGGCCAGCCATTCTCCAACGGATGGATATCCCCTCAATTTCCAATGTTTGCCACCACAAAGAGTTGCTATAAACATGTTTTGTATCGGTGGGTGCTTTTCCCTTTTTTTTTTTTTAACAATCTCTTTGGGATACAGACCTAGTAGAGGTATTGCAGGGTCAAAGGATATGTACAATTTTATAGCCCTTTGGGCATAGTTCAAAATTGCTCTCCAGAATGGCTGCCTTAGATTTTCAGATGACCTGATAAAACATTAAAGGACTTTTATACCGGTTTCTTTAGTATCCCAATCCCAATTTAACTTATTCTTGATGACTGAAGACCCTCTTAAGGACATCCACTGTTGTACAGTACCTTAAAATACAGTAATGTCTTTGGAACTTCTGGGGTTACTTGGGACTATTTTGCCAATATATTAAATAGCCCCAAACTGGTGTGTTTTTGCAATGTTATCTCCTCTCTTATTTGCCCCCAGCTATTTCTTCTTACTGATGTCAGCGTCTGCCTCCAGCAGTACCTTCCTTACTTTTTCACTATTTCTGATTAGGAACTTAAATTCATCAAGTATACTAAATTGGTAACCATACTTTCACACATCATTCTAAGTCCGTGCACTCTGGTCTTACTTGACATAGCAGAGCTACCTATTTCACTGGCTGCTGTATATCAAGGGTACTGTACACTGTTGCATAAATGTGAATTATTAGTAACCACTATCATCACAACAAATACTGTGCTTATCACAATTACTGTTGCTGCTTAGAAATCTGTTTTTCTCTTGGTTTGCGGATGTGCTCCAGACAGCTGTCAGAAGTCTAAATATTGAATAAAGGAAAAATCACTGTGTTTAGAGTCAGACGACCAGGGTGACTGGAACCTTGGGGATATTGAAAAACTCACTTAACCTTTCTGGGATTTATTTTCCTCCCTTATAAAATAAGGAAGTTAGGCTAGATGACCTCTGATGTCTCTTTCATTTCTAAATCAACAATCCTAATGAGTCATTACCTTAATTAACAAAGACATTTTTAAAATATGACATTGACCCAAAAGTGAACTAGAAGGTACTAGGCTTTCCTGGGTAGAGATACTCAAGCACAGGCTGAAGGCTACTTGTCAGGTAGCTTGGTAGTGTAGTAGGTATGCTGCTGGATTTGAAGACAGGATAACCAGAGTTCAAATTCTGCCTCAGATCTTCACTAGCTTGATGAATCTGGGCAAATCACTTAACCTCTTTTAGCCTGCTTCTTCATCTTTAACATCTGCTTTACTGGCTTGTTGAAAGGATCAAATGAGATAATGTATATAAAAATGCACTGCAACCCTTAAAACATTAAGTGACACAGGAGATGGAGCACAGATTCTGGAGTCAGGAGAAACTGAATTCAAACATAGCCTTAGATAGTTACTAGCTGTGTGACCCTGTGCAAGTCACTTAAACCTACGTGCCTCCCAAAACAAAATACAATTGTGCCTTCCCAGGCATATGTGTATTTATACACACATACATGTATATGTGCACATACACATATAAATATAAATACACATATACACACATACACATATTGTATATCTGTGTATATACATACCACATACATAAATATGAATTTATGTATACAGTACTTATTATTGTTGCTGTTCTGTCATGGAGAAAATTCCTTTCTGGTATAGTTTAGACTAGATACAATGGACTAGGAAAGTATTTATTGGGTACTTTCTATGTGCCAGGCATGTGCTAAAGCTCAGTGATTCAGATTGAAAAGAGGGAGAACAAGACATCTTCAGGACAGATGGAAATGCCAGGTGGTCCTTGAGATAGAGCAGCAGGTCAGACGTCAGTGCCTAGGGGTCCAAAGGGTAAAGCAGATAGTATGAACCATCCAAAAAGCATAAACATACTACATTTTATCTTTTTTGTTTGCAAAAGAACCTACCTCAGAAATTAAAAGCTTAGCTATGCACATGATATTATTGCTAGATAACCCTGAAAGTATTCCTTAGTTGGAACTCATTCTTAACTCTTAGAATGGTCTGAATTTAACATCACCGTAACTACTTAAAACTTGTTTGAGATTTTTGCCATTTTCTTCAACATAACATCATAATTTCTACAAGGAAATTGGAGATTTCTGCAGTGGGATTACAGCTTGGGGAACCACGGCAACACAAATGGTCCCCAGAAAATGATTAGTGGTAAGGGGTAGTGGCACTGGGAGCCAGGATGGATCATGGGCATGGTTGTGTGTTACCTCAGGCAGGGGTCAAAATCTAGCTGGGCATCTGACATCTGAGTGTCTTTCCAATATAGCCTAATTCCCTCTGGTTGCCCAGGGCCTGCTTCATTTATACCCATCCTAGGTCTAGAACTCTTTCTTTTTCCTTCATCGGAAGTCATCTGTTTTAGATCTCATTATATCAGAGATATAATTATATTTAGATATCATTATATCAGAGTCCTGAAACTTTGTAAGATAGTAATAGCTACTTATCTGATAAACTAAATGGTTATAAAATGTGAAGGGTTAGTAAAAATGAGTGTTCCATATCCACTGCTATTTCTATCTTGGGGAACTCCTGGAATTATGCCCAGAGGAATTCCTTATGGTGAGAATTTCATGTCAGATGGCATAGACTGGAAGGGAAAGACTCTTGAAAGGAGGAAGAAGAACCACGTCACACAGGCAGAAGAACCTAAACCTAAACCACTTACAGCCAAGATGAACCCTGCCAGCGTTTCACAAGTCTCATGAGAAAAATTCAACATGAATACAGCACTTTCCAATGACAAAGTACTTGTACAAGTTATTTCATTGTATGCTTACCTTCTAACGTTGAATATTATTAGACATCATTACATACCAAGGCTCGGAAAGTTTAAGAGAGAGGGTCACTAGTGCAACAAGAACTGAAGTCTCTTGATTCTTGGGTCAGATGGTCCTTATAACAGTACCTGCCGCTTCTAATGCTAACCTATCCCTTTCTCAATTCATTTTTGCTAAATACTGGTCTAGTTAATTCATCATGTCATGCAATGCACATGAGAAAAGACTTCCTCTCAGAGGTTCTTCCTTATCTAGAATTTGAGAAATGTGGAACCTGGTTTTTATATGTATAAAATATTTAAGGCTAAAAAATCTTCTAAAATTGAACTCCAAAGACGGCCAAGAGCATCAGTGAGAAGCAATCATACATTTTCAGTTATAGCTAATACTCTGATTTTGTTTCACCTGACTATGGCTTCTATTGGGGAGGGGAAGGGAGGGGAGGGCTGGGGATAGTGATGAAAAAAGAGCCTAGAAAGAAAAAGCATCAATGAAACATTAACAAAAATATAAAGAAAGCAAATGAGAGTTCAGGAGGAGACAGATAAACAGTGCAGTTGTGTTACTATTATGTTAAATTTATGATTAAAAAAGTCAAACTAAATGAAACAAATGTGTCATTTCATATATAACCATTTTATTTTTTGTAGGATGAATTGTTTACATATGAGAGCATAAAAAGAAAAAAAAAGTTTTTAAAGAAGCCACTACTACTTCAGTCAGATTATTGAATAACACAGGGAAAAATTGCATACGTACTTCCCAGGAAAAATAAATGAATGTCCAGTTCAATACACAAAGATAAAAATGACAAAATATAAATATTGCATTAGGACATTCCCCAACATAGTTAGAAGAGTCTTGGATGTGAACCTAAATCCTCTAACTGCTACTGTAACTTTCTGTTAATTCACGGGCTCCCAAACTACTGTCCAAGGACGGCCGGGGGTTCTGT
>CM053771.1:340836476-340878441 GCA_028658325.1 Potorous gilbertii
TACTTCCCAGGAAAAATAAATGAATGTCCAGTTCAATACACAAAGATAAAAATGACAAAATATAAATATTGCATTAGGACATTCCCCAACATAGTTAGAAGAGTCTTGGATGTGAACCTAAATCCTCTAACTGCTACTGTAACTTTCTGTTAATTCACGGGCTCCCAAACTACTGTCCAAGGACGGCCGGGGGTTCTGTGTGTTCTCTGCTTCTCTCAGCAAGCTGTTCTCTTGTTTTTAAATTCTTTGTTCTTGGAAGGGATTACAAGTAAATTATTTCCCCACTGAACATACTCTGTGCCTCAATTCACACTATTTCCCACATCCTCTGTCTCCACCTTTACCTACTAAATTCCTACCTATCCTTTAAAGTCCAATCTGAAAAACCCCCTCCATCCAGGAAAGCTCAACTGATTGGTTAAAAACATTCCTCCTCAGAGGATTTTGTTTTGTACCTCTCTGATGTATTTATGTATTTTTTACTGTATATCATAGCAGTCATTTGGGATTACACAATTCTCATTCTGGCTTTGGACAAATCATCCATTTTCCTGGGCTTTGATTTTTCATCTCTAAAACAAAAGTGTTGGGCTAGATCAGTGGTTCTAAAATTCTTGGTATCAGGGTCCCTTCCCCCCCATTCCCCACTCTTAAAAATTATTGCTCATGTTGAAAATTTAATAATCATCTCAAGAGCCAGTTCCAGCTGTTTCCAACACACCTCTGTACATCTAATAATATTTACCAAATTATAGATTAGAACAGTATAGTATTATTATGAATATTGTTTTGACTTCATGGATCCCCTGACAGGGTCTAGCAAACCCCCGGCGGTCCCTGCATCATACTTTGAGAACCACTGGATCAGATAAAGTCTAAGGTCCTTGCCAGCTTTAAATCCTACGAACCACATGTGTTTATACCTTGTTCCTCTGCCAGACCTAGATATCCTTTGTATTTTGCCTACCTCCAGCACGGTAAAAGTTTTCCTTCACAACTTGCCTTCCCAAGCCTACAGTGTTTTCTTGTGTTAACGGCAAGAAAAGTCTCAGCTTTACAATTTTACAGTTGTACCAACTAGAACATCCCAGATCCATTTCAAAGGCTTTCTCCCTCTGTGACCCAAGGCCAGGTCATCCCCCAGCTAGCTTTCACAATCCACAAGCAGCTGAAAAAGAAAGGGTCACTGCTTCCCTGGTCTCTGGAAGTTCAACATTTCAGCTGGATCCATGACCCCTGTACCAATCTTCTGCACTATAATCCACTACAATCACTGGCATCTCTAGAACAGACTTTTCACTTCTAGGAGCCAAAATGGAGAAATAAATAAGCAACAAATCATCATAACTCTCCCATATTCACCTCCAAACAACCATAAACTAATGCCTCCAAAACAAATTCTGGAATGGCAGAACCAGCAAAATGATGGGGTGAATCAATCTTTTAGCCCAAGAAACTTGGAAGACTGGCAAGAAAGGTCTGTATCATTTAGGAAGGGCAACATGGTCCACAACAGGAAGTGTCCCAGCAAAACAGGAGCAAGCCAGCAGGAGATCCTGAACCCCATTGTGGTGGAGCACTAGGATTCCCCATCTATGCCTTAGCATAGTCAGGGGAACCAATAGAGTCCAACTCCAAGAACCACCCTGTGTTTCAGCACAGTCCAGGGCATACTTCCAGACCAGACCTCCATACTTCAGGGTAGCCCCAGGAAAATGCAGGAACACCCCCCTGGGCCTCAGCATACACCAGATGCCAGCACTAGGACCCCAGCTTGTCACCAGATAAGCTGCCAGACCCTTATGGCTTCCAGCAACATTAGTCATTCCCCACCCTACACTCTCAGCACAGCATCAGACACAAGGGTACCCCAGGGGCCTCAGGACAACATCACTTCAGCACCACATAAAGAGTCAGGGCCTATAGCCACTGACACAAGAAGTTTGGAGTAGTGCTTCCTCCATCCAGGGTGCAGAACTCAAATTTAAAAGAAAGAGAAAAGTAAACAATAAAAAAATTTTAAAAAGATGAGCAAAAAAAAACCAACAAAAAAGAATCTGACCATTGAAAGTTATTACGGTGACAGGGGAGATCAAGACAAATTCAGAAGAGGACAACAATGCCAAAATTCCCATGAGCAAAATTCAAAGAAGAAAAGGAGGTCAAAAAAGGAGCTTAAAAATCATATAAGAAATGTAAAATTAAAAAATGGGAAAAGAAATGAGAGAGATGCAAGAGAAGTATGAAAAAAGAGTTAACAGTTTGGAAAACTGCTTAAAAAGTACAATTAGCCAAAAGGAAAAGGAGTTACAAAAATTCACTGCAGAAAATAACTCCTTAAAGAATAGAATTGGCCAAATAGAAAAGAAAGTGCAAAAGCTAATTCAGGAAAACAACACCTTAAAAGTTAGAATTGAGTGAGTCGAAGCTAGAACTAATTGGGCAGTTTAATGATGACCAGGAACATCAATCTTGGCTTTGAAACTGCCATCAACAGACATATTCCTCATGATGCTGGGAAGTAGGAAGAGCTACTCTCAAGTGCCAGGCCAGCCACTGCTGTCTCTGTATCCTGACATCTGCTTTCAGGTGTCAACCTACTTCTTCATTACCCTACATTAGGAGCATTGCCCTTTTGTGTTCCTGACAAGAAAAAGGGCTGCTGTTCTTGAAGAGGCTTCTCCTGTCTCTCTCTTCCCTCTTTGCTGCTAATGACCCTCCCTCTGTCCAACCTGCTAAGCTTTATGGATCACTTTTTCTTTTAACATGCCAATTGCCCCCTTATTTTCTTTCTGCCTTGGTAAACCCATTCTCTTGTATCAGGCTTCAGGGATCACTTCTGACTCTTTACAGGTATGATACCTCCTTTTCCACTATTGCTTTGAAACCAGTACCATTCTTCCTATTAATTATGGATAATCATTCGCAAGCCTTTCAGGTGGGTAGTATTTTATTTTTTTATTTTAAAAATTATTTTATTTGTTTTCAGTGTTCTACAATCACTTCCATATATCTTAGATTTTTTCCCCCTTCCCTCCCCATTTCCTCCCCGAGATGGCGTACAATCGTATATAGGTTCTACACATACATTCCTATTAAATACATTTTCACCTTAATCATGTTGCGTAGAAGAATTAAAATGAGAGAAACCATAAAACAAAACATAATATGAAAGAAAATGGTCTGCTTCATTCTGAGATCCAATTCCACAGTTCTTTCTCTGGATGTGGAAGGCATTTTGCCTCAAGAGTCCATTGGGAATTTTTTTAGGTTCTTGCACTACTATGAAGGATTAAGTAGGTAGGTAGTATTTTAAAGCAGCTGGGTTGCTAAATGGACAGAACACTGGACTTTAAATCAGGAGTATGACTTGAGTTCAAAATCCAGCCTACAGGCATAACCCCGAACAAGTCCCTTAACCACTCTTTGTCTCAGTTTCCTCATCTGTAAAATGGGGATAATGGGGCAGGGTTGTTACAAGGATCAAATGAGATAATACTTGTAAAGCGCTTTGTAAATCTTAAAGTGCTCTACAGATGCGCATTATCATTGCTATCATTTATTAACATTTCACGAAATTCAGAGAGGTCAGAGGATTTGCTCCTAACCATAGGCTAATAAAGGGTAAAGTTCAAATTCCTTTGTCTGGCATTGAAGGTCAGTTATAATCTGGAACCATCCCACGTTTCCAGCCTCATTTGCCAATTTCATCCACATGCTCTGTGTTTCAACCACCCTGAACTAACTGTTATGCCCCACACTTCCCTGCTTCTGTACCTATTCTTATGCATTTTATGATGGCTGGTATGATGCTCACCTTTCCTTCCTCTGCCTGCTGAATTCCTTATTCACCTTTTAAAGCCCAAGTCAAACACTATCTTCTCCAGGAAGCCCTATCTCACCCTCTTAGTTGGTAACAACCTATGCTTCCGTCCCCTCTAAGGTCACCATGTGGCACTCTGTGAGCCCTTTCTGTACTGCACACATGTGTATTATAAACCAGTTTTCTGTTTTTCTCTTATCCTCTACCAGACGTGCAAACATCATAAAGACAGGGACTGTCTTACCCAAACTCTGTACTTCTAAGGCAATGCAGAACACTCTGTGGTGCACGTATACAGCAGAGTCTTAATAACTGGTTATTAGATTATTGAATTCAAGTGGCAAAGGGAGGAGTAAAACTCAAGTCTAGGATCATTACCACTATGGTACCAACAAAATCAGTACCTAGTGGGACAATCTGGGAAGCAGGGAACCTGTTTTCAAATCCTGGCTCTGGGACTTGTTACTTGTGTGAATCTGGGTAAGCTACCTACCTTTTTTTACATCTGTTTTCTCTTCTGTAAAATGAGATATTGGACTAAACGATTCTTTGCAGTTCAAAATCTCACAATACTTAAGCACCATGCATATGGTATAGTGCAGAAAAGTGAGACGAGCAGAGAGATAAGGTTGCCTGAGTAATCCCTAGCTACATATGCTGTCCTTTGACCTATTCATAAGGAAGTAGCATATAACCTGAAAAATGAAGTGTGTAAAAAAAGAAAAGAGGCGGAGCCCCAGTTACAGTATACAGAGATGACCTTATACTGGCAATAACTGAAGAAGGAGAAGCTTTAAAATTCACAAAGGGCAGTCAGTGTGGTTGGATTGTGAGTCAATAAAACAAAATGCAAAGCCACGAGAATCATAGGAAAGGAAAAAATCGAACTGAAGATATAAAAATGGATGAGGGACCAGTCAAAGTTGTCAATACATTAGAGAGGAAATGCCAAAAAGTTATTTTAAAATGAAAGCAGGAAAAACATCAAAAGGTGGAAGATGTGAAAAGTATCAACTGATTTCTGAAGTCGATATTCATACATAACACTTATGTATCTCTCCTACCAATAAGGGACATTATCCCACTTACACGGCAGTTAGCTGGCACAGTTGATGGAGTACTGGGCCTGGAATCAGGAAGACCCAAGTTCAAATCCAGCTCAGACACTTTTCCAGTTGTGTGACCCTGGACATGTCACTTAATCTCAACCTCAATAAACATTTATTAAGCACCTACTACATGCTGGGCACTTTGAATTTCCTTCCTTGTAAAAGGGGCTAACAATAGCACCTTACTGCTGTCAGCACCGTTCAGTTGTTTCACCTGTGTCCAACTCTTCGTGACCCCATTTGGGGTTTTCTTGGCAAGAACGCTCAAGTGATTTGCCATTTCTTTCTCCAGTGGATCATTTTGTCAGGCAATCAGCGATTAAGTGACTTGCCCAGGGTCACACAACTAGGAAGTATCTGACATGTTCCTGACTCCAGGCTCAGTGATCTATCTACTAAGCCATCAACTGCCTCAATAACACCTACCTGCATGTTTGTTGAGAATTAAATAAGACAATATTTGTAAAAGGCATAGGACAGTGCCTGGCACATAGTAAGCATTATAGAAATGCTTATTCCTTTCCTCCCTTCACATTCACATAGGCTGGTGGGTTTTTGTTTGTTTGTTTTGCTTGATAGTTTTAAATATCAATGTAGTAATGGTACAGTAATAGCCTTTCAAAGATTTCTATCAGACACAACATTGTTAGCCTGATCAGTGCCCCTCTGTTCATTTTAAAGGTTCCAGCTGTCTTTCCCCCAAAGTGTTCTATCATTTAAAATCTTTCTCCAATTTGGGTTAGCCTTACCCCATCGCTTGCAGCAGTCAAGAGTTCGGCCCCTACTGAATTCTGCACTACCGTGGTTTAATAGGAATCCACAATCCTAAAATCTGACTATTCATGGAAAATCCAGAGAGGATGTCTTCTAATGTTTCTATTTCTAAGCCATCAGAGTAACAAAGGTGGAGACATGATTTCTGCATCAACATCATGTTCTTGTAATTAGGATAGCAAATAGGGGGTTTTGAAGTAGTTTGTTTCTGAACGATGGCAGCATAGCCCCATTTCTCTGCTTATAATCTGTCCTTCCTCCAAACTCATATAATTCTGTATCTGCCTTATTGTCTTATCCTATTCTGCACAACAGTTATTCCATATAATTACATATACCATTTCCCACCAGCTGCACTCCTGGATTCAATACCGCCATCGTCACCATCATGCTCCCACCTTCTCTCCTTCACCCTGCCCCACTTTCAAGCTTCCTTGTGTGTCTTATCTTCTGCCATCGGAGTCTAAGTTCCTTGGACACAGGAGACTGTCTCTTTCCTTATTTGTATCCCCAGCACTTAGCAGTCTGTTCTTGGCACACAGTAGACCCTTAATAAATGTTTCACTGAATTGCATCATTTGTATGTTTTGTCACACACCCCTCACGATGTCCGATGTTAATACCCATGAAGAACAGGCAGTTTGTCACAGCAGAAGATGGCACTGGCCTCCGTGTCCTAACTCTGGCTCTGACCTCTGAAACAACACTGAACAAAGCATCTTACCTTAGATATCTGAGTCACAGTTTTCCCACCTCATAACAGACATAACAATAGTTGTGCTCCCTAGACACAAGATTTTTGGGAAGTAAGTGCTTGAGGAAGCTGCTGAGAAAATGTGCGTTATTAGTTTCATTTTATTTTTTTTATGAATGAAAATCCATCTTTTCTCCCTCTCACTTCCCTCCACATTGAAAAAGAAAAATAAAACCTCTGTAGAAATGAATTATTATTCCTCAATTAATACTGATTCTCTACCCCTCCCCAGGCCTTCAGACCTAACACAATGTTTTTTACATAATAGATATCAAATATATGATCCATGATAAGTTTAAAATGACAGCTACCAACAGATCTAAAATACCCACGAGCAAAGAGGTCTTCAACCTTTGCTCTTTTTTACACGTCCCATAAACTAGGCCTCTATCTTATTACAGACAACAGCTGCCCGGTGCTGCGTGTGCTCTTCCTGGGAACAGGCCAATATTTTTTTTAAAAGGTAATGCTGTGACAAACAAAGATGCTTTTTAAAGGTTAGAAAATGAACATGCAAGCATTTCAGAGAAAAGCCAAGAGGCGATTGTTTTTGCTACATGCAATCACAGTCACAGGTTTTCCTGCCTGGCTTTATGCTCCAGAAACAATAAATCAGTTCAGACACATAACAGAAAATTCTATCACACCAGCCAAGAGTTCGTCATGATTTTGTCCATGTTCCCCAAATGTGATCAAACACAAAACAGAGAGAGGGGGCACTATTCTGGGTCTGCATTAGGAGGAGCAGTCTGTCAGGATACTGAGTCTTCCTCTATTCAGCATAGTCTGTGTGAGACTTACGGAAAGCGGGGAAAGTGAAGGTCACAGAAGAATTCTGTTGTCATAAAAAGTACTCCTGACAGAGACCACACTGAACATCCCCCTCATGCAAATATTTCAAGGGGGAAAACAATTATAGTCATTTTGTCAGATTATGCATCTATTTGCTCTCTCAACAGGAGAAGACCTACTTCTAAATTCTAATGGCTTTTATCAATCCAGATGGCAAAAAAAAAGTGTTACATGAAACTGAACACAGTTTTCATTAGAAATTATTCAGTTTTTAGAAAGCCTCATTATAAACCAAGAAACTACAAGGCTATTTTCAGACACTGCAATAGAAAGAATAGGTATAGGCTATAGGGTAACCAAATCCAGGAAGCAGCCAAAGACCTGATTGCTTTTTCTACAATTCATTCTCTATGCTATATTGAGCATAAGGTCTGAACTAGAAAAAAAAAAGTGGGGAATCGACGCAGTGAGTCAAGGATATCTGACATCCTTGAGATTCACTGTAATTATAGTTTTGTGACTCAGGGACTTGTCTGCCATCTGTAATCCATACTACAGATATGGATCAATATCTTTTAGATGTGGACCTTTCATTTCCTCTGGCATAATGGACAGCAAGGGAGGCCTGGCTTCTAATCCATGTTAGTGCCAGTGCTAGAGATACAAAGATAAACCCAAAACACTTCCTTCCCTCCAGCAGCTTCAATTTTATCAGGGAAGATAGTATGTATATATACAATCACATACAACAGAAATGCAAGGTCATCTGTAGGAGGAAGGGAGAGGGAAAAGTATATACTGTATACATGTGCCATGACTACTGTTATTCTTCGGTGTAACATAAGTTCTCATCTGTAGTCCAGATGGAGAAAAGTCTGGAAAAGTCTGTCATCTTGAATCCTGACCACCCAAAGAATTCTGATTTATCATGTAGGAATTACATCACCTGCCTTTTAAAGCAGAGTTTGTTGTATTACCTATTTCCCCTCACTTCCCTCAAAACTGTAATAACTCAAAAAGCCAAAGGTATCTCCAGTTGGACACCTAAACTAAATATACAAGGATTTTTTTTCCTATCCCTGATCCACCACACAACTACACTCACTATATTTCATTATAATTACAATGGAGCCACTATAAATGTGGGGGAAGAGGGAGAAAGAGATGGTGTGCTCCTATGATTACAAATTCCTTTTAGTGCTTCCAGGAATAAGACCCCTTTGGAAAGAGCCTTAAGACTTCATCCTGATCTATGCAATCATATTCATAGCAAGGCTCCAGGGTAACTGCACAAATGCTCAAAATACCACTGCAAGAAGAATTAGGTTTTAGCAAATGTCATCATTACATCCCGTTCAATATAAATGAAGTTATTTCCATGGTATACAGGCAGGCCATATTAATGCTGCTTGCTGATGTGGATACAAGTAATTTTATATCATGAAAATCACATAAACTTGATTTTTTTTTAATGATCCCATCCTTTTAGCAGTCAACCTATCCAGTAAAGGTGGTGGCTTTCCCCATAAGATTTAAACCCAGCAACTTATTAAATATATTTAATTATAAGGTAAAGAGAAGCTTAAAATGTAAGGTAGTACAATGAACTTTGTCCTAAGGTAGGAACAAAGGCTAAGAAGAAATTATAGGGACTGAATATGGGGAACCCAAGATTGGCAAAGAGTTAGGCTTTTTAATCTGATACTTTCCCTTAATAAAACACCAGGTCCTGGTGGTTGAGCAGAGAAAGATGTAATGCCCTCTGCATCATATCTCCCCTTCTCTTTTCCCTTTGCAAGATAAAGGATCATCTGTACCTTCCCCATGGACTCTAAATGCCCGAGTCACATGATCCTTGCTGATAAGACCATCCTTCTGCTCCTGACATCTCTCTGTTCTACTACCTTGCACAATCTGACATCTTTACCCCAGAAGAACTGGCACTTCTGATTCACTACCCAAATCTCTATATAACCATCTTTTTGACCTTACATCCCCTTGAAAGTGCTATATCACCCTCCCCCCCAACAACAACAAAACTCTAATGACAAAATGTTTAGAAAAGCCTTTCAAAATTCTATTAAGCAGGTCTAATGGCCATATGTGCCCCATTAGGAATCTTCAATTTAAAGAATCAAAAAATGCTGTATAAAAATCCCTGTCCTGCCCATTTGCTTTTGTTTGGGAATCAAATATATATAGATCATTTGCCTTACATGAAAGGAAAACAAACAACAAACCACAGTTTTATACTTCATGCTTTGTATGCAAAAGGTTTCCATTAGAACAAAATCTTAATACAAATTATCTTGTGAGGTCCCACTTTAATGAGCTTAATAGATTTAGGGTGACCTGTATTCCTCAAATCAGATTTGGAATTTCCCATCTTCTCTCTCAAAGACTCTAACAAATTGAGTCCTGGCTACAAAGTTAAGATCTTTCAACTGTCAGGTTCAGGGGCAAAGAGGCCAGGAAATACAGAACAGGACCAAACAAGAAAGTAAAAACAAAGCCCTCTCTTTTAGGTCTCAGAGCCTGGGAGAAGAAAGGTCGTTAGACTTGTTCAGCAGGACTGCCAGCAGGTAGTCTATGTAAATGGGTCCGGAAGCCAAATTCATCATAAATTTAGCACACAGCTCCCATCAAATCCATAGCAGAGACCTGGTGTTCCCTGTACCTTGCAAAGCACACCTTAGTATGATAAACTGTATCTAATTAAAGGCAGGAAATGGAGCAAGGCAGTATTCTGGGAACAGAAAGGGGAGAAGAAAAGGAGGTTACACCCCATTCTTTGCAAGATGGTAATCAATGCACTGAGTCCAAAGGAGCCAGCGAAGCAGGACATTTCCATCTGTTCAAGTTCAGAATGAAAGACAATGGCACAATAGTCACTGGCTACTCAAACAGAAAGAGAAAGGGAACAGAGCTAAGCCTGTAAATGCGAAAGTTTTTTGGTGTTTTGTTTTTTTTTTTTTAGAAATTCAAAGCAAGGGGGTTCTGCCTTTCCTCCCCTATAGGGAAAGAAGATCTGGCTTAGAATCCCCACTCTGTTACTTGATTTATCTGTGTAATCTTAGGTAGGTGATTTCCCCTCCTTGAGCTTTTTAAAAAATGTATTTATAAAATAAGGGGATTGGACCAGATGAGCTCTAACTTCCCTTTTGGCTCTAATTCCTATGATATATGATCTAACATTCAGGATAGCCAAAAGAGACTGAACTCAACCAATAGCTGATGTTCATATAGCACTTTATGGTCTGCAAAGGACGTTACCTACATTATCCCATTTAAACCTCACAGCAACTCTGTGATATGGGTGCTATTACTATGCCCATTTTTCAGATGCGGAAATAAGATCAGAGAGGTGAAGTGACTTGCCTAGAGTCACACAGCTAATGTCAGAGATAGCACTAGAGCCCAGATCATTCTGACTGTAAGTACCAGCAGTCTAATCATGCCACCCCTTGGACAAATAACACAGTGTATTTCTGGTATCTTGACAGGTGCCTGCAATCCAATGACACTGGACTCCCTGCAGTCCTTATACTGAGATACTCCCATCTCCTAACTACAGGCATTTTCATTACTATCTTCTGACTTCCTTCAAGTCCCACCTAAAATTCTACCTTCCATAAGAGCCTTCTCCAAACCCCCTTAATTTTAGCACCTTCTCTCTATCGACCATTTCTGGTTTATTCTGGATATATCTTATTTTACTATTTGTTGTGTTGTATGCTGTTTCCCACAAGACTGGTCTTTCTTTGTATGCCCAAGATTTAGTACAGAGTCTGTTACACAGTAGGTGCTTAATAAATAAATATATTCTGACTTCTTCTTTTAAAGAACCTCAGAGCAGGTTGAAACTTCCCATAAGGGTTTTGGGACACCTGTGTATAACATCTTCCATTTCTTCTATCATACAAAAGACAAAGTTAGTGGCTTTTTTTTTCATCTTGAACTTCGGTACCTTCACTGGGGAACCAGCGTTGAAGCCTAGATAGAGGACTGGCCTTTGGAGCTAAGAAGCCCTAAGCTTAAGCCTCACCTGTGACACATACTCCAAGCCTGGGCTAATTTATGGCAACCCTCTAAGATTACAAAGAAGGAGCCAACCTGCACTGATAAAGGATATCCATGAGAACACAGGTCCCTTCTTTTTTCCTGCTTTTATATCTTATAGCCATTGAGCAGGGATTTTTCTTTTAAGTTAAATTCTTTCAAACATAAATTTAAATGTTCATCGGAATCCTAGTTATCATTACAACTGCATTCATCAAGGAAAATGAAATTTGAAAATAGCTATCTTTAGGCTTAAAGATAATTTCTCTAGAGTCCAAGTAACCACAATTCTCTAGGTTGAATTCTGATCTTGAAATCCGATTGCTCAAAGTCTACCACCTGTCACTTCTCTTTCAACATAAAAAGGGCTTCAGAAAACCCTTTGTCAGCTATGTGTTCCCGGATCCTGACACAAGACAAACATTCCACAAAACAAGTTTGTCCTAGGGCCAAGGTTTTGAAGTTTGGGGCTTTTTTTCTGTTTTGTTTTAAGATTACACAAAGCAGTCATTTAACGTTTGTATCAACTGAAGTACAGATTGCCTTGTCTCTTCACAAGGTAGAAGAAATACTGAAACAAGCCACAGTAACAAACTGACAAAAGAAACAGTTAACAAGCAGAGAGAAAGGTCAGGGAAAGCCTACCTATTTCTCTAGAACGAGCGTCATATCCTATGGAAATAAGGAAGGGCACTCACTCGGGTCTCCCATTGTCTCTCTATAGGAGATTTCCTGATAATGTGACAACACGGTTCCCTTGGACTTGGTCCCTGTTTACCCCAGACTAGTCTTTACAGGGTGTCTCCCTGCTGTCTTGAGGACTCAACTGGATTTAAAAATTTTAGGTATGCAATAATTAAAGGGGAAATACTGTACGCAGAATACAAAGGTGAGAGAGATCCAGTCAAGGATTTATCATCAAAGAAAGAAGTTGCAAAAAAAACATCAGAAAGAGGTGAGATTGGAATAATCCAGAACACAGTGTCTGTATGCTCTAGGCAAGATTTGAACATTTCTTCACTTTCACCGAGGCTGGGAGCCTTCACAGGAATACATTTCCCAGGTCACAGAATGACTATATGCTATGGGATTTGCTTGCATTAAATAAAGTGACTTGAATATGTGTTCTCCATGTTTCTCACCATGCTGCATGCAGGGTGCTACCTACCCTCAATCATGAGACCTTGTCTAACCCACAAACAGAAGAGAAGGAGGAAGAAAGCAAAGGAAAGAGGACGACTAAAGGAAAAGGAATAATAGGTGAATACTGCCACAGACAAACTGCTCACAACTCAAGGGCTTAGGAACTGGGGTTGGGGGGAGGGGAGTGAATGATTTCAATAAATAAAAGTAAAATGAGAATTTAAGTAAATAACAATTATTTTAATAAAACTGACAGTATGATCAGCTCAGATAAGCTAAAGCTATATGCTTTGTGAATGCACGAGGCAGCCAGATGGCTCAGTGGAGAGAACCATGAACCTGGAGTCAAGAAGACCTGAATTCAAATACAGCCTCAGACACTTACTAGCTGTGTGACACTGGGCAAGTCACTTAACCTCTGTTTGCCTTAATCTATCAGAGAAGAAAATGGCAAGCCAATTCCAGTACCTTTTCCAAGAAAGCCCCATGGACAGTTATGGTCCCCAGGGTCAAAAAGAATCAGGTATGAATGAACAAATATGAATGCAGAAAAATACCAGTATTGATGATCTTGTGCTAGAATAACAGGAGTTAGTTTTTTTTTAAGCCATGAGCAGTTTTGTGTATGCTAAAGGATTCTTCACACTGAAGGAGACCAGCATGCCCCTCTCTTCAGACCTTCACATACACTTGTGCAGCTCAGTCAGAGACCACTCCACTTTTCCAGCTGTGCTCTCCAGAAGGGAATCCATTCTAGCATTAAGACAACAGGTATAGCAGTACAAGAAAAGGGTTATCTTTTTTTTTAATTCTAGTGGCTACCTCTCTGCCTGGTTCAATGATTCTACTTGTTGCAAACACGCGTGGGCATACCTCCAACTCTGGCTGCTTCACTGCTGAGATCTTTGTTCTGTACCCAAGATGTCATCTTGACAAGGTAGTATAGTAGTAGGCAAACAGTCTTCCCTGCTTCGTCCATGAGGCCTTTGTTCTCTTTGACATGGTGTGTACTCGTCTTATCCTAGCTACTTGTGGCCAAATATGTTGACAAAATACTGAATACTAAAGATCCAATTCCTAAATAGTTCATATAACTGACTTATACCTTTAGATGGTGCCTTGAAGATGGAGCTCTACAGAGAGTAGTTTTGTTATTTACTAAACAAAAAGACTGAATATAGAGGAGAAAGAGATACAAAGCACACACACACACACACACACACACACACAGAGGAGAGGGGGAACTGTACTTCCCTCTAGGGGGCTGGACACATTGAGGTGAAGAAGACAAAGTAGAGCACTCCTGGAAAAAGGGGAAGATGGAACAGGAAGGGAAGAATCAGAGAACAAGTATTTATTAAGCAACATTTATGTATTATCTCACTGAATTCTCAGAACAACCCTGTAAGGTAGGTGCTTTTATCCTCATTTTACAATTTAGGAAACTGAGTCAGATACAGGTTAGGTAACCTGACCAGCCCTCATAACTAGTTAGTATCAAGCTGGATTTGAACTCAGGTCTTCCTGGCTCTAGGCCTAGCACCCTCTTCTCTATGCCACTTAGCTTTCCCCCTGTAGATTTGGCATCTTTTATAAAGATAAAACATTTTCCCCTCCCTTGCTGGGTTTGAGGAAAGAATCAAAGAGTAATCTTTCCTGGCCTTCCCCCTTTTTTTAATTCTGCCAAGGAGCAGCAAGGAGGGAGGGCCACAATGGAGAAATAAAGATGTCTCATTCTTCACTAAAGAGAATTAATTCTCTCAATTCTTCATAGGCATGGATGCAAGTTCTTTGCATTTTTCTCTAGACAGATAAAGCTCATGCTAGTTTTGTTAGTCTGAGGCCTTCTTTAAGAGCTGAGGACACTTTATCTTTTTTTTGTAAAGATCTCCAAACATAAGCCAAATTCTGATGTTCTCAGAGGAAACTCCTGGGCAGGGGCATGAGCTAGAGATTTCCTGAGAGTAATCCCCTGTTAATCCAGAACTTCAGTTCTTGGCAAAGAATTGCACATTTTTTTTGAGGTGAAGGAACACTTTCCTATTTAACTATCATAATGTTTGTGACTGTCCCTTGAAGGGAGTAAGAAAGATTACTGGCTCTGGAGTCAGAATGCCTGAGTTCACATCCTTTCTACCTGTGCGGCCCTGGACTACCCAAATTTCAGCATTTGTAAAACCAGTGGGTTGGATTAGGTGACCCTGGGGTTCCTTTCAAATTCTAGATTTAGGATTCTTTGATAAATTACTTAAATGATTATTAACTAAGTGATATAACTGAGTAATATTAACTAAGTGATTACATAGGGATGTAGGCAGAAGAACTAAAAGTCTATTCCTTTTATAATTTTTTTTTGTTTTAAAAGCTACATAGTCATTAGGAGAGTTGCACGTGTATGTCCGTAAATGTCCTAGGTCCCTTTTATATAGGTAAATATATACATAATGGGGGTACATGCTCAAAAGTATTTTATTACTAGGGGTTCACAATCAAAAGAGTTTGGAGACCCTACGTCTAAACATAATGCCTTTTAGCTGAGGAAGAGGAAAAAAATATGGAACACTGAATCTGTAAATGTTTATCAGAGGCCACATCTATTTAAATTTGTTCAGCACTGACCTATGTTCCTTCTCTATAAAAAAGGCAAAACAATGCTCGGTGTATTGGGGTGGGGGAAGGGGACAAATGGGGAGAAAATTTGGAACCCAAAATTTTGTGAAAATGAATGTAAAAAGTTAAATAAATAAATTTTTTTTAAAAAGGCAAAACAAGTCTGAAATAACTCATGAATTTTTTTCCATAAGTTGTTGTGGACTATTTGCAAAAATGTACTAAGAAAAAAGAAAGAGGAAAAGGTCCTTTATGTAGAAAAACATTTATAGCCGTTGTTTTGTGGTGGCAAAAAAACAAAAACAAAAACAACCAACAACTAGAAACTAAGGAGTTGCCCATCATTTGAAGGATGGCTAGATACGTTGTAATACAGGAATGTGATGGAGTGCTGTTGTGCTTAAAGAAATGAGGAACAGATGATTTCATCAACAAGACTTATATGAACAGATGCAAAATGAAGGAAGCAGAATCAGCACAGCAATTTGACTCTGCCATCAATATTATAAAAATGAGCAATTTTGAGGGCTACTGGAAACCAACAAAGAATGAAATGGGCAGAACCAGGAAAATACTTTATACAGAAACAAACAACACTAAAAAGGAACAACTTTGAAATCTAGAAAAAACTATAATTGATATGACTATCCATGGTTCCTGAGGACTGGAAATGAAACGTGCTATCCATTATAGAGACATGAGAGAAAAATGAGACATACATATACATATACACACGTATTGAAAGCAATCATGGAGGGAATTAGTTTTGTTTCACAATGTATATGTTATGAGAAATTTGCTTTTCTTTTTTTTCTTAATGAGATGGGAGTGGGAGAGAGGGTAAATAGAATTCTGTTCATTGCAAAAAATAGAGACGGTAGGGAGGGTACTATAGAAGTAAAATGATGCATAGACTTTCAGATGAGCTCACTGTTATTAACTCAACTGTTTTATTCGTTACAAAATACTTCTTAGAAAGTGGGGATATTTATAAATGAATGCAATGTAGAAACAAAACATGTTAATACAACTTTTAAAAAAATCTACTCTGGAGAGTTCCCAGTCTGCTGATGGGATATTTCTGCCTCTGAAGCACCACTTCCTGAATGTAATTCAACATTCACTAAATGCCTACAATGTGCTAGCATCAAGATTATGCCTTTTAGTCCCGCAGTTTAAACGTGTGTTTACTTCAAAATTAGTTTAAAGGCAAGTGCTATGTACTTATTTCAGCAGTTCTGCTTTGAATGGGTAAGGATTTTACCCTGAATAACTTGCCTTCCTTTCTTCAGTTTTAACTAACTGAAGCACCAGACGACTGTGACTAGGGAAGGCTAATGGAACATTTTAGTATCCCTTCCTACAATCACACCAGAAGGGCTCCTTAAGGGGCATTACTAGGGAGCAAGCTTGGCAGAGTGGAAAGAAGACTGGATTTGGAGTCACAGCATCTGAGCTCTAATTCCTTCAAGGCTCATTGGTAAATTGTCTTGGCAGATGGGCTAAACTCTGTTGAGGGTCATGGACAGGCCTCCAACCTGTCAGTGAATAAGTCAGGGGGACATCTACTCCAAGCACTGAAGACTTCTCCCAGAGGAATAGGCGAATGAGAACGATTTGTTCCAGTGGCCATGAAACTGAAGCAGGTGCTGGGGAGCATTTAGAGCTTGGTCAGACATCCACTGCATCTTGGGTCAATCATCTTGACTCTTATCCTGCCCGTGGACTTCAGTGACTCTGGGAAAGAAAGTAAGGCTATTGACTCTGCCTCACTTAAATCCACTTCACACGCAAGTCAAGACGACGTCATGGTGATATCACTGATCCTCTTTGAAAAGGGAGGACAAATAACAATGTGTTGGGTACTGTGCTAGATAAAGCCTAACAGTCCTGCCTGCAAAGAGTTTATATTGGGGAGTGGAGGGTGGGGACTGGAGACCCAATATGTATACAGACAAGTAAATACAACATGTATACAACACAACAGAAATAATTTCAAGGAGAGGGTACAAAGAATTAGGAATAAAAGGAAAGCCTTCAAAGCCTTCCTGAGGAAGCTGGGAGTGCTAACAGGTGTAGGTGTAGAGGGAGTATGATCCGAGGATGAGACACACTGAAAAAGGCCTGGAGGCAGGTAGTATTACACGTATGAAGAAAAACCAGCAGACTAGTTCACCTCAAACACATGGAGGTGAGTGAAGACCAGAAAAAGAAAAGTATAAGGCAGATTGTGGAAATTCTTATAGGACAATATGAGAATTTTGCAGTAGGGGCAATAAAGGATTTTTTAGGGGGAGAGGGAAAAGGAGGTGACAGGGTCACATCTGTACTTTAGGAATATTAATTTGTCAGTGGTGAGATGAACTGGAGACAAGGAGAGAGGGAGACCAATTCCTGAACTAAATAATTTCTTTTTCAAAACCCAAATGCATGAGCATTCCTGGCTCCTAATATAATTAATTGACCATATTAGTCATATCAGTCATGCAGTTCTAGAGTTCCTATGTACACACACACTTCATAAAGAATTATGGGTGATTCTTTTGTTTACACAGCTGGAAGTGTAGTACAAGGAGAGACACTGCCTAGAAAATTGGAAGACTGGAAGTCCAGACATCTGAGTTCCAGTCTTGGCCCTGCTCCTTCGTGTTACATGACCATGAACACATCACAACTTATTCTGAACCAGAGTATTTTCATCTGTAAAATGAGAGTGTTAGATTCTGATGTCTAAGTTACTGTCCATTTCTGGAATTCCCCAGTTCTGGCATAGGCCTCTTCTGTTTAAGGGGGCTTTCCTCTGTAATTTACTCAAAATCATAGATATCTCAGTAAGAATGAACCAATCTGGACTCAGTGTGACTCAAGCCATTCTAAACATTCTATTCAGTGATGAAACTACCAAAAAATAATATAGAAAGCCACTGGAAGGGGCACTGGCTTTGGAATCAGAGGACCTGTATTCAGATCCAGCCTATGTCATTAACAACCTCTATTTTCAAGTCCTATCTTCTCTAATCCTCAAGTTTTTATCTGTTAAATAAGGGGCTTAGACAAAATAATCTCAAAGACCTCTTCCTCTTCCAAATCTATAGCCCTACCATCACTATTATTGCTTGGACTAGACTACATAAACAGATAGTTCTTTTAAAACTCCAAGTGATTCTATCAATAAGTCTCAAGCACCCAATGGGCGGGGTTCATATTTTCTTTTACCAGTAATAAGAAAGCACTGATAAAAGTTTGAAGTGGGGAGACTGAATAAAAACAAGTTTTGACATATAAAAACCATCACAGAAAAATAACAAGAAAAATACCCTAAGACAAGGAGTAAATCTTTTCCCAACAGAGAGGTATTCATTATCAATGCACACAAAATCACAGCTTTAATCTCCAGAATTCCTATTAGTATTATTACAGCCATATGGAAATCAAATTTTCTACATCAAAGAAGGCTTGTTAATCCCTCTGAAACTCAGCAGTCTAGAAGCCTTGAGCTCACAAATTATGTGACTGGAGTAAATGCCTCAACACTGTAAAGTGTGGAACAAGTGTATTACTGCTGCAGAATGCCAACATGAGTCATGTCATATAAGGAGACACCAGTCTATCAGATTTAGTAACTTATCGTAGGCTGCAAAAACTGCCATCTTCGTGATAAAACAGTTTAGGAAACTTTGAAGTCACATATATGAGCCAAAGAAGAAGAAAGGAAAAGAAAAGAAGAAGAAATATTAAGAAGACTTTAAAATAAAATCTTTCATATCTTTTATAATATATCTATTTGTATCTATTTGAACATTAATGTCATCTAATCTATGCAGTCTATATCTTTGTATATAACCATTGAGGGAATTTGTTTTGTTTGATTATGTGTATAAGAAATTTGTTTTTTTCCCCCAAGGAGGGGGTCAAAGTAGGAAGGAGAGAAAATAGATTTCTGTTCATTAAAAAAAAGAGGGGTGTGTGAGTACGCATGCATGCACTATAAATGAAAAATGTTTTATGCACTTTAAGACAAGGTCATTGTGTTGTAAATTTTATTTAACTGTTTTATTTTGTTATAAGATAGCTCTCACAAAGTAGAAGTTATCTGTAAGTGCATGTAATAGAAAAACACAATCAATTAATACAATTTTTCAAAAAATCTGAAGGTTTTTCACTTTGTTGATGGGATCTCTCTGACTCTGAAGCACCATTTTCTAAATTCAATTCAACATTTATTAAACATCTGTAATGTACCTGGCACTGTAATAAGTACTATACAAAGACACACACAAAACAATCCCTGCCCTCAAAGAGTTTTTATTTGCTAGACATAGCAGAGAAGTACCAAGCTGCTGCACAATCAGTAATTACTGACACACATTTCTATAGTATTTTAAAGTTCCTAAAGCACCTTCCTCACCAGAAAGAAAACAAACAAAACCCTAAATCTTTTAACCAGATAGGGCAAGTATTTTCCCCATTTGGCAAATAGGGAAAATTAATCTCACAGAGGTTAAGTGACTGCATGGCTGGGATGGAAAGGGGGGTGAGGAGTAGAAAATATGAATAATGCTACCTCCCCAGAATTTTCAGAACCAGAGATTCTTCTGGAATCAGTCCAAAAGTTTCAACCACTGACAGAGAACGCACTTGCACAGAAAAGATGCAGATAGTGCTAGAGTGAAGCCACACTCCAAGCTGGGTAAGTGACATGAGTTGAGACACAATAACCATCCATTTCCTTGCATTCTATTTGGACCCTTCAGTTTCAGACAATGTATCATGCAAGTACAGTCAAGTTTTTAAAAATGCCAACAATTCACCTACCTCTAGTCTTCAGGGATTTAAGTAAATGTTCTACCCTATGCTGTACAAAATAAAGCAAGCATTAATGGCTTAAGAGAGAATCTACTTTCTTGGCAGCTAGTGCATGACATTTTTTTGGAAGATTATTCCATATATTTAGTCACCTGTAGCAAAGGAAACTGTTAAATCTTTCTGATTACACATGGCCATACACTACTAACCCATGATTAAATTTAAATGATTTGTACTTTTCTGAATGTTGTCAAAGTGCAGTATGAACAATACCCCAAAAGATGGTCGAACAACAAAGCTCAGGGGGCAAGGGTCAGGGCAGGGCGCTCATGGTATTTGGGAACTCCATGGGGCAGAAAGATTCCTAATTATCAAAGCAACATGACTGTTATTGTTGTTTTTGTGGTGGTTGTTGAGTTATGTCCAACTCTTCATGACCTCATGGACCATACTGTCCATGGAATTTTCTTGGCAAGGATACTGGAGTGGTTTGCCACTTCCATCTCCAGTGGATTGAGGAAAGTGGAGGTTAAGTGACTTGCCCAGGGTAATACAGCTATTAAGTGTCTGAGGCCAGATTTGAACTCAGATCTTCCTGACTCTAGGTCCACTGAGCTGCTCCTTAAACAAGTATAACCCTACTAAATGTACCATTTAATTTCCTGAGCACTAATTAACCCTTAGCAAGGTTTCCTTTGAGCTTTTTATATGCTAAGAAAGTCTATTAATGGAAAGAATTAATTGAGGGTAAATAAGTTTTCCAATTGGGTGGGGAAGCAGGCAGATAGGGATTTATAAAACATTGAATCATGAGTAGTTTCTAAGCTAATTCTATATAATTTATTTTTATCAAATGTAACTTGAATAGAACCTCTATCTAACAATATGCATCATGGACCACATTGGCAGTCTGATAAGCTTAAAAGGACCACTATTCAGAATAATGTTTTTAAAAGCATAAAATAAAATACATAGGATTGCAATGGAAATTATATTGAAATATCATTATCAAAATCTTTTTTAAAACAGTTCTCAGATACCCAGTTAAGCACCCTTACATAAAACATATGCCCTGCATTGCACTGGAGTCTTAAGAATATAGAATATTCTCCTATTGGTATATCTCATCTTGGTCAGAAAATGAGAGAGTCTTCTGGAAATTCCAGTAGCAGATAGAGACTGGACAGACTAGAAATGGGGCGACTCGAGAACAGTCATACAAATTTCTATATTCCTCCATGTTATCTTCCTTTGCCCTTGAGAGTCACCAGCTGCTATAGTTTGGTCTCTGCCTCTAAGGTGCACCTTCAGTGCCTCTAGCAAGAACAGGTCAAACAAAAGGAATTCCATACTGTCAGCTACATAGAAGCCCACATGTAAGTCAGGTTTGGGATACCAACCTCTCTCTTCCTTCACTACTCGTCTTCCCTTCCTATTCAAATTCCAAAGTCTAGAGCTACAAACCCACATGCATAGCCTCCTCACCTTATTGCCTCTCCACTTCAGAGACTTGCCCAGAAATCTCAGAGTAAGAGAAATGTTTAAAGAAAATCACTCACAGCTCTATGGAGGAACATTTAACCAGGTTCTTTACACCTTCACTATGTAAACTAGATGACCACAAAATGGTAAATATAGAGCCCATTTAGTGCACAACTCAGATATCACACTCCCTCTTTGGATAGTTAATATAGTGACACACTGCCTTTTTGTAGGTTGAAAGAAGACTGCATATAAAGGCAGTGTGGGCTGTTTATACTACAATTGTGTTCCAGACATCATTAGCATAAAATTATACTTGTGTGGCAGTAAGAAACTGCCATGGAATCATCCAACAGTTTGATTTCAAGATGCTATTTGAAAGAATAACCATAAACTATTATACTTAATTTTTGCGGACTATCAAACCTATCAGAAGTAATTCCAGTAAACATGATCTCCAAGAGGTACTACTACCTCGTAAGTACTTCGGTCTGGCTATGGTATATGGTATCCTGGCATATTTTCATAGGGAATAAATACCAAAAATACTTAAATACTAAAAACAAACACAGTAAGAGAATGCAAAACCACTTATATGACTTCAGAATGAAACAATTTAATACTCTATTCAAAATATTCTATTCAGTTGTCACTTAGCAATGTCCTATATCTAATATTAATGAACCCAAAGAAATAGTGCTAAGGCTGATTCATGTTTTCACATTTTAATTGCCCACCACAGGACTTCTTTTAGACCAAGCCAGACTTCTCTCAAAACCTAGGTCCATGGCTAATTTGCTTAGTTAACTTAATAAACAACTTCTCATCTATGTTACAGGCAATAAACAAAATACAGCATTATACTGAGTTCCTAGGAAATCTGAAAGTGACTAGAATGCAAATATTAGGCAAATAGGAAACAAAATTAACTGGTTTAAAGATTCACCTACTCAATGGCAATATTTCCTTAAATAGAATAGAGTAAAAATAAAGTATACTTATTTCTGTATCTTGAATTATGTTCTCTCGTATTCATTAAATATGCTTTAGTTGTAATCAGAAGCACCACCTCACACTGTCTAGGCATTTTGTGGATTGCCTCATTCATAAACTGTATTTATATAATACTATGCATGACTTTTAAAACTTTTACTTCAATGATTTTTCTTTATTCATCCCTCAGTAACATTTACAAAGACCTTCTGTGGACATCGTTGGTCTATTTATATATATATATATATATATAGATATATATATATATCTATCTATATATATATATGTATATATATATATAATCCTTACAATTTTCACACAATGAAGTATTTCATAATGAGAAACATGATGTTCTAAAAGCTAACAAAGAAGAGATGCTGTACCTTTTCTTTTTAAAAGCGGGAGGGAAAATAGCACTTAAGAGAAATCTTTCAGAACACCAAGTTCTAGCAAGACTTAAGTTGTGGGGTTAACTCTTTGTTGTTCAGTTATTTTATTCATATCAGACTCTTCAAGACTCCATTTGGGTTTTCTTGGCAAAGATACCAGAGTGGTTTGCCATTTCCTTCTCCAGTTCATTTTACAAAAGAGGAAACTGAGGCAAACAGTATTAAGTGACTTGCCCAGGGTCACACGGCTATAATAAGTGTCTGAGGTCAGATTTGAACTCAGGAAGATGAGTCTTCCTGACTCCAGACCTGCACTATTGTCCAATTATAGCTTTTCTCAAAGAAACACATTGCCCTATAGCTATAAAAGAGCCCTATCTACAATTTGCTATTTCACAAATACATAACACCAATCATGAAGAAGACTGGAAAAGAGAATGTGTGTGGTTCAGACCAAGCTTATCTTCACTATTTGAAAAAGAATTCAAAGTCTATGCTTACCAGTACTCATTACTAACCATCCTGGCATATTTTCATAGGGAATAAGGATGAATTAGATCTAAGATTTATTGTTATGGAGAACAATAGAGGTAAGGATCCTTTCTTTGCAAATGCAAGTCTGTGCTCTCTCTCCCTCCCTCTCTCCCTTCCCTTGCACCTCTCTCTCTCTCTCTCTCTCTCTCTCTCTTAAAAAATTATAGTCTTGGAGAACTGGCCACAGTACTGAAAAGCTAAACAATTTGCTAAGGGTTATTCTGTCTGGCTTTGAGGTCAGCTTTCTATGCACTGACATTCCTAACTTCCAGGTCTTAGGATTTCTTGTTTAAAGATTAACCAGAATAAAATTACCATGAACATGCCCACCAAATTACTGAATACTGATTTCTAATGAGCATTCAACTTGAAAGACTACATAACCTATATCAACTATCTATCTTGCTGTTGTTTTCTTCAGTTGAATCTAACTTTTCATGACCCCTTTTGGAGTTTTCTTGGAAAAGATGCTGGAGTGTTTTGCCATTTCCTTCTCCAGCTCATTTTACAAATGAGGAATTCTGGCAAACTGTGAAGTGACATGTCCAGGACAACACAGCTATTAAATTTCTAAGGCTAGATGTGCACTCAGGAAGATGAGTCTTCCTGATTCCAAGTCCAGAACTCAATTTGGCTGCCCAGGGAGAGAGAGGGAGAGGGGAAGATAGACAGAGAGACAGAAACACAGACAGAGACAGAGAGGTTTCTTTCCAGCAGATAGAAAATATATGCAATCAGCTTTCACTAATTGGAAAACAAAAACAAAACAAAGAAGTTTGAGAAGTTTTGGTAAACTAATAAATGAAATATCCATGGTTTCTAAAGGGTAGATTAAGGATGTTTGGTGATACAGTCCTAACCTCAAAAGTGCCACAGCAGATCCTCCTAGCAAGTCATTCATTCTTCAGTGCCTCTGTGCATTACGAACGCTGGGCTGGCCAAACCAATGGTCTGGACTGGTATGGTCATTCTTAGATTCTAAAGATTTTGTCCTTTATCTCACACAGAAAGAACACAACACTGTAAATTATCAGCCATGATCATTTCTATAATTGCTCATCTGTACAAATGAAGGAATTGGATTAGAGAAGGTCCTGCCTCACTCTAAACCCTATTATATAACTCTAGTCACTAGGAGGATGCCAGTGGAGTGTTCCTTAAGTGGTACCTTAGAAGACTTTTCAAAAAAGATTTTATTCAAAGATTAAGTCAGGTATCAATACAACCAACTAAGTTTTAGATGCTTACATTCAAGTAATTCATTTCAATTTTTAAGATATTATAACCATTAAAAAAAATCATTTTACCTATGTTCCTAATCAGGATTCAATTGTCATTCACTTTTCCTCTTCTGTGGAGATAATTCATACATTCTGTACTGTTCTCATTCTTATTTAGCCTTCCATTAGTTCATATAATTCTTTCCAGCTTTCTTAGTATCCTATTGGATGGAGTTTCAATAGTCTCTTACTATCATTTGAAAGAAGGGGTTCTTAACCTGAGAACGATGGACCTCTAAGGAATCAATGAATAAATTGCAGGGAGTCCATGAACTTGGATGTGAAAAAACTAAATCTTTATTTTTGTTAACCTTTTGCTTACTTGGTAATCCTTTCTATGTTGTGCATTTAAAAACATTCTGAGAAAGGGGCCGTAGACTTCAACAGACATTCAAAAGGGTCTATGATGAAAAACCATCTAAGATCCCTTATTCTAAAACAACCAGAGTTTCATGTGATGAGGTTGGGAGTCAACAGGAATTGAAGACATACTGAATCTCTCACATAATGTGGAATTTCCCCAAAACATGGTTTAAGGAGAATAGTCCTCTCATCATGCCAACCTATGAATCCTCATATATGAGTATCAAAATACAAAAAAATACAAGATCACTAGGAAGTAGCCTCACATCTTTTGTATGTGGATGATATTTTATGCACATTAGAAAAAAACACCAAATAAATAATAAGTGCATTCATCATCCTAAATAATGAAATGATCTTCCAGCCACTCCTTTGCCCAACAGATCTTCTAACCTACAAGTTTTATCTGGCAAACCATTGCCTTCAGGGCTCATTAGGCCACCTAATGTCAGAATTAAGATTTCTGAAGACATTAATACCATACATTCCTAAACTTACTATTCACTGCCACTCCTTTCCACCAGGAATATGTAGGACAAACGATTAAGGAAAATTAATTGTGAAAAGAGCTGCATTTTCCAGGTCTTGTGCCTCAAAAAAATCTGAAAAACATTACTGTAGATTTATTAAGCACCTGCATGTGCTAGGAATAAGCAATAATGCAAAGTCCACAAAATCCCTGTTTCAGAAAGCTTATCATCTCAAGGATAAGTACCAAGAAATCAGGGAAGGCATCCAAGTCGAGCCTTAGAAAAGAAGGGAAGGTGGAGATACATTCCAAGCATGAAGGAAAGTCTAAAGCATATAAAGTCTGGGAAACAAGTAGTCCAATCTGTCTGGAACATAAGACCATGTCAAGGCAATGAGCATGAAATAAGTGATCCAGGAAAAGGCAAGTTGGAGTTAGATTGTGAAAGACTTTCAAGTGTGAAGCCAAGAAGTTTATATTTATCCCCAAGGCAATAGGGAGCCACTGATGAGTTTTAAAGCAGGGGAATGATGGGATCTGACCTGTTCCTTAGAAAAATTACTTCAGCAATTTTAAGACTGGAGGCTTATGATAGGAAGATATTAGAACAGTTAGGTATTTATTACACCAGCCCTGACAAAAGTTGATGAGGGACTAAGTTTATGATTGCTTGCCTGAGTCTGAAAAGGCAATAGACATGATAAGGGCTGTGGAGTTAGAACTGATGAGATTCAACACCTGATTCAATGGTGGATTGTGGGTAGGGTGAGAGAAACAGATGTTAAGAATCACTTCAAGGTTTCTGACTTGCAAGTACATGAACTCTGTAAATCATTCTACATTTAGAAGGATAAAACTACACAGAGAAATGGGCTAAGGAAGTCTGTAATTCAAAACACCAGAATTTTTTTTTTAATTAGGCAACCATCAATAATCCAAAGGTAATGTTGTTGGCTTTAGACATTTACTAGCTATGTGACCCTAGTTAAGTCTGTTCACCCTAATTGTCTCAATTTCCTAATCTGTAAAATGAGTTGGAGAAGGAAATAGCAAACCACTCCAGCATCTTTGTCAAGAAAAGCCCAAATAAGGTTACAAAGATTGGATGCCACTGAAAAATGACTGAACAGCAGCAAGAACAAGAAAAAGTTGCTCTGTAGCTCCCAGGAATCTTTCTATTTGAACTTGATCCCACAGCTGCAGAGCAGAGGAGTTAAACACGTGGCCTGAAATACTCTTTCCAGTACACCCTGGATTAAAATGTAATTGGGAAATATTTAACAAAATAAATAAAAATACAATAAAACATAGATAATGTTAACATGTGGTTTTCTAAATTAATATGCCTTCCTTGGGAAGGCTCATGTAGAGCTGAGGGGCCCATGTCTATTTGAGCTTGACATCACAGATGTCAAGATCAGTTTGGCCAAGCAGTCATACCAGGAGAGAGGAAAGGCCATTTTCCAGTGGCTCAAACTCTTTCCCTGAGGTAAAGAAGACCTCAGAAGAGGGGTACTTCTATAATTGGATCCTGGGGTTCATCACAAGCCTACAGAAGTACAATTTAGTTGTTTCTCAGTCATTTTCGGTCATGTCCAACTCTTCATGACCCCATTTCGAGTTTTCTTGACAAAGATACAGGAGGTGCTTGCCATTTTCTTCTGCAGCTCATTTGACAGATGAGAAAACTAAGGTAAACAAAGTGAAGTGACTTACCCAGGGTTACAGTTAGCAAGTGAGTGAGAATGGATTTGAATTCAGGAAGGTGAGTCATCCTGACTTTAGGTCTGGCATTATCCACTGAGCCACTGAGCTGCCCATAAAGATACAAAGACAGCAGTAATAAAGTTCCACTACCACCACTTCACAGTCACCATCACATAACCATCATGAATATCGACACCTGAATCAAAGCTCCTTTAATCTCAACCTAGTACAACTATCAGTACTTTTACATTCACATAACAGGTCAAAATGTAAGTAGTTGTTTGGTCCTGGGCAACTAGTTAAAATTCTCTGGGCCACAGTTTCCTGAGGGAATTGGATGACATAATTTCTAAAGTCTGTTTTAGCTCTAAAATTCTTCGAGACCATGATTCCTTATAGAGACACAACAATGAGCACTGGGCTTACTGGCAACTGGACTTCGTGCTCACAGCTTCCAGCCATGAAAGGCTCCTCCCATGTGACTAAAGGGCTTGAGACAGGCAGCTGGTGCAGCTATTTTTAAATGTGAAAATGAATCCCCCTCATTCCAATCAACCAAAGGCTGGTTACTGAGATTCGAAATGAGGAGCATAGCCAGATATTCAAAATGAAAGACACAGACAATGCTACCTCCTTAACTAGGGCAAAGCGGTTTGACATGTCTATATATCTCTGCGGCCAACTGAGGAGTCACAATAGTCAATAGATTTCCTTCCAAGTGTTTTTAGCCTTGTTCACATGTTATGCTCCCCTCCATGAGGATCTAAGGATCAGTAAGGTTTCAGGAGTTAAAACCTACCTACCTTCTTTCTGCTTGGAGTTTCTACTAGATGGTACAGTTAAATATTAAATAAGAAAGAAATCTAGTGCCTAAGCAAAAGGCTTTGTGGAAACAGATGTAGCTCCCTCTACTAATTCATGGGGTTCATAGCAGCAAAATATGCACATGTTTTAGTACATTCATTTTAAATTATACTATGAGACAATGCAGAAGTATGCATTTGAAAAAAAGAATACAGATTTAGAGCTAGAAGAGATTTTCACAGGTCATCTAATCCAACTCCCTCATTTTACAGAAGATGAACATGAAGCCCATGTAACTGATTTACCCTACAGAATTTCAAGCCAGTGTTCTCTTCAAACCTGCGTACTATGTGCACCCTACCTCATTACTAAACTATTCCTGGCCATATGTTTTGTGGAAGCCACAACAAAAAAAACCAGAAACAAAGGAGCTACCCTTGACTGGGGAACAGCTAAACAAAATGTGGCATATGCATATGCTCACAGTAATAGATGACAAATCTGAATAATTCAGAAAAACACAGGAAAATTTCTATGAACTGATGCAGAGTAAAGAGGAACCAAAAGAAATATGATGACTGTAATCATGCAAATGAAAAGGCAATTACCTTGGGTGCAGAAAATAGAGCATGAAACATACTTTTCCTCAGTAGGAAAAAAGAGGATGGGGAATGCAGAAGTGTAGCCCCAACACAGCATATGGCTCACAAGGGTTGATTCCAGGGTAGACTTGAAGATAGGATGTACTACAATTATCACATCTCCAGGGCATGGCTTGGGAGGAATTGGAAGGCTTCATAAGATTTTTAATTGAGAGAGAAGGGCCCTGAATAATGTTCTGGCTATAATAGAGCCTTTACTGTCACCCTGAAAATGAAAAACAGTCTTCTCAGTCTACCATAGACTATGTGATTCTCTGATTTTCCTGATCTGCCATAGCATTTGATATTTAGCCTAAATGTTTGGTACCTTCTATCATTCTCTTTTATACACATCTTCTCAATTACAATAAAAACTCCTCAAGGTCAAGGGTTATTTTATAACAATATTTTTGCACAGCCCAATTGTGCCTTGCTCAGTGTTAAACACACAAGCTATTTACTGAGGGAACCACAATATATTCTAGCCAACTTCCATTTTAAAAGCATATGGTTAAGGGGAGGGAAGGCAAAAACAAATATCTAAAATGTATTTTGGCAACAAAAAGCTCACCTAAGTTGCAATATGCAGTTATGCAGGGACAAAGACTCCTTCCATAAAGATTACATTATTTGTATTCTTGGACAAACAAAGGAAGTGCCAGAAATTGTTAAGTTAAAAGTAAAATCTGTGTGGGAGGTTTATTTTTAATTATTTTATTTTTATTCTGAACTTAAATACCAAATAAAATGGGGATTTCTACACACACAGTACGGTGTATATATGGTATAATGTAAATAATATGTGAGAGAATGTACATAATTGTTTTATATAAAGAGATGAGAGAGACAGTGACAGACAGAGAGTGAGACAGAGAAACAGAGAGATATAGAGAGAGACAAAGAGACAGAGAAAGAGACAGGAGAGGGACAGGGAGAGAGGGGGAGGGGGAGAGAGAGGGAGGGAGGAAGGGAGGGAGGAGGTGGGGGAGGAGGAGGGAGAGAGAGAGAAAGAGAGAGAGATAGAGAGATAGAGAGAGAGAGAAAGAGAGAGAGAGAGATAGAGAGAGAAAGAGAGAGAGAGAGAATGTACTTTGTTGTTTGCATGTTGTCTCTTCTATTATAATGTGAACTACTTGAGAGCAGGGGCTAGTTTTGATTTTCCTTTATACTCCCAGAGTTTAGCAGGGTTTCACATACACGAAGTAAGCACTTAATAAATGTTTGTTTTTGACTGACTTTCTTTCTTTTTGCTACCCTCTCCCTATCCTCCCTTTTCACTCCCCTCTCAATCCCTGGAAGAAAAAATCCTAATGACAAATATACATTGACAAGCAAATAAATTCCCACACTAGCTGTACCTGAAAAGAAATGTCTTATTCTGCATCCTGAGTCCCTCACCAATCAGGAGGTACACGGCATGCTTCATCCTGAGTTCTGTGGAATCAGTTGGTCTTTCCACTGATAGAGTTCTAAGTCTTTCAAAGTTGCTTCTCTTTACGATGCTGTTGTAGACATACATCTTGCACTTGGTTCTGTCACTTCACTCTTAAACAATTCATATGAATGTTCCCAGTTTTCTTAGAAATCAACCTCTTCAATAATTTCCTACATGATAATATTCTATTACATTTGTACATCAATTTTGTTTCAACCATTCCCCAATGATGGGTGCCTTTGTTTCCAGTTCTTTGCTATAACAAAAAAGAAATGCCATAGACATACTTGTACATAGAAGTCCTTTTCCTTTGCTCTCTTTAGAACATAAGCCTAGTACTATGATCAGTGGGTCAAAGGGTATGCACAATTTAGTGAGTTTGGGGGCATAGTTCCAAATTGCTAAAAGTCCAGAATTAAAAGGGACAAGGTACTTTTGATGGTTATGTTTATTTAGGAAAAAAAGTTTTCAGAATGAAAGTGAAAAATGCTATAGTACTGAGAACTCCCTATTCTTTCTTTGAACCACAGGCTAAATGCTTTTCATTACTACAATCTGTGAAAATAAGTCAGAAATGGAGGTGGGTATCAAGAAGGCGGCAACAAGTATTTATTAAGCATTCACTAGGGAAAGAAAAAGGAAGAGGACAAAACATTATGATCACATCTCTAAAACCAGCTCCCCTATCAGGGGAAAACAAAAGGCTCTTTTCCCAGCAGACAGAAGGTATAATGCCTCTCAATAAAGATGCGCTGGAATTAGAAGTAAATAAAAATATGAAACATTAGAGGCACTTCTGGAAACAGATCTGATGCCTCTGTGAAGACGCACCCTACACGTGATAGACATTATAAATAAGAGGTAGGGAGAAGACAAGTAGAAGACTAAACAGTATGGGAAGCGACAGAGACATACCATTCTAACAGTTGCTTATCACAAGTTCAGTCCTTTCTGGTAATCTTGAAAACCTCAAAGCATCACAAAGTTATTTTTCTCCAGCCTGAGTACTCCCTGTGTGCTGAGCAATGATTCCTATCCCTTATTTTCTGGCTACTTAACCCCATGTCCCACCTTTCCCACCCCACTCCACGAACCTAAACAATACAACAGTAGCTCAGTCAACCCAAAGCAGGCTATCGATTTTTTGTAAATAAATAACTTTATAAGCACTAGGAAAGCTCACCTTTTAAAGGAACTTTGCATGGAACTTTTTATAAAGCAAAAATTCCAACAACTGTTTTTAGATTCATTAGGGCCTTTATCATACTAGATTTTCTTAAAATTGGGTACATACATATATAATATATACATACACATGTGTTCAGTCATTTTTAATCATGCCCAACTCTTTGTGACACCATTTGAGTTTTCTTGGCAAAGATACTGGAATGATTTGCTATTTCCTTCTCCAGCTCCTTTTTTAGATGAGGAAACTGAGGCAAACAGGGTCAAGTGACTTGTCCAGGATCACAAGTTAGTAAGTGGTTGAGGTCACATTTGAACTCAGGAAGATGAGTATTCTCAACTCCAGGTTCAGCACTTTATCCACTGAGTCAGCTAACTGCCCCACATACATATGTACACATACATGTATACTGTACACACAAACAGATAACATACTTCACTTTTTCATTTACTATACTTACTCTAGTTTAGCCACATAACATTTTTAAATTTGAAATATACTGACAGAACCCGTAAATACTGGCCCAGGGTGTTCCATGAATCAACTAGCATTTCTTAAGAGTCTACTCTATGCACTGCACTGTACTTGGTGCTGGGGATACAAATACAAAAATGAAATAATCCTTCTTCCAAGAAGCTTGCCCCTGGGATAAAGGGGAAAGTCAGAGAAGTGTCAGAGCAAACAAGGTAATTAAACCTATTTTCGTATCACCTCAAATACTGAATTAGTGTTTTTGATATCCACACAATTTCATACTTGATACTTTAAAAGGGAAAAATAATTGTTAGCACTGAAATTCATATTTTCTCCCCTGTCTTGGGACAGACTGCCCCAAATAACAGTAGTATTATACCCTTACTGTGATAGGACTGATGTAAAGAGAATAATTTAAAACAATAAAGCTCAAAATAGAGGGGAAAACACAGAGCCTAATTCTAAAAACAGTGATCAGCTATCTTACGTGAAAGTTAGGAGGGTTCCAGCCTCTTTCCTTCGGGTATACGATGTATGTGGTGGGGTGGGGGCTACAGTGCAGAGAAATAAATTACCTCAAGGAAGAGGAGCATGCCACTGACTCTTATAACAGGAAATTCAAAAATGACCATCAGAAAACATGGGAGCAAGCAACGAATCCTTGTACCCATGGTCATCAGCCCATGTGTGGTCTCTGGCAGGCAAGCCAGCTCACTGCAGTCAGTGAGCTAGCCCTACCATTCCGATAGGGCAAGGGGAACCTGTGGCCTTGACTGAGGGCACATGTGGCCTTCTAGGTCCTTGGGTGCAGCCTATTGATTAAGTCAAAGTTTGACAGAACAAATCTTTTAATTGAGAGGATTTTTTTTGAGAAGTTTGGATTCAGTCAAAGGGCCTATGCTTGAGGACCTAGAGGGCCATATGTGACCTTGAGGCTGTAGGTTCTCTACCCCTGATCTATCCTAATCATTTTTGATTTTACCTAATACACATTTGTAACTATCATTCTATCGCTCAAACTCCTTGTAATCTCAGCCATCCTAAATACAGTCCCAAACCCAGAATAATGAAAAAAAAATGTTGTTGTGGGTTTTGTAATGAAGGAAGCTATATAAACTATATTTAAATAATTACTAATATTAATAGGAATTACTATAAATGTATCCCAAAAATATGCCTGAAAGTATTACAATTCAATTTTTAAAAATACACAGATAGGGAACATGTTCTATTTGGGATCTATATCCCCCAGAAGCTTGTATATCATGAAGAAGTCAGCAGATATCGGGTGATAAGTATTCCTAGCACAGAAAGCTTAAAAAGAACAAGGAACAGATTTCCCCATGGTGAATGGGAAGGGCTAAAAAGGAAAGGGGAGAGGAAGGGAAAAGAAGGGAGGGAAGAGAAAGGAAAAAGAGGAGAGGGGAAGAGAAAGAAGGGAAGGGGAGAAGAAGGGAAAGGAAGGGATGAGTGCTTTTCATGATGGTATAAATAGAGGTATCACGTAGTGACAATCAGAGTTCTCTAGGCATTGGAGTTTCAACTTTTATCTAACAATCAAGTTCCCAATGCCTGTCCCCATTCCATAAGAAGCAATATGGTACAAAAAAAGCAGCATGGAAAGAAATCACAAATGGACTAAAAAAAAAAAAAGCCCTTCAGGACCTGGAGGTTTAGAAGAGGCTCCAACTAGAATCTGTCATTTCCATTTGGGTGTTTCAGTGATACAGATCAAACCCCATTCATGCCTGTCCATCCTATGTGATTCTCATCCTTGTCCTTACAGAAGTGCACCATGGCAGGTTCTACAGTTGGGAAATGGGTGGTGTGAAACATAGTTCCAATGGACCAGTGATAAAGAACATTATGCACCTTGTGACAGAGAGGTGCACAGTCAGACAAACCTTTTTGAATATGACCAATGGAGGAATTACTTTTATCTGACTACATATACTTATATTTCTTATGAGAGTTTCTTTTTCTATTTTTTTTTCAAGAGAGGGGTTTGGAAAGTTTCTTAAAAATAATTAAATAAAAATAAAAAAATAATTGCTTCTTGAAAAATAATAAAAATTTCAAAAGCCAACAGGCTATAATTAAGGTTAATCTTAAGAAAATGGATTTTGTCAAAAAATAAAAAGTAGTTTCATGAGAAAAAAAAACAAAGAATATGTATCAAAAATCTTGTGATTTTCAATTTCAATGCCAAACTGTATTTTAAAAAGTGATGTAACAGAGGGAGGACATACTGCATATTAAGTTTTTTTTTAAAGATATATTATCTTTTCTGAAGAATATTTTGCCCAGGAGCAGCAGGAGAAAATCCTCTAAATAATTACAATGTGCCCTTGTCTTCTACATAATGTTTATCTTACTGAATATTAAATAGGTACAAAAAGGAAAAACATCTTGGCACATACACACACACACACACACACACACACACACACACTCGCAACCCAGTATCTAAGAATATAAATTCATCTTCTGATGACATTATCTTTCTACCGCAGATGAAAAGAAGACCTAATTTTTTGAAGAGTAATTTGTAAACTGAGGCTGTCATGGATTCAACTATCTCCTCTTATCATATTCCCTAATTTGGTTTCTTTGTGTCAAACAAGCTTACTAGACTCCTTTGTCTCATGCTTTCAACTTTCCCTATTCGTTACTAAAATATCTTCCCACTCCCAAAGCTAAGCCAGACTTTGAAGGAGCAGTTGAACTCAATGTATTAAGGAAAAGGGTAACGATAGAGAAACTTAAATCATAGGAATTAGCACTAGAAGGGAATCCAGAGAGAAAAACTAGTTTAAATCCCCTTATTTGGCAGACAAGAAATCTGCTCAGAGAGCTTGTGATTTTTCCATAACATTACACAGTAGTAATAGTCAAGTCTGACTCTAAATCCACTATTATTTTACCATTGGCAGACCAATAGAAAATCAGTACATTGTACTAAAAAAAATAAAATAAAGTTGAATTTCACAATTTCTAAGGTGCCCATATACCTTTTTTCCTATTATTTTTCAACTCAATCTATCCACAAGTAATTTTCTTAGTGGCAAGAAGTTTTTTAAATAAAAAACACAAAAAGATAAAGAAATACAAAGGAATTTGATTTTAAAAACAAAAGAAGCCTAGTCTTAAGGTTGTTTTTCATCAGTATTTATTGAGTGCCCACAATGTATTAGTCACTCTTTTTCTAGAACAGTCAGAATAGACCCTGGAGGAGATAATATATTTAAAGTGTATTGTTTTGTTTTCATGCACTGCATACCTCCCATAGGATGAGGTAGAGAACAAGAATTGATAAATTTCAGATTGAACTGGTGATGGGTAATGAGCATATGGCTGTTAAGTCTATTGGGGAAATGATTCTGGTTTTCTGTGAAATTACTGGCATTACTTTATCACCAGTTAGCTCAAAGAGTGTGAGTCTCTTGGCACAGAACACAAATTACACTATGAGGAGCAAAAGGCATAAGGGATAGAAAGCTAGAGCTAGGAAGATCTGGACTTAATTTGTTCCTCACACATGAACCGTATAACCATGGGCAAATGACTTAACCTCTTTAAGCCTCAGTTTCCTCAGCTGTAAAATGGGAATGACACTACTTGAACCTTTAGTAACTAGTCTCATAAAGTTGTTGGGGAATTCAAATGAGATGATGTGCATTTTTGCTTCAACTAACCTTAAAGTACTATGTAAATTTCTATTTTTATTAATAAGAATCATGATGATGATGATGATGGTCACGCTGATGCTAAATGAAGTTAAGCAGAGCGAGGATGGGGCATCTCCAAATAACAGATACAACAGGCTTCTGCATACCTTATGCTCTCTGAAGTCCATAAATTATAACTTCCAGCATCACAACTGGGGAAAAAGTCTTTCTTAATTCTAACTCCAAAACTGTGAATTTTCCTTATTACAGGAAGCATAAAGAAATGGGAAAGTTGGATTCGGAGGCAGAGTTCACACCCTAGGTCTACCAGTGGCAAGTGCTGTGACTTTGGGCAGGTCCCTCCACTTCTTTAGTTTCCTCATCTGTAAAACTGGGTCAGTACCATTTGTACTACCTTACCTTACAGGGTTATGATAGGGATAAAATGAAATCATCTCTTGCAATCAGCCCTTTAAGTCTTATAGAAATATGAGCTATTATTGTAAGAATTCTTATTCCACAATAATAGGTCTCTCCCAATTTGAGGAGTTGCTCAAATATGCAGAATGCTATTTAATTGTGTTGTTAATATACCAAAATAATTATGGAAAATGTTTGTGCCAGAAATGGAAGAGTCATCAGTTTCATTTTTTTTAAAAGTAGTCCTTTGGCCACCAAAATACAAAAACAGATGCACCCCTAGGTTAGCTTTCTCTGCTCATCCATTGCTCCCTTTAGAATTTAAAAGACTACAGGTCTTCAAATACCGAGCTGTTCTTGAACACCCCTATATATCTTTAAAATATTTAGCCACCTACACATTTCCAACCCTACTACATCACCCATGCACATATTAAAATCATATGATATTCCATGAAAGACATAATAGAGATAAGTTTATTCAACAACTCTCTGCTTTTTACTATCAATCCAGGCATAAAACAAGAAAGACGCATTTGCCAAAAGTTAGTTGCCACTGTCATGAAAGCTGTCCAGAACAGTCCAAATAGAATAATTCTCTATAGATACTGAGGCTCTCCAGATGCTTCTTTTTGCAGACAATATTATGCTGATTAAATCTAGCCCTGGAACACATCATCACATAGAAGATTTCACCTTAATTATCTACAGAGAAAAAATCCAAGTGAATGAAGAGTATCTACTTACCCAGAGTATGAGATTGCAATTGGACAGATGAACCACAGAGTAGATATATCAATATATCTGTCTTGTACAGACAGTGGTCCCAGAATTGAATAAGAGGAAGAAAGAGCGCTGGATTGATTGCCTTTGGAAAATTGTATAGTAGAAAGGTCCACCTTTTTAACGTTAATATTCTTCTGGTGATTCCAGGTGGCTAGCAATAATGGAATACCATAGTCACCACAGATTTAGAGTTGGTGGTCTCCCCAAAGTCATTGGAGAGGCACCTGAGTATGAGAAGCCTGATGCACATAACTAATGATGAATGCTGCAGAATTAGTGAAACTTCTACCAGAGGGATATAAGTGCAAAAGGTGGTTGAGATAGATGCACAGCAAGACTAAGGGATAAGTGTGAAGGATGGAGCCAAGATGGAAGAGTAAATACTGCAACTCATCTGAATGCTCCAGACTAAAGGATAAGGGATGCAAAGTCTGTGTGCTCTTCTGGTAGATCTACAATGTCAAGAGACCTAGAGGAAGGCCCTCAGGATATTGGAGGGAGCCTCTGTAGAGGAATCATAAGAAAACATGGGCAAAACACTCAAGATGAGGAAGATGCCATTCCTGACATTACAGGAGCACATTTATCATGAGTATCACAGACCCATCAAAGTAAGGTATACCTGAAAAGGTCTTCCAAACTAGCTATCATTCCATTTCTCAATTTCTTCATCCTCTGCAACAGATGGTCCAAAAAAGATAATTACCAAGACAGAATTAACTTCATTGTGGTCTGTTATCTTATGATCATCACAAGCATGGCAAATAAGCCTGATGACCCAAGCCTACAATAAAAGATTTCTCTTTGGAAATGTTATGTGCCTGAGGGCATACAAGAAAATCAACAACCATCAACTCAGTGTGTGGTACAGTGGACAGAGCGTTGAATGAGAGATCAGAGGACTAGTCTGTGTTTCTGTGTGTGTGTGTGTGTGTGTGTGTGTGTGTGTGTGTGTTGCTTACAGAAATCTGGTCTCAGTTTCATCATCAAGTAAATGAGAGGTCTGACTAGATAACCTCTAATATTCTTCCCAGCTCAAAATCTAGATTACTATTCTATTACTAGCATAAATTAATCAAACAAGCAGTTTTGAAATGCCTGTTTAATATGTACCTATATGATGTAAAGGCAAAGAGTCAGGTGCCATTGATCGTCTGAAAACAAAGGACAAACAACAACTACCTGTATCATAGGTACTATGCCTGACTGGGGAAACAAAGACAAAATCCAAAAAGCTTTGACGACGTGACCTAAAGAGCTTACTTTCTACTGGGGTGAGAGGAACACCATGTTCACAGATTATTAAAAATAGTAAGAAAGTAAATACAAAGTAACATTAAGAGGGAGGCACAAGTATCCGGGGCAGGTGGAAAAAGATAAGCAAAATTCTCATAAGAGACTATAAGCTGAGCTTTGAGCTTTGAGAAAAAACAACTAGATGTTCTAAAAAGCAAAATGGGGAGGGAGTGCATTCCTGGCAGTGCAATGATAGAGTGATAAAAGTTGGAATGTCATGCGTGAGCAACACCAAATTGTCCGGTTTGGCTGGAAATTATGAGTGCATAAAGAGAAATAGTGCATAAGAAATCTGGAAAGGTGGGCTGGAGTCAGATTAAAGACTTTTAATGATGAAACAAGGAGTCTGCATTTTACCCTAGAGACAACAAAGAACCTCTAGAACTTACTGAGCAGGGAAGGGACTGAGCTCTAGGAATATTTGGCAACTGTGGGGAGAGATGGATTGAAGAGAAGAGTCAGGAGAAAGAGAAACCAATTAAGAAGCTATTTTAACAGTCCAGGAAACATGTAATAAGGATTAAAACAAAGGTGGTTTCCATGTAAGTGAAGGAAAGCAAACACATGAGACTGCTGTGGAAATGAAATCAACAAGACTTGGTGACTGACTAGACTAGGGCAAAGAGAAGAGCCAAGCATATAGTGCCACTCACAGAAATAGAAAAATATGGAATAGGGTAGATTGGAGGACAGGAGAAGAGACAGAGTTCTGTTTTGGATGTATTGAGTTTTCCTACTGATATCAATGGGACATATAATTGAAAATATCCTCAAGAGGTTAGATTTATGTATTTCAAAGTCTTTACACAGAACTGACAAGGTCACTGAATGCTTATTAGGATAACAGAAGAGAGTCCAGGATAGAAACTGAGGGTCCACCCCTAATTAGAGGGGCAAGACAAAAAAGTATGAGGAAGAGGAGAACCAGGAGAAAGCAGCATCAGGAAAACACTAAGAGCTGTGTATACTTAGGAAAGAAGGGTCAACCATGTTACATGCTGCAAGAAGATTGATTAACTGAGAAAATCAATGAACGAAGTGTTTTATTAGATAATTATGAATACGTTACTCTTACTACACTCAAATGAAATGCATTATGTCATGTGTAAGAAAGCACTATTGTAGGGGCAAGGGATGATCTGACTAAGTCCATAAAGACCTGTGATTTAAATCATGAATGTAGGGAATTTCTGGCCCTTGTTTCTACTCCATTTGTAGCTGGTGGGCAATTAATAGTCTGAGAGAATAACCTGGGGCACTGAGAGTATGAGTGACTTGTCCAGGGTGTGCAGGAGGTTAGGACTCAGTCCCCATGCCACCTCTCTCATTGTTACTTTTCCACGAAATGTCATTTTGCCACATGTTTTAAAATGCTGAAGAAATCAACATCAGGAGGGGTCAAACATGTAGCCCACAACACTTGAAGGTGGGGAGGGGGTGGTGCTGAACCAGATTAAAATGTAACATGGACATACTTAAAATAAACAGAAATACAATAAAACACAGACAGTATTACATTTTAAAACTAAATCAATCTGTGCCCTATGGGGATTCTTATGTATGATTTGGTAGCCTTCATTCCTATCTGAGTTTGGCACCACTGATTTAAATTACAACAAGCTTGGTCTTAATTTATTGAAAATCATATTGATCAAAGGAGTTGGTTTCAGAATTAAACAAGAGAAAGAGAGAGCTGTATTGCCTTTGGGAAGTTGCAAGTTCCTTCAAAGAGCCCAAGCTTTTTCTTGAATCAAAGGCCCGTGTTATTCCTATTTTAATTTTAATTATTTTTATATACTGAACTTGACAAACACCTGCGAACATGAACATTTCCACATATAAAGAACAGAACAGAGATACAGGTGATACCACAAATCTCTACCACATGGAGTTTGGCCTCTCCTTTCTTTAAAAGTAGATACAAATTCAGCAACTTGGTTTCCAAGCTGTTGCCTCATCTCTATTTCCCTCTGAATCGCCTGCTCTCTTCTGCAATCTTAAAAAAAAAACCCCTCACTGATGCTCTTACTCTTTTCCCCTTTTTTCTTGTTTCTATCTGTCCCCACAAAAAAATTAATCTCTCCATTACCAATAAATAAGCAAAATCAACCAAAATAATCCCATACCCTGAGGGCCCATCTTCTTAATAAAGATGTTTTTTTTTCCAGTAAAGTTGTCTAGAATACTAAAGTAATGAGGGAATTGAGGTGAATAGTGAGAAAACAAGAAATCATAAAGGAAAGTATAAAAAAAGGTCTCAAAGAAAAGTATAATAGCAAGAGTGGATAAAGTGGTCATGTAGGGCCAATGAACAACCATTGGTGCTTTACTGGTATCCTTCCAAAACCCAAACAAGTTAAGGATGGCACCCAAAATATTGACTGGACACCATATAGAAAACTTATAGAAAGTCATGGATAAGACTCCCACAGGATGGGCAGGCACAGATGGGTTATGATCTATACTGTTGGAAGGAATACCTGAATTCAAGAGATCACAGACCCCTTTTAGTACGATCAAATTCAAGATTGGGAATAAAGGGTTAGTGTTCTGAAGATAGCCCAAAGATCAATTTGTATTATCAAGCTACAAGAGGGAACAGAAATGTAGATATTGAAAGCATGAGTGCAAGAAAGTCTTCAAAAGGGCAGAGCTGGTCTCTGATAGATGAGCATAGAATGCTTTTATTTTTATAAGACACTTTAAATAGCTGTGGTAAACCAGAGTGGTGGGGTAGAAGAAAATCATGATCTACTCATTTCTCTATATTCTCTAAAATGCTCATTCACAGCACATTCTATAATCCCAGGGCAGCCTGAATTTTAAAATTACTTAAGGTTCCAACGAGGTGCTTGGCACCATGGCCAACTTAATATTGCACTGGTGTTGATTTCCTTTTGGATACACCAACATCATTAATGTTGCCACTCTGAAAATCTCCTACATGGAAGTTTAGCACTGACCTGGAGGGTAACAGCCTCTTTTATGCTAAACTTTCTTCTTTTATATTTCATGAGGTGAGGGGGAAGTGTTTCCACCCTTTCCCGGACACCTAGGGACTCTACAGCACTCCTGCCCCTAAAGGTGAGTGCCAAGTTGGAAGAACAAAAGACTATCACTGACCTCTTCTAATTTCTCAAATTTGGGAAGAAGTGTAAACCCTGGAGAGTACAGATGAGTTTTCCTATTCTGTTACCTGAGAAACAGTAGAATAAGGATGAAGTTTATTACCTCTTCACCTACCCCAGCATTTCCTATTTTTCCCCTTTTTAAAAATGTAAAGGTTATAAAAGAATGGGATGGTCATCCCAAGGCCATCCCCCACAAGTGGTCTACTTCCATGCTCAAGAACTCTAATATGTTCATCATCTTTTATCTCTGTTTCTCCCTAGGCCTTACTTCTCCCAAACTCTTTCATTCTTTGTTATTTGATCTCCAATCCCATCATTTTTCCCTACCATTCCAGGTCAGTACTCCTGCTCTGGCTACACTATCTTCTCTTTCCCACCATAATCCCTTAGTAATATTCAGCACCATATAAAAATTAAGTCTTATAGGACGGGGCCTAAAAAGAAACCTAACAGACTATCTCATTCACCCCTCTCATTTTACAGTGAGAAACTGAAGCTTACAGAAGCTTGCTTTGTCCAAGGTCATGGTAAGTTAGTGGCAGAATCAGTACTAAAAGTAAGGTCTTCAGTCGTAGCTGACTCTTCATGACCCCATTCAGGGTTTTCTTTGCAAAGATACTGGAGTGATTTGCCATTTTCTTCTGAAGCTCATTTTACAGATTAGGAAACCGAGGCAAACACAGTTAAATACCCAGGGTCACACAGCAAGTAAGTGTTTGAGGCCAAATTTGAACTCAGGTCTTCCTGAATTCAGGCCACTTAGTTACCCCTAGTTTGACAGTACCTATAGTACAACGGGGTTTTTTTGTCCATAATTCTCTATTTATATTTTACCCAAAGTACTATTGAAACTGTGTCTGTTTCTCTCCTGACTTTCAGCAAAAGTCAAAGAATTTCTCAAATTTCACTTTTCTAAATATCTCCCTCCAAATATTTTGGGCTTAGAAGAATGAATCCCACTCAAAATTTATCTGGAGTTTTCTTTCTTTCCTGAGAATCTTTAAAGTTACCAGATTAAACTCTTATCACTTCCTAAA
>CM053771.1:340878941-340902929 GCA_028658325.1 Potorous gilbertii
AGCTATCATGCTTAACTCCAAGATAATATTCAAGTACATATCCTAAAGAGAATGTCGTCCCAAATCTCATCTTCCCTGTCTCCTTAAATTCATTCTGAATAATGATAAGAACTTCTTTCTTCAAGACCCTCTAATGGTTCTTCAGTCATTTTTTCAGTTCATGTCTGTCTGTGATGCCATTGGAGTTTTCTTAGCAAACAGACTGGAGTGGTTTGCCATTTCCTTCTTCAGTTCATTTTACAAAGGAGGAAACTGACTGCAAATAGGACTAAGTGACTTGTCCAGGATCACAGAGCTAATAAGTGGCTGAGGCTGGATTTGAACTCAGGAAGATGAATCTTCCAGGCCAGACCTTCTATCCACTTCCCCCTACCTGTTCGTAGCTGTTTTTATCAAGTCTAAACTCCTAACATCTAACATCTAACTTTAACTTGATCCCCTTCCTTCAGACATCATTCTTCCCCCTGACCCCTCCCACTCACATGGCATGAGCAATGATATGTTAAGTGTCCCTTTCCCCTATTTAGAATGTTATCCTAGATCTTCACCTATCCAACTCCTACTCAGTTTTAGAGGCTCACTTTAAGTCACCTCCCCCCCACAAGTAAAGTATTCTGACCCACAATGCTAACTCCTTTCTCTGAATACCTATATCAAAACTTTCCAACCATACCGTTTTTTTCATCTCATTTCCTCATATATTTTATAGTCCTCATACTACTTCTGCATTCCCTACTGCACCTAGTACACAGCTGTGCCTACAGTCATATCCAGCTGATGAAACTTGTTGACCAATTCCCTTGGTTTTTTATATGGCATTTCTTAACACACCTATGTCTCTTTGTTCAACAAACATTTGGCAATCACCTTCTGAATTCAACGTTTTGTGCTAGATGCTGGAGTTTAAAAAAAAAAAAACAATCGTCTTCTATCCTCAAAGAGTTTACTTTCTAGAATTTTTTCCTCCTTTAGCAGTCCAGAATTTTATCTCAGATCATCCCTTAGGGTAAACCAAAGCCAAAATAAATAAATAAATAAATAAATAAGTTAAACCGTTTTATTTTGCAATCAGGAAGATTAGATTTAGAAATGACAGTACAGTAACTCCTCCAGCTTCACTTCCCTCGCTATTGTGATAACCCCACAAGTACCTCCAGCATTGAAGCATACAGAGCTGAGAGTCGGGAGCTACTGACTCCCCCAGGAGCCACCCACACAAAAAAGTTTAACAATCCTCTTAGGTGAACCTAATTCCTCTGTTTTCTTGGCTGGGCTGAACCAGACAGGATCCTACCCTCCTCTTAAGCACCCACTTGGAACCCGTGTTACCCTTTCCCAGATGCCAACCCGAGCTTCCTCAAAGGATGGCCCTAGGGAGGACCTCCATCCCGGAGGGTTATCGGCCCGCACCTGCCCAGGTGGAAACAAAATTTCCTGCTTCTTTCTACACAAAGCCAGTCTCTCCCACTCAGGCCCGCAATCAAACTCTTGTTTACTCGAAAGGCAGTTTTCCTCCTGCGGTTCTAGAATGAAGTCGGGCCGCCCAGCTCTGACCCCGAAACCTTCCCGGGCCGGACCTCTCACACCATAGCCTAGAGGGGTTTTTCCAAGTGCAATTCGAAAGGAAATTCCAAATCCTCGGGGCCAACTGGTGACTCCTTCCCCTCCAACCCAACAACTCGCAAGTACAAGGTGGCTGGCGGGTGCCAGCCTAAGAGCTTCGACATCCTTCCTCCCGGGCTTTGCCCAGCAGCCCAAGGCGGGGGAACCTCCAGGGGGTCGAAAGCTCCGGGCTCCGCCGTGGGCTCCCTCTCCTGACCGCCAAAGCTGCCCCCTCCTTTTGTCCCCAAGCCGGGCTCGCCTCCCTTCCCCGGACCCTCCCCGGGGCCCCGCCAGGCGGTCCGTCCCTTGCCCCCAGCCCCGAGGGCACCCGGCTCTGGCCACTGACCGGTGAAGCGGCCGCTGCCTTCCCCGTGGCCCCTCCGGCGCTGCAGGATGAAGTAGCAGCTGCTCTTGTGGGTGACCCAGAGCTTCAGGGCGTTCTTGAGCAGCACCTCCTCCGGCTTCAGCCACATCTTCCGCGCCTCCCGCTGCGGCCCGTCGGGGCTGCCGCCTGCTCCCTCGGCCCGGAGTCCGCGGCTCCGCCCCCGGCCCGCCCGCCAGCGGCCCCGCCGGTCACATCGTGCCCCCGCCCCCGGCCCCGGCCCGCCCCTGCAGCCCTCCCTCCCACCGCCTTCGTCCCGTCGGCGGCCGCGGGCTGCGGGAGAAGGCGAGGTGCGGGCAGGCTCGGGGGCCGCGGCCGCGCGTGGGTGCCCGCTGCGTGGGGAGGAGGGAGGAGGGAGCGCGGCCGGGGCCGGGGCTGGCGCTGGGAGCTGTGCCCCCGGGGGTGCCCAGGGAACGGACAGGGGCGGCCGCAGCCCCGAGCCCGGCCCCGAGCCCAGCGCGCTTCCCCGGGCGGCGTGCGCTCCCCAGCCCGGCTCCTCCCCGCGGCCGCAGGCGGCTCCCACCGCAGGAGCAGGTCGGGTTTCCGCGTCTCTGCCTCTCCCAGCGCACAGTTCCGGAATGGGGAGAGGAAGTCCAGACCCGGCTCCCGAGTCCCTCCGCCTTCTTCCCAGCCCTCCCTCCGCGTGCCCGGCTCCTTCCCTCCACCCCTCCGGGGCACCGCCAACCCGGACCAGCCCCAGGTGCACCGGGGCTGCCCGACTGCGTCCTTCCCTCCCTGGGGCAAAGATCTGCCAACCTGAGGCTTTGTCTGGGGAGGTAAAAAATTCTTATCCCTAGAAACCCCAACTCAGGACTTTCACGGAGGTCAGGAGACACGCGTGACATTCAGAGAAGGTGCTAACCGTGACACTGTTTTCAGGAGTGGGGTGAGGACACTTGGAACCTTTCCTGGGCTTGCTTTCAGTAAGTTACCAGGCTGATTTAGCAAAGAGCCGAAGGAGAGCAGCCACCGACAAGCAGAGCAACGTATAATCTCTGTGGGTGTGAAGTTCCGTACAAAATAATGGGGGAAATGGGGTTCAGCCATGAACCAGCTGATCTGGAAAACGAAACGCAGCGGGAATGGTGCAAGGAAATCGGAAGTACTTAGAATTCGTCCAAGTGGTGAGAATAAGGAAATTTAATTATACACAGAGGATGTTAAGGTAGTGGAAGGGTTTTAGAGAAGACAAATGAGGGATTTAAAAAAAAAAAATCTCCTAGGACCCGTAAGGAAGGGCAATATGTTGAGCTTAGTTCTGAGTCATAGACAGTACTTATGTAGGAGGTAGCTCCCCGTGGATGAACTTCTATGTAATAATACCATAACAACTTAATCCCACGATGTAAGGGTAACCTTGGATAATTGTCAGATCCTCTTGGCGATATGTGTGCTCAGTTTGCATGAAGTACTCAGGAAAAATGAGGCTTTGCTCAGATGACTCTGTTGCTTATGGAAAGGTAGGATATGGTTTCCAGGAAAAGATACCTCTTCCTCATCTTTTACCTGGTTAAAGTGTTAGAAAAAGGACCATCAGTCAGAGCTGAGGTGTAGAGTACATTAACTGAATATGCTTTCATCAGGAGCCCATTATTAAAGGCCTCCTAGATGAAACATACTGAGCCAGAAACTGGAGAGATTAAAAAATGTAGAGAAGACAGGGTCTCTGCTCTTAAGGAGCTGTCTCATCAGTGAAAGATAATATCACAGAGAGGAGATACTGTATCCTAGGTGAACTCAAGAGTTATAAAACAAAGTATATGAAGGAAAAAGAATCTTCATCTGGCTTTTTTTCTCTTCCACTTTTCTGTCCACTTTTCCACCCATCACTGCTGGACCACTTTGGAAGAAAATCCTCAAAAAAAAACCTCAGGAGGTAGGTGGATGTGTATCATTTTGTGGGTGAGCCTGTATCTGAAACTAAGAAGCAGGAGATAAAAGAATGTTATCCTTCCAAACAGTATAATCATGATTTATTGCTGATATTCAGTAGTTTTTCAGTTTTGTCTGGTTCTTCATGATTTCATTTGGGGTTTTCTTAGCAAAAATACTCCAGTGGTTTGCCATTTTCTTTTCCAGATCATTTTACAGATGAGGAAACTGAGGCAAACAGGGTGAAGTTATTTGTCCAGGGTCATACAGCTAGTTAATATCTGAAGCTGGATTTGAACCCTGGAAAAGTTTTCCTGACTCCAGACCAGGCACTCTATCCACTTTGATACCTAGATGATACCAATGTATAAATACCCTCCTGATTCCAGCCTACTTACTGGCCTAAAGGGGTCAGGGTCTCCCATTGCATCCTGGGCCATCTCCAGTCATCCTGATGAATATCTGGTCACTGGATCCAGATGGCTCTGGAGCAGAAGTGAGGCTGGTGACCTTGCACAGCCCTCCCTCACTCAAAACAAAGTCAAGTCCAAGTCACATCATTATTTCTCTGATGGCATGGTCTTCTTCAACAACAAAGGACAAACACACACTTCCTTCATTTTTCTGCCTGCCCTCCCTACCTCAAATGAAAGTAATCACTTCTCAAGTTTCTTAAAATACTTTGTCTGGAACACTCCTCTGCCTTTATAGTAATTCTTTTTTGGAGTAGTATACCTCAAAAGCCGGATGTTTCACCACCAAAGTTTGTAGATAATCTTCTTATCCTATAGAGAGAAAAGGATCTGTTATCTGTGAGTGCAACACTTACCCTGTCAGTTTGTACTTTCCTCCAACATGTAGAAGTGCTAAGTAGGTAGGAGGTTCTCCATGAGTCTTTTACCACTTGTCCCCTGTTCCATCTTTCTCTGGGGTAACAGGAACTTATTGTCCAGAACAATATGGATTCACACACATATTAGAAACTAGCTCACTAGCCCTGTTTTAATGGCAAACTCTGTCTCCTTCTTAAACTTATATATTTCAGCGAAGCCTATTGATGTGACCTTGGCATGTTGGATCCTAATTCCCACAGAAACATACAAACATACTTGGATCCTGAATTCAGCATTTACTACTATTAGTATATAACAGATAAGCAAATAAATGCTACCTCATAAAAAAAGGCTTAAATACTAAACCTATTATGATTTCTTAGTCTTTACAGAGGTTCTTAACCTGGGATCTAAGAATTTCTTTTTTTTCATATTTTGATAAATGTATCTTAATATAACTGGTTTCTTTTTTAATAATAATAATTACATTAACTAACATTTAGTTGTTTTCAGTTGTATCTGACCCTTTGAGACCCCTTTTGATGTTTTCTTAGCAAAGATACCTTACTGGTTTCCCATTTCCTTCTCTAATTCATTTTATAGAATAAGAAACTGAAACAAACAGGGTTGACTATGATTATCTGTTCTCCCCCAGCTCCCCACCCTGATTTGAGGAGAGAGAGAGAGAGAGAGAGAGAGAGAGAGAGAGAGAGAGAGAGAGAAAGAAAGAGATGAGGCAGCATGCTAAAATGTGTTACGTGTAAATTTGTTATCTTCCCTACTAGATCGTAACTTCCCTGAGGGCTTAGACTATGTTGCCTTTTTTGTCTTTACAACCCCCAACACCAGACTGTCTTATACATCAAAAATGCTTCATAAATATTTCTTGAATGTAAATGCTTAAATGGATCACACCAATTTAGATGTTCCCTCCAATGATGGAGCTCACAGCCTATCCATGACTGAGGATCTTGAAGTCAGTCAGTTAGCTTTTATTAAGTTTCTACTATGTGCCAGGCCCTGTTCTAAACACTGGGGGTACAAAGAAAGACAAAACAACAACAACAAAAAAAAAAAACAACCAGTCTCTGGTCTCAAGATCACATTCTAATAAAGGAGACAACATACAAATGTCTATGTAAAAGAAGAAATATAAAGAATAAGTTGGGAGTAGCTAGGTGGGCTCAGTGGATAGAGCACTAACCCTAGAGTTAGGAGGACCTGAGTTCCATTTTGATCTCAGGTACTTACTAACTTCCTGACCCTGGATAAGTCATTTAACCCTGATTGCCTCCAAAAAAAAAAATACATTGGGGGCAGTCTTGGAGGGAAAGCACTGAGATTAAAGAGGAAAGGGGAAGGATTCCTGCAGAAGGTTGCACTTTAGCTGAGCCTTGAAGGAAGCCAAGGAAGTTGGAAGGCAGGTAGATATGAGAAAAGAGGCATGGAGGATAGTGAAAACACTGAAAGTTAGCAGATGGAGTGTTATATTCAAGGAACAGTAAGGAGAAGAATAGATTGAAGAGTACACAAGGAGATTAAGGCATAGATTGGAAAGACAGGTGGGAAAGGTAGGAAATGCCAAGGGTATGAAGGGCTTTAAAAGTAGATGATGTTATAATTTTTGTTTATTATAAATTATTTTATTATTTTTTATATTTTATGTATTGTTATATTTTATTCTGGAGGCAATAGGAGCCATTAGATTTTATTGAATGGAGGGAAACGTGCCATGGTCAGGCCTGAATTTTAAGAAGATGAATTTGACACCTAGATGGAAGATGGATTGGGGTGAGGGAAAACTTGGGCAAGAAGACTGAACTACAGGCTATTGAAATAGTCAGATGTGAAGTGATAAGAACCTCGCCCCTCCCCGTAAGTGATGGTAGTGTCAGAGGAGGGACAGGTAGATACTAGAGATGGAGAAATGACAGGACTTAAATGATTGAATGTGGGAGTGAGAGAAAGGAGTTGAGAATGACCCCTAGGTTTCAGGTCTTGGTGACTGGGAAGATAGTGGTGTCCTCTACAGTATAGGGAGATTAGGAAGAGGTAGAATTTAGAGGGAAAGATAATGGATTCAACTTAGGACATGTTAAGTTTAAGAAGTTATGGGATATCCAATTTGAGATGTCTGATAGGCAATTGGAGATATGACTTTGTTAATATTCTCCTATAAGTTTAATGCAAGAGTTGGAGTGGGGAGGTCTACCAACATAGTGGAGACCTTCCTCATTTTCACCTGACTTTTCAAGGATTGTGGTGGAGAATGCTGCCTTGCTCTACTTTAGAAACTAATAAATTAAAGCTAACCATTGAAAGTTCCTGAAAAATAGTTGCAACTATCGTACTGAAAAATTATGTGCCAAGAAGGAGGTCAGATACTCAAACAGAACCTTAAATGATGAAATAGCAAAGTAAGAGGTATAGTAGAGAAAAAGGAAGTCTCTCACCAATGGAAAGATTGCCTAAGTAGGAAAAACATTTTTAAAAAGGAAAGTCCATATGGTTTTTTGGGCTGGGTAAATGTAAGAAAAATTAGATGACAAGAACTTACAAGGAACCAAAGCCAAATAACAAAAGATTCCTTAAATTGTAAAGTCACAGCAGCTTACCAGAGAATGGGGAAGAGGGGAGAAAATAATAGAGTCATCAAGGATGAAAAGAAAATAGCAAACACAAAATTAATTTGTTGATTCTTTATTCCTGAGGAAGCTGTTTACAAGAGATTCTTTATCTTTCCATCACATTGTCCTTTGGAGGGAAAGTGGTAGGAAAAATTAAGAGGTACTGGATAAAATTTTAGCAAATGTCAATGATAACATCAATAAAAAAACCAAACTAAATCACTGTCATTGCACATTAATACTGTATACCTAAAAATTCCAAAGAAACCCAAGAGCCTAAGAAGATTTATATGAACAGATACAGAGCAAAATAAGCAGAACCAGAAAAAAGACTAATATGCCCAACTATAATAATATAAAGAAAAAGATCACTAAAAGGAAGTCCAACTTTGAGTAATTGAAAATTCCTATTATGGGCCCAAAGAAGAGAAAATGAAACATAGTTCCCTCCTTACTGCCTGTGTGACATAGGACAAAATTATTAAAAAATCCCTGGGTTTCAGATTCTTAATTTGTAAAATTACTGTGTTGGCCTTCCAATTCTTTCTAGCTCTAAATCTAGGATCCTATAAAATCCCCAGGAAGGGAGTAACAAGGGAGATGTATTCTGAGGGCAGAAAGTTGTATATGTTGTTAGACACTATTGCTCTGTTGGTTGTCCAGAGCAAGATGTGTTACATGTAGATGCAAATATATAACCAAAAGTTATTAGGCTACAGATTAATGGGCAAAGAATAGGAACAGTTTTCAAAAGAATAAATACAAATAAATAATCAGTAACCATATAAAAAAGTGAAAAAGTAGAGCATACAACAAAATATTTATGACATCACTCTTTGAGTTAGCAAAAAAAATTGGAAATAAATAGGAACCCCTCAATTGTGGAATGAATGAACAAATTATGATATTTGGATTGTTACTATAAGACAAAAGAACATTAAGACTTCAAAGAAACATAAAAATCTATATGAATTAGTGTAGAGTGAAGATAACAAGTAGAAAAATAATATGTACAACAAATTACATAGCAAATGAAAACACTAAAAGTAACCAAACTCTGATTAATTGTAATGATAAATCATGGTTCTAGAGAGATGATAAGACACATTTTCTCTTCTCAGTAGAGAGGTGGGAGACTACAGATCAGGAATATTTCTTACGTTGTCAGACACCATTGTTATCTTGATTGGTTATTAATCAATGATATTCTGTGTTAGAGTGAAACATTTCAAGGAGACTGCGGGGTGGGGAAGAAGATAAAGTACAATGGAAAATAGTTTAAAACATAAAAGGCATTAATAATACTTTTCTTACACTTTGAAAACAGTCTTTTCACTTGAAAACCTTATGGGGGAGAGGGAAACAGGGTGGGATGAGCAGGAACCATATTGATGTAGGAGACATAACTCTTGTTTAATCTCAGCTCTGTTACTTGCTTAGTTGCAATCTGGAGCAAATTACAGTCTTTCTAAGTCTCACTTTGCCTTCCTCACAAGGTCATTATGAAGTTTAAATGAGAAAACGTATTTGAAAATGTTCTGATACTTGAACGTTATTATACAAAATAAAAGTGATTGTAAAGTCATTAAACTTCTCCTAATTTCTTTTTTCAAGAGAACTATCGGACTGGTTAATCAATCAGCTAACAAACATTTATCACCAAGTACTGCATTAAACTCTAGAAATTCAAAGAAAGGCAAAAACAGTCCTTACCTTCAAAGACTTTAAATTCTAATGGGGATCTCAAAGTGTATTTTTATTTCAGGAAGCCATTTGACAAAGTCTCCCATATATTTGAGGGGGACCAAATTATCCAGTTCATGAATGGTAGGAGGGTTCCTTTATGAATCTAGAGGATGTGTGTTTGGTATGTACAAAGGGGAAGAACACTAATGCATGGCTATTTGTTTTATTGTCCTTTGTCCAAATGAAGGGGTAGAAAGAAAGGAATAAGAATTTATGTAGTGCCTGCTGTGTGCCAGGTACTATACTAAGCTCAAGATAGGTGCTGTAATTAGCCTTATTTTATACTTGAGGAAACTGAGGCAAAAAAAGTTAAGTGACTTGCCCAAAGTCACCCAGCTACTGTCTGAGGCTGGATTTCAGCTCAGGTATTCCTAACTCCAGGCCCAGTGGCAATCCATTGAGTTACCTAAAGCTTTCTTTCTCTATTTCCTCAATTCCTAATTCTAACTTGTCCTGGACCCACTATTAAAAAAATTGCTAGGAAAACTGGAAAGCAAAAGATCTGTATTATATTATTTAGTGAGATAAGTTCTAGGTAGATACTCTAATGACTTCGATATAAAGGGTCATATCATAAGAAAAGAGTACGAAAAAGTTATCTTTCAGATCAGTGAATAGGGGAAGAATTTATGACCAAACAAGAGATATAGAAGATTACAAAAGATAAAATGGATGCTTTTGATTACATAAAGTTACACTTTTTTTTGCACAACATCAATGGAGTTAAAATTAAGAGGGGAATCAAATGGGTGGGCACATAATCCCACCCAGCCTCTTTCCCTCACCTTTCTGCTGCCTAGCTGGGGGAAATAGGGATAGGAGGATACTTGAAGGGGAATGGTTAACTTCAGGGAATGCTGGGATGGGGGGGGGAGGATGAGGAGGTGAAAGGTGACAGTGAGGTGGGGTCCATTTGTCTTCCCTTTTCCTAAGTCCCTCAAAGCTACCATTACCTCCATAGAAGATACAGCGGTGGTGCTGGATACTATCTCTAAGGTAGTTCAGGCTCTAACTTATTCAATGTACTTCCCAAGTCAGTGAGCATTTATTAAGTACCTACTATGTGTTAGGCATTCTACAAAGCCTTAGGGATACAAAAAAGGAGGCAAAATATAGTACCTGCCTTCAAGGAGCTCGCAATCTAATGTGGTGAAATATTATTGAGCCACACAAATTATGAAACGGGTGATTTCAGAGGAATTGGAAGATTTATATGAATTAAAGGAGAATGAATCAGAACCAGGAGGATAATTTATACAGCAACAATACCATTAAGACAACTTTGAAAGTCTTCACCACCCTGATCAGTGCATAAACCAATCACAATTCCGGCAGACCAATCACAAAGCTCCCCACCTTCTGGCAGAGATGTCATCTATTCAAGATAAAAAATAAGAAATATATTTTCAGGCACAGCTAATGTGGTCATTTGTTTTGCTTGACAGTGAATATTTCTTACAAGGGCTTTTTTTCCTAATGGAGGTGATGGGAGGGGAGGGATTGAAATAGGGTATAGTTGGGGGTTTTTTGTCAGTCAAAAACAGATATTTTTCAAGTCCTCACTATGTGCAAAGCAATACTAAGCACTGTGGATGCAAAGAAAGATAACAACAGTTTCTTCCCTAAAGAAACTCACATTCTGAGAATGGAAACAACATGCAAACACTCTCTGCAGATATTTAAAGTTATGAGGGTTAGATTAATATTTTTTCTTGGTCTGTGTCTAATGTCGAGTTGTGGTTTTTTTTAGGTATGATTTCTTTTTCTTCTATGGTTACTTTATCTTACTCTTTTTTTTAAGGGTGCCCTGTTCCCACTGTTTCTCTTCTCCTCCTCCCTGATCCCCTCCTATCCTTTGTCATCCCTTTTCCTTTGGAATTTTTCTTATTAGTTTTTTTCTCCTGCTTTTATCTAGTTATATGATTCTTTTCCCCTCTCAGTTAGTCAAGTAGATTCCCATTCTCTCCTCCTCTTCAAATAGTCACGTTCAGTAGATTTTAAATTCATTTTGTATCCCTTCTCAAAAAAGGATTTCTCTCATCCTCTTCATTATTCATCATCTATTTCTGTCTACTCTAGACCCTCATTCTCTGATTCAAGATACATATAATTATCTAGTCTCTCTATTTTCTGTATTCCTCTTGCCATCAATACTGCCAAATAGCTATTCTAGGCATCTATTCTAGGCTCTCCCCTCTATGCAATTTCTGCCACTCCCTTGAAGAAGTTGTTCTACAGATTCCCCCTTTTAATTGTTCCTCACTCCAGAACAATGCCCATTATTTTAGGCGTCAGAGAGGGCAGTGCCCCATGGTAGTGCTCTCCTGCACCATGTCCCTGATTATGTGACACACCACTAATCAATACTCTCTCCCTCACATGTTTTTTTCACTTCTTTTGCCTCATAATCTTCCCCTTCTGTCCATGCTCTTCCACTCCTCTATCAATCAGTTGACCCTAGGAATTCCAACTTCCTTCCTCTTAAAGAAAGAAATCAAGCACCAAGTCCCCCAGACCACATTCATCACAAAGTCCCCATCTTCCTTCACAGATCATCTGTCTTCACCCATAGGACTGACTATTCACCAGTGGAACCTCCTCCCACCACCAAAACAAGGCTTATTTCCTTCCCTTCCTCTTCAAACCTCCCTTCCTCTCACTTGCTTCCCTGAAAGCTCTTCCTGAGACCACAGGGGTCACCATCCTTTTGTTGCTAGACTGTTCAAGGCACATCACACATTCCTCTCTATCCCCCTGTTCCCACTCCTCTTTCATGTGCCCTCTCATCTTGTAACATGAGGCAGCTAGGTGGTGCAGTGGATAGAGTACCAGTGCAGAAGTCAGGAGGACATGAGTTCAAATATCACCTCAGACACTTGGCACTCACTAGCTGTGTGACCTTGGGCAAGTCACTTAACCCCAGTTACCTCATCCTGTGTCATCTCTAGTCATCCTGATGAATATCTGGTCAGTAGATCCAGATGGCTCTGGAAGAGAAGTGAGGCTGGTGACCTGCACAGCCCTCCCTCACTCAAAACAAAGTCAAGTGCAAGTCATGTCATCATTTCTCTGATGGCATTGTCTTCTTCAACAACGACAGATGAACACACGTACATCTTGTAATGTAGTCCCACAAAAAGTCAATGATTTACCTGTAGGCACTATGTCACCAGATTCTGTCCATAATTTCCCAGGCCTACCTCTTTACTGTTACCTCTACCAGAGTTTTGCTTTCACCCATCTCATGTGTATTTAGATAGAAATCTCTTCCTGGTTTCTCTTTTGTCACTCTTGTAGTCACTGTCCTTGGCTCCTGCCTTTTTGTCGTTTGGGATATTGTAGAAGTAAATAATCTCTTAAGGTCTTTTCTTTCTAAGAATGTTTTAAATACTTCTTTATTATTTAATATCTATATTTTTTCATTTGTGTAAGCTCAGCTTTGCAGGATACATCTACCTGGGCTGAATCCTAAGGTCCATTGTTCTTTGGAATACTTTATTCCACTCTCTTCTACTTTTTCTGGTGGGTGCAGAATAGTCTCATGTCATTTGAATTTCCTTCCCTTTGGATTTGAAGACATTTCTCCTGATGCCTTATAAAACTTGTATATTAATATGTGCCTTGGAGTTCATACCCTGGGATTTTGTTTTTCTGGAGGCCATCTATGAATACTTGCAATTGATATTTCATTTTCTATATTCAGAAGTTCTGAACAGTTCTTTTCTATTATTTTCTGCATTTGGTGTTAAGATATTCTTTTGTCTTGTTGTCTTCTTTTTAAAAATTAATTAATTAATTAATTCAGTTTTCCACATTCACTTCCATAAGATTCTGAGTTCCAAATTTTTCTTCCCCTACCTGTCCTCCCCCATCCTAAGACAGCATGCAATGTGATATAGGCTCTACATATACATTCATATTAAACGTATTTTCACATTGTTCAGGTTGTAAAGAAGAATTAGAACCAATGGGAGGAACCACAGGAAAGAAGAAATAAAAAAAGAGAGAGAGCGAGAGAGAGCAAATAATGTTTCAATTTGCATTCAGACTTCATAGTTCTTTCTGTGGATGTGAATGGCATTTTCCATCATGAGTCCTTTGGAATTGTCTTATATCCTTCCCTTTCTGAGAAGAGCTAAGTCTAGCAAAGTTAGTCATCACACAAATGTTGCTGTTACTATGTACAATATTCTCCTGGTTCTGCTCACTTCACTCAGCATCAGTTCATGCAAGTCTTTCCAGGGTTTTCTGAAATCTGTGTGCTCCACATTTCTTATGGAACTGTAGTATTCCATTACATTCATCTACCACAACTTGTATAGCTATTTCCCAATTTATGGATGTGCCCTCGATTTCCAGCTCTTGACCACCATAAAAAAGAGCTGCTATAAATATTTTTGTACATGTGGGTCCTTTCCGCATTTTTATCTCGTTGGGATACAGACTTAGAAGTGTTTTACTGGGTCAAAGGATAGGCACAATTTTATAGCACATTGGACATAGTTCTGCTGCCTAGGACCTAGGATCCTTCAGTTTTTTCCATTCATCTTGTCTTTGAGATTAGTAAATTTTGATTACATGGTGAGAACATTTAATTTTTTTTTTGCTTCTCTTTGTCTAGATTTTCCTTCTCTTCTGTTTGCATTCTCAATCTCTCTTTTGTTTCTTTGGCGAAATTTGAGATTGTAGTTTCCAGTTTTTCTGTCCTACCCATTATTTTTGCTCTGTAGGCCATGGACTCATCTTTCATGATTCTCATTTCTCATTTGAACCCCTTGGGAACAGCATATTGTGGTTACGTGATCTCTTCATATTCCACAGGTTCCTTTGTTTGAACAAGTGTTGAGTCATTTTCCTTTGCTTTGCAATATTCATAGATATCTATATTCAATGACTAGATCTAGAAGCCATTATGGATTTCCTTCTGTTGCTAATGTTTTCCTTATTGATTTGCTTTCTTATGTTCAAGGTTAGTGAGTTTTCTTCTTTCTGAGAGTTTTGGTAGTTTCAGTTCTTCCCCTTTATTTTCTGTTATTTCTCGTTTTCTACCTCCTTGATTTGCTCACCTCTGATGTTGGTTTTTTTTTGGGGGGATAAATCTCAAAGCATCTTAACCTTCTCCTACATAGGACAAATTTGTAGCACACCAGTCTAGGACTCTGGCCCAAGTGACTTTTGGCAGGACAATTGAGTGCTGAGCACTTTCCCTCAGGTTTAGTGAATCACATTCCACACATACCGTGTATCCTGTCTTGATGTCTTGTCTTGTTCCTTCTGTTCCTCAGCAATCTAGTCCAACAATGACAGTTTATTTTTAAAAACAATATTTTATTGTCCCCCAATTACATGGAAGAAAACAATATTAACTTTCATTTAAAAGAAATTTTGAGTTCCAAATTCTCTCCCTCCCTTCCCTTCCCCATCCTCCCATTAAGAAGGCAAGCAATTTGACATAGGTTACACATGTGCAGTCTTATTTCCATGTTAGTCATGTTGGGGAAGAAAATACAGACCAAAAAAATCAAAGGAAATAAAGAAAGTATGCTTCAATCTGCATTCAGACTGTCATCAGTTCTTTCTTTGGAGATGGACAGTATTTTTCATTGTAAATACTTCAGAACTGTCTTGGATCATTTTGCTGCGGAGAATAGCTAAGTCATTCACAATTGATCACCATATAACATTGCTGTTACTGTGTGCTATGTTCTCCTGGTTCTGGTCATTTCACTTTGTACCAATTCATGTATGACTTTCCAGGTTTTTCTGAGAGCATGCGGCTAGTCACATACTATAGTATTCTGTCACAATCATATACAACAACTTCTTCAGTCATTCCCCAATTAAAGGATATCTTCTCAATTTCCAATTCTTTGTTGTCATTAAAAGAGCTGCTATAAAGATTTTTGTACAGAAAAGACCTTTTTCTTTTTCTTTTTTTATCCCTTTGGGATACTAAACTGGTAGTGGTATTGCTTGGTCAAAGGGTATGCATGGTTTTATAGTTAGTTCCTTGGGGAATGATTCCAAATTGTTCTCCAGAATGGATGAATCACCATACAACTTTATCAACTAGAGCTGACAGTTTTGAGAATTGTCCCGCTAACGTTATAGTGTTGGTTTTTATAGTTTGGGTCTTTGAGGATGGAGGAGGGGATGTGGTATTGAATTCTATTTCAAGCCTAGACACATACCCTGTGCCTTCCCTTCTATTCCTGGCTCTCCTGAAGAGATAACTTGTTACACAGAATGTTTCTCTCTAGGTGAAGACTGTGTGACCCCAGTGAGCTTCTGTAGTCTGAAAGGCTGAAGAGATATACAGACTATCTGTTTTGACCTGAAAAGACTTCTGCAGTCTGGAGCCAGGTTCTCCATAGCACTGGAAAGAAGAAGGGAAGACTAGGGTGCAGGGTTGGGTTTTGATGCTAGGCCTTGTGGGTTGGCTAGTGCAGCCTTCCTACCAGTGGAGGAGGGGGTGTTATGTAGACATCAGTTCATCATTTGTTTTTTACCTTCTTTTGGATTCTATGGAGACAGTTGGAGTTCTTTATCTTTGGTGCATAATTTGTATTTTGGAGAGGTCTGAGAGGTCAATGGCATCAGAGAAAACATCTAATCTGACATCTTGTTTATCATCTGACTCAGAAGTCCACAGTGATCCACATAGAAGTATATAGGATAAATGAGGGTAATCTCACTGTGGGGGGAGGAAAGAGGTGAGATCTTGAGAAAGAGCTCTTCAAAAAAGTGGAATTTGAACTGAGTTTTGAGGAAACCAAAAATAAAAACCAGAAAGTGAAAATGAAGAAGGAGAAAATTACAGGTGCTAGCACTTCTGTTATAAATGGAGGCACCATGTGACAATAATCAATATTCCCCAAGGAACAGAGCTCCAGTGTTTTATCTAACAAAGCAAGTCCCTAATACCACTGTCTCATTCTGTAGTCTACTGTGCTGTGCAGAAAGGCAGCATGCGGAATAAGTACAGGATGACTCAAAATCTTTAATACCTGAATGTTTGGAAGTGTCTACCTCCAATACTCTGATGCATCTGTGATCTCAATGTGACATTCTTTGCCTTGATATAGAACAAAACCCATTCATGACTGCCCATTCTATGTGACTCATTCATGTCCTTGCAAAAATTCACCTCAGAAAGTCTAGTTTTGGTAAATGGGTGGTATGAACCACAATTCAGGAGGACCAGTGATGTAGCATGTTACCCACCTACTAACAAAAATGGACTCAAGATATAGGATGAAATTTACATCTTTGGATGAGATCAGTCCAGGAATCTGTTTTATTTTACTATGATATTTTTTACAAGGGTTGGGTTGTTTGTTTTTCTTAATTCAATTTGGAGATAAGTGTGTGTGAGAGAAAATAAACACTTGTTAACTGAAAAAAGTTCAATGTAAAAATGCTAATTTGTACAATGTCCATACTTTGCCCCATCCACATTTCTGGTTGCCCTGCTTAACCATTCGATCTAGTTTGCCACTGTAGCTACGTGTTCATTTTTGATTTCTCTTTATACCTTTGGCATTCTACTTCTCTTTCCTTGTCAGCGGATTGCCTGAAAATGAAGGTAGAATATACATGGGTCCTGTCTCATTCCAGGATCCTGTAGTCAATTACTTACCTTTCCCCTTCATTCAACCATGACATGAATGGTAGTGCAATTAACAAATTCATGATTCTACAGGTAGGAATATTTCTATCAAGTTTCCCCTATCATGACTAGTTCTTTTCCTGAAAAGATGCTAAAGCCTTCCTTGAGATTTAAGAAGCTCAGTAGACTAAAACTTACTGGGTTACCTGAGAACATAAAAGCCAGGACATGAGGCACCCCACCTGCTCCCTCTGTCTTGACCAGAAGACCACTGTGGGTGCCACCGCCAGAAGGAAACTGTGTCAAGTGAATCAAGGCAGTATCCTCCATAAATATCCTTTTTTTAGCCCTTCATGTCCTTCTCCTGATACAGCTAAGTAAACCTCCTTTTGTGATGATGATAAACCTCCTTTTGTGATACTGACCTCCTAATATATGAGCAGTTTAAATCCTAAAAGGGTCATTTTTTCCATAAAAAATGGAAAATGGAAAAAATCAACTTGAGAAGAATGTAAGGTTTATCTTGATAAAGAGTTCGGTGGTTTTAAGGGGAAAAAATTGTCTTATTTAATAAAAAAGAACACCTGGCTAAATGCTATGTTAATAGAATACAGTCAACAGATAAAATATAAGCAGTTTAGTTGACGAAAGGGGAAGAAAAATAAACTCTAACAAATAAAAAGGCTTACATTCTCTTGTAAAAGATATAAGGATGTGGGCCTGTTTTATAGGTGAATAGGAAAGAAAAAGAATTTAATGTACCAAAAATTTGTAAAAATCAAATGTGAAGAAATAATTTCTAGACACAATGGTAAGAGGACTGGTTTGAAGACAGAGAAATGGCTACAACCTCAGGGCGTTTTGGTTCCTTTCCTCATTTGAATGTAATTATTTCTGAGGCTTATTACAAAAGGACAAATCAAGTAACTGGCCACTCTAGGATGATTCGATAAGGACTCTTGGTGATATAAGAAACAGAAAGGGGAGTTCATGAGTCTTTCCTTCATTAAGGAAAGGTGACTCACTGAGTGCCAGGAGGCTCTGATTTGAGCCACTGAGAGCAGAAAGAAATCAGGCAAATGGTGAATAATCAGACACTAAGTACAGGACAGAAAAAGAACCCAGAATGGGCTGGAAAAGTCAGCTTAGATGAAACTATGGGAAAAAAAAAACCAAGCAGGACAAACTAGGTAGAGGAGAATGTTGGGAAGGATGACGAGTTATTTGATGTATACATCGTAACAATAACATTGTAAAGGTAAACAGCTCTGAAGGACCTAGGAATGCTGATCAACGCAATGACCAGCAATTACAAAGGATTCATGAAGAAACAAGCTATGCCCCTCCAGATAGAGAAGTGGTGGACTCAGTATGCAGATTAGAGCTTATTTTCTTTCCCCTTTCCCTTTCCCTTTCCCTTCCCCTTTCTTCACTTTCCTTCCCTTCCCTGCCCTTCCCTTCTTTTTTCTTTCCCTTTCTCTTTCCCTCTCCTCTCTTCTTTTCTTCCCCTTCCTTCCTTCCTTCCTTCCCTCCCTCCCTCCTTCCTTCCTTCCTCCCTCCCTCCCTTCCCATGGCCAGTGTAGGAAACTGTTTCACTTGAAAATACCATTTTTAATGATTTTATTTTTCTTGCTTTCTCAATAAGGGAATGGGGGAAGGTGGGAGGGGGAGACTTCAGAACCTGAATATAAAACAAAATAGAATTTTTTTTAAGGAGAAAAGAAAACAACCAGGGAGAAGATATCAGCTGCTAGTTCCTGATGAGTTAGATAAAGGTCAATTCCCATGGGAGGAGAACTGAACTCTATCACAGGTTTGTTCTTTAGGGCCATCTATCGTTTGAGAGCTGAAGCCTAGTATAGGTAACTATTACTTTCTGCAGCTCTCCCTCCCCGCTTTGTCTGAGAAAGGAAAGCAAAAAGAGGAAATAGGGGCATTGCAGTTGACTTGTTCAATTGGCTAATTTGGAATGCTGGTGAATCAAGATTGAATAGGACATTGGGCAGAGAGAGCCAATCTGATGAGCTTTGCAGTATTTTGGAAGCACTAGCCAATACAGTATAACACTTTCTCAGCATTTTAAATGTGATTGTTAGTTAAGAAACTGTCATTATTTCATCAGTTCAATGTACAGCAAGAGAATGAAGACCAGAAGAATTTTGTGAAAAAGCTACTTTGTCTGATGTAATGGACCACTGACCTCAAAGTTTGCAATCCAAAGTTGTGGGTTGCCCAGAACATAAGAGGGGTTTTCCTAACACATGTGTTTCCCTGCCAAATTTCTGTAAACAACATGTGCCCACTCTTCTCCATATATACTGAGTGTGCTGATGGGAGTGTATGATCTAGATTTAAGTGCAGTCTGGGATGAAGTATTGATTATTCCTGAATTTGCTTTATATTGAATACCTGTGATGTATTGACTATTCTTGATTTTTGCCTCATTGTTTTGTATCATTATTGTGAGTGAGTGGTTTGGGATAAATGGTAATTCCATTGCCAAGGACTGGGAGGCACCATATAAATGTTTATTCATTTCCTTCCTTCCCCCTCACCCCCAGAACAGTGCTATCCCTAGTACTTTGAGAGAGTTTGAGTTTAATAGAGTAGTGGTGGTCATCCACTGTGAACTTAGGTTGACCAGTGAGAGGACAGGTTGGAGTAAGTGAACTAGACCATAAAGTAAATGTAGGGACCCACAGTAGGTCACCCCACAACTAGGTGGTGTCAGGTGGTCTACAAATGTCTCATTTCATTCTAAACTAGTTTGCATCAGGCCTGACCCAATACTACTCTTTAAACCATAATCAAAGAATATTGAGTAATATCAACATAAAGAAATGTTTCCAGCTACAAGGGAAGCTAAAAGGGCTTTTTCCTTGGACCTATCATTGTAAATCAAATTTTAACAATAATTGAGATGAAGTCAAATGAAACATCTTTATGATATCTGAGGATAGAGTAAAGCTAAGAGGAATCATTAACGCTGTATGATAGAATAAAAATTTAGAAAGATTTCAATAGGCTAGAATGATATGAAATATAGAAGGGACCACTGGACTTAGAATTTTAGACTTAATGAGCACTAGTCCTGATAATTACTAAGAATATGACCTTGGAAAAGTCACTTACACCTTCTGAGTGTCAGATTCCTCATTTATAAAATTAAGTAGTTGAACCAGATGATCTATGAGGTTTCTTGCGACTCTAAACCTATGAACCTAAACAAGGTTAAATTTAATAGGAATAGATATAGAATCCCAGGGCCATAGATTTAAAGCTCATAGAGAAGATAGAAACCACTTAAATCCAGCCCTCTTGTTCTATGGATAAAGAAATTGGAGGCTATAGAGGTCAAATGACTTGTCCAAGGTAACACAAGTATGAACACATGATAAAAGAAGCATGGTTAGAACTTAGGAGATATGTTGGATAAAAGACTGAACTTGAAGTAATGAATACCTATGTTCAAGTTCTGCTTATGATACACATTGATTATGTGACCATGGGCAAGTGGTTTCATTTTTTAGTGTTTCTTTCCAAGACTATAAGTTATAGACAAGTTGTCAGTCTGCATCAATGAAAGGTCTTTGCGCAGTGAGAATTCTTTAAATAAATGAAATCACAGGTCAAGTTCATCTCTCTATCTATATATGTATTACACACTATATATATATGGAAATATTATATGTAAAGAGATATAATATGCAAGTCATATATTATGTATTTCTTAAATTTAAATAAGGATCTCTATTTTGTTTTTATTTCACATTCTATTCTGTAACCTTATTCTGTATTATATAACAACTCAAAGCCTTTTCTTTGTCTTTGAGTGAAGAAACTTGGGAGTTCAAAAGTTGTCTTCTTTTCTCCTAGTTATATGCCAAAGTTTATTTTCCCTATCAATCACTTTTAATTAAAGAAAACTCTGAGCTAAGTTTAGAGGTCTAATAGTCTCACAGAATACTCTGATAGTAAGTGAATTGTTATCTCAGTACCACTTGCAAATCACTTTGTGCCAAGCAAAATTGTTGTCCCTCATAATTTCATCTTCTGAGAAATTCTGTGACATCTGTTTGCTATCCTTGAGAGCAGAATAGCTGACCTTGTCCCATCGTAGCTTCATCCTTGCCAATTAAAAAAGGGTCTTATCTCATTTGCAGGCACCAGTGAGTCTACTACCTCTGGTTCACTATTAATAGCATTGAAATGCAACTGGGTTCCAAAAATTCATAAACCATTCCTCTAAGACAGAGATGGGTGGTCTTGGTCTCACATTATGAAAGCTCATTTTTCTTAATGGAACCAATCATGGCTCCCTCACCTCTATGATGCTGCCAACCCTATAATCAATTGTATTGCTTCCTCACTTGCCCTGTTGTATTCTTTATTCTATGCTTATAAAAAGAAGTTATTTTGGGGTCTTTGGCTCACTGAGGCAGTTGTTAGACCCGTTTTATTAACAGATTCATACCTGGCTAATAAACTGTTATCTTGCTTGGAGATGCCTGGCTAATAAACTCCAATTGCTTGGAGAATCATGCCTCAGTTTCTTTGTTGAATTTTATTCTCAGCAGTTCTAAAATCTATATGTATATGCACATATATTTAAGCATATGTACATGCATATTGTAATTTTTCCTTTTACATAAAAAATTAAATATATATGTGTGTGTGTGTGTGTGTGTGTGTGTGTGTGTGTGTATACAGTATAGGGGAAAAATGGTCAAAAATACCTGAAGGGGCTTGATGAACTAGTCACAAGGTAAGCATGAACCAAAAGAATGATGCAACTTTTAAAAGGGCTAATGCAACTTGAGGCTACATTAACATAAGTTATACATAAGTATAGTATTATCAGGATGAAAGGCTGCAAATTCTATGGTCAGATGGCCAGATCATATCTATTTTTGGGTGTGGGTGCTATATTTTTAAAATATTATTGGAAACTAGAGCAAGTAAAGAGAATGATAAACAGGATGGCAAGCGATCCAGGAATTGTTACGTGAAAAATAGTTGAAGCAGAGGGGAATAATTAGCCTAAAGAAAGAAAATACATCAGAGGAGACATATCTTCTTTAGAAGAACTCTTTCCAGCTTCTTTGCCTTTAACACAAAGGTTATCTAATTTAATTGCTTCATTTTACAGATATGGCAACTGAGGCCCAGGGAGATATAATAATGAATTGCCTAAGGTTCTATAGATAGTAAATCGCAGAATCAGGATTTGAACCCAGGTCCTCTGACTCCATATTCCTTTGCATTCTACTATGATCAGAAAAGGAATCTCCAGAAGACACAGCTAGGACTGATGGGCAAAAGCTGTGGGAGGGCAGATTGCAATTCAATCTAAGAAGTTTCTAACAATGAAAGCAGTTCATAAATGGAATGTGACGGATAATTTGCAAAGTAGTGGGCTCCCCAGGGATGGAAATGTTTGAGTAGATGCTGTAATAGATAACTATCTATCAGAGATGTTACAGAGGAAATTTTTGCAATGGGTGGAAAACTGGACCAGAGACCCTCTCAAGCTCAACTCAACTCATACGTTCTTTGCTTCTAGGAATAGGTAATTCAGTCATAAAGCAAGGCAGCACTAAGGGGAAAATAAATGTCAAAACTACTAACTCACAGATATTTTAAAATACAGAATCATGGTTTCATTCAGAATATGTTTTTACTGTATATGTAAGCAACTCCCTCACAAAATACTGGATACAGTTCTAGTTTCTGAATTTTACAGCTTATTTCATATATTATTATTTTTATAATTAATATTATCATTGGTAGTTCATATTCATACAGAGTTTTAAAATTTATAAATTGCTTTCCTCAAAACAATCCTATAAAATAGGTAGTATAACCATTTTTATCCCATTTTACAGATTAAGAAACAGTCAGAGGGGTAAAAATGAATTGTCCAAGGCTAAAATAAATAGTGAGTATGAGAGCCAGGACTGGAACCCAGGTATCCTAATTCCAGGAACAGTAAGTACTCTTCCCATCATATCACGTTTTCTATCTCTTTAAATTAAAAAATCACTCTTCTGGTCGGTGGAGCGCCTGGTAGCGCAGGCTGTGGTATAAAGATGGTCAAGTCTAAGAACCACACCACCCACAACCAGTCACGAAAGTGGCACAGAAACGGCATCAAGAAACCTGGGTCACAGAGATATGAGTCTCTGAAAGGGGTTGACCCCAAGTTTCTGAGAAACATGCATTTTGCCAAGAAACACAACAGGAAGGAGCCGAAGAAGATGTAGGCCAACAAAGTCAAAGCCATAAAGGCTCCAGCAGAGGCCATCAAGGCCCTGAGCACCAAGGCCTCCAAGGCCAAACTCCTCAGGCCCAAGATCCCCAAGGGCAGTGCCCGGTGTGCAGGCCGCAAGATGGCCACAAAGCGTCCAGGCTCTAGGGTCGGCATCAAACGTGCAGGTCCCAGGATCACAAAGCCTGACTCTAAGGTTGCCAGAACCACTGACCCCAAGGTCACCAAGTCTTCCACCAAGGTCAGTAAATCTGATCCCAAGGCTACCAAATCTGGCCCCAAGGTAGCCAAGGTCACAAAACCCAGTGATTCTAAGGCTGCTAAGCCTACTGACCCCAAGCCTGCCGAGTCCAAACCCAAAGATGCTGGCACTAAAGCTGCTAGTCCCAAACCTTCAAAATAGATGCTTCAGGACAGAAGAACTTGTTTAAACCCTAAACCACCAGTTTTCCCAACTGGGGTATGATTATTCACTATTTTGTACAAATAAAGGAAATGGTGAGTCAAAAAAAATTAACTAACTAATTAAAAAAGCAATTCCACAGTCAATTTCAAGTATTCAGCATCATTTTCTAGGCAGCTAGGTAGCGCAGCATATAGAACTGCAGTATGGAGTCAGGAAGACCCGAGTTCAAATCAAAGGCACTTAGTAGCTGCACTTAACCATGTATGCCTTAGTTTACTGATCTGTAAAATGAACTGGAGAAAGACATGGCAAACCACTTCAGTATCTCTGCCAAGAAAACCCCAAATGATATCATGAAGAGTGATTGAACAAGGACTCAGAGCATTTAAGTCATGTGGCTACCTTATGGGGCAGCTAGGTGGTGCAGTGGATAGAGCACCAGTGCAGGAGTCAGGAGGATCTGAGTTCAAATCTCACCTCAGACACTTGACACTCACTAGCTATGTGACCTTGGGCAAGTCACTTAACCCCAATTACCTCATCCTGGGTCATCTCCAGTCATCCTGATGAATATCTGGTCACTGGATTCAGATGACTGTGGAGGAGAAGTGAGGCTGGTGACCTGCACAGCTCTCCCTCACTC
>CM053771.1:340903029-340982305 GCA_028658325.1 Potorous gilbertii
CCAACATTATTTCATTGTATCACATAGCCTTTCTGTCTTGCATATACTAGGTGCTCAATAAATGCTTGTTGCATTGAATGAGTATGTATTTGAAATCATACTGATAATAAGGATGGGAAAATGTTATACAAATTTTCCTTTGACAACCTGAAAATTCTATTTCATTATTTTTAGTCATTTCAAAATTATTCATTCTATGAGGATATTTTAAAAATAATAACAATGAAAATCAAAGGTGCTCTTTGGCTCTGGGAGGATGTACTCTGAGATGAGATAATGGAGTTTTATGGATAGCGACACAAATCGGGATGGCATGAGCTCATCCAGTCTGATTCTCCCCTGAGGCAGAGCACAACCACATGGTTGAAAAGGTAGCAGGCAATATACTTTTGGTGCACAGCTAGTCTATTTTCAAGGTAGGCAAAACAGTTCCACTGACAACAGGGAACAGATACTCTAGCTGCCAGAGATGCCATTCTGAGGATTGTTCAGCACTGGAATCAACCCAAAGAGGGATGGCTGGGATTTAGAAAACAGACATAAATCATTGGGTTAAGAGAGCTCTCAGCAGGAGGCAGTAGGATACTGATCATCCTAAGTGGACTTCATCAGGGTGGTCCTGTGGCAAGTGACAAGGACCCAAGTAGGGGACTGGCATCAGAGAAGCCTGGCAGAGGCAGTATTATCTTATATTAGAAGTATTAGCCTATATGGAAGACACATTGAACTTGTAACACTTAGAGGGCAAATTAGGAATAATGGATATCAAATATGAGATAGATTTCACTTCTTCAAATACAAATGCAGAATGTGACTTTTTCAAATATTCTGAGCCATGTTGTAAGAAATAATAACTGAGGAATTCAGAAGAACACGAGAAGTATGGTATATACAGATATGAAGCAAAGTAAGCAGAACCAGGAGAGCAGCCTACACAATAGCTATAATAATGAAAATAAAAATAAAATTAAAAAGCAGTCAGACTCTGGTTAATTGATGGATCAGTCTGGAACACACAATTAAACAGATCCTCAGTAGAGAGATGGGCATCTACAGGGTGGGATTTTTATATCTTCCTCTTCCTCCACTGTCAGACCATGTCATTATTGGTTCCTTTTGCTTAAGTCATGTGGCTACCTTATGGGGCAGCTAGGTGGTGCAGTGCATAGAGCACCAGTGCAGGAGTCAGGAGGATCTGAGTTCAAATCTCACCTCAGACACTTGACACTCACTAGCTATGTGACCTCCATTCAATTTAGCCCTTTGAGATTTATAGTTTAAAGTGAGGGCTGGGGAAATTACCAAGCTCTGCATGTATAAGGTAATTTCCTAAGGGAAAGGAAAAAGGGAGAGTGGGAAGAGAGTGAAAAACTATTTTCTTTGGAGGGAGCTTGCTGTAATATGAAAAATGAAAAAAGTGTATTAATAAAAGTTTACAAAGTTAAATTAAATAAGATGGAAAACAAATGAAACATAATAAGGAATATTTTTCTGGCCCTGGATTAATAAAGTGTAAAATTTTTAAGACTTACTATTATTTTTATTGTGAAAAAGGCAATGTGATGAGGTAGACAAATATTGATCAGGTCCGGAGAGACTTGGGATCAAACACTCTCTCCAACACTTTCTAGCTGTGTGACCATGGTCAAGTCACTTAATCTTTTCTAAGTCTTTTTCTTAATCTGCAAGATAAATAATAGTAGTACCTAGGTCACAGTGTTGTTATGAAGCTCAGATGAGATAATATGTCTTAAGTGCTAAATGTAAAGTATTCTAAAATGTCATCTGTGCTTATGGTTTTCAAACTAACACTTTATTATAATTATAGAGATGACTTGCAAACATGAAACATGTTGATTTTCTCCAAATCTCATTTTGGCTAATGATTTAATTTTCTCTCTAGACATTTAAAAAAATTTAGGATTCCTAAGAAGTTGTAACATTGATTTAATCTTCATTTCCTTTAATCCTTTAAAACCATCTTTATGGAAGTTTATTGCTTTTAGAAGGGTTAGATTTTGTGAAAAGCCATGCCCTTATTTTTAGTAAAAAAAAGTTAATTACGTTTCAGTGCTTCGCACAGCACCCTGAATATAATCTGTGCTCAAAAAATGTTGAATGATTGGAACATTGCTCAATGGATAAATTTAATTCAGCTTAAAGGATGGGGGTGGGAGGAAGGCCACCAGATTTGAAATCCTATGAGTTTCCATTCAATTTAGCCCTTTGAGATTTATAGTTTAAAGTGAGGGCTGGGGAAATTACCAAGCTCTGCATGTATAAGGTAATTTCCTAAGGAAAAGGAAAAAGGGAGAGTGGGAAGAGAGTGAAATCAATTTCTTTCTCTCAATATCATGTTATTGTACCACATGCCACTGTTGTTTATAGCTTGCAAAGCAATGATTTTCTCCCATGTCTGATTAGAATTATCAATCCAATTGTTAAGCCTTCTAAAGGAGAGAGAACCTGGAGATGTTAGATCTTTAGTTAAGCATTAGGAACCAATGCTCCATTATAAAAATTCAATTAGCAAAAGCTTTTTCTACGTGATTAAAGTTGAAATTATAAAAAAAAAAGTTTTTTTTTCATTTTCTCTCCGTAGATAGAGAAATGTAGACGGGGATCTTACATCTATTTTTATTATGCCTCTTCCAGATTTAATAGTGTACTAAGTTCTCTAGATTTTCTTTTTACAGTTTAAATCAATGATCTCAAGGGATTTCTGATCCTATTCCTGTTTGAGATTGAATAGGAAAAAAGAGCGGGAAATACTTTTCGAATAGGCAGCAGGGAAGATCTGGTTATCCTCTTAAAACCACATTATATTCAATTGTACTACTTTGTAAAAAAAAAAAAAAAAGAACATAGGAAAGGAGTGAGGAAACTAAATGGAGCCTCAGGAATACTCCTTTCCCCTTCACTAGGGCTCTGACACCCCTTTGCTATGGGGTATACATGCTCCCTACCTCTAAATAAAAATCTCTAACTCTTCTAGAAAACACATACTTATATGTCAGGATCCCTGTGCCAAGACCAGTCTTCTCTTTTTACTATTAGCAGACACCCTGTTTTCTAGAGCTAAAGCTGAGCAAGTAAGCTGTACCCTGAACTTGGCATAACAACAATCCTTTGTGCTCACCCTCTGAATGAACTCAGCCACAATAAAATTCCAAAATTGTTTCATACTAGCACCAGGTGGTCTCTGAGCTTGGACAAACCCTTGTATTACCTGTGTTCTGGTCATGAAGTCCTGGATATGAACGAAACTTGTCCCAATATTTCTGTTACCTTCATTGTCAGGGCTACAACTCACAGGGCAGTCAATAGTATATATGTTAAGATTTGCCCACACAAAATCAGGTGTCCTATTAGAGGGGGCCTTCGGCACCTGTGTCTAGCTTCCCTCCTCCTACTGAATTAAAGCTTTATGCCTATGATTGCTGTTATCTCTTTTGTTTTATTTTATCTTATTCTTAGATTTAACTGTGATCTTGATAACCTGTCTGAGCACTCTGTTTTTATAGAGTTAACAGTGGTTGTGTGACCTCTGTGTTTCTTTGCTCACTTGTTTTCAAGGTTGACAATACACTTTGACCCTCAGAAAACTCCCAGTTCTTGAACATTACCCTATCTTTAAATATCCTTCCCATGCTGATGTATTGAAATACATCTCAGAGCAATCACACAGATACAGGCACAGAAGATGATTCATGCCAAAACATCTGTATCAATTCAATAAAACATTCAACCAAGAGAGGCAAATATTCATTCAAGCAAACCTATCAAAGCAAATGTAAACAAAACATACAAGTGACTAGCAGCTAGGTGGCACAGTAGATAGACTGAACTCTTTCTGAGTTCAAATCTTCAGACACTTACTAGCCATATATTTCTTCAGACACTTACTAGCCATATATCTCTATATATCTCTATATCAACACCTTTATCTACCTATCTATCTATCATTCATCCTTTGTTCTTGCAGAGAACCAATGACATCACAAGGGTGATGCCTTGACTTGCCTGTGACTTGTATTTAAGTGAGATGAAACTGCACAAAGTGATCCTGGGCAAGTTATTTAACCCTGTTTGCTTCAGTTTCCTCATATGTAAAATGAACTGGAAAAGGAAATGGCTAACTACTCTAATATTTTTTTTCCAAGAAAACCCTAAATGGGATCACAGAGTTAGATATAAAGAACAACCTAACAAATGGTCTTTGTGTTACACACAAATTGATGTACTCAGGGAAAAGCCACACCTCTCTCTTTTTAAGATACCAGTTGCTGCTCAAGATTTACCAGCCTCAGGCACCCTTTCTTAAAGACACAGAGCTCTGTTCTCTCATCAGAAGCTTCCTTTCAATGTCCCATCTGTGAGATAAATTTTGTCTGCCGAAAATACTGTAATCTCTTATACTGTACTGACACCTCTCTGTCATGATCCTGTCACTCTCACTTGACCTCAAAGAACCATATACTTGATGCCAGATAACTTAATTAATGACCTCTCCTCCTTAATTCCTCCTACTCATGTAATACTCCTCCTGGGGGCCATCTCCAGATGGCTCCAGGTGGGTGACCTTGCACAGCCCTCCCTCACATAAATCCAATCCACTTGTAACTCATAGCATCACATCTCTCATGTCATAGCCCTCTTCAGGAAGGAAGGACCACCAGTACCACCACCAGTGCCACCATCACCGACAAGAATGCTCCTTCACTAGCATCCATACTCCTGTTCTCAAAGCACATGATTTCTTTTGGATCAGGGCTCACTGCACAGTCAGAGCTCATAACTCTGCACCTGCCCTAGCACTCAGTCTTAATGACTCATTCAATTTCATATATGCTTACTAACTTCTTCTTTATTCTTTTATGAATTAAAAGCAGCTGCAACAAAATATCCCTGTGTGCTGCACACTGACAGGCTACTCCTCTATAACCACTGCCCTCTGGTAGTGCCTTCTTAAGCACTGAATTCAACACTAGTTCTTCATCCCTTCTCCTTCCTTCTGTGCTCTCAGGGCAGTTTCTCCACCTCCAAAACAACTAACAAAGCAAAAAATACTTCCTAATATGTGTAAAGATACAGGAAATAATCTGCATGTTCCAAAACCCTTAGCACAAAGATATTCCTACTTCCCCCAGCCTCACAACATCCTGGACATTGGAAACATTCTCTTCAACAATTTTTATATCTTTCACTTCCTCCAATAAAATACTACTCCAATGTATTCTCATGGTATAGGGGTGATCCCAGGTTCCCAAAGTCTATGATACTATAATACAGGCTCTGTCAGGTTCACCCATGCTGGAGAAGTTTCAAGAATGACCCACATCCATTTGTCTTGGGACAACCCAGCTAGCTTGGCTGGTTCTGAGAAGTTTTTCCCTGGTAGAACGACAACTGGATAATGAATTTTTCAGCCTCAGCAATTTACAAAGTCTGTCTTTGGGAGAGATTTTAATTTGCATCAGCAAAATCAGTGCCAGCATGTGAAAATCACAGATTCTTTTAGAATAAATATCTTTGGCTCAAGGCAAAAAAAAAAAAAAAGAAAAGTTAGGGAGGGAAATTTCAACTATTTGAGAGTAAGGCATAAAATGTTACAGACAAAATTTTTGGTCTTCTATGAAACATTCCACTGAAGTACCCAGTAGAGTGACTGTTTGTCAAATGCTTGACCTTTATGTGAGTAATAAATAGTACCTATCTTTGAAATAGTGGCTTCACACCAGTTGGCTTCTTGGTTTTTATTTAGAATGTTGTAAAGGCAGAGACTTGAGTGGAAGGATATTAAAATTATTCATGGTAGATCGCAGTGAGATTGGCTTTGCTTTATGACTGAAGAAGGAAATGACACTTCAAGTAGTTAATAGTTGTAAATAATAGTCCTCAGACCTTTGAAAAACTGTTTAGTCACTCATTAATTGTATTTTCGGATAGTGAATCTCAGACTGAGGAATATGATAGCTTGTTTGTTATCTGTCAAAGGTATGCTTGTTGATGCCATGGAAAGAACTTTGAACACGACAAAATGTTTATATCTAAATAAAACTTTCAAAGTGTGTAAACAAAGACGTTAAGTATGAGTTCAGTGACAGAGTGTGCGCTTTTCAGCAAGTTTGGAGAGGCTCATCAACACAAAATTGGCCACCAGGAGATGGTCTTTTCGTTGTTTTGGAGGGATTTTTTTGGGAGAGAGGGTTGATAGAGAGAGAACAAAAATTATTTTTTAAAATTTTAGATTTTTTGTTATCCTTAACTTGACAAAGACCACCTGTGGTAGGAACAAAACCCTAAACTCTGCCCCTGTGCAGTTTTTCCTGAAGCAGTATTAAGACCTCATCCTTGAGATTAGGTTTACCCAGAGGACAAAAAACACAGGCTGCCCTCACTGCCTATACTTGCTGAATATCCTTTTCCTTCTATGGCTAAGGAAATCTCCCTTAATTTGCTGTTGAATGATCTATGAGAGTCTCATTTTGTTTCAGTATAAAATTCAATCCGTAAGTGGGCTGACTGACCAGAGTCAGATCAGAACACCAACAAACATAAATATTTTCATATATAAAGAATAATTTAAAAAGATTCCAAAGGAAATCATGACCTTCTCTTGTGTGAAACTCAAATTTTCAGTATCTAATAAATTCAACATGTCAGTGTCAAAGGCTGTGTTGCTTGTCTGCCTCCCTCTGAACTTTTTTATGTTATCTTTTGCACATTAAAAAAATATTTCTGTGTTTGCAATGAAATACTGTTGTGCTATGTGAAATGATAAAGAGAGTGGTTTAAGGAAAACATGGCAAGATCTATATGAACTGATGCAAAGTGAAGTAAGAAAAACCAGGAAATCATTGTGCACAGAAATGGTAATGTTGGAACAGTGATCGGCTGCAAAAGACTTGGCTACTCTGACCAATACGATGATCCAAGAAAATTCCAAAGAAATCATGATGAAAAAATGCTACCCACCTCCAGAGAGAGAGAACTGATGAACTGTGAGTGTGAACTGAAGTATACTTCTCTTACTTTATTTTTCTTGCTTTAAAAAAAATAACTAACATGGAAATACATTTTGCATATTTCCCGTGTATAATTCACATCATATTGCTTGCCTTCTTAGGTGGGGGAAGAGTGGAAGGGAATGAAAGGATTTGGAACTCAAAATTTAAAAAGAAAAAAATGCTAAAAAATAATAAATCTTAAATAAATAAATAAATAAATGGAATTACTTGGACAAGGTAAAAAAAAATGCTTCAATGACACTTGCTTTCTTTTCTTTATTTGGGGAGGGAGAGTATCACTATCATTAGTTTTCTTTTCCCAATTAAAAAAAATTTCTTTGTAAGAAATAAGAACAGTTATACAAGACAAATTCAGACATACTGATCTTGTTCAAAAAAGTATATCTCATTCTGTACCTTTAGTCCATCACCTTTGGATCTTTCCTCTAAGGTTCTTCAAGGTTCTAGGGTTTGACATAACCTGCATTGTAAACAAGCATCTGGAGAATATCATCATCCATAGGAAATCCTTCAACTTGGATTGTTTTTGCTGTATCTCCATCCATTAATCAATCAATAAACATATATTAAGTGCCTACTATGTGTCAGGCACTGTGCTAAATGCTGAGGCTAGAAAAAGAGGTGAAAGATAGTTTCTGCTTTCAAGGAGCTCACAATCTAATGGAAGAAACCACATGCAAATAAACATATACAAAGTAAGCTATATATTGAATAAAGAAGAAATATTTAAAAGAGGGAAAGCACTGGAACTAAGAGAAGTTTAGGGAAGGCTTCCTGTAGAAGGTGGGATTGTGATTGGGAGGTAAAAGAAGCCAGTGAAGTCAGAAGTCAGAGAAGAGGAATGAGAGTCCTAAGTATAAGACAACCAGAGCCAAAAGACAGTGTCTTTTTCATGGAAGAACCAAATAGTCAGTATTGCTAGATTGAAGAGTAGGTATTGGGGAGTAAGATGTGAGAAGACTGGAAAGGTAGAAGTGGGATAGGTTGTGAAGGTTTTTAAATGCCAGTCAGAGCATTTTATATTTGATCATGGAGGCAATAGAAAGCAACTGGAGGTTATTGAGAAGGGGAGTGACATGATCAGACCTCAGCTTTAGAAAAATCATGGTTGAATGGAAGATGGACTAGTATGAGAAGAGATGAGAGGCAGACAGACAGACCCACCAGCAGGCTATTACAATAATCAAGGTGTGAGGTGATAAGGTCCTTACTAGAGGGGTGGCCCCATCAGAGGAGAGAAAGGGGTATATTTGAGAGACATTGCAAAGATGAAATCATCATGGCTTGGCAACAGCTTGGACGTATAGTGAACACCTTTGATTAGATTCTTGGGATACAAAGACACAAAATGAATAGTCCCTTCCCTCAAGGTGCTCATATTCTAATGGATCTGTGTTGGTAGAGGAAGTATCTATCTTTATGAATTCATAGATGTTGAAATAGCAAGATAAATATGTATACACACAGAGACATAAAGATACCCACGGTACTTCTCTTTCAGAATACTCAAGATGTTTTAGAAAATTAAGACAGAACTAGGTACAGAAAGTCTACAAGGTAGGTAAAATTTATTACAAGCATGAAATCCTATTTTTGTTCAAGAAAACAAAATTATATTACTTTCAGAAAGGGATTAAGGAGTATCTCCAACAGTGACTCTATCACTCAAATGTAACAGACTGGGAAATTTCCCATGATGCCAAGCTACTTGTAAGAATCTCTAAGAGTAATTGAAACTCCTCTTTAAAAAAAAAAAAGCTGCACACTGCCTCACAGACTATAAGTTAATTAATTCATGTAAGAAGGTCATGAATCATTGCCACCATGGCAAGGTTGCCCAGTCAGCCATAAATTTTTCTGTTTCCTCCACTAGCAGGGAAGGGGAATTAGAACCAGGTTGCCCTAACTCACACAAGGTCAAGAGTTCTGGTCTTTTAATTGACAAACCTGAGCTAAGAGAAAAAAAAAGAAAAAGGAAAAAAAAATAATCAGACTCCAATCATTTAATGACCCAAACGACTCTCTGTAGAAGTTGGGATTATGAAGTTTGACTGAAAATAGTGGAAATGGGTTAAACACCTTGAAAATGTTCCAACATGGTCCTGAATGATGGAACCAGTATGGCATCAAATAGAGCAGGTGCATACTGGGACTGGCTATTTCTTTTCTTTTAATTGAAAATTCTTTTCAATTGTCAAGTATCTATTTTTTCTCCTCCTTTCCTCTCAGTGGGAAAGAAAAAGAAAACTCTCATAACAAAACCTGTATGGTGAAGCAGAACAAATTCTCACCTGTGTACCTCATCCTAAAAGAATTATAACAATCCCTTAAGGAAGAGAGCAAATGATAGGAAGCTGATGGAAACAATAAAAGTAAATACAGTAGTAGTGACCATGTGTGTTATGAAGCAGCAATAGTGATAAGAGACTCAGAAATGAAAAGGAGAAACAGAGACACAGAGGCAGAGAGAAAGAGCATATAGAATTGTGGGTAATAAAATAATAGAGTGTCAAAGATTGGCGTGACAGAGAACCACAGAACTGAGAATTGGAGAAGAGACTAGAATGAAGGAACAATGAGACATAGAACCATGTAGAGAAGAAAACATCGACTTTGTCTTTGTCTAGTACCATGAGTCATGTGGACTATATAGTTCCTGGGAGAGAAGTTAATGCTATAGTGGCCCTGACTTTTTTCTGTATATGGGGAGGCTTAATCTCAGGCTAACACTATGTCAGAAACACAGATACAGGTCCCTGTGGGAAGTGGTGGTGGAGGGGATGAGGATAAAAAAGGAGAAGGGGTTATTAGTGTTTTTATTTTACTTTCTCTGGACCAGGGTGTAAGTCTGCCTATATTTTAAAGTTCCATTAAATAAAACTTGCTCTATGCTTGATGTTTTATTAGTGTAAGCGGCCTGTTTAGGGAAACATAACAAGCCAGATTGGGAAATTTCCAAAGGTTCCGTGATTGGGGGTAAAATAAAACCAGAGAAATTTTGTCATTGGTCTCTTCTGCCAATCTCTCTCCCTTCTTTCACTCCCTCCCTTCATCCTCCTCCCCTATTGTCAGGAAAGACACTGACATCAGGCAGGTTAACATTTATGACACTCAGAGATGGTTCATCCCTGGATTTTGGCCATACTGAGAGAAAAGCCCATCAAAACATAGCTGTGACATCCCTCTACTCTGCTATATTTCAGTTGGTTCCTTCAAAGAGGACTTATCTGGAAATATGGGGGCAGCTAGGTGGTGTAGTGGATAGAGCACCAGTGCAGGAGTCAGGAGGATCTCAGTTCAAATCTCACCTCAGACACTTGACACTCACTAGCTGTGTGACCTTGAGCAAGTCACATAACCCTAACTGCCTCATCCTGGCTCATCTCCAGTCATTCTGATGAATATCTGGTCACTGGATTCAGATGGCTCTGGAGGAGAAGTGAGGCTGGTGATCTGCACAGCCCTCCCTCACTAAAAAACACAGAGTCAAGTGCAAGTCATATCATCACTTCTCTGATGGCAAGGTCTTTGTCAATGAAGGATGAGCACACACATCTGGAAATATAAAGATGACTGTAGATGTTTCAGAATTCTCTCATATGTTGGTCACAAACTTGGTTGTAGTGCACACTATTGAGTTGAGGGACCATGGGATCATAGGTCCACCAGCTCATACTAGCTCAAGAGATATGATTGGTAAATTTGCAGTATGAACATTTACAGCCCTGAAATAAGCAAATGCTTCAAATCAGGGCTTCATGTATTATTTTGTTGATTGCCTAGACTCAAGAAAGCAATGGAGAAAATGGTGATGATGAAGATTATACTTAAAAGTGTATCATGCATAAATTTTTCCCTTGGAGAGCTGGTTGTTAAATATTTCTCAGCACACACTACTGTAGAACATAATCATTTCACCCAGAGATCCCAACATTAGGTATATAACTCCAAGAGGGTGAAAACAGAGAGGTCTAATATACTACCAAAGTATTCATAGCAACACTTTTTGTGGAGGCAAATAACTAGAAACAAAGTGGGTGTTCAATGGCTGAACAAACTTTGTTATATGAATATAATGGAATGCTATTGTTTCATAAGAAATGATGAATATGAGAAATTCAGAGGAATGTGAGATTAGCATAAGATGTTTGCTATAGAGGGAAAAAACAGACCCAGAGCATCATGCACAATGGTTGCAATAATGTAAATGAAAAGATCGCTAAAAGGAATTGAAACTGAGTAATTGAGAAAACCAATAACGAGCTTAATAAATAGATAACAAAACAAACCTCCTTCCTCTTGGATGAAAAGGCCAGCACATGGCATATATTCTCAGTTGCAGTCACTGTATCAACTATTTTTTACTTACCAAGGAAGGGTTCAAGTGAGGAAGGGGTTGATATCCAGCAATCAATTAGTAAATATTTATTAAGTCCTATTATGTTCCAGGTATCATGCTAAGTATTGGGGACTCAAAAAGAGGTAAAAACAGTGTGTGCTCTGAAGGAGCTTACATTCTAGTGGAGGTAGATAGGTACATAGGAGATACATATAGAATATATGGAAGAAATAACTATGATATGAAAAGCAATCATCAGTAATACTGAGTTTTTAAAAAATTTAAAATAAATCCTAGTATCTAAGAGGGATACCAGTAAGTGAGTGAGTAGTCTGGGCATTCCCCTGACTAGAAGAAGGGTAGTCCTGACTCGAGGTAGGCCAGTTCTCCATCTAACCTCTGATTGGATTTCCCCATCTCTGGATTTATGTGAAAAATGTTTGCACACTTGGAAAGTATGTACTTGGAGGTCCTTAGGGGTGGGAGGAAGTTTAATATAAGTACATTTAATGTAGTTCCTTTAAAAAATCCCTTCTCTTAATAGCTTTGTGGCCTGGGCATGGAGCCAGATTTTCCTCTTGCAGTAAAGTATGGCTGGAGGGGAGTAAGAGGGAAAAGATGCAAGAAGCACTGGAGGAGGAAAAGAAGGGGAATAAAGTCTTCTGACCCACCTCCAGCATTTTTCTGTACAACAAAGTGCAGTCATCGTTAAGCAATCAACTTTACAAGTCCATCAGGTATCATCAGGGCAAAAGAAACAACTGAAAAATTTGTGGTTGAGTCGCTTTGTTTTCAATGATTTCCCTGATTTAGAATCAGTTCATTTATTTTGAAAAGAGAGGGGGAGATATTACAGAGACCTCTGCTCACAACATTACATGATCCTCTCATTTAGATGGTGTTAGTATCAAATCAAGAAGTAAGACATTGAAAAGTTCCTTTAATTAGCTTTGGAAGCAGTTTTGAACTGCACCAGATGTTGAAATTGTGTTCCATTTAAATTCAGAGAAAGCTTCTTGACTAGGACTTTTGCTGAATGATTTAAAAGAGCCTACATTGTTCTAAAGAGCTGAACGGGACTGCTCTTGGGGTACTATTTATCTTTAAGCAGATTTTCTTTGCTAAGTTATCTTCCAAGCAAGGCTTATCTCTGAACCTGTGACCATTTTTTTTCAACACTGGTGGTGATTTCTGGGAAGAGCATCCAAGGTTGGAACCCATCACACTAATTGCTTTGTAAGATTGGTCTGTGCCCAGATTGCCAACCTGTAGGTGGGAAACAACTTGACGCTAAGACCCATGGTGTTTTATGGTCACAAAGTCCTTGGGCTACAAAGTTGGGAAGAGTTGCTGTTGCCATTTTACTGGGGTATAGAAGGGGAATCATACATAGCTGTCCTCTTATGGATAGCAATGCTCTCCCAGAATCCATGGGTGGGAGTGTTCAAGACTAATCAATCCAAAATATAATTTAATATTCTTTTTTCTTTAACTGAATGAAGATTGGTTATGGGGTGGAGGGAGAGGAAATTCATTTTATTCTTGCTTCCTGAGCCTGATGTGTGAGAAGAGAGGGGGAAAGGGAAAGAGATAAAAAAAGAGAATGGCTTTCTTCACATTAGACTGTCATTCAATTGCCCCTTGCCTGGGAGACAAGGGGAGCATGAACCTTTATCAATTTATCAATATCGATCAAAACATAAAATAAGGAGGTTTATATTCACCAAAGGTATTTCACCTATCAAGGAGACATTCCTAACTCTTCAATCTCTTTCCCCACCACCCTTAACCAATCAGATATAAATTTCTGGATATTTCTGGCATCTGTCCCTGTCTCTCCACCCACACTACAACCTCCCTACATTAGGACCAGTCACTTCTTGCTTAATTGGTTCCCCTCCCTCCAGTCTCTTATCTCTCCCTCCATCGTCAGCACATTTGCCAAATTGATATTCCTAATGCATATTCCTAGTTGATATTCCCAGTTCCAGGATCTCTATGTCATCCCTTTCCTCAAGAAGCTCCTATGGATCCCTATTGCCTGTAGAATAACATACAAATTCTTCAACTTTGCATTGAAAGTCCTTCACAAGCTGACTTCAGTGCCTGTCTTTCCAAGCTGATTCCCCCTCTCTTTTTCTTCCTTTCTTTCTCTCCCTCTCCCCACCCTTAACTGGCTGATCCATATACATGACATTCCATCTCCCACATTTGTGCTTTTGATAAGCTGACCTAGAATATCCTCTATACCTAGAATGTTCTTCCTCCTCACCTCCACCTCTTGGAGCCCCTAGAATCCTTCAAGGTTCAGCTCAAGTGCTACCTTACTTGAAGAGTCTTTTCCAGATTCCTCTCACTTGTTAGAACTGTGTCACAAACTGCTTTGTAGTTACTTTTTATTATAAAAGTTTATTTATTTACATATGAACTTATGTGTCTCATAAATTGTATCTCACTTTCGTATCTCACTGCCTTCTTCCTCCCTCCCCAAGGAGAATTGTTAGTTCCTTGAGGTCTATCTCATTTTTGTCTTTCAGTTTGTAGCATTGTAGGGGCAAGTAGGTGGTGCAGCAGATAGAGGACTGAGTCAGGAGCCAGGAGGACCTGAGTTCAAATTTCACCACAGACACTTGACATTCACTAGCTGTGTGACCTTGAGCAAGTCACTTAACCCCAATTGCCTCATCCTGGGTCATCTCCAGTCATCCTGATGAATATCACAGTCAGGATGAATATCACAGTCTTTTATGAGACATAAAAGAGAGAGGTAAGTGCTCACCAAAGGTGCTTGCTATGATGATTAAAGGATCCAGGGATTCTCTGTGGATGTTGATGTTCTCCAGCTGTGCCTATTTGTACCTGATAACATATTGATGTCATCAAACCCCAGAGTATTTAAAAAATACCTTTTCAGTGATATATTGAATTATCATAAAAGATACAGGGAAAAAATGGAAGAAGACTGCCTATTGCCCCAATTATGGTATATAGCTCGATGGGCAGTACATTCAGTTAGCCCACCAGCATATCTGTCTTTGACAGGTGCTACAGATGGATGATGATCTTGGACCAGACTTGAATGGAAAGAAGAGGGCAAATTTCATTAATGATTTTACTGTCATGAATTATGAAGATCACCTGATACCAGGTGATGGCCCTGTTGTCAATTGTCATCCTGCTGGATTTTAAAGGGCATATTATCTAAAGGTTAGGGATATATTTATTAAGCACCTCCTAGACAATGGGCTCCCTTTTTGCATTTTTCATTCTTAATTTGCACAGTTCTGATGTAACGTTCAAAGCCCAATGGAGTCTGGCAATTGGTATGACTAAACCAAGCTGAAATATCTACTTCCTGCATTCTGCAGAAATTATTAGTAAGAGCCCTCTGCTTTCAAGTTATGGACCCATCAATATGATCAACTCTCATATTACTATGGCATTCAGTGATGCAGTTTTACTAGGTGGGGAGTTTCTCTTGTTCCATTTTAAATTAAAAAAAAAATCAGAATTCATCAATGAATTAAATTAAATTGACACTTTTGAAGGACTTCACAATGAACTCCCCATATAAGATCATTTAGCACTATATCATCAAAGAAATCCTTCAAATCATGAGAGGGATAATGCCAATCTTTAACAGCAATGCTCTTACCAGGTTACTAATTATATTTGGGAAATTTAAATTTCTAAACAGTGACTAAGGGTGTTTGAAGTATTTATGATTTTTAACATAAATTTTATTGATACCTTTTGGGGGTTTTTGTGTTGTTTTTACACTGTAGCTGTTATAACTGGATATACACACATACAACCCAAATGAGAATTCTCTTATAACAAAGGAATCAGTTTTTCAGTCATCTCTGACTTTTCATGACCTCAGTAGGGGTATTCTTGGCAAAGATGCAGGAGTGGTTTGCCATTTCCTTCTCTAGCTCATTTTATAGGTGAGAAAACTAAGGCAAACAGGGTTAAGTGACTTGCTCAGGATCACACAGGTAGTAAGTATCTGAGATCAGATTTGAACTCAGAAGGGTGAGTCTTCCTGACTCCAGGCCTGGCACTCTCTCCACTGTTCCACCCAGCTGCCACAACAAAGGAATATAATTTCGCAAAACCAACTACCACATTGACTGGATCTGACAGTACTTGGGAAATTCTTCTACCTCTCTTTGTCTAGGGCCCAAACTGGTCATTTTAAATATGTCTGGTTATGTTTTAGTGTTCACTTTGTTTATATTAATGCAATTATTATATATGTTGTTTTCCTGGTTTTGCTTACTTCACTCTGTATCACTTCATACATGTTTTCCTCTATTCCTCAGAATTCAGAAAAATGTATGAAGACATAGATGAAGCGAGGCAGAGTGAAGTGAGCAAAAGCAGAAAAAAAATGCTTCAATCTGCACTCTGAGTCCACCAATCCTCTTTCTGGAAGTGAATAACCTTTTACAACACAAGTCCTTTGAAACTGTTGTGGATCATTACATTGACTAGAGTTACTAAGTCTATCACAGTTAATTGTAATTACAATGTTACTGTTGCTGTGTGCATTGTTCTGGTTCTCACCTCGCTTTGTATCAGTTCATATAAGTCTACCTAGGTTTTTCTGAAACCATGCCCTTCATCACTTCTTATAGTACAATAATATTCCATCATATTCATATACAATAACTTGTTCAGCCATTCCCCAATTGATGATTATTGCCTCAGTTTCCAATTCTCTGCCACTACAAAAAAAAAGCTGCTAATTTGTTTACTTGAAAATGAAGTAAAGTCACTGCATATGAGTCATAGATAGCTGGATGATGAGTAAGAAACTCTTCATTTTGCTTTAAATAGCCATTTTAAATCATGGATCTGTTCAGGTTCTGGGACAAAGGCTATATTCATTTGCTTCCTGGAAATACCTGAAAGTACAGTTGCTCTTTAATAATATCTTTTCCTAATTACTAGAAAAAAAATTGCTTAGGGCTCCAAGGAAACTTAGAAATCATCTAGTCATGCAATCTCATCATTAAGTAAAAGAAGAAATGGAGACTTAGAGACTGCCCAAGGATGAACAATCAAATCAGGAACTATAGCATGATCTAAGGCAGGGTTGGGTAAGCTGTGGCCTTAAGGTTAGCGTGTTGAATTTTATGTCAGGAAGACACTGGCTTGAATCACATTTCTAAAACTTTACTGGGTGAGCTTGGGCTGCTCACTTTACCCCTCTGAGCCTCAGGTTTTTCATCTGTAAAAGATACAATGCCTCTGGTTTCTGCTCCCAAAGGTTGTTGTGTTCTACATGTACAGTATGTACATGTAGAAAGGCCAGTGGAGTCTGTGCTGGCTAGATTGCAATACATAGGACTAGAAATTTTGTTTCTGATAGATATTCATAATAAAGCTAGGAAAATGCACCAGGGATAGAGGCTAATGGGTCTTCCTGCTTCACTCAGTTCTTTCATTAGCTTTGTTTGCTTACTAATCTTGGGAGAATTTTGGATCAAGGGAGCATCTTCTCCAATTCTTTCTTAAATCCTATAGGTTTGGGGGAGGGAAGGAATTGAATTTACAAATAGACATTGGGGATGCAGACTCATGATTGAATATTTAGCTAAAGCTAAAAGAAGATTTTCTAATTGAGTTCATTGTCTGGGACCAAGGAATTAAAGTTTGTACCAGAGGAAAGGAATGAAAGGAATAGACTTATAATCTGGAACATTCTGATTGCTTTTTTTGAGGGGAAATGGGGAATTATATGGCTGGGTGTATTGGTTATATCTTTCAAGCACTAAAGAATTTTAGTTCTCCTTGACAGGGAGAGGCTTTTGATATGTAGATGAGAGCAGAGATAGTAGCAGATAACTTTGAAGAGATCAAATGGTTGCCGTATACCAGATGGTAGCAAAAAAGTGACCCGGAGACCAGCAGAGACATCCAGCAAAAATAACTCAATAGACAGTATAAATGCAATGCCAAATAGAAAGTCGCGTAAGGACATCATCATAATTTTGTCAATTCTATATCGACCACATCTTTTGTGTCCTTTATCTGCTCTCCAGTCACACAGCAACCCTATTTCGGGTCTTCAACATTTATTTCCTGAATTTTTGCCATGGCTTCCTGCTTGGTCATGCTGTCTTTGTCTCATTTTCCCCTTCTCCAGTCCATCTTCCACACATCTGCCAAAATAATTTTTTTCCCTAAAGCACAGATCTAACTAATCATGTCACTGCCCTTACTTAATCAATGAGCAAATATTTATTAAGCAACTATTACAGATACTATATTAGGTATATATTAGGATATAAGTACAAATGATAAAAGAAAACATATACAATGATCTCACATTCTTATGGGGAGATAGCAAATATGTATCAAAATGTATATAGCATAAATATAAAGTTAATAAATACAAATATATACAAAGTAGTTCAATATGAGGTAAATTGGGAGAGAGGATATTAGCTGTAGGGGAAAATAATGAAAGTCTTTATGTAGAAGATGGTGACTGAAATGCATCTTAAAGGAAGAGAAGGACTCTATGAGAGAGAGGCAAAGAGGGAGTTAATTTCAGGCATGGGGCACAACGCAAAGGTATAGGGATGAGAGATAGAGTGTCCTGAGTGAGGAATTGAGAGGTCAGTTTGCCTGAATTGCAGAATGTGAGAGAGAGAGAGAGAGAGAGAGAGAGAGAGTAATGTTGAATGAGGTAGGGAATATAGGATGGGGTCAAGTTGTGTAGGACTTTAAAAGCTAAGAGGAAGAACTTATATTTTATTTCAGTGGCAATAGGGAACCACTGAAGATGTTTGAGTAGGGGAATCACTTAATCAGATCTTTGTTTAAGGGAAATTACCTTTGTCGCAATGTGGAGGGTTGGTTAGATTGGTGAGATTTTGGTTGCTAGGTGGAAGAGCTCAACCGTTGTAGTAACTAAGTGAATCAAAGGGATCAGGTGCAAGAGATGTAGAAATACCAAGATTTATCAATTGACTGGATGTGTGGGATTAAGGAAAGTGAAGAATCAAAGATATTGCCCAGATTATGAACCGGAGACTCTGAAAGGATGGGGATAACGCAACAGAAATAAAGAAGTTTGGAAGAGGTGAAGAAATGATGAGTCCATTTTTAGATATGCTGAATTTAAGATGTCTCTTGGACATGCAGTTTCAATATCAGATAGGCCAGTGGTAAAGAAGCAATGTGGGAAAAAAATGAGGCTGGATATATAAATATATAAGTATATACTTACATAAATATAAGTATATTTATAAATATACAAGCATATTTATATTTGTACATAGTTACATAAATATATAAGTATAAATATGTAAATATCTATAAATATATAAATCTTAGTTATTTTCATAGAAAGAATCATTAAATCCATGTGGGTTGGGTAGTTTGCCAAAGGAGAGAGTGAAGAAAAGAAGACCCAAGAGAATTTTGGGTAATGTGGATGATAAGCCGGGAAAGGAGACTACAAAGGAATAGTCAGACAAGTAGGAGGTGAACAAAGAAGAATGCCATGAAAATACAGAGAAAAGAGAGCATCTTAGATGAGAGAGTGGTTGATGGTGTCAAAAATTGGTCCTTTGTTCTTGAAGAGGAACAAAATGATATCATCATGCTAGAGTCAAGTTACAGTGTGTGTGACTGTGACTGATCAGAGCAATATGAACTTGGAATGTTTTGTCACCGATTGGACACAAATAATCCATGTGAACATTTGGGGTGGATTCTCTAAATCTGCATACCTCACATTTCTTTTGAGTGACATCCATTCTGCTTTGCTCGTAGAGCACAGCACCTTCTCTGATGAAGGCACACCATGCTGGGCTGTCCTGTGCCAGTGGCTCCCATGTTACACAATGAATTCCAAAATTAAGAGAGACCTTGAGAATGTCCTTATATCTCTTGGTCAGAAATAGTTGATTGACAGAGAAGGATCTGGACTGAGAAAATACTATCAGATTTGGAAAGAGAGTATTAGTAGCTTTGGAGAACATCATTCCAGTTCAGAGATGGGGATGGAAGCCAGATTGCAGAGGATTGAGAAATAAAATGATAAGAGAAGAAGAGGAGGCAGCAAGTGTAGACAACTTTTTCAAGGACTGTGACTGAAAGAAGGTGCAAAGATTTTGGATGAGAGTTTGAAGGAATTGTAGGGTCTAGTAAAGATCTGATAAGGATAGGAGAAACCTGGGCATGTCAAAGACAGTAGGGAAGCAACCAACTGATAGAAAGAGGTTGAAGATTCATGAGAGTGGGAGTGAGGGAGAATGTGACTTCTTGGAGAAAATAGGAGAATGAGATCAAGTGCACACAATGACAGTTTGGCCTTGGCAAGAAGAAAGGCCATTTCTTTATTAGACACTGGGAGAAAGAATGAGAAAGTAGGAAATGATATCAGTGTTTTGAGATGAAGAAAATGGAAGAAGATGCAGCTTCTGTTGAGTGGGCTCATCTTTTTTTTTTTCATTAAAATAAGAGCTTTAGTTGAAAAGAAGTAGGGAGGGGGAACTGTGAAGGGCTGGTTTGGGGAGAAAGAGAAAACTTGTAATAGCTTCTGTGGGGAATGAGGTAGGGAATTCATTAGAGAGGAATAAAAGGATTGCTTTGGCACCATGAAGGTCCAGTTGAGATTGGATAACGTGAATTTGTAGTGTATCTAGCTGGCATAGTTGTGAGATTTCCAACTTTTTTTCAATACCTGATCAGTAGCGGTGAAGGAGAAAAATATCTATAAGATGGAAGGTAAATTCTTCTATTTGACTTTTAAAGTCTTTCGCAATATTTCTCCACCCCAACTTTCCAAGACTGTTACACGTTACTCCTCTTCATGCACTCTACCTTCTGGCCAAACTAGACTATTTGCTGTATCTCCTATGCAATATCTTCTTCCATGCCTTTGCGCAAACACTTCCCTTCCCTGGAATGTCCTCTTTCCTCACTTCTGTCTCAGAATCTCTAAGTTCCTTCAAAGTTCAGCTCAACCTTCCATGCTTACATGAAACCAGCCTTTCCAGATCCCCATAACTGTCATTGAATTACTTTATTTTTACTGCAAACATATTTTATATTTACTTTTGTGTAAATGTGTTATTTCCTCTGAGAAAATGTAAGTTTCTTAAGTTTAGAGACTATAATACTTTATCTTTGCATCTCTACGAATGTATAACACAGTACTTTGTACACTATAGGGACTTAATAAATACTTGTTGGTTGGTGGACATTGGTAGCTCAGCAGCCTCTGAGATTTGAGTTGCCTTGGCCAAGTGTCTACTCAAGCTACATGGTCCTGGCATGTGCCCCTGTACATGTGTTCCTAGATCATGTATTTTCTGTATATGTACCCTCCATTCATATTCCCTGGTCAAATGTATTATCTGGGTGTGCATTCTTCCCCCATTGGTAATGTAGTAATCTATGGAAGAATATACCCTAAATTGATCTGGAATGGGCAGATTTCAGAGGATGTGTGGTAGTTTGCCCAAGGAGCTAAGGTTCCTGGGGCTGGAGCAGGTTTGCCAGCCCAGATGAGAGCACTGAAATGAGGGATCATAGGGAGCTTTAACTCATTGAGAGACCAGTAGCCCAGAGCCAGACCCTCAGGTGTAGGGTCTTGAATGGTACGGGGGACAGCTACTGCATGGAACTGTCCATACCAGATGACTGGGCTTCTTCCAGCTCCCCTTCATAAAATGGTTTCTTATATTTCCTGTCGTCTTTTACTTTATATACCCCTTCAATGTACTCTTTGATGCAGTCACACTGGCCTTTATCTTCCTCAAACAAGATTTTCCATCTCTTGACTCCAAGCATTTTTACTGACTGTCCTGGAATGCTTTCTTTCCTCATCTCTAGTGCTGAATTCCCTGACTTTCTTCAAGTTCCAGCTAAAACCCCACCTTCCATGGTAAGCCTTTCTCAGTGTTTGTTGATCTTAGTGCATTCCTTCTATTGAGTATTTCTCACTTATATAGAATATATCTTGCTTGTACATGGTTGTTTACATGTTTTCTCCCCTTATAGAATGTGAGTTTTCTCTTACCTTTCTTTATATCTCCAGTGCTTAGCACATAGTACACACTTGATAAATACTTGTTGATTGGCTGATTGTGTCCGCTCTTCACCCTCATAGGCTCTGTATATATTTTTGGCATAGTAGGCCATTGCTGTTGGAGAAAATGCTTTGTAATTACTGTTTTTGCTATACAATTTGGGTAAATGCCTCTAATGACTGTTAAGGGGGAGAACCCTGGTAGGGGCTCCTATGCTAGTGTTTAAGAGGATAACCACCTACAGAATTACCTCCTAGAACCCTAAGAGTAGTAGCTGCCACTCTCTATGGGTCCAACTCTAGATATTATTCAGTGTGGCATAGTATCTAGGGAGCTGACCTTGAAGCTAGGAAGGTATGGGTTCAAGTCTTACTTCTGACATATACTGGCTAAATGACATTGGGCAATTCAACTTCAGTGCTGTAAGCAATTCTCTAAGGCTATGAATTGCAGTGAAAGTGTCAGTCTGCAGTGGTAGAGAAGGAGCTTTCTCCTCACAAATTTATTCACTATCCTTATCTTCCTCTCAGGCTCAACTTCCTTTTTTTCCCCTAATATTCATTTTTTTCCTTTTCTAATTTTCCCAGATATTAATTCAGACTTTCTGCTCTTTATCTTGTATTTGCTTTTCTCTATATTGATGATTTCCCCACTACTGCAAGTAGAATGTGAACTCATTGAGGTAACAGGCTGCTTAATTTTTTTTGTTATTGTACCCACAGCACATAGTAAGTACTTAATAGATGTTTGTTGAATGGAATCGGAAGGGATCATCTCAACTAGCTCTCAGAGCAGATGTAGCAGGATATATATTACAATGAAATGATGCTTAGATCTGGGAAGGATTGAGGAGAGAACAATACATATTGCACCCGTACGCAAACCCTCTAATAGGCAGTTATTGTACTCAGCAGGACTTATGAACTATGAATTCAATTGTCAGTTATTTTTATTTACTAGGAAAACCTCTTCAGTGAAGAGTTCTTAATGGAAGGATGAGATTGAAGAATAATGAGTCTCAGAGTTGGAAGGTGTTAAGACAAGAAGTTGTGACATGAGGGCATGGGACTTAGGAGGTAAGAGAAGGGAAAGAAAGGGACAGAGAAATATGAACTTCACAATTTCACATGATACTGATTACCTCCACGGATCAAGTCTCATTAATGGGGGAAAAGGACAACTTTTCCTGGTAAGTTAAATCCACAAAAAATAGATAAAACTCATCTCAATCAATGATTTTAACTTCCTCATCAATTAATCCATTTCTAGAGCTCTTTCATCTCTTTCCCTTTCTGTCTGCTTCTTTGTGCAAATGGAATAAAAACTAAATGGAAGAAAAACAATGTAAAATCACCTAAATTAAGCAATCAGTCCCCTCTGTGATTAAAATGAACTATAAGAATTGGTATTAAAATCACTTACTAATCAACAGAATTAACTATTACGATACATAGGCAAGATATACAGCCTACTTGCTTCCCACCCCCTTATAGAGTCTATAATAGACCAAAATGTTACCTGGTCCTTAAGTATTCTACAATTTTGTAATGATGTATAGTTGTATCATGACCTTTGCCCCTTATAATTTCTTGTCTAAGTCAACATAATTCCAAAGCTGAAAATGGCACATCTAAAATGTCCTAGAGACTGGACAGGCAAAGATATAACTAGCAATTTTGATTCCTGGGGCAAGCAGCACAAAATGTTCTTCAAATATGTAATTTATTATGTGAAAATAGTACAAGAAATCATTAAGCCAAATTCAGTTAAAAAGGAGAAGGGCTGGGAGAGATTTAATCAATACAGTCATTTCAAGTTGTTCAAGCATGTATTAAATTAAATTTCTGCTCTGGGGCATTGTTTTAATTGTTTTATTCTACTTCTGGTTCTGCAGACGGGAAACTAAGCGAAGAATCCCCAATAAATACTCTAGGATTTAGTTTGTAAGTCTTTTGTTGCTATAGGAATAAACATGTTTAAATATTACTGGAGTCCAAGGCTGAATGAAACACATGGTCTCTATTTTTCCTGAGGGCCACTCCCAAATACAGAAAAGAAAAGGGCAACTTAATGTATATACATCCACTCTGTGCTATCATTAGTACTGGTCTTAGACAAAGTTAATGTTTCCTTATCTATGTCTTGATTTTTCTCTTTCTTTTCTTTCTCATCTATTCACTATGATTTTCTTAGACACTGTAAACCAGAAGTGAACAGACAGGGCCAACTTAAAATAAATTCTAAGAACTTGTTCAGTCATGTCTGACTCTGTGACCTCATTTGGGATATTCTTGGCAAAGATACTGAAGTAGTTTGCCACTTCCTTCTCCAGCTCATTTTACAGATGAGGAAATTGAAACAAATGGGGAGAGTGACTTGCTTAGGGTCACATTGAGTCTGAAGTCAGGTCTGAACCCAGGTCTTCCTGATGCCAGGTCTGACACTCTATCCACCATACCAACTAGCTGCTGCCAACTATAGTTCTAAGTATGTAGTTATAAAATGTCAAAAGCCTATAAAATTTGCCACTCATCCTCCCTCTGTGACACCTTTCCTCCTTTTCAGTATCTCTTCTGCCCAGTAGCGAGTAGTTTCCCACTAGGTCATAGGATCTTATTAAGTTCAAACCTTTCATTTTGTAAGTGAGGAAACTGGGGCACAGATAGATGAAAGTATTGAGGACTTCTTTCTGGGAATGTTTACATAATAAAAAATGGAACACAAGAAGGAGCCTAGGACTAATCAGAAGAAAGAAGTCTATCTTTGATGAATTTGATGAAATTGATGAAATTTCAAGTATGGTGGCACTTAAGCATGGAGAATGTTTTTAAGCTTTGTCTATATAGTCAAAGATCAATTCTGCATATTGATAAGACTGGCCCTATGCATAAGGGAGAAAAAAGAGGGAGAGTAATGCATATCATCCAAAATCCTTTCTGGGATAGAGTTAAAAAGATGATAGAATTTAGCACTGTTCCAGCATTTCTCTATGTTAGAGGCTGGACTTTCAGGAGGGAGTCTTGAAGAAGGAAGGCCTAATCAGAGTTTTCTAATAAGATGGAAATGCAGGGCAGTCCCCACATGGGACAGCTTATCAGAAATTTTGCTATTGAATGAGTAAATTTCTGCTGCTACTATTGAGAGAATCTGAAACTCTTTCCCCAAATATCATTTTCAGAGGTTCTAGTTACATTAGATCCAAATACAGAAAGCAGAAAAAAAGGAAGTGGATAATTTACTTGGAGGAAGTCTCTTTCCCAAAAGGAATCACAAATAAGGGGAAGTAAGGGTAAAATAGGAACATAGAAAAAAATGACAATATTGGTCTATATACAGCCTATATCTCTTAGACTTAGTCTGTCAATGACATCTATCCATTCTCTTTCACTCTCATAAACAACCATAACAATTAGACAACAAAATGTTATATAGTCATTTTAAAGATGAGGAAACTGAGGCTTGAAGAAATTGAATGGCTTCACCAAGCTCACACAGCTAGTTAAAAATAGCCTGAATTGTTCCCAAACTGAGTCTTTTGATTCCAAGTTCATTGAATTTTGTATTTCGCCACAACAATCTGTCATTTTGGTGTCACAATTAGAATTAATGGACAATCAAAGGAATCAGAAGACATCCTATATGAGGAGACAGGTAGAGAAATTCCTGGTGCTCAAAACTATGTTAACTAACCTTTGTTTCTGGGAAGGATAACTTTTAAAAATCTGACTGGAGCTTGATCCAGTGGAAGAGAAGAAAAATGCCATCTGGATTATCAAGGAAGGCCGTAGCAAAATAAACATAGTAGGCAAATATTAGCTCCAGTTAGAAAAGAAAGGAAAATATTTTCACTTCTGCATACCTGTGACTTTCAGGTTTATGCTTCTCCACATATTGGAAATTCCCTTCCACTTACTCATACAGAGAATGACATTTTCCCTTGAACTCAAGGTCATTTTTCACATGTGATAAGATGCAGAAGTCAGAGGGGTGTGAAACTATGTCTTGGACTTTGTTCCCTGAGTAGTGAATTTGATCCATGGCCAGTTTGATCAGTGCCCGTGCATGACAAGTAGGCAGAGAAAAAACAGTAAAGCAGGGCGGCCGTTAGGGGAGGAATGGGACTAAGGAACATACTCCAATGAACACAAACTCTCCTTTCACATGAAGGAGATGTACTATGCCAAGCAATGCAAGGTAAGCATTATTCTGAGCTATACAATGTTACAAATCATTTAGCAGATTTTTTTTGGTGATATTAAAAAATAAGTCCTAAAATCACCTAGGGAATCCTTAGGAGCCATCTAGCACAGTTTCCTCATGTGACTCAAGGATACAAAGTATCTTGACCAGGTTACACATATTCTCTTCTTACCCTGGTGCAGTACATAGAGCAGGAGGACCTGAGTTCAAATCTCACCTCAGACACTTGACACTCACTACCTGTGTGACCTTGGGCAAGTCACTTAACCCCAATTACCTCAACCTGGGTCATCTCCAGTCATCCTGATGAATATCTGATGCCTGGATTCAGATGGCTCTGGAGGAGAAGTAAGGCTGGTGACTGCACAACACTCCCTCACTCAAAACAAAGTCAAGCGCAAGTCATGTCATCATTTCTCTGATGGCATGGTCTTCTTTGGCAACAGAGGATGAACATACACACACCCTGAAACACAATCTCTACCTGCTGAAATGTCTATCTGGGAATATGCCTCATTGGCTAGAGATGGGAGGGGCACCATGAGGTGAAAGAACTAGGACAGCTTTGGGGGAGAATAGCAGGATGGACAGACAAGTAGTGCTCCTATTAGATCATGGGGTTATAGGAATTTAGAATGAGAGATGGAAAGAACCTTAGAGACTATCCAACTCTCCAGATCAAAACAATGGAGTCAGTTTATTTGTCTTGCTACATGAGCTTACAGGGAACAGAAAGAAAAATGTTGAGTCTTTATTTTCTTAGCTTTCTTCAATTCATTTTGGTCCTAAACTTGCTCTCCTCTCCTGCCTCCTGCCACTAAGGCGTTTTAGGGATAGCTCTCACCCATTTGTCTTCTCTCTTAGGATTATAATTCCTAATTTTTGTTGTCAACCTGAAGGACTGAATATTTTACTGCCTTGGCTTGCCTAATATTTCATTCAGATTCTCAGTGAAGCTATGTTTCCCTGCCCACTCGTCCCCACCACCACTGCCACCACTCACAGAGTAAATGTTATATAAAAAGACATTTGCAAATAGTCATTAACTTTTAATGATTAACTGAAATTATCCTCTTTAAATGCGGGCTAATGGAAAATATCTGTCTCTTTTGAGCTTCATGCTCTGTCCCAAGAGCAGCCTTGGACTCTTATCGAGACTCTTTATCAAATATATCCATCAACTACGAGGGCTGATATTGCCTGGCGGAACTCAACCTACTCAGTGAGTTCTTTCTCTGCAGGTCAATTCATCAACAAGTATTTACTGAGCAGCTAATATATGTGATGACATGACGTTGGCTCAGATCAGTTGGTTAAAAAAGAAATATAAGAGAGCAGGAAATCTGACTCTGGCTAGATCTCTACAGACAAGTTAGTTGGGTTGCAGCAACTTTTTTTTTTAACTTTGATTTTTAAAAAATGGTTCTAAAAAGTGATTTCAACAGCATAAAGAACTGGTGTGGAAATGTCATCAAAAATTGCAGATGGGTGATTTATTAGTAACTCATAGTCTTAGGAAGTTGCCTAGAGCATTGAGAGTGTAAGCCCCTAGTCATATGGCTAGTTTGTGTCAGAGGCCTCTCCCCTCTCTTCTTGAAAAGACTCATTCAATTTTTCACGGATTTACCAGGAGGATAATTTATATGATAACAACATTATAAAGACAAACAGCTTAATAAATTTAAGGATTATCATCAAGACATACTAATGTGCTAATATTCCAGGGGATTAATGATATTTAGCCCAGAGATGTGGGTGGACCAGCCTGAGTGAGACCTGAACCAGATTAAAATGTAATTTGACAACATAAAAATGCAATAAAAGCTAGATAATGTTAACATGTAGTTTTCTAAGTCAATATGTGTCTACAGGGATCATTATGAATGATTTAGTTATCCAGTTTCTTATTGATTTTGACATCACTGATATAGGCTACTCACCTCCTGGACTCAGAGGATAGAGTGAGATATATACATGTACATACGTACACACATGTATACACACATATATGTATCTAAGATACACACACACTCACATATATATATATATATAAAATATAGCCAATTTAGAGTTTGTTTTGCTTAACTATGCCTATCTGTTACAATGAGTTTTCTTTTTCCAGTAATAAATGCTTATTAATTGAAAAACCAAATCAAATAATTTTTTTCATGGTTTTGACAGCACCTGTGGCTTTGAAAGTTTACAGTAGAGTGTGAAGGCACCCATGTTTTGGCAAGTCTTTCATAAAAGAATCCCTTCTATCTTGGTAAATGATGTCTAATAATGAATAAATAGAAGTATTGCTATAACCTTGTCTTACAAAAAGTTTTTCCTCATAATACTCCTGCAAGGTAGATAAGGCAATCAATCAATTACTCAAAAAGCAGTATTAAGCATCTACTATGGGTAAGACACTGAGTTAGGTGCTGGGGATACCTAATGGCACTGGCTTCCTTGCTGTCCTTATAAAGTACACCATTTTCCAGTTCCAGTCTTTTTTCACTGATTATCCCTCAGATCTAGAAATCATTCCTTCTTCCTCTACCTTTCTTGACTTCCTTCAAGTCCCCATTAGAATCCTACCTTCTGCAAAAAGTCTTTTCCAGTTACCCTTAATCTTAGTGCTTCCCCTCTGAGATTATTTCCAGTTTATTTTGGATATATCTTATTTATACAAATGTTTTCTCCATTGACTATAAGTTCCAAAAGATCAGGCTCAGGGCTTTTTTTTTTCCCTCCCCTTTCTTTGTATTACTGGAACTTAGTACATTACCTGGTACATGGCAGGCACTTAATAAATACTGGTTGACTTGATTTAGCTCTCAATGAACTTACACTTATAACAAGCACATATATTGGTATATATAGGCAGCTAGGTGGCACAGTGCCTGGAGTCAGGAAGAATCATCTTTGTGAGGTCAAATCAAGCCTCAGACACTAGTTGTGTGACCCTGGACAGGTCACTTAGCCCTGTTTGCCTCAGTTTCCTCCTCTGTAAAATGAACTGGAGAAAGAAGTCGTAAACTATTTTAGAATATTTGCCAAGAAAACCCCAAGAAGAGTCATAAAGAGTTGGACAAGAAATTTAAGGTAACCTTGGAGGGAAAGGCATCAGCAGTTTAAGTAGACCAGGAAAGGCTGATACAGAAGGTGATGCTTGAGTACAACACCAAAACATTAATTTGGTGGATGAGATTCAACGTGACTTGCTCCCAGTGACTACCTGAGACCTGAATATTGCATGCATTAGGACCTTTCTTCCTGATTTTGATGAGAAGAGAGCTATTTTACCTGAGAAATCTTCCTATTATGTAACCAGAAAGACTTGAGATTTGACTAACTTTGACCAGAAATCAGTGAAGACGTTGTACCTTGATAACTTAATACTGTATACTACATTATTTAAATACCTGCAGGAACCATGACTTTATCAATGTGGGTCCTTTTTCTGAAGACATAATCTGTGAGGCCCCTACACTTTACTAGATGGTCTTTTTGAGTTAGGAGTGGTTGAAAAATTCAACCTGTGGTCAATTTGGTTATGGCTTTCTTTAAAAATTCACTTTATTAATTCTAAACTTGGCAAGTATCTACAAACATGGGCATATGTTTGCATATACACAGAAGAACAGAAAAAAAGGATTGTACATGAAATCATTTTTCTCTGTTATGTAACTTTCCTTCTTTTTAGTAACATTTGAAGGAAGGGCTCAACCTAGAGTGCTACCCCCGCCTCACTTAACATATGACAAAATGCTATCCTCCAATACCTTAGCATAGAGAACAGATCTCTATCTATCATTCACTCATTGTGAGCAAGGACTTGGTTGCTGCTGTGGCTGTTGTACTTCTAAGGGTACCGATTGTATCATGAGGGTGATGCCTTGACTTATGTGTGAATTGAATTTAATGAGATAGAGCTGTATACACTTATCTAGGTATGACAGGAAGTCTGTTTTGATTAGTTGAGAGAATCGGCCATGCCTTTTAGAGCTTATATAAAATCAGGGGGCTAGTTTTGGAATCAAATGGGAGCATCTGGCATTGGAGAGAAGCTTACAACCATACTCCTGAGGAAAAATGGGCCAGGAGAGAGGTAGGAGTGGACATGGGGGAAGAATGAAAAGAAACAGTGTGTCTTGGGCTTAACCTGGCCTCCTCTCTTCACTCCCTTGTCTAGGGCAGGATTTCAAAAATCTCAAAGGACTAGAAGATTTAAACATTTTCATTGGTGTCCCAGCTGTGTCTCTAGGATAGAAATCTCAGGTGGTAATGCTTGCAATGGGGCCCAAAGACAGATTTAATGATGAAAGACAGATTCAAAGCTCTTCAAAGAGCCCGGCAGAAAACCTACACTGTATCTAGGGGGAAAATCTTAAGGAACTGTAACAAAAGTATTGCTATGACCTGCAAGTTACCCGCTTATCACATGTACTCTCTAGCTCACTTTTCCCTGGAATCTTTATGTACTGGTAAGAGATTGCCATGTTAGTTGAGTCAAATATCTCACTTGTCCCAATAGATTTCATTTCCTTGCCACTATATTTGCAGCATCATGAGATAAGACTGCTCATAGTTTTCCATTTTCCTCTATAATTTCGTATTCAAAATGCATGTTGTCCAAGAATGTTCAGTTCGTAAAATCTTTCCAATTTGTAAAATCCACTATTTGACAACTGATTTCTGGGCTCTTTAATACTATGACAACTTTTTTAGAACACTGAAAGGCAACATGGTGTAGTAATAAGAGAACTTGACTTGGATTTGGGAAGACTTGGTTGAGAGGTGCACTTCCAGCACGAACTGATAGTGAAACCATGGGTAGGGCATTTAACCTCTCAATGCTCATGCTAGCTCCAATACTTTAAGTTTCAGAGAAGATGCTGATCTCTTTCTTAGGAGGAATTTCATCATCTGAGGGTTCTTTTTGTTGTTGAAATCATGGGGTCCTACCCTTACCCCTTCCACTTAAACTTCTGTGAGAAAAAGATGGTAATGGTGATTTTTCTTCATAGTCAACAAGTATTTGTTAAATGCTCAGAGTCTGTGGTTTTATCTACTAAATTTCCATTTTTTCAGAGCCAACAGCTTCTTTAAGTAGGATATACTGCAACTACTGACATTGCATGTGGTGTTTTCTTTTTTTTTCAAATTAAACTATTTTATTTGTTTTCAGTGCTCTACAATCACCCACATATCTTAGATTTTTTCTCCTCCCTCTCTCCCCTTTCTCACTCCCTTCCTGAAATGGCATACAATTTTATATAGGTTCTACATATACATTCCTACTAAATTCATTTTCACTTTGGTCATGTTGCATAGAAGGTTTAAAATGAATGGGAGAAATCATAAAACAAAACATAAAGCAAAAAACATTGGTCTGCTACATTCTGCAATCAAATTCCATAGTTCTTTCTCTGAATGTGGAAGGCATTTTGTCTCAAGAGTCCACTGAGAATTTTTTAAGTCCTTGCGTTGCAAGGAAGTACTAAGTCTACCAGAAAAATTCCTCATACACTGTGGTTGCTGCTGTGTACAAAGTTCTCCTGGTTTTGCTCCTTTCACTCAGCATCAGTTCATATGATTCTTTCCAGACCTCTCTGAAGTCTTCCTGTTCATCTTTTCTTATAACAAAATAGTGTTCCATTATAATCATATACCACAATGTATTCAGCCATTTCTGAATTAATGGGTATCTCCTTGATTTCCAGTTTTTGGCCACCAAAAGTTATTTATTTATTTATTTAGGTGCAATAAATACTTTTGTACATGTGGGACCCTCTCTCATTTTTATGATCTCCTGGGGATACAGTCCTAGGAGCAGTATTGCTGGGTCAAAGGGTATGCACATTTTTGTAGCCCTTTGGGCATAGTTCCAAATTGCTCTCCAGAATTGCTGGATGAGCTCACATGTGGTGTTTCCTTAAGCATTCATTCATTCTTTCTTTTAATTTGGTATTAATTTTGACCTTTAACTAGTTGATGGTATGGTGGCAGAGAGACAGCTGATTCCACTATGCTTCATGTTAACTATTTCCTTTAAGATAAAAGTTCCATTTTTGTGACATTGTTTGATACTTTCCCTGTCTAGTATTTTCCAGTTTTAGATGCGAAGGTGTTTATGATATAAAAGCAGAAGGATTCAAAATAACTCATCAATAAATGCTATCTTTTATTTCTTAAACCCAAACTGTATTGTCCAACTTTAAAAAAAAATTATTTCTTTTGCCAGCTTCCATAGCCAAAAGATTCATTACCTAGTGTCCAGCCTGCTGGTGATATACTTAGACAGGCTATTCCTTAAATTAGAGACACATTCTGCCTTTGGGACAGACCATATATTTAAAAAAAACCCACAGAAGCGTTTAGAATATATCTGCTATCTATATATGCTTTTTAAAACTATTTCTATGTGAAAACTATGTGAAAGACACATTAAAAACAGTAATTTGAGAGGCTACTTAATGTAGTTTTGTTGAAATTAAGATTAAAGCTAATTTCATTTTTCTCCCCAGAAAAGAGAAGTAGACTCCAGTGTGGTTAGCCTACCAAGAGAGAATATGTACTATGCATTCTAATATACATCAATAACCATGGGAAGGAAGATTCACTGTGAATTTTATATGAAAAAATCAATAACATACTTTTAAACTTACATTATGGCTTTTATGCTTCATTAAAATGTATTAAATCTTTTTAACATTAAGTAAGACCTACCGGAAAAAAATGAACTAACAGTAGGCATGCAAAAAAAAAAAAAAACAAAACTAGTAAAGAGCACAATTCACTGTTGGTAGGGCCGTGGAGAACCAGGCACACTATTAAGTCACTGTGGAGCTGACAAATGGTCCAATTGTTCAAGAAGGCAATCCAGCAACAAACATTAACTTATGTAACTGATTTTGTTCTTTGGCCCAAAACTGTGATCCTACTATTAGAGCTTTCCTTGAAGAGGTTATTAGAAGAAAAGAAACATTTCTCTTCATACAAACTTCCATAGTTATTTTATTAATGAAAGAGGAAATAAATTTTAATGACCTATAAATAAAACAATTGGGAAATGGCTAAATAAATTATGTTATACTAACATAATATAACAGCACTGCACCATAAAATATTAAATCTGAAGAAAACCAAAGAATATGGAACTATTTACGTGAAATAATGCAGAGTGAAGAAAATAGAACCAGGCCAAAAGCTTCAACTGATTTCAATTTTATTTTATTTTTAAAATTAAAACAAAACTTGATAAATAGGCAATGAATGTTTGGAAGGATTCAAAGGAACAGAGTAGATGCTGTGACTATTAATGGGGAAAGTGCTGTACTTAGATTCAGAAGATCAGTTTCAAATTACAACTCTAGTACTTAGTGCTTGTGTGATATAAATCTAGCAATTGAGTCTCTGAGACTGAGTTAAATGGGTTGGATTCTGAACAGCCCTATAGATAACCTAATATCCATTCCAACTCCAAATCTAGGAACTATGAATCTTGCTCTTAAAATATAAATAATTTTGAAGCTTATGAATGATTTTATTTTATTTTTGGTTTATTTCAACATTTCTGTTGAAGATTATTAAATGCATTATCTTTCTTTTTAAAGAGGAAGCAGAAGAATGCTGAAGTTAAGAAAGAGATTGAAAAAAACCCTTGTCTATCCGAGATTCATTGGAAAAGTGTATGACAATCGATATCAAATGACCAAGTCATACTACATTTCATTTCAGAGATGTGACAGGGTCAATAACCCTGATCACACCAGTCAAAGATGATGCAAAAGATGATTTGGGCCTGAGTCTGAATTGTGAAGTGTGTGTGTTCGTCCTTTGTTGCCGAAGAAGATCATGCCATTACAGAAATGATGACATGACTTGCACTTGACTTTGAGTGAGGGAGGGCTGTGCGGGTCATCAGCCTTCCTTCTCCTCCAGAGCCATCTGAATCCAGTGACCAGATATTCATCAGGATGACTGGAGATGACCCAAGATGAGGCATTTGGGGTTAAGTGACTTGCCCAAGGTCACACAGCTAGTGAGTGTCAAGTGTCTGAGATGAGATTTGAGTCAGGTCCTCCTGACTCCTGCACTGGTGCTCTATCCACTGCACCACTTAACTGCCGCAGATTTTGAAGTAATCTCTCTCTTAGAATCCCTTTCCTTCTTCCTACAGTATATGCTCCAAAGTCACATATTTTGTCTTTGTACTTCTTTGTTTGAGCTAATGCCTTCTAAAGAGTTTAACCTGATTATTCAGGCGTTAGTGGATAATGGTCAGTTGTAAACTACAACTCTGCACTTCCTTTGAAGGCCTGAATAAAAGAGATCCGCTCTCAATACTCACTTCCCCCAAGTCCTGTACATTTGAACAAAAGGTATTATGAGCAAGTCACATCTCTTTTCTCTGTGTGAATTATTCAACAAGTGATGTGAATTATATGTGCCCAAACTGAAAGTCTATGTGGTCTTTGAGGATAAGTAACTATAAGTAACCAATGTCCTCTAAGCTGCTATTGAGTGCCACAAACTCCAGATTTCTGGAATTTCATTGAACTTTTTGCGCTGTGGACTAAATGAAGGCAAGAACCAGATAATATCCAAACTTTGCATATCCTCTTCCCTCCCCCAATGCCCTTTAAAGTGCTCTCTACCAGAAGGAGATTAATGAATGTAAAATACAATTATATGGAATGTCCTATACCTTGTTTCAACAGTGAGAGAGAGAGAGACAGAGAGAGAGAGAGAGACAGAGAGAGAGAGAGAGCGCAGCTATTGCCCAACCTTCACAGTCTAGAGCCAGAAAGAACCCCAGATAGACAACTGACCAATCAATTGTTCAGGATGTCTAGTGATGGGGGACTCACAAGTTTAGAAGCCAGCCCATTCTATTTTTGGATAACTGTAATTGTTAGAAATATTTTCATTTCAAAGAATCAGACACTTCCCTCTTTGCTAACCATGCCCTTAACTCCTAGTAATACCCTCCAGATCTTTGCCAAGAAATCCCCAAAAAGGGTCACAAAGTTGAACATGGTTAAGGATAACTACATACCCTAACGGGCCAAGCAGAACCAATCTAATCCTTGTTCCATAAAACAGCCCATCAAATGTTTGAGAAAAGCTCTTGAATTTCTTTGTCTTCTCTCCTGCAGGCTAAACATTCCCATTTGCTTCATCCATCCCATTTATGGCATGGTCCAAAGGTCTTTCATCATCCTGGTAATCTTCTGGATGAATTTCACCTTGTTAATATCTTTTCTGGATGTTGGTGGACCATTTCCAGTCCTAATATTCTGTGATTTGCCTCTCACATTCTGCCTCAAAGTATGTTTTCAATCAATTCCTCCTTCCAGCTAAATGCTTTAAACTTGTAGGGAATATCTACTTGTTAAAAGATCACTAAGCTTGGTGAGGGCTAATTAGCCCAGGACTCTAGTCTGGAAGACAAGAATACAACCACACACACAAAAATATATTAAGTCAGAGAAGGGATCTGCCTCCTTTTCCTGTTGGTGGTATTTGTTGATTTGTCTTCCTGGTACACTGAAGCTGGTGAGTTATTTATATTATAATTATTAAAAAGGCCCTCTCTGAACTCGAGGGGAGGTGTCTTCTGTGTCTGGCTAGGACACTAGCAAGATTAAACTGTTTTGGAATGTTGTGATAACTTGCATTAATGGATCACTTTAGAGTTTTCAAAGCACTTAATAAATCTCACCTGATTCTCATAACAATGCTTTGAGATATTATTGCCATTTTACATAGGAAGAAACTGAGACTGAGAAAGGTTAAGACACTTATCCACAATCCAACAGCGAGTTCGAACTCAGGTCTTCCTGACTCCAGGTTGAATTGTCTATGTACTATGTCACCTGCCTGTCCCAAGTGATCTCAATGCATGTAAGTATCACTTAGGTCATTATTATCTAAAGGAAGTTTGACCAGGTTTTATTTTGTCATCTCTTTTCCAGAAAAATTGAAACAATAAACTAAGTAGACTGATATCCTCAGGAGGCAAAAGAAACATTTTACCTGCTTGATTCTTTGGTCTGGAGAAGCTTCCCTCAAGTGAAGGAAGCTGCATTCTTATACACAGTATTTTTGTAACCAAATATTTAAAACAGTAAATACACAAGAGGAGTGAATAAATGTAAATGGCAACAGTGACAGAACGGCAAGAAAGAAACCAGTGAGAGACTTCTTTGTAAAGATACACAAGACAATGGAGAAAGGCAGAAATCTGGTAAAGGTAAGAGGAGGAGGTGGACAGAGGGCTTATAGACAGTATCTGGGAACACCCTGACTATGGGTTATTGTTTCTTTCGTAGTACTACATTACAACATGAGAGAGTATATGAAAAACATGGATGAGGGAGAGGAAAGCAGGGGTACAGAGTGGAGTGAGTGAAACATCAGGGCCAAATGAAGGGCTTGCAATGAGGGGAAGGTGATTTGCATGGTGTCAGAAAGAGAAAAACCTACAGGGGAGTGGATGAGGACAAGGTAGGGGATTGAAAAGTAGGGAGCTCCTTACTTTGGAGGTGGAAGAGAGTTCCCCTGCTGAATGAAATACTGTGGGTGAAAGAAGATGAGAACTTTAAACTGGATGAGGTCTGGGGGATTTGGTGCTTGAAAAGTCTACTTTTCTCGGGAGAAGGGGAGGTAGAACCCCTGGGGGCAACTGGCACCTGGAGGTGTAAGAGAGCATGGCCAAAGGGAGATTTCCAGGCAAATGTAGAGAAAAAAGGGTTAACAAGAAAAAGTACACATCAGTAGGAAGAGAGTTTACCATAGGTTATGTGTTTTCTGACACCAGAAATAATTCCCATTGTTCTGAAAACTGAGGGAAATCCATTGGGAAAAGGGAATCCATTGGGAAAGTAAGCCCTATCAGATAGTGGCAGAAAGCATTTAGATGGCAAAGCCTATAATGGATACCTTGGAAACTTTGTATAAAGAGTACATAGACTAGATAATTATAGCGGTCATGAATCAGAGAATGAGTATCTAATAAACAGAAAGAGAAGGTGATAAAGGAAGGGAACGAGAGAATTCTTTTTGGAAAGAGACAAAAAATGAAATATTAAAAACTAATGAATAGGAATAGATGAAAGGGAGGAAAAAAGGGGGAATCTACATGCCTGGGAGGAAAAAGGGGAGGGAAGAAATATATAACCAGATAAAAGCAGGAGAGAGGAACAAATAAACAAAACCCTAAAAGGGAAAGTAGGAAATGAGAAAAGGGGATCAGGGAAAAGGGAAGAGAGTGTAGGAGTAGGGCCACTTAAAAGAAGTAAAATAATTGAATAGCACAGGAGTGGGAAAAATTATAACTTAAAAACAACTTTAGAGACAGATGGAGAAAAAATATGAACCTAACTGATAACTTTAAATGTGAGTAGATTAAACAATACAACAAAATGAAAACGTGGCAGATTGAATAGGAAAACAAAACTCTACAATCTGTTTCTTAACAGAAACACATTTGAAAAGGAAAGACATACACAAAATAAAACTGAGGGGGTAGAAAAAAATTAACTGTGCATCAAGTGAATCCAAAAAAATCAGGAGTTGCTATCATGCTATCAAAGCAAAAGCAAACATTAAAAAACAAAGAAACTATATTATACTGAAAGTAATAAACTTATATATGCCAAATGATTTAGCATCCAGGCTCATAAAGGAAACATCTGAACTTCAAGAAGACATATACAATAGTGACAGGAGACTTCAATATTCCTCTATCAATTTTGGATAAATCTAACAGAAAGATAAACAAAAGGGAAAATGCGGAACTGAACAAATTTCCAGACAAACCAGAGTTAAAAGATTTATGGTATTTTCTAAAGGGTATAGCAAATGAATGTACATATTTCTCTGCACCAACATAAAACTTTTACAAAAATTGACCATGTATTGAAGCAAATGTAAAATGTAAAAAAAATCAGACATAGTCTGTGTGTGTGAGTGTGTATATATATACATACATACATATATGTCCTTTAAAAGCCATAGTGCAGTAAGAAGAGTAATTCATTCAAAGACCTCAAACAAAAGATTATAAAACCAAATGGAGACTTAACAATGAAATCTTAAAAAATGAGTAGATCAAAAAACAAATCAAAAGATCAATTAATAACTATGTAAAAGAAAGTGATAGTGATAACTTCTGGGATGCAGCTAAAACAATCATCAGGGGAAAAAAGATCATATCCTTACAATCAAACATTAACAATAGAGAAAAAGAGAAGATTAATGAATTGAATATGCATTTTAAAACTAGAAAATCAACAAATAAACACTAAATGTACTATTCTTTGCAAAAATAATTTTAACAAACTGTTTTTGTCACCAAGGAAAGTGTAAACACACTTAGACTCTAACATCACAGTCTTGCATGTGTTTATAGATGAGCAAAAAAAGTCATTTAAAATAAAACAAAGATAGGAAAAATATATGAAGAGATTTGTGTTGGAGGTGACACTGTTACGAGAGTATTGACAGACTATTATTGTGTAAGATGTTTGAAGAAGGAGAAAATACCAAAGATATGGAGAAAATACTGGACGTTATCAAATTCCTCATCTATAGAATGAAGGGGGTTTAACTAGATGTCCTCTGAGATACCTTCCAGTTTTAAATCTATGATCCCATAATTCTGTTATCTCATTAACAAAAATGGTGATTGAAAGAGCATTGGTAACTATCAGACTTTGTACATATACCCTATATATATATATATATATATGTATATATACATACACACACACACACTCACACACACACACACACACACATATATATATATATATATACACAAAATATTTATTTGTACATGAATCAAGGGCATCCTTGGTGAGGATAGTATTGTCAGGGAACCTCAATACTAGCAGGGAATAAGCATTGACATCTTACAAGTACTTACGGCACTTTTACAGCAAGTTGTCTCCCATCCACACATAAGAAATCATTCACTATTTCTTAGAAGATATAACAGAAATAACTGTTGAATGACACCCTGTTACCAGACATCAGGTATAGCATAAAAGAGGGATATGGAGAGGTTGAAGAAAGATCCATGGGGATGATAAGTTCCTCCAAATGTACTCATTTGTAGATGGCATTGTGATAATTGCATCAAGTCCCAGAACATTGCAGAACTTTCCATGAGTGACATAATTATTCAAAGGAATTTGGACAATCCAGCTACACAGGAAAGGTCAAGTGAATGAACACTGTCTACTGGATGAACTCCTTATAAAACTAACTGATCAGCATGTGTATTAGAGATAAAAATAGCAGATGAACAAGAAGTTAGACCAGAGTTGAGCAGGATGAAGAGATTTTCAGGAAATTACAAGTTCCTTTTCTGATCCCAAGCTTTCCATGAAAATTAAGGCCAATATTTTTAAAACTGAAATTTACCAATGTTGCTACATGATATGAAATGTGGACTACAAGTATCTCTGAAGGCCCAATTGATAAATGGTCAAAGGATATGAACAGGCAGTTTTCAGATGAAGTTCTCTATAGGCATTGGAAGAAGCATTATAAATCACTTTTAATTAGAGAACTGCAAATTAAAACAATTCTGGGATACTGCCTCATACCTTTCAGACTGATTAATATAACAAAAAATGAAAACGATAAATATTGGAAAGGATGTGGGAAAATTGGGACACTGATACACTGTTGGTAGAGTTGTGAACTGATCCAACCATTCTGGAGACCAATTTGGAAATATGTCCAAAGGCAAACCAAACTGTGTATATCCTTTTGATCCAGCAATACTACCTCTAGGTTTTTATCCCAAAGAGATCCCCAAAAAAGGAAAAGGATCTACATGTGAAAAAAAAATATTTATAGCAGCCCTTTTTATGGTGGCAAAATATTGAAAATTGAGGGGATGCCTATAAGTTGGGGAAAGGCTGAACAAGTTGCAGTATATGAATGTAATGGAATACTATTATGTAAGGAATGCTATTGTACAATAAGAAGTGATGAGCAGGAAGACTTCAGAAAAACATGGGAAGACTTGTATGAACTGATGTAAAGTGAAATTGAGCAGAACCAAGAAAACATTGTACTTGGTATCAGCAACAAGGTATCGTGTTCAATTATGAATGACTCAGCTCTTTTCAGCAACACAATGATCCAAGATAAGTACAAAGGACTATAGAAGGAAAATGCTATCCACATTCAGATAAAGAAGTAATGGACTATGAAGGCATATTGAAGCATAATTTTTTTAGTTTATTATTTCTCATGGTTTTTTTCCCCTTTTCATCGATTTTGTCTTTCATAACTGTGACTAATGTGGATATATTTTCATATCATGGCACATATATGAACTATATCAAACTACTTACCATTTTCAGAAGAGGGTAAGGGAGGGAGAGAGGGAAAAAAATTTGGAACTCAAAATCTTTATAAACATGAATGCTAAAAATTTTCTTGACATGTAACTGGGGAAAAATTAAAATGCTATTAAATTTAAAAAAACAAGTATGTCTGAAGAATTAAAAATGAGTTACAACATAGGGCATTGTAGAGGAGTGTGATGGGTATGAGCAGGTTGCAACATAGAAACATTGAGGAACACTGAAGAAAAATCAGAGTGAAAAAACCTTATCAAGGAATTGTAAAAGAGTAAGGATTGGGGGGAGTCAGCTGCACAAAGATTGTAGTTGATCCACTGGAATTCATGAAATCATCAAAACACAGTGTGGAAAGAAAAGAAACCCCAAATTAGCACACTAGGGTACTCCCATAGGTAGTGGACAAATACGTGGATGATGATATTAAAAAGGAGATTGAGGATAGGTCACAAGGGTAGGAAGTGAACCTGGATAGAACAATGTTACAAAAATTCAGGAAGGAGAAAGCATCTAGAAGAAAGTATTTTTTTAAGTGTCAAACGCTGCAGAGAAGCCAAGAAGTTTGGCGATTGGGAAAGGGTACAGAAGGAGGAAACCATTGAATTTAGTATTAAATAAATCATCGGTGACCTTGGAGAGAATGGTTTCTATCAACAGTCATAATAGAAGCTGAGAAGTAGAGTGGAAGGAGCTGAGAAGAGAGCAGAAAGTGATAAATGGAGGCAATAAAATAGGTGACTTTGTAAGAAGAGATTTAACAATGAGTGAGTTAAGATATGGGATGAAAACCTCAGCAATAATTAAGGTCAAATGAATATGGTTTACTTGCATGTGTTTGAAGGGTGGGGCAGATATAGGCATATTTGTAGGTAGTAATGTTAGGAGAGGCTGAAAATTAGGGATATAGAGAGAATTATCAAAGGGAGAGAAAGAAAAGGAAGAGATCAAGGGAACAAATGGAGGACTTCCTCAGAATAAAAGCAAGTTTGGAACTGGGAAGGAAAGGGAGATCGGAAAGGATGACCTCATTTTTTTTCCCAGTGACATATGAAGTATGGTTATCTCCTGAAAGGGAGAGGGCAGGAGTAAAGTAGGTTACTTAAAGAGAAATAAAAAATTCAGAACCGCCACTGTGGGGAATTGGATAAAGAGTAATAAAAGAAGAAAACAATGAACTCTTTGCCCAAGAAGTAATCACAGAAAGTAGGAGGCAGATAATGAGGTGTTAAACTTTAAATTTAAAAACCTGTCTACATCCTGTCATTCCTTTAGTATGAAGGTGTAAAATATTTGAATAACGGTTTTCAACTTGTTTCTGTGAGTAAAATTTATATAAACTCGAATTAGTTCCAATTAAAACTGATGCACCAAAAATGTTTTCAAGATCTGAAAATATTAATGTTTAAGTGTCTACAAAAAACCCTACTACCAACTTCTTCTTTGGCAAAGTTTAGACTCATTTTAGTATAACCCAAGTAAGGATAATCTTCGTCACTCAACACAAATATAGTACTAAATTTTTCATAGTGTATAATAGAATTTCCCTCAAATAAAAGAAATGGAACTCAATGGTTACTTGACATCTACAGTATACAGCAGTAGCATATTTTACATTTCCAAGGTTACTGTTACTTCAGCATGAAATCCTATGAATTCAGGGACAACGGACCCACATACCACAGTGTTCATGTTCATGCTTGTACTTATATCCTGAGACAATTTCCTCAATGACAACTGTTTATTGCAGATATTTTGATTCACCTCACATACTCAAAGTGCATTTTTCTTATTATATACATCGCTCCTGTGTCTATCCAAGCCATGATTATAAATATATATATATATATTCCTTTGTTTGGAGTTCTGGTTACTCTGAATGGAGCAGTCCTTTCTATTGTTATCTCAGAATGGGATATTAATAAATTGTTTATCTCAACTCTGAACTGTCTGGAGGAGTTTGATTTCTGGATAACATATATGAGTTGATGAAGCTAGGCTGACACATATTTTAACAAGTTAATTTAATAATATTTGTGATTGGAAAATAACATGAAAATATTTGCTATTTTTAAAAACATTTCATTAAAATTTACCAACTTTTGTTCATAATTCCAATTAAGTCTGTGCCCTGAGCCACTTTGTATGAATTCAAGACTGCTGAGCTAAATTATCAGTGTAAACCTTTACAATTTGGAAATCAACAAATGCCACAAATTGGCACTGGATATATTATTTTGTTGATTGTCTAAACTTTAAAAAGTGTTGAAGAAATTGTTAATGATGAAGATTAAACTTAAAAGTGTGTTTATTGAGTGTATAAGGTTTTTTTCCCCCTGGAAAGCTGATTATTAAACATTTATCAGCACAGTATTGTGTATATCCCTTCCCTGTTTGAGGGCATTAATAAGCATCATTCTACATCATTCATAAACTGATTTGAGTTTTTATCTTTATATCATGGTTCATTTTCTGTTCAAAACTGCTCAATTACCACCTGAAAATTGTTTCTTCATTCACACACACACACACACACACATACACACACACACACACACACACATACACGCACACACGAGAAAGAGAGAGAGAGAGAGAGAGAGAGAGAGAGAGAGAGAGAGAGAATATATGCACAATTTTTAGTAAAACACATTATTTTCCCACTCCTTTAAGGTATCAAAATGTCCATCCATAATAGTGACAATAGCTTTTGACTATTGATATAACTCCTTTTCTCCACATAAAAAAATACCTTTTTCTGTAACTTTCAGCAGTAAATTACTCCATTTATCTTAAAGGAAAAGTATACTTTATATCAGCAAACTTTAATGAAGCTCTAAGATGGCTCTTAAGCTAGCTTTTTAGCTCTGCTAACAGTTCAAGAAGGAGCGACAAAATGAGGGGGAACCCGGTCCCTGGAATGTAATTTCTCTTTCACTCCTCGTGGGAAAGAAACTTTTCTCTTCATCTCCCTCCTGGTCATGTTGCTTTGTAGCACTGCTGCTAGACTGGTCGGAAACCCTGTAACCAGCACGGAGCAGTCCTAGAGAACTTGAGGTACATCGAAGATACTTCCAGCAAGGAGCAAAGACACAAGAACCAGTCTTCTTTGAAGACAGGAACACAGAAAGGATCAACTTTCAAGGCAGGGCATAGTTTCAAGGAGTCAGACCTCTGGCAACAAAGAAGAAAGCCAACTATGGATTTAAAAGAGAATAGTTTTGGCAATTGCAAGTTGAACTGTGGACAAGAGCAGATGTTAGAAGCTCAGTTGAACAACTCACCAGGCAAAGAGAGGGAGTAGCATGAACCTTCTATGGAGAACACACACTGAGGCCCTTAGTACTTGTTAAGACCACTGGTTGAGGCTCATGAGTTATAGTTTTAAGAGTGCAAAACCACATGGTACCCTTTGAATCGGTACGTAATTGTGCCCTTGGAAACCCAACCTGCAAATCCATGATTGTTGAGTCTTGGAGGCAACCCAGAGGAGGTCCAATACAGAAATCTGAGATGGAATCTAACATATTTTGACTTCCTGAAGTCCATAAGAAGAAGCAGAGAAGGATATGGTCAGAGTAATTCAAGATTGCTTTTTTATTTTAAAGGATCAGTGATGATAGGACAATAAAAGGACAGTGTAAAGTTGAAGTAGTTAAATGGTCTGGATTTTTAAGGGAAGAAACTGAGGCCAGGACTAGGGTGATGGTTTGGGAAGGGATATTAAGACAATATTAAAGTGAGGACAGAGAATTGGTTTAGGTGAGTTGGCGCCTCCATACCCTCTGGCAGCATATAAAAGGAAATATACCTCAGATATCTGGGTTGATGTTTCCTCAATTGTGACTGTAGGGTTGAGGACAAGGGAGTCAGTTGTAACTTCTGTGTGGTACAACATGTCTGGTTATCTGAGGAGCTTTCCTTGTGTTTCTCTGTGTGTGTTCCCCTGCTTCCTGTAGGTCTAGGGACTTGGAGAAATAGAAAATGAAGTCTTTGGGCACGGAATAGTACTAAAGATTCGGGGAATGACGACTGCCACAAGAACAACATGCAGCTATGTTCTTGACCATTCTGGGTCCTGCCTGTTTTATTTGGCAGCTGTGTCAGCTGTAGATGATTTGACAGCCTGCGATCATGGGACTTCATAGTTACCATGTAGTTTTCAGACCCTATTGATAAAACTAGAACTTTGTAAAATAAATAAGCCCAGAAAATATTAAACAATAAAAGGAATAACTCTTTTAGAATAAACTTTTAAAAATAAATACTCTACCATTTGATACCATTCTCATTAATCTTTACCCAGTCATCAGTTTACTCTTAACTTTAACATATACAGACTTTAATTAGGATGTTTCTTTCAAACTTGCAAAATTTTCTTAATATGCAATTCAAACCTTTCTAAGATATTTGAACTGCCCCAGAATGTCAGACCCTTGATATTAAAGTCCCTCTAAACAACTCATCTCCAAGTCAAGGGTTCTTAATTTATTTTGTGTCATGGACACCTTGGACCACTTCTCAGAATAGCGTTTCACGTAAAATACACATACATATGCATAAGATATAATACATAGGATTACAAAGGAAGTCAAAGGATCGTGATGATAAAGATGTAATTTCTTTTCCCAACCCTGAAATCTATCCCAGGTTAAGAACACTTGTTCTAAATGGGGCTAACTATAACAAGAGTACTCTTCTTTCCTCCAGTCTAATCAAAGAGAAGGTATTTATCCAGAATGCTTAGAACTTACAACCATCCTTTCAAGTCTTGAGTTCCTGTATTTGTTTTCTTAAGTGTCTAAAGGCAAAAGAGAAGGGGAAGTGGTGGAAGCCGCTGTATAGCATCCGTAGGCCAGGTGACTAAAACTTATAACTAATAAATCTGCTAAATCTAGCTAAAACGTTATTAAATCTGTGTTCTCCCTCATTTCCCCAACAGTTACTTTTCTTGGGTTTTTTTTGAAAAGCACTCTAATTCATTCCCTCCCTTTTGATCAATACCTTATTTTCAAACAGTGACATTCCAATTTGGAGCTGGAGTTTCTCCTAGCAATTCTCTGGCAATGGCTCAATTTCACAAAATGAATCCTTTAGGCCATGAAGTTATATAACCCCAATTTATAACAGGACAGAACCTTTAAAAATGAATAGAAAACATTGCAGGATTAATTTGTTTTTTTGACACCATTTGGGAAAAAGGCATCAATCTGTTGTGGTTGCATAAATTAAGCATCTTGTTTAATATATTCTGTTTGAATGAAAATTAATGTTGCAGGGTTCTATATGACTTTGCAAGTTGACAGCTGAGTCCATCTAGGTAGCTAAGTAGCACAATGGATACAGTAGGTAAGATCTGTACACTTGGAGTCAAGAAAAACGGAGTTCATATCATCCTTCAGAGACTTACTAGCTGCGTGTCACTTAACCTCTCCCCAAATCTTCTCAAATATGAGATGGGGTTAATAATAAAAATGGGTTGTGGTGAGGATCAACTGAGATGATGTGTGTAAAGCACTTCCACAATGCCTGCTATGCACTAGGTGCTGTGTAAATGCTTCTTTCTTTTTCTGCTCTTTACTTTTCCCTATCTAGTCCAACCAACTCACTTTATCAAAGTACCTAAGGCACAGAGATCTCAAAATGACTTGCCTAGGATCACACAGTCAGTGAGTCTGAGTTGGGACTTGAACGCAGTTCAGCATTTAATTCATTATGCCTCATGCTACCTTATTCAAGCATTTGTACTTTGGCTCAAGACTGTTCATGTTCAAGGTCAACCATCTTGGTCCCAGGTAACAGATGATGAAACACATTGTTTTGCTTTCTGTTTAGAAGAGAGGGACTGCTGGTACCAAATGTTGCATTAGATGTCGGATGTGGTTACTCACTATGACAATTAGTTTTGCTGAACTTTTTTTCTTGGTTACAAAGGAAGATTTAGTTACAGCAAGTGGAGGGGGAAAGGTACATTAAAAATGACTGTGATATAAAAATAAATGGCACCTACAAAACATTTTTAGAGAGTTATATAAGACCATGAAGAGATCAAAGACAGAGGGAAAAGACTCATGCATACAAGTATATTTATAGTAGCATCTTTTGTTGTAGCAAAGAAATGGAAACAAGTAGGTGCACATCAATTGGGGGTGGCTGAATAAATTATGGTTTATAAATATAATTTAATACTGTTAAGCTATGAGTAATGAAAAGAGGTTAATTCAGAGAGACCTGAGAACATATATGAAGTGATAAAGAGTGATATAAACAGAACCAGCGGAACAATTTATACAAGGACTGCAACACTGTAAGGGTCACTAGGTGGCACAGTGGATAGAATGCAGGACCTGGAGTTAAGAAAACTCATCTTCTTGAGTTCAAATCCTGCCTCAAACACTTACTAGCTGTGTGACTCTGGGCAAGTCACTTAACTCAGTTTCCTCATCTGTAAAATGAGGTAAAGAAAGGGCAAAACATTCCAGTATTTTTGCAAAGAAAACTCCAAATGAGTTCACAAATAGATGTGACTGAAATGACTCAGCAAAAACAGCAACATAAAGGAAAACAACTTTGAAGGATTAAAACATCCTGATCAATGCAATGACCAATCACAACTCTAAAAGACTGATTGGAGCATGCTTCCCCTCTCTTGGCAGAAAGGTGATGGACTATAGGTGACAAATGAGGCATAAAATTTTCAGACATGGCTACTGTGTGATTTTATTTTGCTTGACTATATTTCTTACAAGGGAGAGCTTTTATTGTGGGTAAGAGAAGAGTATTAGGGGCACATAAAAAAGAAAAGTTTGTTAATAAAACATTTTAAAAATCACAGAAGGGAGCAGAAGGAAGTTCAGAAAGAAATATAGCCAAGCAGGACAGTGTTAAAACTACATGACAAATTTAATGTTGCTGTTGCTGCTGCTGCTGCTACTATCATTACCACAATAGCAACTACTACTACTACTACTACTACTACTACTACTACCACCACTACAACAATAACAACTATCTATCTATCGTCTATCGATCTATCTATCGATCTATCTATCATATAAGAGAAACTCACAGTTTTATAGATAATCCTCTTTCTCTATTCTTTGTATGTGGAAATGTTCATATTTGTTAATTTTGTTGAATTCATATTAAAAGAAAATTTGAAAGAAAAAAAGAAAATTCGGAGGGAAATGAAAATTATATAAAGTCAAGAAGACACAACCCAACCCCTCATATGCAGAGGCTGTAGCATTCTTATTAACATTAAAAATAGGTTCAAGAAACTCAGGAAGAGTATTTGCCTTTGTGTTATTTAGATGGTGATTGTGAAGAAACTAGCTATAATTAAAATTCAATTTGTTGTCCTGTCTGAGGGATTCATGTCTTTAAAAAAATCATCTTTGGATCTGAAAGCAGTTGCTGAGGAGAACTGGCTAGGGAGACAGAACTCAGTAAACAGTGATTGTTTGCAAGATGTCAGTTCAGGAGATAGAAGTTATTTCCCATAGATAAGAAAACAATTTTTAAAGAGGAAGATAAAGGATTTATAAAAAACTTTATATGTTTGGGATATGTTAAATATGTGTTGGAAGGAAAAGGATATTGCATCATTTTCTTCTTTCAGTTTTATTTTTGTATACCAGTGTTTTAAAGAAATCTAACTTGCATGGAGCCTTGTATGGGTTCAGGTGCATTCACCAGTGGACAACCACATCAGATCCCCATCCTTCAGGTCTACTATTTGATTTGTTGCCTTATCCACTCTCTCTTTTCAGGTTTCTAAGACAATTAAGGGTCTATTGCACTATTTCTTCAGAAATTACTAAAACTGTAACATCTGTCTCATTAACCTATTAGTTCCAAGTCCACATCCCCATTTATTTAATAATATTTACTTCATAAATTGAAGAAGATGTTTGAAAGGGGGGGAAAGGAGAGAGACATACAGACAGACAGAGAATGTATTTACGTATGTATTGTTTGAACTGAGGTTTTATGCCAACCTAGGCATGGTTTTGGAGTTTCATTACATCATTACTTTCTCACTAAAAGTATCACTTTAGGAGCTATTGTCTGCTGTAGATACTATTATTATGACTGTTGATCTCCTTTCAAAATCCACTTAGCTATTTTTCCAGCTAGCATTAGGTCTGGAACCAGGTTAACCCTGAGCTCAATTTTGACTTCAAATGCCTGTGTGATCCTGAATAGGTTACTGCTGTCTGCCTCAGTTTACTCAAATGTAAAATAATGGTTGTTGTTAGAATCAAATGGGATAACATTTGAAAGTGTTTAGCAAAATCCTAGAAAATAGTAGGTAATATATAAATGCTTATTCCCTTATTCCTCTTCCCCCACAGTGATAGTCATATAGTAGACAACTAATAAATGCTTGTTCTTCTCCTTCCCCTTTACTTCCTCCTGCTCATCAGAGTCCAATGAACTCTCCTATGAAAGAATTCTATATTTCTAATTTCTTATAGGGTGTGACTCATCATCCATTAACTTGTGGATTGGTTCCTAGAAGCTCCAGATTTTCTAGCAAAACCCTCTCAACTTTCTATAGTTCTTGATAAACTTGGACATTATATCTGTTTATTTCTGTCAGAAATCTGAACTGAAATCATAGTGAGTTGGTAATTTGTTTCCTAATTGCAAAATATGAATAACTATATCATTTTCATTCTGTGATATTTCAAAGCAAAAGTCAATAGATAGGCATTATTAATAATCAAGTATTAGTGAATTTGATGTAAAACCTAGGACATCATTTCTGATGGAGTCATATATTTGAACTCAAAAGATTATATTTGCTCCCCTAAGATTTTTGTTCAGGATCACAAAGTTGTTTGTCTCTGTGCATCATGTGAATCAATGTCCAATTGAAATGCTCAGGTTGTGTTTTTTTTTGAGAGTTGTTAAGTGCCATTCAAGATTTCTTTTAAAAAATTTCATTTTTTGCTCTTCTGACTTCTGGGAGAGAAGATGGCAAAGTGATCAATAATTGCTATCTTTCTTCCCTTGTTGTCCTTGAAGAGACCAGAGAATATCTTCCCAGGAAAAATCTTGGAATTGTAGGAGCAGTAGAAGGGATAAACAGTCTCTTAGCCCGTGAGGGTAGGAAATCGCTAAGGAGGATCCCTCTTGCTGTGGCTGAAGGGGACCACTGCAGGACCAGAGCTGTCCCAGACAACCCCACCTCAGCAAACCGGGAGAAGATCCTGAGCTCCAGGGAGTTGAAGCCAGCAACCACCAATACCAGGACTCCAGTGTCCCTCAGCACCTCAGGGGAAGTCACTAGCACAGACAGGATCACTAACTGCTGAGCTTGCCCATACTCTAGCTCAGCAGAGGAGACCTGTTGTGGCCAGACCACCCCTCCCCAACACTTAATGTAGCTAGCTCCAGGGTAACGCTGAGGAAACTCAGAAAGACTTCACCTGGTCTCTGCTTTCCAACACCAGCCAGCTCAGTACCAGATAAGCTGCAGCATTTTAGCTTCTAGCTGAAAGAATCAGAAGCCACAACACACAAAGCTTCAAGTTTTAAGCACAAGAACTGTGCGACAGAGCTCCCTGTGCTCCAGACACAAAAATCTACTTTAAAAGTCAGGAAAAGAGTGATCATCATGAGTAAGAAGCAAAGCAGAAAAGAAAAAAACCCATAGAATCTTTCTATGGGGGCAGGGACCAAAACACAAATAACAAATAGGTAAGCATTGAGATGGTACTCCCATCTGAAACTTCAGAAGGGAATATGAACTGGTCTGAAGCCCAAAGAACATTCTTGGAACAGCTCAAGAAGGATTTTAAAAGCCAAATTAGAGAAATAGAAGAAAAACTGATCAATGATTTTAAAAATATGAAAAAAGAAATCACAGAAGAACTTAAAAGGAAAATTGGACAAATGGAAAAGGAAGTACAAAACCTAACTGGAGAAAGTAACTCCTTAAAAGGAACAATTGGAGAGATGGAAAAGGAGATACAAAAGTTAACTGAAGAAAATAATTTGATAAAAATTAGAATCAGGCAAGTAGAAGCTAATGACTCTATGAGACATCAAGAATCAGTCAAACAGAATCTAAAGAATGAAAAGATAGAAGAAAATGTAAAACATCTAATTGGAAAAACAATTGACTTGGAAAATAGATCCAGGAGAGAAAATCTAAGGATTATTGGTCTACCAGAAAGACATGATGAAAAAAGAGCCTGAACAATTTCCAAGAAATCATCAAGGAGAATTGCCCAGTAATCCTAGATCCAGAGGGCAAAATAGTCATTGAAAGAATCTACTGTTCACCTCCTGAAAGGAATGTCATTGCCAAATTTCAGAACTATCAAGTGAAGGAGAAAAATACTGCAGGCATCCAGAAAGAAACAATCCAAGTATCAGGAAACTACAGTCAGGATCATACAGGACCTTGCAGCTTCTACATGAAAAGATCAGAGGGATTGGAATATGATATTCTGTAAGGCAAAGGAGCTGGGGCTACAAACAAGGATCAATTACCCATCAAAATTGAGCATAATATTTCAGGCAAGGAGATAGACATTCAATGAAATAAGGGATTTCCAGACCTTCTTGATGAAAAGACCAGAGCTTAATAGAAAATCAGTCTTCAAATTCAGGTCTAAAGAGAAGCATAAAAAGGTAAACAGGGGAATATATATATCTATATATATATCTATATCTATATCTATATATATATATATATATATATATATATATATACATATATAGGATATACATAGATAGAGGGAGTGGTATAAAGTAAATGATATCATGATAAAAATGTGATTTAAGCGTGACAAAGGATTGTAATGGGAGATGTGAAAAGTAGTCAGAAAAAGGTAAGTTGCATCACAGGAGAAGGCACAAAAATATATTACAGTAGAGGGAAAGAGGAGAGGGAGATGAGCATTGTTTGAGAGTTACTCTCATCTGATTGGGGTCAAGGAGGGAACAAAAATGTCAGTTAAGTATAGAAATACAACTAGCTCTATGGGCAGTAGGAGGAGAAGGGGGAAAGAAAAGGGAGGGGAGGCTAAAACAGAGGGAAGCAGCAGTAAGGGAAAAGGGGATTAAAAGGGAGGGGGGCTGAAAGAAGGGAGAGAGGACTGAGGGAGGCGGTGGTCAAAAATTAAAACTCTGTTGTGGAGGGGATGGGAGAAGGGAGAACTAAAATCATAAACAGGAGGAAAGGGGATGAAGGGAAAGACACAGTAATCATAACTGTGAATGTGAATGGGATGAACTCTCCCCTAAAATGGAGATGGATAGCAGAATGGATTAAAAACCATAATCCAATAATATGTTGTTTGTAAGAAATACATTTGAAATGGGGAGAAACACATAGGGTAAAGGTCAAAGGTTGGAGCAGAATATATTTTGCTTTCAGCTCTCTTTGTGGTGGCCAAAAACTGGAAATCAAGGGGATGCCCATCAACTGGGGAATGGCTGAACAAGTTGTGGTATATAAATGTGATGGAATACTATTTTGCTCTGAGAAATGATGAACGGGAAGACTTCAGAGAGGCCTGGAAAGACTTATATGAACAGGTGCTGAGTGAAAGGAGCAGAACCAGGAGAACTTTGTACACAACAATGACCATAGTGTGTGAGGAATTTTTCTGGTAGACTTAGTACTTCATTGCAATGCAAGGGCTCAAAAAGTTTCTAATGGACTCAAGGCAAAAAGCCTTCCATATCTAGAGAAAAAACTATGGAACTGGATCACAGATAGAAGCTGACCATTTTCTTTTGTATTATGTTTTGTTTTGTTTTATGGTTTCTCCCACTCATTTTAATTCCTCTGTGCATTTAATAGAAATGTACATGTAGAACCTATATAAGGTTGTATGCTGTCTCAGAAAGGGAGAGGGGAGGGAGGAGAAAGTAGGGGGAGGGAAGGGAAAAAAATCTAAGATAGGTGGAAGTGTTTTTTGAACACGGAAAACAAAATAATTTAATTTAAAAAAATTAAATAAAATTTCATTTTTTTGTTTTTATATTGCTTGAATTTCCCTCTTTCCCCAATTCTCCTCATGGCCTCTCCCAGAAAGTCACTTCATATATGACTTTTTTCAAGAGAAAAGGAGAGAAAGAAAAAGAATCAACAAAACTGATTAACAAATCAAAAAATCTGAATATATAATATGTAATACATTATAGTAGGTATATGTATATCTTGATAGATAGATAGATAGACAGATAGATGGGTAGTAAGTTCCACACTCATAGATGCCTCCACTCAGCAAAATAGAAGGGGAAAGAGTTTTCTCATCTGTCCTCTTTGGGGCCCTTGTTTTTTGTAATATAGGAATATTAATATTCAATTGTTTTTGGTTGTTCTTTACATTTATATTGTCATAGTCAGTGCATGTATAGTTTTCCTGGCTCTGCTTCCTGCACTTCCCATCAGTTCATGTACATCTTTCCAAACTTCTCTATATTCATCATATGTGTTATTTATTACAGTATAATATTAAATATATCCATGTAGTATAATTTGTTTAGCTATTCCCCAGCTGATTGACATTTGTTTCCAGTTCTTTGTTACCACAAAAAATGCTCCCGCAAATATTTTGGTATATATGAAAAAGAATTCCTTTTTTTAGTGACTTTCTTGAAGTATAATGCCTAATAGTGAAATCTCTCAAAAGTATGGGCAATTAAGTTACTTTATTTACATAATTCCAAATTGCTTTTTAATTTGGTGGTACTAATCCATAACTCCATCACCACCAAATAGGTAGACTTTTCTTAACACAGTCTTCAACAATGACTCTTCCTATACTTTGACATTTTCTTTGCCAATTTTCTGATGTGAGGTAAAATCTCAGGGTTGTTTTAGTTGGCATTTTTGTATTGTTAGCGGTTGGGAGCATTTTTTCATATGCTTTTAATAGTTTGCAAGTCTTCTTTTGACAACTGTTTGTGTACCCTCTTTCACAACTTTACCACTGGGTAAAGCTTTAAGTCCTATATATTTATTAGTTTTCTGTATATTTTGTATACTAAACTTATATCTGAGAAACGGTACAATTTCCCCTTTTCTTATCCTAAATGTATTCATGTTATTTGTGCAGAAACTTCTCAGTTTCTTATAATCATATATCTATTTAAATCTTTTCTGATTGGTTTTATCTCTGTTGGTTAAGCATACATCTCTTTCCTATAGCCACAGAAGATATGCAATCTGGTTCTCTTTCAACTTTTTTTAATGGTATGTTTTGTGATATTCAGGTCCTGTATCCATTCTGAATTTATTGCAGAGTATGGTATAATATGTTAGTCTAAGACTATATTCTGCCAGACTGCTTTCCAGTTCCCCCAGTAATTTTTATCAAATAGGAAGATGTTTTCTAAATAATTCATGTTTTGGCATTTATTGAACACTGGACTATCAATCACCATTATTCCTCATCTCCCTTGTCTGGTCTGTTCCATTGGTCAACTTTTCTACTTCATAACCATTAAAATCAAGTGGTTTTAATTATTGCTATCTAGTAATATAGCTTAAGATCTGGAAATACTATTATCTCTTCATTCCTACCTTTTTGGTCATCATTCTTTGATATTCTAGGTATTTCATTTCTCCTGATAAATTTTATTGTATCAAATTCTATAAATATTGCTTTGATATTTTGATATGGTATTAAACTATAAATTAATTTTGGTAATATTGTCATTTTTATTATATTGGCATAATCCAAATATGAACACTAAATATTCCTTTAGTTATTTAATTTGTTCTTTACTTCTTTGCTACTTTATAGTTAAATTTTTCTGAGTATTAGATATTATTTGGTAAATTAACTGCCAGATATTTGTGCATTTTGTAGTTATTTGGCATGGAAATTTCATTTCTATTATTTGCTTTTGAGTTTTGCTATTATTATATGAAAATGCTATTGATTTTGACAAGTTTCTTTTGTAGCCTACAACTTTGGTAAAGTTATCAATTGTCTTAATTAGGTTTTTGCAAGTAAACCATCAAGTTATCAGAAAATAGATATAGTTTTATCTCTTCTTTCCTTATCTTTAGGTTTTTAATTTTTCTTGTTTTATTTTATTTCTAAAACTACATAAAATAATATTAGGGAGAGTGGGCATCCTTACTTTCCTCACACATTTATTGGGAAAGCTTCTAGTTTATTATATGATGCTTCCTTTATTTTTAACAAATACTTTTTATGGTACTGTAAGAAAGATTCCGGCAGAAAGAGCCTCGCTTTGGAGCAGGAGACATCGTATTTACAGCTCTTTAGAAGGAGATGCCTGAGCCCCGAGCAACATGGAAGTCGGCAAAGCAGGCAGTGAAATGACCTTCAAAACTCCCCAAAACCAGCAGCTGTTTGCTGCCATGGCTGACACCTTTCTGGAACATATGTGTCGTCTGGACATCGACTCAGAGCCCATCATGGCCCGAAACACTGGTATCATCTGCACCATTGGCCCAGCCTCCCGATCTGTGGACAAGTTAAAAGAGATGATTCACGCTGGAATGAATGTGGCTCGTCTAAACTTCTCCCATGGAACTCATGAGTATTATGCAGAAACCGTCAAAAATGTTCGAACAGCCACAGAGGGCTTTGCTTCTAGCCCTGTCCATTACCGACCTATTACTATAGCCTGGGACACCAAAGGACCAGAGATCCGAACTGGACTCATCAAGGGCAGTGGCACAGTCGAAGTAGAGCTAAAGAAGGGTAACACTCTGAAAGTCACCTTGGATGAAGCCTATATGGAGAAATGTGATGAAAATGTCCTGTGGTTAGACTACAAAAACATTTGCAAGGTGGTGGATGTTGGTAGCAAAATCTTTGTGGATGATGGGCTCATTTCTCTTCTTGTGAAGGAGAAAGGTGCCAATTTCCTTATAACTAAGGTGGAGAATGGAGGCATGCTGGGCAGCAAGAAGGGTGTCAACTTTCCTGGGGCAGCTGTAGACTTGCCTGCTGTGTCTCAGAAGGATATCCAAGATCTTCACTTTGGATTAGAGCAAGGGGTGGATATGGTGTTCGCATCTTTCATCCAAAAGGCAGATGATGTCCATGCAGTCAGAAATGTCCTGGGAGAGAAAGGCAAAAACATCAAGATCATCAGCAAGATTGAAAACCACGAAGGAGTCCAAATATTTGATGAGATCCTGGAAGCCAGTAATGGCATCATGGTTGCTCGGGGGGACCTAGGTATTGAGATCCCGGCAGAAAAGGTCTTTGTTGCTCAGAAGATGATGATTGGAAGGTGTAATAGAGCTGGGAAACCTGTTATTTGTGCCACTCAGATGCTCGAGAGCATGATTAAGAAGCCACGCCCCACACGGGCTGAAGGGAGTGATGTAGCCAATGCTGTCCTGGATGGAGCTGATTGTATCGTGCTATCTGGCGAGACTGCCAAAGGGGACTATCCAGTAGAAGCTGTGTGGAGGCAACACTTGATTGCCCGAGAGGCAGAGGCCACCATCTTTCACTTGCAGTTGTTTGAGGAACTTCGCCGCCTGGCCCCCATAACCAAGGATCCCACTGAAGCTGCTGCCGTGGGTGCCGTAGATGCTTTCTTCAAGTGTTGCAGTGGGGCCATTATCATTCTCACCAAGTCTGGAAGGTCTGCTTACCAGGTAGCTAGGCATCGTCCTCGGGCCCCCATCATAGCTGTTACTCGTTCTGCTCAGGCTTCACGCCAAGCTCATCTCCATCGGGGTGTATTTCCTGTGCTGTGCAAGGACCCTGTTCATGAGTCATGGGCTGAAGATGTAGACCTCAGGGTTAACCTTGCCATGGAAGTTGGCAAAGCTCGTGGCTTTTTCAAGAAAGATGATGTGGTCATTGTATTGAATGGTTGGCGCCCAGGTTCAGGTTTCACCAACACTATGCGTGTGCTGCCAGTTCCATAAAAGAGCATTTGAAGATCTTCTTGTGGGTGACTTCAGCACCCTCCCTTATCTGCCCCTGCCTGCATCCATTAGATCTGCAGCTGTTATTGGTGTTGTCCATTCCTAGCTATTAGAGGCTTTCTACTGCTAAAACATCCCTCCCCTGCCCCCCAAAAAGATTAAAGTCTCTTCTTAAAGAAACTTTTCCTCCCCACTTAGAGACATCAATATCAATTTAGCACACCCTTGGTGGTGTGTAAACATAGAGCAGCTGTGGCTTAGCTTGGGGTACCGCAGATCATCTTTGACATAGGGGATTAAAAAGTAACATGTATCAGTATTGTGTTTTAAATTGATCCAGATATCCTTCATGCACACACAAGTAGGCACTAGCCACAGTCCCTCTAAGTACAAGTCCTCAATGTATATGGGCCTCTACATTTTTCCTGACCAGAGGAACCACCCTCCCTTTCCCCACCTCCATCTTGTAAATGAAAGTATCTTTGTTTCACACGCTTATTATATAAAAATTAAATAGAAGCTGAATCCAACTGCTGAAAACCAATACATTTTAGTGAATAAGCAATGGTTTCCTCTGGTAAGGCACTTTTATCTTGGGGGGAAGAAGAAGCTTCCAGTCATAAGCTGTATTTTCCCCTCCATTTGGAGGAGGGAGCCTAGGACGGAAAGGAAATTCTTCACAGAATAGTCCCCACTGGCCCAAACATCAGGCCTTATTTACCCTCCTTGCCCCTCAGCCTTCTCACATTGTGAGTGTCTGTGTTCCTCCAATATTTCTCTTCTATTTCCAAATATGGAACAAACCCACACTTGTATTGTACTGTATTTGTCTGTAGAGTATATCATTTGTCAATAAACATAAGCTGAAGCACTAGTAAAAAAAAAATTCCTCTATGCCTTTACCTTTTAGGTTTTTTTTTAAACACATGAGTTTTACTTTGTCAAAGATTTTTTTCTGCAATATATTTTTTTAGTACTTGACAAAGCTTCCATTTCTTTAGATAACTTGCTTTCAAAATCTCTGCCTTAGTTAGAATGAATCCTGGCAAGAAATTCTTACACTGAAAATTACTTCTCCATTTCACTTTAAAACTATGAACCTTTCTGTTTCCTAGCTGGATATGACTGACTGTACATATCTGATGAAATGATCAGTCATCACTAAAATATGGATGACATATTTCTATAGTGTTTATTTTTATATTTATTCCTGGGGGAAAAAACAAATGCAAGCAAGTTCAATAAGTTTTGTAGTACAAATATTTTCCAAATATGCAACAAGTTGATAACACTTTCCTTTAAACAAACTGAGTACAATTCTTACAATTGTAAATAACATTTGCTGCCATCTTAGGCCAATAATTTTTTTTTTTATCAGCACAAGGGTTCTTTCTTGGACCATATATATGCATCTAGTGCTTTCATGGTCATAAATTGATAAACACTGGGGTGCAATGACTGTTTGTGGGTTCCATGCAAGGAACCAATTAGTTTGATACAACACTCTGTTACTAAATTTCAACTTCTATGACTTTTTTTTTTTAACAGTAAAGTGCCTTCTATAAGGAATGAAATTGAATAATTCAGTTTTACTTCCCTTATTTCTTAGTTTGTATTACTTCCTCAGTTCCTTCTTTTACCATCTGTTTTGTCTGCTAGTTAATCACAAGCAAATGGGGCAAAAAACTTGATTTAATGAAACAAAGTTCACATATATTACTGGCATGGTAGCTGGTAGGAGACTCATGTTCTTCTGCTTTCCTTCCACTTGATTGTGACCCAGTTCCTTTGCACCTTCCTTCGGTATGACTACAGTTTTGGTACTGCATGGTCTCTGAGACAGAGTATCAACATTCACATTAATTTTCCCTAGCTGGTAGGAGTAGATGCTGAATTCATAACGGTTAATGCTTTCATCTAACTGTCAAAAGTATTTTACTTGGCATTAGTCAAAATGTAAGGCAGTGAACTGATTTCAGTACATACTTTAAATTTGCCTATATGTATGCAGTCTAAATTTTTCAGTGACAGCCCACTTCAAACAATAATTATAAAACAGCATAATGGCTTGGCTCATATTAAATGTTATATCTATATTAGCTATTATTTTTTATCATATTTGTTTTACATGGGAGTAGCTAGTTTCACTGTCACTAAGTCCTCTATTCTCATTTATATTGTTGTAGTATTACGTATGTTATTTTCTCGGTTTTGCTTTCTGCATTACTTCATGTAAATCTTCCTATGCTTCTCTTAATTCTTTATATTTATCTTTTCTTGTTCTATAGCAACATCATCTTATATTAATGTCCCACAAGTTGTTTAGCTATTCCCCAACCCAGAGTAATCTAGTTTGTGTACAGTTCTTTGCTGCCACAAAAATGCTATTATGACTATTTTGGGGTAGATAGGAACTTTCTTTCTGTCTTTATCTTCCTTGGGTTAATACCTATCAGTGAGATCTCTAGGTTAAAAGGTATGAACATTTTAGTCACTTTATAGACATTATTAAAAATCATGGTCCAGAAACATTGATTATAGATTCACCAGACATTTATTAGTGTTCATGTCCTTTCTCAATAATCCCTCACCCCAACATTGACTATTTCCACCATTTGTCATTTTTGCCAATTTTATGGTTATGAGAGAACCCTCAGAGTTGCTTTGTTTTGAATCACTTTATTTATGATTTGGAGCAATCTTTCATATGGTTGTTAATATTTTACTGCTTTTTGAGAATTGCTCATATCCTTTGTTACCATCTATCTATTGAAGAATGGTTTTTATTTATGTTTTGTGTTAATTTTCTGTTTCTCTCTCTCCACATATGATACATATTATAACATAATGCATATTATTTCATGTATTATGTTATTTTATATTTTATATATTAAACATTTATGTATTGTTTTATGTTATATTACATATAATTTTATAATGCATATATACTACTATAATATGTAATATAATATATCATATATAATACAATAATATATAATTTTATAATAATATATCATCATTTTATATAATTTATTATTTTATCAAATATCTTTACAGGTCTGATGGCTAAGACATTCTCTTTGTCTATGTCTTTGTTTCTGTCTCCCTGTGAGTATGTTTGTCTATTTACCTGTCTGTGGCTCTTTCTCCTCTCTCTATATATAATCTACACATACAAATACACACATATACACGCAGAGGGATATTACATCTTGGTTATCAGACATTTTATATTTGATGAACAATTTTTCCAACTTCACAACTTCTTTTATCCTAATTGCATTTTTTTTGTTTGTGTAAAAAGTCTTTCAATTTCATATAACCAAAATGATCTATTTTATCTTTTGTAATCACTTTTATCTCTCATTTAGGTAAGTATTCTCCCACTAACCACATTTTTGAAAGATATCAGATCTCATTCTCTTCTACTTTTTTTTTTTTAATGGCATGATAATTAATATTCAGTTTTGGTAAAAGCTAGAACCCTGATGGATCAAAGATCAGAAAACCTTTGGGGTAAATCCCACCATGACAACTATCTCAGAGCAATCTACAATAATTCCCTAAGTTAGAGAATGGAACAAAAAACAGATATAAAAGAGAGAGATTAATACCAAAGGAGAAGAGTACAAAATACAAAAAGAAGAAAAACATCTTTAAAATTATATATAGATTTTTTAGAAAGGGAACAGGTTAAAATTATAAAGAGTTAAGAATCAATAAATAAAAGTCATGAAGCAATATTACGTAGTACTTGTAATCTTGTTTGTGTCGTGGACTCTATTTGGTAGTTTGGGAGAAGCTATGGAATAATGTTTTTCTTATAATTTTTACAATTCATAATTGAAGGAAATGTTTAATTTAATTTAGAAGTTAGTGAAAATAAGGATGTAATTTTTTCGCCATACAAATTCACAAACCCCCTGAAGTCTATCCACATACTCATTTTAAAACCCTGTATTAGTAGGAGGAAGAGCCCTGTACCTGAAGTCCGGTAGAGACCTAGGTTCAAATCCATTCTCTTGCACTTAGTTTCTCTGTGACAAGCCAGTCACTTAATCTCTCTCAGTCTCCATTTTGTAAAATAGAAATAATAATTCTTATGATACCTCAAAGGACTATGGTAAGGGTCACATAAGATGACTGCAGAGTGTCTTTCAAATGTCAATGCACCAATAAATGTCTTTTGATGACTTTTACTTTTTATTAGATTATGTCTTTAGATATAATACTTGTATCTGCTCATGCAAACCTTTCTAGGCATCAGCGTGGTTGAAAAGCATAGGAAATTTTCAGAGGGTGAGTTTTGAATATGACAGTGAAGTAAAAGCAAATGACCTGCTGTTAATGGATTCTGGCTCCCTTTTCAGCTGCCTAAGCAGGACCGTGCTACCCAGGCAATTTACTTTTCGTAAGGGAAGACTCTTTTCATTATGAAAATAACCAAGACAATTAACAACAAGCATCTGACATATCTGGAGACCAAGACAAGAGCCTGCTGCAGATGCTGTCCTGCTTGAGTGCTGCCCTTGGGAAAGATGCCCCAGGTACTAAAAGTTTCCAGTTTTTACACTAAGGCAAAAGGCTAGTACTCAGTAATGTTGACAGTTGGTCCACTGTGGAGATTTTTCCATGAATTTAAAAATGGGAGCAAATGTCTTTGCCACCTTCCTATCAGAGAGGACCCTGGACAACTGAGCCTCTAGGTTTGGGGTCTGCTCTTGTAGGATTGATGAAGAATCATGTAGGTGATTTTTTTTTCTTTTTCTTTTATTTGTCTCTAATAATCCAATAAAAAAACTGAATACATTTATATCTGTGCATAAATCTTAAAGGAAGCACAGTAGAGATTCAGTCGAAGAGGAGGGGTCTCCCTAAATAGAATGGGATCTGAGCTATGATCTGATTGGAATACCACATAATAAGCTAGCCCAAAGATCTTTTGGCTCCCCATTTGAGTCATCAAGGTCCTGGCTCTTACCAAAACAGAATTTTAGTTGTCATGGAAACAAAAAAAGTAGGAGAAAATGAGAAGTTATCTTTCACAGATGTGGCTAGTGGGAGAGTGCTTATTTAAATGAGAGATAAAGATCACAAAAAATAAAATAGATCATTTTAGTTACATTAAATTGAAAAGCTTTTATTCAGACAAAATCAACTCAAGTAGGCCATGTTAGAGGGTGCCCATGATAGGTAGGATAATTAACAACAATCTTTTCTCATTTCTACCTCTTAAAGTCTCTAGTTTCCTTCAAAGCTCAGATAAAGTGCTATCACCTACGTGGTCTTTCCCAATTTCTCATCCATTGGCTCCTTTCCCTTGAAAATGACATTTCTCTTTTGTATATTACTGTAATGCACATTTTCTCTCCCTTTATTAACCCTTGAGGTTAAGACTGAAATTTTAGTTTTGCCACAGTTCCCTGATGCCTAACACAATGCCTAGCATAAAGTAGGTACTTAATAAGTACTTATTGGTTAATCCATTGGTTGACTCAATTGTCTTTACTTTGGAGAGGATGAGCATCCCTTTGTGCCACATAAAACTTTGTGTATAGTTAAACTTGATTTGTCTCTATAAGGTAGATTTATAAAATTCAAACCAGAATTACAGTGATTCTGTACTTGTGAGTGTAATTGTGAAATGGTTCATGCTTATGTCCCCTTTTAGAAAGTACAGCTCTAATGATGGTGAGAGTGGAACTCTCTCCCTTCCCTGAGCGAGGAAAGATCCTTCTTCCTATAGGGCTGTACTGTGTGCCCTTGTGACACAATCAAAGGAACATAACAACAGAACTGACGACAGGTGTTTATGAGAAGTAATATTAAATCCAGCAAATGTATTCAACAGAATTATCTAAGAAAATAAAAACAGAAGTAAGGCAAAAGCTGGGTAATGTCCCCATTCACTTTTTTATTTTTTTCTACTCATTTGTTTCTCTTTAAGCTATTGCTCCTGGGTGAGAGTCTGCCCTCAGCAAAACACAGTCATATGACCTCCTTTTGTCCATTCACACAGAGATCTTATAGAGGTCTTACAGAAGGGAACTACAGATGTGCCTGGCACTTTACTTCTGCCCCAGTTGACTTACTGAGCTGCAGGAGACTACAGATAGACACGTCTCCTTTCTTTCCTTATTCTTGAAAGTCTTCCAAGTCTCTCACATGAAAAAATCACTTCTCCCTCAGGCCAGTCCAAGGGTTGATATCATGTTAGCTTCTTCTTTTTCCAAACTGGGAAGAACTATAAATCCCAGGGGTACTGTTTTTACATTGTTGTGAGATATGACTTTTGTTCATTGATTTGTGTAAATTCATGCCTGTAGCTGGAGTTGGTGTGCTTTAATGAAAAGAAAGCTGAACTCCAGGAAAGGAACTTGGATTCAAATACCAGCTGTGTAGCCAGTGGCCTTTTGTAACATGCTTACATATGTTCATGTTCTAGTGTCTTTGAAAGTCAGAACTATTTTGTTTTGTCTTTGTATCCCTGGAGGCCAGCATAGTTTTTGGCACATACAGGCACTTAAGAAATATTTACTGAATTAAATTAATTAAATTAAAGTTGCTATTTACATATGATCACTTAAATTTAACTTTTTATCATAGCATTGTTGCTTTCATTCAAAGAAGCTGTCATGGTGGCTGAACTACTGATTCTCAGCTCAGGGTAGTTCCAATCTCTACCCCCACCTCGTGGAAGTATTTGGAGATTGCAGGGTAATTATTAAGGTTTAACTGTTTAAAGTAAGACCTGAAGGGTCTTAACTACAAATTAATTCACAATAGAAGGGGCAGTGTGGGGGCTATTAAAGTTATTCTTTTTTTTTGAACACTTTGTAATTAAATCTAAATAATATTGAGTGTACTTTGGAAAATTGACTCCCAAATATTTTATGCATTTTGTAGTTATTTGGAATGGACTTAACCATTATATATTTACCTTTGAATAATTATTATTAATTATTTGTCAATTTTAATAAATAAATTTATTAGAAACCAATAAATATGTTAAATTAAAATTAAGAATGAATTATTTTCAATTAACTTATTAATTAATTTTTTGGATTTTGTTGTCATTATATAGAAATGCTATTGAGTTTTGGGAAATCATAGGATCATCTCATCTTGAAGAGGGATAGAATCTTAGATGAATGAGAAAAGCATTTATTAAGCATTTACAATGTACAAATCACTGGATGGAAGTAAGCATTTAAGTGCCTACCATGTGCCAGACACTTTACAGACATAATCTCATTGCAATAGCCCAGGGAGGAAAGTGCTATCACTATTCCCATTTTAGTTGTGGTAACTAGGGTAGATAAAGTTTAAGTCATTTTTATCATTAGGTCACACAGTTGGCAAGTATCTGAGACCAGATTTAAGTTACTATTTTTAGGGTATTGTTTTTCATTGTTGTAAGATATGATTTTTGTTCATTGATTTGCATAAATTCATGCCTGAGTTAGTGTGCTTTAATGGAAAGAAAGCTGAACTTACAGCCAGGAAAGGAACTTGGATTCAAATACCAGCTCTGATACTAGCTGTGTCACTTTTAGGAAATGATTTAAACCCTCTGAGTTTCAGAGTAACAACATGACAAGATCTAGAAATAATAAGGAAGATTATTTTGGCATTATATGAAATATGAGTTGGAAATGAGAGAGCTCAAAAATAGGCAGAACAGTAAGGAAGATACTAGGTAAGTAAGTGATAATGACACTGTTGTAGGGAGGTTGTAGTGAGAAAAGAGAAAAATAAATACATTTTCAATGTATTCCAGAGATAGAACTAACATACTGGGGGAACCCAGTTACAGAGGACTGCTATTGATTAAATAGCCTGCTCTCTTTTCCACTTCCTGCCATAGCAAATGAGAATTCTTTGTTAGTTTTTTTTTTTAAAGTTTTTGCCTTTCCCATGTGATTGTTATTGTATATATTGTTCTCTTGGTTCTACTTCTTCACTCTGCATCAGTTCATACAACTCTTCCCAGGTATCTCTGAAACTATCTCTTCCATCATTTCTTATATCACAGTAGTTTTCCATTATATACGTATGCCATCATTTGTTCAAGCCATTCTCCAATTAATGGGCACATTCTAACTTTCCTGTTCTTTGTTACCACAAAAAGAGCTGCTACAAATATTTTGTTACACTATAATATTCCTCTACATAAAATTTTTCTCATGTTCTTCTGCTTTTTCGCATTCATCATTTAGTATGGAAAAATAAAATTTTATCATATTCATATACCATAGTTTTTCAGACGTTTTCTTATGGATTGGCACCCAATTTGTTTCTTATTTTTTTAACTACTACAAAGAATGCTGCTATACATTTAAAAAAATAGATAAAACCTTTCTTTCTATAATTGACCTTTTGGAAATATGCACCAAACAGAGAAATCAAATGGTCAAAGGATATGAATTATATGAATTATCTCATATAATTTTAAACTTTTCTAAGAAAGTTTGACTCTGCCACATGCACAAAAATATTTATAGCAGCACTCTTTGTGGTGACCATAAACTGGAAATCAAGAGGATGCCCATCAATTTGGGAATGGCTAAATAAATTGTGGTATATGAATGTAATGGAATACTATTGTACTATAAGAAATGATGAGCAGGAAGACTTCAGAGAGACCTGGAAAGACTTATATGAACTGATGCTGAGTGAAAGGAGCAGAACCAGGAGAGCTTTCTACACAGCAACAACCCACGGTGTATGAGGATTTTTTCTGGTAGATTTAGAACTTCATTGCCATGCAAGGACTTAAAAAATTCCCAGTGGTCTCTTAAGGCAAAATGCCTTCCACATCCAGAGAAAGAACTGTGGAATTCAATTTCAGAATGTAGCAGATCATTTTCTTTTCTATTACGTTTTGGTTTGTTTTATGATTTCTCCCATTCATTTTAATTGTTCTATGCAACATGACTGGTGAAAGTGTATTTAATAGAAATGTATGTGTAGAACCTATGTAAAGTTGTATGCCATCTTGGGGAGGGAGGGGGGAGGGAGTGAGGAATGAGGGGGAAGGAGGGAAAAAAGTCTAAGCTGTATGGTAGTGATTGTAGAACACTGAAAATAAAATAATAATAAAAAAATAAGTCAAGTTGATCAATGATTAAAAAAAGAAAGTTTTAATCAACTCAGATTCACTAATAGTATGATAGCATGTTTGACTCACCACAGCTATTTCAGCAATGATTATTTCCATTTATCATATTTGCAAATTTTATAAGTGTGAGTTGAAACCTTAGAGTTGTTTTAATTTGCATTTCTATTACTGTTACTTTGAGCATTCTAGATGTTTACCGCTATTTTCATTTCTTCATCTGAAAACTGTTCATATTTCCTGCCTACTTATCTAATGGTAAATAGCTTTTATTTTTATGTCTGTGTCAATTCCATATTCATCTTGAGTCTCAGATTTTATTGGAGACCCTGAGCAAGTCACTTGAGCTCTCAGTGCTTCCTCAGTTTCATCATTTGTAAAATTAACAGGTAGTATTCAATGTCTTCCAAGGTCCCTTCTATCTATAACTCTATGATTCTGTTTAATGTAAGGATGTTTCCCATTTCATAGCCTCTCAATATTGTAGCTGCATTGATTTTGCTTGCACAAATATTTTAAAATTTCATGTAATCAAAATTATCTATTTAGCCTTTTGTGTTTTCTGCATCCCTTGTTTTGTTATTGTAGATCTAGAAGTAGCTTAATCAATAAATTAATAAGCATTTATTAAACATCTACAATATGCTAAAGATTGCTCTAGGCACTGGGGATACAAAGACAATAGTGAAATAGTCCCTGCCTCTTTTCATTCTCTTCTAATGTTTTTTATGAGGTAACCTTTTACTTTTCCATCACGTATACTTTTGGAGCTTATTATGATAGATGACCAAAGAGTCTGATGTAAACCTATTTTCTGCCAAAGTGCTGTCTAGATATTCTTGTCAAATAAGGAAGTCTTCCTCTAGTATTTTGTGAAAAATGCAACTTTAAAAAGCAACATTTCATAGGAAAAATTTAACAAGTTTTTTTTAAGAAGTCTAAAAGATAAAACATCATTTCAGTAACTCCTGCTTACTGCTTTTATAGTATCTTTGTACTTGTACAAGAAAGCTCTTAACATCACCAATAACCACAATAGTGCATTTACTGATGTAGAACTAGACATCTTAGAGAATGAAATCAACTGGGCCTTAGGAAGCATTGCTAACAATTAAACTAGTGGAGGTGATGGAATTCCAGCTGAGCTATTTAAAATCCTAAAAGATGTTGCTGTTAATGTGCCATACTCAATATGCTAGTAAATTTGGAAAACACAACAGTGGTCACTAGATTATAAAAGATCAGTTTATGTCTAAATCCTGAAGAAGAATATTGCCCAAAAATGTTCAAATTACTGAACAATTGCAGTAATTTCATAGACCGGCAAAATTATCCCTAAGATTCTGTAAGACAGGCTTGAGCAGTGTATGAACCAAGAGGACCAGATGGTTTTTGAAAAGGCAGAGGAACTAGAGACCAAATTGCCAACATTCTCTGGATTATGGAGAAAGCAAGGGAGTTCTAGAAAAAAAAAATCTACTTCTGCTTCACTGACTACACCAAAGTCTTTGACTATGTGGATCACAAAATGTGGCAAGTCCTTAAAGATATGGGAATACCAGATGATCATATTTGTCTCCTGAGGAACCTGTGTAAATGACAAGAAGCAAAAGTTAGAAGTGAGCATGGGGCAATTGATTTAAGATTGGAAAAGGAATATAAAAAAATTGTCTTTGTTGTTGCCTTATTTATTTAACTTGCATACAGAGTATATCATGCAAAATTCCAGACTGGATGAACCAAAAGCTAAAATTAAGATTGCCAGGAGAAATATCAGCAATCTCAGATATGCAGACGACACTACTCTGATGGCAAAAAGTGAAGAGAAATGAAGATGCCTTTTGATGAGGGTGAAAGAGGACATTGTGAAAGTTGGCTTGACACTCAACATAAAAAAAATAAAACTAAGATCATGGCAACTGGTCTTATTGCTTCCTGGAAAAATAAATGGAGATTAAATGGAGGCAGTGTCAGATTTTATATTCTTGGGCTCTAAGATCAATACAGATGGACCTTTAACCATGAAATTAAAAGATACTTACTCCTTGGAAAAGGAAAGCTGTGGTAAATCTGGACAGCATACTAAAAAGCAAAGGCATCATCTTACTGACAAAGGTCTGTATAGTCAAAGGTATGGTTTTCCCAGTAGCAATGTATGGTTGTGAGAGTTGGACTATAAGAAAAGCTGAGTGCAGCAGAATTGATTCTTTTGAATTGTAGGGTTGGAGAAGACTTTTTAGAAATTCTTGGACAGCAATGAGATGAAATCAGTCAGTACTTAAAGAAATGAATTCAGTCCATTCATTGGAAGGTCAAATACTGAAGCTGAATCTTAAATACTATGGCTACATAATGAGAAGACAGGACTCACTGGAAAAAATATCCTGATGTTGGGAAAGATTGAAAGCCAAAGGAAAAAGTGGTGGCAGAGAATGAAATGGACAATTAGTGTCATGGAAGCAATGAATATGAGCTTGGAGAGACTTCAGGAGATAGTGGAGGACAGAAGGACCTGGTACACCATGGTTCATGGGGTCTTAAAGAGTCAGACACCATTGAATGACTGAACAGTAACAACTTGTACTTACAGACTCAATGCCGACTCATTGTCTTTTGAACTGCTTACAGTGAACCTATTAGTCATGTGTTACCATGCCCTTTGGATTTAATATTTTGATTTCTCTTCTTTGACTCAGTACAGCCTCTATGGATTATTAGCTTTGCATGAACTCTGACTTCACGAGTACCATGATTCTAGGACATTTATGCTTAAGAAAATAGGGAAGAGGTCAGAAGGTATTTCTGAACCCAAGTTCAGAAAAACTCCCTGGAGGCATCTTGACTTTTTTCCATGGGATTTCTTCTCAGAAGACTGTCCCCAGAGGTCAACTAAATCTAACCATATAACACAGTCATCACTTCCTGACCTTTTGGTATAATTCCGGTCCATGAGACCTTCCAAGGACACAAACAAAACAGGAGAATCCAACTGTAGATACAGCATACCTTACTCTTCTGATTTCCAGTCTGTCAACCCTGGTACAACTTAGAAGCACAATAAGGACCAGGTTAGTAATGCCAATTGGGAATCAAGGGATAGCTCTGCTTCTATAGACTACATAAAGGCAACTTCTAGGGCAGGGATCTGATGCCTCCATCAGAGTTATTGGCAATAGTTGTCATCTTCCTGCCCCCCAGATCAATTGTCTTTACTTTCTCATTGTGGTGACTTTCTCATCAAAATTTGGAAAACACATTGTTTCCCCAGGATAGGAACCAGAAATCTCAGTCTACCTCATCAGAAGGGATAGAAGAGAATTATATTATTGAGCTACAATGGAAACAGAGTCTATGTCCTGGAAAAAATCCTTATCTTTCCTACATTATTTTTATCTCAGATAATCAAGTTTCTAACAAAGTATATCACCATAATGTATCCTTATCATTAGGAGAATCAATATTGTAGATAAATTGACACATACACAAAAGCAAAAGCTTCTATAGTACAAGGTTTCAAAAACTGACTGATGAAATCCAGTCCTGCTGTTATCTTTTGTATTTTACCCTTTGGGAGTTCTGGTTTTGTACCAGTTGAAATAAAAACAGAAACTACTAAGTTCATAATTTCTGTCAGAAAAGAAATGAAAACTCCAATTGTTAATATATTCTTCAATTGCTCCCTCTTGCAAGTTTGTAATTTACACATAATTTATAATTCCTTTCACTACTTTTTGTTGCCCTTGGTGAAGAAATTATCAATTCCTGATTTCCTGGAACACGACCAAGAGAGAACTCAAGAGGGACCAAGGATTTCACAATCTCCCTCAAAAGTAGCACTTATAGAAATACTGAAGAAAAAGGAAATTGTTAGAAGTTGTTGCATGAAAATTGTGGGAGCCATCTTTACCTAGTACTTGAAAGACCAGGTAATCTGTCCATTTCCAAAATCACCTTGGAAATGTACAAAGACAAGAGGTCTGATTGTAATAAAATAAACAAAGGATGTAGTCAAAGAAGCATGAGAATCACTAGAAGAAATGCAGGGACTTTCTAATCTCTTCACCCTTTAGTTTATTCAACTCATGTGACCCCTCCAGGGGCTATAGATTTTGTTCTTTTTCTAGTTTCTAGTTTTCTCTTTGAATGTAGTTTTAGGTTGCTATTCTCTTTGGAGGAGATTACCTCACTGCCTCATGTGTCCTTAATCTCCAGAGTACCATACCATTTCTACTTCCTTAACAACATCTATGGAAACAAATAATTTGCTGTAAAACTGCTGACATCTGTTAAAATTTTCATCCATTTGTTTCATAGGCTAGAGAGTTCATTATCTAGGGATCAGCCTATTAGTAATTGAATATGTAGGAACTGTGAGAAGTGAGTGAACCACATGAACTTCAACTTGTGATTCTATTCTGGATCTAGGTCGGTTTCTTTTCTATTCAATTATTGATCTGGATCCAGATGACTCAGGAGGAGAAAGTGAGGCTGGTGACCTTGCACAGTCCTCCCTCACTCAAAACAAAGTCAAATGCAAGTCATGTCATCATTTCTCTGATGTCATGGTCTTTGGAAATCAAGGACAAATGCAACCTGTGAGTAGACTGACCTGCCTGAACCGGGACCCAGCTAGTTGGGTAACTCAGCTCATCCTCTCTCTTCTATCTCCCCTCCCTTTCCTTCTCTTCTCCAAAAGAAGGTAAATTTGGATGGCCAGAGGATGCCCAGTCAACTTGGGGTTTACTGGCTAGATTCTTCTTTGTTTCTTTCTTTTTCTTTTCTTCCTTCCCTCCTTCCTTCCTTCCTTTCCTTTCCTTTCTTCTTCCTCCTCTCTTTCCTGTCTTCTCCAAAACCTTAAACCCAGTGCACTCTGAAGCCCATAGATTGAACAACAATAGGGCCTTGCCCAAATTCCATTTAATGATTTTTTTTTCTGGACCCTCCTGGCTTAACAGGGATTATCAAAAATAACTGTTGCTCTTTCCCTCCCAGCTTGATTTAGTTATACTTTTTCTTTTGCTCATAAAGGGGCCATTCCTTGACTACTTCTTAAAGAGGCCTATTCACTGAGTGGATGTTACTTCACTCTAAGTAAGTCCCTGAATAGGCCTTAGTCAAAAAAGGCCAAGGTCTCTCAATGCATCCTGGACCATCTCCAGTAATCCTGAGGAATATCAGGTCACTCCATCCAGATGGCTCAGGAGGAGAAAGTGAGGCTGATGATCTTGCACAGCCTTCCCTCACTCAAAACAAAGTCAAGTGCAAGTCATGTCATCATTTCTCTGATGTTATGGTCTTCTTAGAAAGTGAAGGATGAACGCAACAATGACAAATGGGTCTTGTCCAATTTCTGGCTTGTGAGAAAACTTTACTCAATTCTGGGAATTGTGAAAAAAATATTATTGCATTGTTTGACCCTAGCCCTGAATGACTAGGAAGCTGGAATACCTCTCTACCTGTTATTTAGAGACCCTTAATTAAGAACCTAAGTTATGCAGACCAGAAACCCAGATCCAAAGATTGATATAAAGAGTTTTTCCATGATTATATATCTCAAGCAACCCACATGTCTTCTTGGAAAACTGGCCTCATACTGGTCAATCAGTGACTGTTTCATTGTTCCTTTCATTGGAATCCAGACATTTTTTAGGGGAGGTGGAACAATTTTTTCTATTTCACATAATTGCACCTGTTTATTTTCCCCCTGCTACCTTAGAAAGACCCCAATATTTTCTCCAATTAGAAATCAAATTACCTAATCTTGTGTCCTGGTTTATATATTTTTTTGTTTTCCTTAAATGAATAAAAATTTGTCTCCTGTATGCAATGTCTAATTCAAAACTGAGGAGGCTTGGTCCCAATTTATTATGCAATTGGCATGCATTGCTTAATAAATTGATATGCTTGGAAGCTTGGACTTTGTTTCCTTTGTTATTTCAGATTTCACCCACCACAATTTTTGGTGTGGCAGGATGGTCAGGACTGCACTCCCCAGAATGATGGTCTTTCAGAAAAACTCCCTTGAACATTCTTGACTTTTCTCCATGGGATTTCTTGTCAGAAGACTGTCCCCAGAAATCAGGCTCTTGTCTCAATTTCAAATTCTTCTGAACTAAGACAAGTTTACTCCCATATTGCTAAGGGATAGTTCACCCCCACCTTGCTGGGGAAAAGATACTCCCTTTAAGGGAACAATGAGTTCTGATAATAGTGAAATACCAAAGAAACACCCTCTTTAAGGGAACGATGGCTTCTTTCTTGATTAAAATTTTGTTTTTAGCATGAGACCAGGGGAAGGGCATACTGTTAAACTGACACCCTCTTAGAGACATTCTTATTGTCCTGGAACTTCCCATGCAGAAGTGGAGGGGGAATGACTAAAAGACAGAACTCTCAAATTATGCTAAATACATAAAAATCCAAATGGGTACCACATTTGACTGCAATTTAAAAGCTTTCAGATTAGACTCTAAGTAGGAGATAAAAAGGTTATGAAGTATGTGTTTGTATTATCATTTTGTCTGTGTTTTTGTTTCTTTGAAAAATGCAGGAAAATGTTTGTCTTGTGCTGTGTCTAGTGTTTAGATTCTGCTACCTTGGAAAGATTTCCATGGGGAAAATGAAGTCAGCCAGAGAGACTGCTAAAACTGCAACCAAAGAGTTGTGTATGCTGGGGAAGACTGATAAGTTTGAGAGTTTGAAACTCTCTGCCCCAGTAAGCAAGATTGACTCCCTTTTTACATTTTCAGTAGGAATTGAGGTTGAAAAAACAAAACAAAACAAAACAAAACAAAATCCAGCAAGATACTTTCTGTAATTTCAGCCCTAGTTACATTGGGATTATAAAGATAAAGTTAGATAATCAAAGAAAGAAAGTTTTTTTTCCTTGGCTTTTGGGAATTTGTGGCATTGTAAATGAATTAGAAATTCCATTTTATGGTAACTGCTAAAAACTCTTAGTAGGTGTTGAAGTTTTGGAGATTAAGGATATTGGAGATTGATGATTTTAAGAGGAGAACACCTGGGGCTTTGGGTAATTACAGGAACTCACACCATTTTCTTTGTTTTATCTGAAAAGGCATTTAGCAAAAGTTTAACATATCTTAGTGAGCTTTGAGGTACCATTTTGTAATTTCTTTTAAGAAAAACAAGAATTTAGTTCTGCGAAAGTTCAGGAGGGTATTAGATCATTTCCCCCCAAAGATTGATAGAGCTATTGTTTTGGTGTAGTGAACAGTATTTTAGTATAATGGAAGAAGGCAGTTAATTTAAAGTAATCCCAGAATAAAGAAAAAAAATAGTTTGCATTTTAAATTTATCTGAAACTTAAATGGCTGCATCTTATTAACCCTTTCTTGACCATGAAAAGAGAAAAGCTTATTTAAATCAGGAAACAATTTAAGATGAATAAAATTTAATTGAGGAATGGAAAGTGTGATTTAAACTGAAAAGAGATCCAGGAGTAGAGATCCCCTAGCCTACTACCACCCTACCTGGGACCAGACCCTATAATGAGAATAGATATTCATAGTGAGAGGAAGTAGGGAAGTGACCAGGAACTAGCAGTGGGAAGTCTAAAGCAGAACTTTCAAAACTTTATATAACAGAATGAATTGTTTACGTAAATTAGAAACAATGTCACCAAAGAATATTAGAAAGGAAGCATGCATTTATAAGATCTGTAAAAATGCTGGAAAATCTGGCATACTACAGTCTCAGAAATTTATTAGCTGCGTGATCTTAAGTAAATTATCTTCTCTCTGTTTACCTGAGTTTCCAGATCTGTAAAGATTGTACCCACGTCCCAGGATTATTGTGAGGAACAAATTATATGATGATTGTAAAGTGCTTACCCTAGTGACTGTCATATGGTAAGGACTGTATAAATGTCAGTTATTACAAGTATCATGCCTTTGAGTGAAGGTAATTGAATATTGAGTTTTAGGTGTGATTATTATAAATTGCCCAAAGTTATAAAATGAATGATTTTCTACATAAGATAATTCAGAAATGCATTCAGCTGAATTGATGTCAGTTAACTGACAGCCTTATTTCATGTTTTAAATACATGTGTATGTTATTGTTTTATTTCTTTAAAAAATTCTTATATTGTGAAATTTAAGAAACCATTGTCAGAAATGCTGTTAGAGAAAAACTTCTCTTTTGATATAGATGCTATTCGATTATGAATACAGCTCTTAGAAGAATGTGGGAAGCTCTTAGATATGATAAAGATATTTGAAAATTATTAAATATTTACTGGGATAAATTTTGTTTTAAAACATATAGCAACCATAATAATAGTTTACTGTTTGGGGGAAAAGTTTTACAGAGCCTTTAATAAGATATCCTTATCTTTGAGGTCCCTTGAGACTTTATATTTAGGCAAGATCACAAGATCTTATCAGCCCTACTGACTGCATGTAATTGTCAAAAAGCCAATACTAGAAAATGACATTGCTACAGTGTGAGAACAGCAACAGGTGAATGTATATTGCCTGGGACAACCATAGCATGGGAGGATTCTTGTGACTCAGTTTCCCCACTGTGCTATCTACTTTCTGAACAAGTTTCCTTACCTGGTTAACCCTGAACCTAGCTTTTGATATCCAGAGAATAATTTGGAGCTTTACTGCATGAATGACTGCCAGATATTACTTGTGCCTGGGATTAAACAGAGTTAAGGGTGTTTTTCCTCTGTTATAGTATATGTCAAATCAGTCTGTGCCCTGTAGGGGACAAGTCTTGACATTGTTACAACTATGTCCCTACTTTTCTCTTTATAGCAAATTTCTATAATCAGTGTAAGTGAGCAGGAGAAGTTTAATTAGTGTAATTCAAAATCTATTAATTAATGGATTCATACTAGACCATCTGTTACTAAAATAAGATAAAAGTATGAAAAAATCTGACAAATTTTAATTGTATTTGAGGTCAAATTGTAATATAGGAATGATATCTTCTTAAGGGAGGGGAATTAGACAAATAATAAGACAAAGATGTAATTCTAATTAAATGGAATAGTAAATTTTGAGAAAGCAGCAGGAGTAGACTATTTTCTCTAAGAACTATATACATATGTATATGGTTAGCCTCAAAATATCTCTAGTATGGAAATTGAGGCCTTGATTATGTTTTAGTAATGAGTTCTTAAAATTGTATTAAAGATTTTACTTATAAAATTGCATTGATAATTTTTAAAAAAGTGAAACAATTTTCCCATTTTAAAAGTATGTGTATGATAATTTTAAAAAGAAAGTTAGACCCTCATGACTTTTTAAAAAAGATTCTTAGGCCAGGTATAGAAATTAAATAAACATAAAAACAGCAAGTGGTATACAAGAAGAGAAATGCTCTAAAATCTCAAGGGAATTATGGGTTTCTAATTATATGATACTATAGTTTTGTTGTAAATAGGATCAGAACCATATAGCTTGAATTGGTTTCACCATGGGAACACGAGTTAATGGAAAACTAAATTTAGGAATTGCACTAAATTGTATTAAGTCTTATTACTAGAAGATTTTAGCAGAAATGTTTTGGAATCTCTACAAGTGACTTGGAACTAGAGAAGTAGAGGCCCCTTCAGAGCTATCCTGTGAGTGAGGTTTATTACAGAAGGGGCAAGAGAAGATATTTCCAAGGACCAGATGATTTATATGAGGCATCTAGAATTCAAGACAAAATGTGACGATTAAAAGGACCATGGGATTGGGTCACTTGGGTGCAAGTAAACTTGATGTTACCTAATATTTATTGTCATCACTGTATTTTGGCTTTTTATTTTATGATGTTTATATTTGCTAAGTTCTTTTGGTTACATTAGTTAGAGCAAAATTCAAAACCAATTTAGAACAAGGTTATAAAACTGTGCATGTCTTTTGACCCAGCAATACCTCTAGATCTGTGTCTCAAAGAGATTTAAAAAGGAAAAAGACCTATCTGTACAAAAATATTAAAGCACTTCTTTTTGTGGTGGCAAGGAATTGGAAATTGGGGGAGTGCTCTTCAATTGAGGAGTGGCTGAACAAGTTATGATATATTATTATGATGGAATACTATTGTGCTATAAGAAATAACAAGGTGTCTGGTTTCAGAAAAACCTGAGAAAACTTATATGAACTCATGTAAAGTGAAGTGAACAGAACCAGGAGAACATTATACATAGTAACAGTGATAGCGATTTTTTTTTTAAGTGACACCTAGAGAAAATAATTTAGAGAGAGTCATACTTCCAGCCAAGGTCATATTCACACAAATAACAGTCATAATTGTGAATTTGAATGGAATAAACTCACTCCAAAATAGTAGAAGTTGAAACAAATTAGCAGAATTCAAAAATATTTTATTTAGTTTGCTTATTTATTTATTTCAACACATTTGAAACAGAAAGATGCACACAGAGTTAAGGTACCCTTGATGAAGATATGAGATGAAATAAGCAAGGTTTTATAAATAAAATTCTACAACAGACTGAATTTTTGTGGTCACACAATTAGGTATATAGAGTATAGGATTCCACTGTGTTTATTTGTTGATTATAAAAGTAATTTGACTTGGCAAAGCAAAAATCGTTTTTGAAGGCTCTCCTCCAACATGGTATCTCCCACTCCATATTAAGCTTATAAAAGATTCCTTGATGGTAATGCTGTAATAGCAGAGATATCATTGAAGATACTCTAATTATTCTTATCAAGTAAGACTCAAAATTGGAAAAGATATGCTAACAAAGGGTGTTTGCTACTGCTATGGATGATGTCCAAAGGAAGGAGAGATTGTTCATAGATAATGAAGTAAATCTAAAAATTCTTTCTTGCAGATGACTTTATGTTGTTTGCACCAATCCCTGCAACATTGCTGAATGAACACTGCTAGATGAGATTCATAGTCACTAAAAATAATTCAACCCAAGTATCAGCATAGGGAAAACTGGTGGATGAATACTTTGTGTTCAATCTATGATTTACAGGTAGGTGTATAGTCTATAGTTAGTCAATGTATTTTTGTAAGTACACATACATATAGTCATGTTTATATTGAAGATATATTGTGAATAAAGAATTACCTATATCCAGAAAATTGATTACAAATGGAAACAAATTAGTTGTATTATTTCTGGGTGATTACACATTTCTTTTAGTAACCCCAGGCTTCTCCTTGGAGCAAAATCATCTTTTAAACATGACTATTCTTCAAGTAGGTTGATAGACAAATAGGATGTTTATTAAGGACTACTAGTGCCAGGTGCTGTGGTAACTACATGGAATAGAAACACAAGTAAACAAGATAATCCGTACTCTCAAAGAGTTTGCATTGTTGTAAAAAAAGACAAAGTTGTGTCCATGGCTGTAAAAAGACAATGAAAATAAGTGTCTTGCTAAAGGTCTCATAAACTAGAGACAGAGCTAGACAAAGGTCCCCAGGAGTTAAGACGGTAGATTAGGGGCAGTCACTTAGCTGACTCTAAACATTCTTCTCCAAACAACTTTAAAATAATGGCTCAAATCAAATTTGGAGCAGCAGAGCCGAGAAAAAGTCAGTGTAAGATATTTTTCCAACTTAAAAAACTTAAGACATAGGCAGAAGAAATCTGTGACACTTGGGTGGAGGTCTGTCTAGAGCCCACACAGACAAAGGCAGCAACAGCTGCTGCTGTAGCAACATCAGCCTCATCAGTGCTCAGTTCAGACATGGTAAAGGTATAGGACAACTGATCAGAAAGAGATTACAGAGAACCCTTTGCTGGAAGTGGATATAGCTGATGCTGACTGGCAATTCTGTTGCTCATACACAGTTCTGAGTTTCAGATTCTGAGAGGAGAGGAATGCCAGTGGTTAGTGGTTAGTCACAAGGGCATAGGGACCTTGGTCACAGAGCCAAAATCAAAAGAAGAATGTGAGCAACTGTCTGCAGGGGACCAGAGGCTCTTCCTGAATAAAGACCAGAGTACCGATCAGGAGAGCAGTGACGACGTCTCTCCCACGATCAAACCACCAAAAACTTTCAGATCTCCCAGGACTAGCTCTGAAAACAGCAATACAAAAAAGCCTGAAATTTGGGACAATGGCCTTTACTCTGAGCTGAGCAAAACCCAACTTTAACACAAAGTTAAAAGTAAAAATAAAATTGACTGGAAAAATGAGCTGACAAAAACAAAAAGAATTTGACCATAAAAAGCTATTATACTGGCAAGGAAGACCAAGACAAACTCAAAAGACAACAGTGTGAAAAAAGCTACAACCAAAGCCTCAAAGAAAAATGCTAATTGGAACTAAGACCAATAAAAATTCCTGGAAAAGTTAAAGAAAGAGGTAAGATGGTTAGAAGAAAAAATGGGAAAAGAAATGAGTGATACAAAGAAAATTATGAAAAGAGAATTGACAGCTTGGTAAATAGCACAAAAATTCACTGAAGAAAGGAGCGCCTTTAAAAGCAAAATTGATGAAATGTAAAAGGAGTTACTAAACTCACTGAAGATGTCCTTAAAAAGCAGAATTGACCAAGAGGAAAAAGAAGCCAAAAACTCGCTGAAATAAACAATTCCTTAAAAATTGGAAGTAGGCAAGTGGAAGCAAATAACTGCACGAGACATCAAGAGAAAGTATAACAAAATCAAATGAATGAAAAAAAATAGAAGAAAATTTGAAATATCTCTTTGGAAAAACAACTGACCTGGAAAATAGATTGAGGAGAGATAATTTAAGAATTACTAGATTACCTGAAATCCACGATCAAAGAAAGCCTACATAATTTCAAGAAATTATCAAGGAAGAAAAACACTCTGATATCCTAGATTCAAAGGGTAAAATAGAAATAGAAAGAATACACCAATCACCTTCTGAAAACTCCCAGGAATATCATAGACAAACTCCAGAGCTCCCAAATCCAAGAGAAAATATTTTAAGCAACCAGAAAGAAACAATTTAAATATAATGGAGATACAGTCAACATCACACAAGATTTAGTGGCTTCCACATTAAAGAAGTGGAGCGTGTGGAATACGATATCTTAGAAGGCAAGGAAGCTAGGATTACAACCAAGACTCACCTAACCAGAAAAACTGAGTGTAATCCTTCTAGCGGGAAATGGATATTTAATAATAGAGGGCTTTCAAGCATTCCTTATGAAAAGACCAGAACTGAATAGAAAATTTGACACTCAAACAGAAGACTCAAAAGAAACATAAAAAAAATAAACCTGAAAGAGTAATTGTAACAGACACAATAAGAATAAACTATTTACTTTTCTAAATGGGAAGATGATACATATAACTCCTAAGAACTTTATTGTTATTAGGGCAATTAAAAGGAGCCTACATACAAAGAGGGAATGGGTGTGAGTAATTTATGCTGGAATTATTACCAGAAAAAAATGAAGAGATGGGCAGAGCCAAGATGGCAGAGTAGAAAGACTCACATATGCTAGCTCTGAACCCACAGCCCATGGATCTCCTGTAAAAAGAATTCCCAACAAATTCTGGAACAGTAGAAGCTGCACAGCAATGGGGTGAAGGAGATTTCCATTCTAGAGAGCCCTGAAAAACCGATCCCAAAGGTCCATTGTGCACCAGATGGGAGTGGAGCCCAGCCCTGCCCTGCCCTGGCCATGCAGGCATGGAGAGGAATAGATCCGAGCAGGCTTCAGGGATGGATTCTCTAGCAGCCATGAAGTTCCCTCCACCCACAGACGCACAGGTCAGTGAGAAAGACTTCTGGACGGGCTGAGAGGAGAGCGGGGTGTCTCCATGACTCGAGCCCCCTCGGGAGGCAGCGGCAGAAGCAGTGGGCAGCCAGAGGCTCCCAGAGCAGGCAGGAGCTTGGCTGGAGCTCCATTACGGAAGGTCTCTGCATAAACCTCCTGAGGGAACTGAGCCTGGGAGGTGGCCCTGCCCCCACCTGAGCACCAGAACTTAAGCTCACATTGAATAGCATCCAGGCCTGCCACCAAAAGCCCTGAGGCTGGGGAGCAGCATTTGAATCTCAGACCCCAAGCACTAGCTGGGCGGATCTAGGCCAGGGGTGGAGAGGACTCTCAGAAGTCAAGTAACTGGCCGGGAAAATGCTCAGAAAAGGGAAAAAAAATAAGACCATAGAAGGTTACTTTCTTGGGGAACAGATGATTCCAACCTTCCTCTCTGACAAGGAAGAACAATGCTTACCATCAGGTAAAGACATAGGAGTCAAGGCCTCTGTATCCCAAACATCTGAAATAGATATCCAATGGGCACAGGCCATGGAAGAGCTCAAAAAGGATTTTGAAAATCAAG
>CM053771.1:340992361-341002391 GCA_028658325.1 Potorous gilbertii
ATGCTATACTATGTGTACTATATTATATACACTATATATACCACTGTTGTTGTTCTTGTTGAGTTGACTTCATAAGTGTCTGAGGTCAGATTTGAACTCATGAAGATGAATCTTCCTGAGTTCAGGCCCAGCACTCTATCCACTGTGCCACCTAACTGCCCCATATAAACAATACTATATACTATATAAAGTACAAATATATGCAATATATTTATACTATATATACACAGCACATATAGCTATACCATATAATACTACATACACATATAGTCTCTCTCTATATAATGTGTATTTGCAGGTATACTATATACACACTACATACATATATACACAGTATCTCATGTTGTTTATATAGTGTATATATACAGATATGCTATATGCATACTATATATACATGCATACACACAGAGATTATCCATACAACATATACTGTATTACTATATATGTATATGACATGTACTATGCTATATAGTTTGTATACATATATATGTGCACACATATAGTGTATATATATTATTTGTATAGTATATTATGTACCATATAAATAGTTTATATCTTCCAGAGCTTCTGTTTCTTTTAGTAATTCATTTGTATTTAATTTATATATATATATATATATATATATATATATATACATATGTGTGTCTATTTAAGCATTTAAAGTTTTTGTGTGTTCCTAATTTTGATGAGTATGTCACATTTACATATCACTTTAAGGTTTGTGAAAGTGAATTCCCACAGTTCTTTCATCATATTTACAAGTCTTTTGGTTAAAGAGTGTAAAGCTAATATTATCTGATTACTCTATATGTTGGCAGGTTCCACTTTCAAGATGTTTATTAATCTCTTTCAGAGAAACTTAAACTCAAAATTAGGATATACTTTCACCAGGTGTATTGTAGGACCTGTTTAAGTTGTGACTACAGCAGTTCACTACTCTTCTTGTTATATGTAGAATAATAATAGTCAACATTTATATAGTATTTACCATGTGCCAAACATTGTGCTAAACACTTTACAAATATTTTCATTCTATTGTCACAATAACTCGGAAGTCCCCATTTCATAGTTGAGGAAACTGAAGGAGACAAAGGACATAACTTGCCCAGGATCATATAACTAGCATAAGAGGCTGGATTTGAACTCGGATCTTCCTGACTCCAGATGTCATATTCTACTCGCTGCACCTTCTATCTATCCATATTAAGGATATGGAGTTGAGTTTGCTTTTTTTTAGATTGTTAGTGGAATTGTTTATTTCTTAGTATTTTGTAACTATAAATATTGTCTTTCCTTATTCTGAGGAATGTTGTAAATATGTTAATATTGCTTGCTGTAGAATTTATACCTATAGATGTAGTCTCATGCATATCTGTATGCCTTTCCCCAATGAGATATTTAGGTACAGGAAATTTATTTCTGCTCTCCCCTGTGGAATATTAGTGAGAATTTCACATATAAAATCCTAGCCAAATTAAGAGAAGAAAAGAAAAAGTGAAGTGGGGTAATGGAGAGAATGTTGGGCTTCAGGTCAGTAAGATCTTAAAGTTCAAATTCTGCCTTAGACCTTAGTAGCTGTGTGAGGCTGGGCAAGTCACTTCACCTCTTTCAAACTCAATTTCTTTATCTCTAAAATGAGGAGGATGGGCCTGATAGCGTTTTATTTCCTTTCCTATTCACCTTTATAGGACCTTTGATTTCTTTTTGGAGAGAACAAGGCTGCTCCTAAATTAACTTTGCCAGATAATATCAGAGACAGAGCTCCCTGAAACTGTATATGCTCCTATCACTTGCCATGTATCTTATAAGAATTCCTTCCTTTTTGCTTTCATACCTAAAACTGGGCATGAAGGTGTCACTCTATTTTTCCAGTGATAATCATATAAATTAAGTGTCCATCTGAATCAAATAGCTCTATAACACTTAGCATTGGAGAATGCCCTCCATATTCCCTTGTTGGCCAACATTAAGAAAATCAGGGAACACAACTTTCCTATTCTCATTCCCCTCAACCAGTTACTATGATCAGAGATCCCAAAGTATAGCTCTAGAAGTGGACACAATAGAAAACATCTGGCTTTCCACTGATCACTGTCTTAGAACTAACTCTCAGAAAAGGAGAGAATATTTCTAACACAATTCAGAAATAGTTTTTTCCCATCCAATACAAAGAAGAAGACTGGGAAGCCATCTTCAGAATGATCCCAATCAGTGTTAGAAGGACTGCGGCATGCAGGAGTGTGCTAGAGTCAGTTTGAACTGGCTCAAACAGAGATGATTATTAAATTTTGAGTGTAAGCATTTGCACTTCAGAAATAGGCAAATTTATTGGGTTTTTTTTTTACTATTAAGCACAAGAAAATGATGGAGAAAATTTAATAATGTTGAGTAAACTTAGTGTGACCAATGTACTTTTTTCCCCACAGAAAACTGGTTATTGAACATTTACAGGCACATAACAGTATTCAACTTCTGTCTAAAGTCCTCCTGAGACCTTGGTTCCCTGGAGGGAATTTGTTTAATAAATCTTTTTTTGAACACAGGGTAATTCTTGTACATGGACCTGTTATTTTTTTTCTTTAGTTCAGATGCTGAGATGCTATATATTCACTCTTTTGAAAAGGCAACTAAATGTAGAAAATCATGTAGAGAGTACGCAGCTACAAGTAAGTAGCCCTACACCCTTCAGGTTGGTGAGATATGCCTGGTTGGGTTATTAGAAATGTGTTTTATCTAAAATTCCTAGGAAGTCATTCTGTTTTAACTCACTAGGTTTACAGTTAGCTGATAAATCTGTCAACAAGCATTTAGCATTAGAGAAGAGACTCCCACACCTTTAATGGTAGCCCTAAAAAGACTAAGGGAAAAATATTTTGCTCTAGGAACCCAATTCCTCAGTAAGACTTGTTATAAGGATCCCTACTTTATAGAAGACTGCGTATACTGTAGCATTCACTGATGCTTGTTCAATGGAAAGAGATTCTTCCTAACTGAAAAGAAAATCTGTAATAATCAATCTAATTTGCAATTTGCTAACATTATCTAATCAAGAATAAAGTAGATGTATACAGAATTTTTAGAGTGGACTGTCAGGGATAGGGGTTGCTTATAGTCTTTATGAAAATTAAAGGAGAACTTTTCAAATACATTTTAAATAATTCTACTTGGCTAGGATAGATTATGTCAAGAAGCTTGGGCACTGTGCTAGCAGGAGAAATAGTAGATATCTTAGTAACTACAGGTGGTGGATGGTAATCTGGAAAATGTTGTGGTGTTATGTGTTAAAGACTGTTTACAGTGATTCAGTGTATTGATAAAAAAGGTCTAACTAAGGTCAGTTAATAAGAGATTGACCTGAGGAATGAAAACAAATACAGAATATCTATAGGAGAAAAGCACAAATAAAATGCCCAGTATAAAGTAGGATTTAAGGAGGCCATTGTTTTATGCTACTGAACTGACTCTATAAAGCAGGCTGTTGTAAGATTACTTTGGAATTGCCTACTGATGCATCAACACGCTACTGTTGCTGCTTCAATAGACAATTCCAAGCATTACATCAATGCAGAGGGACAGTGACAGGCAGTTCAGCAACAATGTTCAATGGGCAGAAATGTGCTAAAATAAAGTGCTAGTATCACCCCTCTCTGCCCAGTTTACTGAGCCTTCCACGGTTCAGAGGAAGGTTTTTGAGAATTTATATGACAAAAGCATATATTCTTATTGTCCTTGAAGACTACTCCTTGTGCTTTTTCAGTCTTTTAAGAGATGAAATTGTCAACAAGAAAAGTCAAGACTTTTTTCCAATATTCTGCTTCTAGTGAAATTGGAATTTGTGAAAATATCCAAATGATGAAAGAGTAATTGCTGGGAATTATTTTACCTTCATGTAGTTTTTGTGCTATGTCTTAGAGGAGCAACATCCCTATCTTCCATTTGACTGGACAATCTGTAGCACACTTATACAAATGCTATTGCTTCTATCTCTGGCTGCTTTTTTCTTCCTTCAGAGGTGGAAATTTACAAGGACGGAATGTTGCATACACAGTGAAGCATGGTCACTCTATTTTTTTGTATTTTATTGTTTGTGCTTAACTGTCTGTGTTACAACGGAGGATTCAATTTAGGAAGAGAGAGGGACCCTAGCTGGGAAGGACTTTGGTGTAAAAACTATCCACGTAACTGTTTGTTTGGGTTTTTGTTTTTGTTTTTAAAGAAACAGTGAACACAAAGAGTTAGCCTGATTTCATCAAAGAGTAAACCTTTATATAGCATTAAATATGTGCCAGGCACTGTAATAAGCACTTTTAATGTTTAAAAAAAAAATCTCTTTTGACCCTCACATCAATCTTGTAAGATAGGTACCATTATTGTCCCTCTTTCATGGTTAAGGAAACTTAGAAAAACAGAGGTTAAATGACTTGTCCAGGGTCACACAGCCAGTGTCTGAGTCAGGCCCAGCTTTCTATTCGCTATACCACTAACTGCCTAATTAAGAATAGTTCATTCCAAACTAATCTCATTTCCTGTTTTCTTTTTAAATAGAATTGCTAAATTGATAAATAAAGGGAATGCCATAGATAAGAATTTACCTGACTTTGGGGAATCCCTTGACTAACTCTTCTGTTTTATTCTTATGGAAAAGAGAGAATGAGATGGAATAGATGATTGTATAGTTAGTGGGAAATTGGTTGGATGACTGAACCCAAAGGGTAGACAGGTTTTAGTTAACATGGAGGGGATCACAGAATTTCAGTTAGACAGAACCTTCATTGGCCACCTAGCCCAATCCACACCTGAAAAAAGGATGCTCACTACAACATACCTTCAGGAGAACGCTGCAAAAAAGCACACTTTGTGCCTTGCTGTGTAATCCTCATCTTGCCTTAGGGCTGAACTCAGAGCTCCTGGGTTCCTCCTCCTTCAGCAGGAGCCAGCCACTCCCAGCTCCCACCTGGATCTGTGCACAGGCAGCTCTCCACTCCATCTTGTGCTCCTGTTCCTCCACTCACCTCTCAAGGTTGGCACACTGGCAGTTTTCACCTCTGATGCAGGGCTTCATTCCAAGCTCAAGCTGCTCTGGTCTGGATTCTGAATACAATACACTCTCAGCGCCTTCATTCCTCCAGCACAGTCAGGAGCTGGGTTAATCCACCTGAGCCCTGACTCTGGCCATCCCTACCTCCTGGGGTTCTACAGAGCCATAGCCACCAAAACTGGGAAACAACAGACAATTATCCCTGTTCCACAAAACCTCATATTTTCCTTTTAATTTATGCAGATCCCATCCTCATTGCCATAATGTATCAGTAAGCACCCTGACATACGTAAGCCTGCTGTCGTAGGTTCTTAGATCTGCATTTATAAAAAAAAAAAGGCAATCTTTGAGGGGTTAACAATCTCCTTTAATCAAACACATGTATCATTTACCTAGTTGAAAAAGTCAGCATCCTGAACTTCAAAGAAAATACAGAGATATCAAAAGTCATCAGACAGAGTTTCCAAACTGTCTTACATAAGCAATAAATACATCATAAATCAACAGATAGGTCCAACTATTTGACCATAGTTACCAGAGAGGTAAGCACCAACATCTGGGTTTTCAAAGCTTGGGGGCTGCTCAGTAACTTCCCAGAGTCTCATCTGGCATACAAACTTCCTTCTGAAAACTAAGCTCTAAACTAAAACCTCACCTTCAGAGCATTTATACATTTTTTAGAGCCAGAGGGCATCACATTCCTTGAGAACCAGTCCCTCATTAGTAAAAAATGTGAGCCTTCCTACAAATCTTCCCAGGCCTATCATTGGTTGGAAAATATCCTCCTCAATCACATTATTCAATCAGAGGCATTTTTTAGTAAAAAAACTCCAAAAAACCCAGCAAAAGATCCTACTTTGCTTGCCTTTACAAGTATCCCCTCAACTTCTAATTCTTTGTCACCAGAAAAGAAGTGCAATAAATATTTGGGTATCATTCCAAACTGCTCTGCATAATGGTTGAATCGGTTCACAACTTCACCAATAGTGCATTAGTGTCTCAATTTTCCCACATTCCTTCCAATATTTGTAATTTTTCTTTTCTGTCTTATTTATTAGTCAGTTGAATAGGTGTGAGGTAATACTTCAGTACCTCAGAATCATTTTAATTTGCATGTCTCCAATCAATAGTGATGTAGAGCATTTTATAATAGGACTATCGATAGCTTTGTTTACTTCATCCAATAACATGTCATATTTTTTGAATATTTGTCATTTGGGAAATGGCTCTTTTTTTAAAATAAATTTGACTCATTTCTCTATATATTTGAGAAACGAGGCCTTTATTAGAGAAACTTGTTTCAAAATTTTTTTCACAGTTATAAGTGCTAACTGTATTTGCTTTCTTCTTATTTTGCCCCTCATTTGTTCAATTCTCTCTCTCCTTTTACTCTGTCCATTCTCAAAAAGTTTTGCTTCTGACTCCCTCTGTCTACACTTTCTTCTATAAGCATCCCTCTTTTCTCTTATCTCTTTCCCCTCCTACTTTTCTGTAGAGTAAGATAGTTTCTTCTTTCTAATTGAATGTGTATATTTTACCCTCTTTGAGCCAATTCTGATGAGAATAAAGTTTAAGCATTCTCTGCTCCTCCCCTACCTTACCCATCCACTGTAAAGGGTCTTTCTTGCATCTTTTACATGAGATAATTCACCCCATTCTATGTCACCCTTTTCCTTTCCCCTGGTGCATTCTTCTTTCTCACTCCTTAATTTAATTTAATTTTTTAGATATCATCCATCATACTCAACTCATACCAGTGCCCTCTGTCTGTATAGTCTCCTTCTAACTGCCCTAACAAGGAGAAATTTCTCACAAGTTGCAAGAATCATCTTCCCATGTAGGAATGAAAATCTTTTAATCATTTCCCTTTTCTATTTATCTTTTTAGGCTTCTCTTGAGTCATATTTAAAAGTCAAATTTTCTATTTAAATCTTGTCTTTTCATCAGAAATGCTTGAAAGCTCTGTATTTCATTGAGTGTCTATTTTTTTTTCTCCTGAAGGATTTTACTCAATTTTTTTTTTTTGCTTGACTCTCTGGAATATCATATACCAAGCCCTCTGATCCTTTAACATGGAAGCTGCTAAATCTTGTGTTGCCCTGGGTTTCTATGATATCTGAATGTTTTTGTTTCCTGGATGCTTTCAATATTTTCTCCTTGACCTGGGAGCTTTGGAATTTGGCTATAATATTCTGGGAATTTTCATTTTGGGATCTCTTTCAGGAGGTGATCACTGAATTCATTCAATTTCTATTTTGCCCTCCAGTTCTAGAAAATCAAGGAAGTTTTCCTTGATAATTCCTTGAAAGATCATATCTAGGCTCTTATTTCTGATCATGAATTTCAGGAAGTCCAATAATTTTTAAATTATCACTCCTGGATCTATTTTCCAGGTAAGTTGATTGTCCTATTTTTTCATTCTTTTGGTTTGGTTTGATTGTTTCTTGATGTCTCATGGAGTCATTAACTTCTGTTTGCTCAATTCTACTTTTTAAGGAATTGTTTTCTTCAGTGATGTTTTGTATTTCCTTTTCCATTTGGCTAATTCTTCATTTTAAGGAGTTATTTTCTTCAGTGGATTTTGGTGCCTTATTTTACATTTGGCCAATTCAGCTTTTCAAGGCATTCTTCTCCTCATTGGATTTTTTTTAAAACCTTTTTTTTTTTTTACCAAGCTGTTGGCTGTTTCTTCAATTTTCTTGCATCATTCTCATTTCTCTTCCCAATTTTTTCTCTATCCATCTTTCTTTATTTTCAAAATCCTTTTTGAGTTCTTCCACAGCTGGAGACCAATTCATATTTTTCTGTGAAGTTTTGGATGTAGGAGTTTTGATTTTGCTGTCTTCTTCTGCACATGTGTTTTGATCTTCCTTGTCACCATAGTGACTTTCTATAGTCAGAATTTTTTTCTGCTGTTTCTCATTTGTCAGCCTATTTCTTAACTTTTAACTCTTTGCTAAAGTGAGTCTATGCTTCCAGGGTGGAGGATACACTGTCCCAAGCTTCATAGGTTTTGTGTAGTTGTTTTCAAAGATACTTCTAGGGACCTGTAAGTTTTCAATTCTTCCCACATAGTATACTCTAAGGAGAGGTGTGTTTATTACTCTCTGGCCTGTACTCTTGTCTGTAAGTAGTCATAAGAACCATTTCATACCTTGGAATATGATGAAGTTTCCTCTCTTCACTGCAGTCACAAGATCTGGTATACTAGTGTTCTTCTTTGCCCTGGAATTACCTCCCAGGACTGTGACTTGGATCTGGGGGAAGGACAATAGCACCTTGGGGCTGAAGTGGAGATCAAGAAACACTTCCTGTAGAAGGTGTTTCTTGAGAAGAGTTTTGAAGGAAACAAGGAATTCAGATGGAGGGAAGTGGAAATATATTCTAGACATGGAAGACAGTGCAAGGCAGAGGAAGTTGCATAGTTGTGCAGGAGGAACAGCAAGGTCAATCTGACTGATTTGCAGAGTGCAGCAAGGGAAGTAATACATAATATTGTGAGAAAGGTAGATTGTTGTGTGGTTTCAATGGGTTCTAGAAACCAAACAAAGGAATTTATTTTGATCCTACTCACCCCAGAGTTTATTGCATAGAGAGCAACCTGGTCAGACTTGTCCTTGAGGGAAATTACTTTGGCAACTGAGTAGAAGATGTATCAGAGATGGGAGAGACTTGGGTAGGAAGCTCATTTAGAATAGCCTGAATTAGGGTGGTAGCCAGATGAACAGAGGGAAAGATATAGATATAGAAGGTATGAGGAAGATAAAAGTGACAGATTTGGCAAATGGTGGAGTAATGGAAGGCTAGGAAGTTAGGAGTCAAGAATAATGCCGGGGTTGTGTACTTGGGTAACTGAAAGGATGATGGCATCCTTGACTGAAAGTTTGGAAGGGAGGGAAGTGTTGGGGAGAAGATAATGAGCTTGGTTTTGGACATGTTTAGTTTGGATATATGAATGCCAACTGAAGAATGAACGGATAAGTATTATAGATTGACTGACCCTAAATGAATAGATATTTACTTGTATGAATAGATGATATCCAGTTATAAATGTACAATATGTAGGGGTAGAGCCAAGATGGTGGAGTAGAAAGACACACATATGGAGGCTACCCCCACACATCCCATAAAACACCTGTAGAGAGGGTCTCTCAACAAATTTTGGAGCAGCAGAAGTGGAGAACAACAGAGTGAAGAAGATTTCCAGCCCAGGGTGACCTGAAAGACCCACAACCTTGGCCACATGTATGGCTCGTGAACAGCCTTCTGGGGTGGAATCTCCAGTCGGGGAATCCCAAATGCCAGCAGCAGAGGGTCCGCAGATCCCTCAACCCACAGGTGCCAAAGGTCAGTGACGGGTTTATTCAGCTGGGCAGGCAGGGAGAAGGGCCTTCACATCTGGCAGGTGGCAGGAGTTCTCAGGGCAGCCCCTACAGCAGCCTGAGATCATAGCTGGATTGTAAAAACCCCTGGGGGCACTGAAGAGCTGAGTCTTACCTCAGTCCTCTGTAGATGCCCTGAGGCAGCTGGTCTTCATCTTGCACTGAATGGAGGCCCTGCCCCCATAGCTTGACTGAATCCCACCCCCCCAGTGCTAGCTTGGTGGAACTGGAGGTCAGGTGCCTGTGGAGAGGAAACACTGCTAAGATTCTGGGCACAAAAATCCTTCTCTGTGCCCAGACCAGTTCACACTTGATTGTGCCACCTTGGAGGAACTGATATCTTACAGGTCCCCAGAATATACTCCACTCTTGGCAAAGGACCCAAAAGGCAAGTAACTGGCTGGGAAAATGCCCCCAAAAGGGGAAAAGAATAAGACTATAGAAAATTACTTTCTTGGTGAACAAATATCTCTTCCCATCCTTTCAGATGAGGAAGAAAAATGCTTACCATCAGGGAAAGACATAGAAGTCAAGGCTTCTGTATCCCAAACATCCAAAATAAATATTCAATGGACTCAGGCCATGGAAGAGCTCAAAAAAGGATTTTGAA
>CM053771.1:341002891-341052804 GCA_028658325.1 Potorous gilbertii
GTTATCTCTCATAAAAGAGGCAAATAAAAGACTTTTCAGTGGAGGGAAAAAGAGGGAAGGTAAGAGAAAACAACATAAAGCTTACTCTCATCACATTTGACCAAAGGAAGGAATAAAATGCACACTCATTTTGGTATGAAAACCTATCTTACAATACAGGAAAGTGGAGGAGAAGGGGATCAGCAGGGTGGGGGGGGTGATAGGGTAGTGGGAGGAGGGAGCAATTTGAAATCAACACTCTTGGGGAGGGTCAGGATCAAAAGAGAGAATAGAAGCAATGGGGGGCATGATAAGATGGAGGGAATTATAGTTAGTCATACACAACACAACTATTATGGAAATCATTTGCAAAACTACACAGATATGGCCTATATTGAATTTCCTGCCTTCCCAAAGGGAATGGGTGGGGAGGAAGGGATGGGGAGAAGTTGGAACTCAAAGTTGTAGGAACAACTGTTGAGAATTGTTCTTGCAACTAGGAAATACAAATACAGGTAATGGGGTATAGAAAGTTATCCTCCCCTACAGGACAAAAGAGAAGCTGGGGATAAGGGAAGGGAGGGATGTTAGAAGAGAGGGCAGATTGGTGATAGGGGCAATTAGAATGCTTGGTGTATTGGGGTGGGGGAGGGGAGAAATGGGGAGAAAATTTGGAACCCAAAATTTTGTGGAAATGAATGTTGAAAAAGTTAAATAAATTAATTAATTAAAAAAGAAAAGCAAACAGGCAAAAAAAAAAAAGAAATGTACAATATGTAGTTGGAGAGGCAAACTATAGTTCTCTCAATGAAGTCCAAGTAAACTCTGTGAAAGCATGAGCTAAATGACTTTTTAATTTGTATTCTTAGTGCCTGGAAATACTTGGCATGTAGTAGATATTTTAAATGCATGTTGATTAGTTGAATAGCTTTTTTGACTTCAATAACTGTAGATTCATATTGTATTTGGAGTCTGCTTAACACACCCACTCTTTTTGGGGAAAACCACTGTCTAAACATGTCTCCTTATCTTGTACTTGTGGAGGAGATTTTTCTAATCCAAGTATAAAATGTTACATCAGCCCTGTTAAATTTCATCTCATTAGGTTCCACCCAATGTTTTAGTCTGTCAAAACTTTTTGGACTCAGACTCACTCATCTGGCATGTTTATTGTCTTTCTCAGCTTTGTATTATTTGCAAATTCAATGAACGTAATAAAGAAAACTAAGGCAAGCATAAATCCCTGGGATACCTCAATGTAGACCTCCTGCCAAAGTGACATCAAATTACTCTTTAAGAATGCTAGTTTATCCAAGTCCAAATATATTCAGTTTTTCTATTAGTCAGCCTGCACCTTTTCATCCTGTTCACAAGAATATTAATGCGATGTTTTATAAAATGCCTCAAAATAAACTTGTGGGTCAACCAAAGGACAAAAAAGAGACACATGGTGTGTAGTTAACAAGCTGTGGCATGTTACCAATGAATAATTTTCCATTAGAAAAAGTCTAAACTACATACCACCAGAAAAGGAATCAGATGGGTCATGAAGCAATAAATAATGGACAATCACTTTCTATGAGTATTTACAGAATATCAAGACAACTGGAAGGCCTCTAGCAGGTGAAGGATTTATGAGAAGGACAAGCAGGCCATAAAATGTGAATATGTGGTTGGGTTGGGATCTGCACTCCTTGAAAGTATAAACTTTATGCCATTGTAGATCCCTTAAAGTGGCAAAGAAATATTACCTTTTAAGATGAAAAATAAAAGAATTACTATATAAAAACAAGAACTTTAAAACCAATAAAATTGATAAATCACTAATAAATTTACTACTAAAGAGGTGTGATATAACACAAATCACCAAAATTAGAAATAAAAAAAGAGAGATCACAACAGAGGAAGAAAGAAATTAAGAAAACCATTGAGAAATGTTTCACACAATGATATGTTAATAAATCTGAGAACTTAGATCAAATGAATGACTATTTGTAAAGCTGTAAATTAACTTTTGAGACAAGAAATAAATAACATATGAGGAGTAATTCTAGAGGAGGAAATAGGACAATTCACCTATGAGTTCCCTTCCAGCTCAACACAAGCTCAGTATAAATTCAGACATGTGTATACCACAGATACACACACACACACACACACACACACACACACAGAGTATAGCTGAGTATGCAGTTGAATTTTTCTGAACCTTCTCAGGTATAAAATAATTCCCATACTTTATACATAGTTGCTTATAAGGAAAGACCAAATGTCACCCAAATTTTTATAAGACTATTAGAGAGAGGAATTGCTTTGAAATCTTGGGCAAGTCACTTAAGATCTTATGCCTTAGTTTCTTCATCTGTAAAATAGAGTTGGATTATTTAGCCTTTAAAATTCCTTCTCATTCTAAATATATGACCCTGTGAATGAAATTGTGAACTTTCCTGAAATATATGTCGAAATACAATTTGATAAACAAATGGTATTGAATTTCGTAATGCAACTTGGCTCCAAACAGTCCCTTGTTTATTATACATCATTCTAATTTACATACCCTGGTCTAATCAAACTGGCCTTCTTGGCACTCCTCACACACAAACCTCTATCTCCCATGTTCATGCCACAATTTATCCAGCCATTCCCCAAAATTATGGGTATTCACTTTGTTTCCATGTTTTTGCTACCAAAAAATGTATTGTTATGAATATATTATGGTACATATGTAGCCTTTCTTTGTTCTTGTCTTTGACTTCTTTGGGATATTTGTCTAGTAGTGAGATTACTTGATCAAAAGGTATAAACAATTAAGTGTCTTTTATCATATAATTCCTAATTATTTTCCAAATTGTTTGAATTAAGAAGTTATTGTTCCATCAATATTGTATTAGCATGGCCCTTTTCCTATAGCTATTTCATCATTGAATATTTTACAATCTCTGCAAGCTTGATAGGCAATGATAGTTGTTTAATTTGCATTTTTCCTATTAATAATTTGAAGCAAACTTCATGTGCTTTGTTCATAGTTTACAGTTCTTTTGAAAACTAGAATTTTTTCATGTATACTTTGATTCACTTCCCTGTTGAGGAAGAGTTTTTAGTCTTACTAATTTGTGTCAATTCTTTAGCTGTCAGACTTGCATCATGGATTTTTTTTTTTAGCACAAGAGAAAATGGTCTGTTTCATTCTTTAATTCAGTTCCATAGTTATTTCTCTGGATGTGGAAAGCATTTTACCTCAAGAGTTTATTGAGAATTTTTTAGATCCTTGCATGCTGAAAAATTCCTCACACACCGTGGTTTCTGCTGTGTAAAAAAGTTGTCCTGGTCGTGCTCCTTTCACTCAGCATCAGTTCCAGGCCTCTCTGAAGTCTTTCTGTTCATCATTTCTTATAGAAAAATAGTATTCCATTATTTTCATATATCACAACTTGTTCAACCATTCCCCAGTTGATGGGCATCCCCTTGATTTCCAGTTCTTGGTCACCACAAAGAGAGCTGCTATACATATTTTTGTACATGTAGGACCCTTTCCCATTTTTATGATCTCTTTGGGACACAGTCCTAGAAGCAATACTGCTGGGTCAAAGGGTATGCACATTTTTGTAGCCCTTTGGACATAGTTCCAAATTGCTCTCCAGAATGGTTGGGTCAGCTCACAGCTCCACCAACAATAATTAGTGTTCCAACTCTCCCACATCTTCTCCAACATTTATCATTTTCCTGTTTTGTCATGTTAGCCAATCTACTATCTACTGAGAAGTGTGATGTGATACCTCAGAGTTATTTTAATTTGCATCTCTCTAATTAATAGTGATTTGGAACATATTTTTTCATATTTCTTCTTCTGAAAACTGCCTATTCATATGCTTTGACCTTTTATCAGTTGGAGAATCACAGATTCTTGATACAAAGATTTTTCCTATTTGTCAGTTTCTCATTTTATGTCAGTGTCAATGAAGTGATGACTACATTTCATGTTTAGTTTTAGAACCCTGTCTGTTATATATACATATATGTACTATATGCATACACATACATATGTGTGTGCACATATAAAATACATTTATGTATGTAGACATATATATATATATATATATAAACATACTATAGGTATAGTGTGTATATACTTTATACATATATAGTATATACATGTATATACTTTATACATGTGCATATATATAGAAATAAATAATATGATATCATTAATATACATACGCACACATATATAATATGCATACACACGTATATATAGAGAGAGATATGTATATGTGTATACACACATGTATATATACACACACAGAGGGTAAGAGAGAGAGAGAGAGAGAAAGAGAGACAGAGACAGAGACAGAGAGACAGAGACAGAGACAGAGACAGAGAGAGAGAATTTGGGACCAGTTGTCTGGTAGTTTAGGTTGCATAATGAAGTGCAATGAAACAAATTCACCAATTACCAAAACGAGTTTTGCTACCAATAACAAAGGATACTAAACAAATATATTCATCAAGAACAAAAGCTCCTGGCTTCTAAGTGACACATCATGCTACACCAGTTAACCCTTAGAGTGAAGCTGAAGTCCTTTAGATTGTTTTGATTCATGACCAAGAAATTATATCAGTAGGCAACCTGAACCTTTAGTTCCCTGAGCTAATCAATTTTCAAAGGTATACCTTTAAAGAAAGTCTAGCCTAATGTGTACGAAGGCAGGGGATTAGGATATTATTCCCGCCCCATAAGGACATATACTAGGACTTTTAAATCTACAAATGACAACTTTCCTTTTAGTGAATAAACTGACAGTTTCATAGAACTATTTCAAGGGAAAGGTGCAAATCCTTAGAGCAAAAGTTATTGTCTTTTCTACAAAAGAATCTGCTGTCCTCATTAGAAGTGGTAATTAGTTAGAGATAAAGAAAATTTAGGAATTTAGTTTCTACAGAATACTTATGTCTACTCAAGCAATTACCTGGATATTGGTAGAAACTCAGATTAAAACAAAGGCCCGAGGAGCATCTTGTCTCATCTCCAGTCCTCCTGAGACCTCTACTGGTCAAAAAGAATATCTTATATCCTTTTATAAACCTTGTTAGACTACAGAAGTTCTGTATGTATGACCTGTTTCTTTTCTCCCTGAGTATGGTGGTTAATTTAGCACAAAGCATTCATTTAGGGAGCAATTGTCCCAAAATGTGCAAAGTGACATATATATGGGAAAGTATGATGAAGTTTCTATTATCTCCTACAGAGCCTTACAAAATAAACTTGATTCAATTGTCATCACACTGATTCTTATTGCCCATGGATTAGAACTACTATCCCAAGTCCCAGCTGCACAGCTTAGGTAGGTCTCGAGAGCATGGCTACCATGTTACCTTTAAGGGTATCCTCGTAGGGGTGAGCGGTTGCTTTTTTTAGTGCTATATAATTCTTTAGGTCCCATAAATGTTCTGCCTATATGATTATTGGTTGTTATCAATTAGTCAGCCAGACTTAATTAGCTTTTAGATAAACTAATGCCCTAAGATGGTAATGTAGGAATAGCTCTTACAAAACATCTGCCCTTCAGCCCCTAACCAGGCTTGTGACAATATCCCATTAGCACATAGAGAGATACATATATTCTCACTGTTATCCTCATTGTATCAAGTCTGTTAAAACTGCATTTGATTTTGTTTGCCCTCGAAGATTTCTTCTCTTATACTAATTTTTCTAGCAAAGAAAATTCTTTCTGCCAATTGAGAGGGAAAAAGTCTTAACAGAGTCCAGAAACTCCACAGTCTAGGGCCTTAATAAATCCTTAATAGAATTTGTTCTGTGAAACTTGGCCTCAGTCAAAAAGCCGCACCCAAGGGCCTAGAAGGCCACATGTGGGCCACAGTTTCCCCACCCCTGTTCTAGGCTATTAAAATGTATTGAATTTAATGAAACACAGCAAGTTTTGGTGAAATACAATCTTTCCCATTCAATGGTTTATCTTTTTTCTCTAGTAGCAGCTATAATATTCCTTGATTCACCAGCACCAGTTGAAATAGTACTGCAACAAGTTATGGACTTCATACTGTTTTTCCTCCTAATTCAAGTTGTTGTTCCCCATTCCACCGAAAATGAAACACTGAATTCAATGTTTTTGACCTTACTCTGTCTTGAATTACCTTATTCTTTTAAAAAATGTATTTTTCTTTAAAACTGATCTATTTGCTTTGGGATTTTTGCATAAAAACTTTTGAATGCTTATGTTTGCATTGTGTGGCTTTCTCTGTAATGACCCCAGTCAGCGCAATAGAGTTGGATCCGAAGTAAGCAGTGTTGAAATTGGGGATTAAAACAGAAGTCCCTTCGTGAAACAACATTGCAAGGCAATGAAATGAAATATTTCATTTTAGTATATTATAGAAGGGATCTTCTTGAAAACTTTCCAACATTCATTTTAGTACGTTATAGAAGGGATCTTCTTGAAAACTTTCCAACATTGTTTTAAGAGCCTGTCCTTTGATATGTGTCAGACCCATAGGTCCCAATGTTACTTTGGCCTCAATATAAATGAATGGGATCTTGTTTTCCTCTGAAGACAGGCGAAAGCTTTACAAGCAGAGAATGCTTCCTTACAAGTGAAAACACTTGTGAAGGAAGCCAGACTATTTGCTGTTATTCAGGGAACTTATTTGACATTCTAGAGCCTTACTATTATCTACAATGTATCAACCCTATGAAGGTTGCATTTGATTTTGTTTACCCCAAAAGGGGTTTTCTCTTTCAGTAAATGTTCTACCAAAAAAAAATCATTTCTGTCAATGGAGGGCAAGGGAAAAGTCTTAAGCTTGTTGTGTTCATCCTTTGTTGCCCAAGAAGACCATGCCATCAGAGAAATGATGACATGACTTGCACTTGACTTTGTTTTGAGTGAGAGAGGGCTATGCAGGTCACCAGCCTCACTTCTCTTCCAGAGCCATCTGAATTCAGTGACCAGATATTCATCAGGACGACTGGAGATGACCCAAGACACACTGGGGCCAAGGTCTATGCAGGTGAGGTAACACCCTTCATTGACTGTTTTAGAGGAAGGGCATGGCCGCTTTAATGAGGCCAAGAAAGGAAAGACATCAGGCTGGGAGGGAAACCGCAACAGTTACTGTTGATAGCACATTCGGACTGGAATAAAGTAATCTACATAAAACTCAATGATTCTTTTCAGTTAGATTGAGGAACATGAACTTTGGGGATAAGACCACTGTTAGAAAGAAGGATGGAGTGAGGCACTTCGTCTTTTTGGAGCTCCTTTTCAATATATCCTGATGAGACAATTTTTTGAACTGTGATTAGAAAGGGAAAATATTTGTATTGAGATGACATTTAACACTCAAGATTGTATTTTATCAAGACTTATTTTCTTTCCTTGGATTCAACATATTAAAGTAGTGGTCCAGTGGTCCAGATTTTAGTATTTGGGGTCCATTTAAGAGTTTTCTTTTCCCTTTAATTGGCAAGAAGGAATTCTTCAGGTAAAACATTGACTGAAAGAGAAGAAGCCCTTTCTTGGGCAAACAAGTCATAATGGAACCGTAATTGACTTGATGCATTAATGCTAACAATGTGAATCTAGGAAGCCAAAGCTGGGGCATTTAAATGTTACTCCAGATGTCAAAATGCAGTTTTCAAGAACAATGTTGGAAACCTTTCATGAATCAAGTAATCTACTTGAATGAAGCAATTGCTTCAGTGCCTTGGCATATCCCCTGCCAAGACAACTTTTCTATAATTCCATGGTTCAGTCTATATTACTTATGATTCACCTCTATTCAATGCACTCTGACCATTACAAAAAAGCGAGGAGATCTCTACATAGGAATTCATAATGCTGTATCAAATAGAACCATAGCAAATATATATATATATGTGTGTGTGTGTGTGTGTATATATATATATATATATATATATATATATATGTAGAGAGAGAGACACACACGCACACACAATTTATTTACTTATTAAGAAGCTACTTCTTAGAAGGAGAAGCACATTCAGGCTTGAATAAAATGTTCTTTTGGAATTTAGCATTTCATTTCAATTGGAATAAGGAACATCGTCTCCAAAGATAAGATTCATTCTACAAAGGACAATGGTATGGGACACTTCCTATTTTTTTGGAGTATATTTTCAATTTGTCATGATTAATCAATGAATATCCTATGTTGATATGAGGTAAACCATTTGGGATGAGATGTCATTCAACTGGCAAGACTGTATTTCATCAAGACTTGTTTTCTTTCATTGAATTCAATACATGACAAAAAGCTTAGATTGTTCCAGTTGGGGGTATTTTGGCTTTGATTAAGACTTTTCTCTTTCCCTTAATTGGCAACAAAGATTTCATTGTGTAGAGCATTTACTGAAACAGAAAAACCTTTTGCTGGTCAAAGAAGCCCTAAGGCAACCTTAAAGGACTTGATGGCAATAGAGAGGTTCTAAGAAGTGAAAAAAAATGTTTTGAATGACAACAGGTTTTTTGTCTTTCGGTAGAATGGTTTCCTTTTATAAGAAAACTTCTTCCTGTAAAACTTCCTGAAAATCTCTGGTTTACCTTTAAAGAAAAGCAAGACACTGAAGTCTTTATTTGCATTGAAGTTAGTGCCACATTGGGGCATTTGAGTTTTACCCTAGATGTCAAAATGCAGCCTTTAAGAACAATATTGTAAATCTTTCAAGAAGATTCCTATTTAATTAATTGGAATAAAACAATGGATCCAGTGCCTAGGAATATTCCTTGACAAAGGAAACTTTGCTATAATCCTCATGATTTGTTACATGTTGCTTGTAATTCTATGCTATTTCATGGACTGTGATCATTACAGAGATAGCAAGTAGATCTTAGCTTCGGGGTTCAAGATTCATTAATCAATGAAATAAGAGCAAATCTATCTAGTTTTAATGAAGACTTATTTCCTAAGAATGACAAGCTCATTCAAGCTGGAATAAAGTAATTGAAATGGAACTTAATATTTCATTTTAATTGGAATAACAAGTATATACTCCATAGATAAGATGTTCTATGAGGAAACATTGTTTGGGACACTTCCCATTTTGTTGGAATAACTTTTTATTTTGTCCTGATGAATCAATGAATACCCAGTGTTGATAAAAGGGGAAACCATTTGTTATGAGATAACGAATGGAGAAGACTGTATTTCATCACAACTTGTTTTTTTCATTAAATTCAATACATCACAATAAGACTAGACTGTTCCATTTTTGAGTATTGTTGTCCAATTAAGACTGCCTTATTGGCAAAAAAGGATTTCCTTTTGTAGGACATTGACTGAAAGCAAAGAACCATTTTTTTGCAACAAAATTGCCATGAGAACTTAATGGGATTGATGCATTGATGATAAATTAAATAAATACCTGAATGACAGTAGATTTTCTGTCTTTCTGTGGAATGATTCCATTTATAAGGAAAGACTGTAGTTTGTAAATCTCTGACCTAGCTTTAGAGGAAAGCAAGATACTGTACTCCAGTTATTTACATTAAGGACAATGTATTATTGGATCACTTGAATCTTTTCCTAGACGTCAAAATTCAGTTTTTACGAACAATGTTGGAAAGCTTTCAAGATGACTACATAATTTTTGGCAATCAAGCAATGCTTTCATTGCCTTTGAATATTCCTTGATCAACGGACTTTTGCTGTAATGCTCTTGGTAGTACATGTTGCTTGTGATTCACTTCTACTCTATAGACTCTGGTCATTACACAGAAAGCAAAGGCATCTTAATGTGGACACTGAAAATTCTCTACCCAATAGAACCATAGTAAATCTATCTATTTTTACTGAAGAACTAATTTATAAAAGGATAAGCACATTTCAGCTAATTGACTTTGAACTCAATGTTTCATTTCAATTGGAATAAGGAACATCAATTTCATTAATGACACAAGGAAGGATGGTATGGAGCACTTTCTGTTTTGTTGGATTCCCTTCAATTTGTCCTGATTAATCAATGAATGTCCATTATGGATATAAGAGGAAACCGTTTTTTATGAGATGTCCTTTAGTGGTCACCAAGAGTTTTTTTTCCTTAAATATGTTACAATTGGCTTAGACTCTTCTGTTTTGGGTATTTTTGGTCCAGGGACAGCTAGATGGTGCAATGGATAGAGCACCAGTGCAGGAGTCAGTAGGACCTGAGTTCAAATCTCACCTCAGACACTTGACAGTCACTAGCTGTGTGACCTTGGGCAAGTCACTTAACCCCAACTGCCTCATCCTGAGTCACCTCCAGTCATTCTGATGATATCAGGTCACTAGATTCAGATGGCTCTGGGGGAGAAGTAAGTCTGGTGACCTGCACAGCCCTCCCTCACTCAAAACAAAGTCAAGTGCAAGTCATGTCATTTCTCTGATGGCATGATCTTCTTCAGCAACGAAGGATGAACACATATTTTTGGTCCAATTAAGACTTTTCTCTTTCCCTCAATTGGCATGAATAAAAATAAGTGATATTTTTAAATAGTTCACTGTATTTTTAATGAAACAAGGCATTTGGATATTACTTAAATTATTATTCATACCTTAGTAAGAACAATATTTTTGGATATAATTTTAAAATCATGTATTAACATTCTTTGGATATAACAATGCAAATATCTGATTTTGTTTAGTTTATTTTGTTATTTCACTTTTTGTGTCAAAGTTGACACAAAAATAATTCACAGAGATATATAATATAGATGCTCAGGTCCAAATGGAAGAAAGGCATACTGCCGTGCTTCCTAAATCCTTACATTCATTTTTCAATCCCATCCAGTAGCTATACAGCTGATAAATTTCCATTTTCTCTGATATCAATCAGTAGTTCTTGCAAACTAATCAGATGAATGTTTTTCTTAAAACAGGTTGCAGAATTAAATTCTAAATGATGCAAATGAAGTGCTTGATAACCATGATGAGATGAAGGATATCGGCTATTCCTATATCTGAGGTAAAGTAAATGAGTAGGTAATGGTAGCTAAAGAAGAAAAATAGATGTATAAGGGGAAGTCAGCATTTTTTGAAGTCTCCAAGTGTGAAGGCAGGAGTTGGAATGCATAAGAAAAGACTGAGACCAATTCTGAATTCCTTTGGAACAGGAGGGAAAATAACACGGGCTCCAGTAGAAAAGTCACCTCCTAAAATGGTTTGTGTGCACATCAGGGAATTCAATATCAGTTCTGGTTTTCTTAATCCACTTTGATCATTTGATATTTTAATTTTAAAAATTTTTTCGGCCCTCTTCTTTTTAACCAAATGACCCAAAGATTTAGTAGCATAATTAGTCTTTTCAAAGAACAAGCTTTTAATTTTATTTATCATTTCTATGGCATTTTTTATTTCCAGTTTTTAATATGTTATTTTGGACTATTTTACTTTTGTTGGCTTCCTAACTTAAAAATTACATTCAGTACCTTAATCCTCTCTTTTGTTATTTAACATTCTATTTCTAATGTGTATTTGTAGGGAAGTGATTTTTCTCCTGAACACTGTGAGTCACACCCCAGAAATTTTGGTTTGTTGTTTCATCATTATCATTTTATTTTATATAATCATTGTTTCTATGAGTCATTCTTTGACTTATAATTTAGGATTTTGTATGCAATCTCCATTTGGGTCTGTATCTTTTGTTTGTGGTTCCTAAATTGATTATTATTTCTATTGGGTTATGATATGTAAAGGATATAAGTACCATTTCTTCTTTTTGTTTTAAATATCTCTGTGCCCTAATAGCTATTAACTTTTATTAAAAATAAATAACTAGTACCTGTAAACTAATTATTTTGGTTTATAAGATCATAGTCTTTGAAATGGAAAGTACCTCAATTGAATGACAGATTCAAGGTACAGAATATGATAATTTTTTTTCATTAGCAACATGACTATTCATATTTTTACAAGGCTTGGCTTTTCTTTTCTTCTTCTTCCTATCTCCCCCTAATTGGGGGAGTTAGGATGGGAAGGAGAGAAAAAAATGCTAACTCATTAAAAAATTAAATTAAAGCCTTTACAAAAGCAAGGACTTCAGGGGTAATCACTTTAAACTACTTCACATTATTGATGAGAAAGCTGAGACCCAGCGAATATGAAGGAAGTGGCAGACCTGGAAGGTAAGTCCAGCTTCTCTACTTCCAAATAAATGTCCTTTCCATTGTATCACATTGATCTTATTTTATTTGTTATTCATCATTTCATATTTTCCCGTATGTTTTTGCATTCTTCAGATTAATTATTTTAAATGGTTCAATTATTTTCAGTTACATTTATATTTTTCTTAACTTTATTATGTTCAGTTATTCCCACTCAACCAATACATAGATCCCTGTAGTATTTTTGGTATTACAGTAAGCTTCATTCTCATGGCTTCATAGAATCATAAACTTAGAATTAAAAATAATGTGCTTTTTAAACCTTAAAACTATCAAAATGCATTATTAACAATAATAATTTATTCTACCACAACAAGATACTAAAAATACCTGAGAATCATTTAGGCAGAATATTGACTTTTTTCAGAGGAAATTCTTCATTCATTATCCAAATATATTCTCATTTATTAACAATAATTAATTATGGAATGGATAATATAAAAGCGAGTTGAATAATATCATGCTATCCTCAGAAACTCCATTTTGTTTTACTATGTTCTCTATATACTGACTTCCCAACATTTCTCCAAAATAGAGGATCATTTTAATTTAGCATTGAACTATTTTTTTCTGGAAAAGGAAATTTCAGTACAGAATTACTATAGTTTCCCATCATCATGATTTCCTGACCAATATAAAGTCCAATTTTCCATATTTATTATGAAATATAACTTCATCTACATATCTGTTGGGGTACAGGAACATGGTTTGAGCGCTGTTTCCACATTTTCTTTCAGTTCAAAATCATAACTGCAAAGCTGTGGTCTGAGGGAGGGAGAGAAAAAAAGGAAGAAAAGAGGGAAATGAATCAGTACAACAGCAAAACTTCACATTTTTTCCCTAATAAATATGCTAAGTCTATAGCAGCACTTTGGTAACATGAGAAGACTAGAAATGATCAGTTTGCAGCTTGAAACCCAAGTTTATGTTTTCCTCTATTTCCTATATTCAAGTCTCAGTTTCCACATCTATAAAAGGGGACAAGAATGGTTTTGCTTTCTTCCTCAGATGATTGTGGTGAGTAAAGCATATTGTAAACCTTAAGAGATGGTAGAAATGTGTGGAACCAGTTTGGTGGGTGAGTGAGCTTAAGTAGAGTGATAGTGGGAAAAAAGATTAATCATCAATTACATATAAAGGTCTATATAAAGTGCTAAGACTACATAAGAAAAATAAGATGCTTTCAAGGGACTCACATTCTAATTGGAGAAACAACATATATGGAAGTTTTCATCTGCAGGTCAAAAGAAACAGTCTCATGGTTCTTAGGGTACAGTGGTAAAGTAGATAATATGTCTCATGTCATTTCCACTGATAAAATCATATCTGTTTCTGATGTTAAACCATTTGACAGTATGAAGGGTTTTGGTGACTGTATTTTTGAATTCTTTAGTAAATAAGTCTGTAGGAACAGTCTCAGGACATTAGCACAGGGGTTGTTTCCCAGGAAAGTGGCTGGTGCTACTGGGTTTAAGACATTGCCATTACCAAGGCTCTTGATTTTAGACTCCTGAGCTGTATCCAGGTGGTAGTATTGGTTTGACTTTGCTGGCACTGTTGTCTCATTTCTCTCTGAAAGGGTACTTTTCTGCTTCAGTCTTGCCTGCCATATGCATAATAGTGGTTGGCAGTTGGTTGGAATAGGTGGCCTCTTCTCCACAGGAGTTACCTTCCTGGATGATGGTTGGTTGGGGACTGGACTAGAAATGGAACTGTTGGTCTAGGGGTGGATGCTACTCCTAGGATTCCTGTATTTGTTTGCTTGTTGGCAGCAATTAGTCAGAAGTTGTTACCAAGAGTGTTAGGGGAGGTGAGTCACTTCTCCACAAAATATGTTTTTAGTATATTAAATATTATATTTTAATATATATTTTAATTATATATTAAATATATGTTCTACCTGAGAAAGTTTCAAATCTTGAAGCACTATAACAACGTATTAGTATTATAATATTTATCCGTATATGAATTAATCCTAAATTATTATTTTATCATTGGTCTGCCACCAAAGAGGCACGATGGTGGAGAAAATTCAGGAATTCATCTGAGCTCTTTCAAATTCCCCTCCAAATAACTTTAAACAATGCCTCAAAGGGAATTCTGGAGTGGCAGAACTCACAGAGAGATGGGGTAAAACAATTTTCCAGTCCAATAAAACTTAGAGGTTCAGCATGAAATATGTGTTGTAATGGCATGGAAATGGAGCTCAGTTCAGAGAAGGCAACGCCCAAGCAAGACAGCAGTGGGCCACACCAGGTACAAGATGGCATCAGGTCTTGGGGGCAACTCAAGGTGCAGCTTTCAGAGATCTCAGCACACAGATAGTAAACTGGAATTTGGTTCAGGACTCTGTTGCATTGCCAATAGTGGGATCCAAGTCTCAGTCTTGGGTCACAGGAGCAGCACTAGCCCACTAGAGCTTGTGGCCACAGAGGAGCTGAAACCCTGGTTGCAGTTCCAGGGAGGAAAAGAAAACTGTTGTCAGTCAAAGACAAGAGTATAGGCCAGGAAAGTAGTAAAGACAGGTCTCCATAAGTCATACCACCTTGAAAGAAGACAAAAATTACAGTACCCTAGAACTAGTTCTGAAAACAGTTGCACCAAAAACCCCTAAGATGGATACATTGCTTCCTTTACCACAGGAGGAGAGTCCAAGTTTAACATAAAGCTAAAAGTCAAGAAATAGGCAAGTGTAACCATCCTTATCAAATCTTATAGAATTTCACAACAGCATTTTAAAAATGATTAATTCCTAGGAATATTATAGCCAAATTCAGAGTTTCCAGGTCAAGGAGGAAATATTTCAAACATAAAGAAACAACTCATATATCAAATAACACAAGACTTAGCAGCTTCTACAATAAAAGATTGAATGGGTTGTTATATGATGAGCTGAAATTAAAACTGGACATAATCCTTTGGGAGTGGAAATGGATACTCAATGAAACAGAGAACTTTTAAGCATTCTTGATGAAAAGACCAGAGCTGAATAGAAATTTTTACTTTCAAATACAAGACACAAGAGTAACATAAAAAAATAAATAGGAAAGAGAAATCATGGGGGATTCAATAAGGTTAAAGTGTTTACATTCTGAAATGGGAAGATGATACTTGTAACTCCTAAGAACTTCATCATTATTAAGGCACTTGGAAGGAGTGTACATAGAGGGCATCAGTGTAAAATGAATATGATGGGATGATATCTTAAAAAAAATAAAGGGTGAAAGAGGAATGCACTAGGGGAAGGAGAAATGGAGAGATACAATGGTGTAAATTATTTCACATAAGAAAGGTAGAAAAGAGCTTTTACAATGTAGGGAAGATGGGGTATGTGAACAGGGGGAACATTTGAATCTTATTCTTTGGAATTGGCTCAAAGAGGGAATAAGATACACGTTTTGGTATAGAAATCTGTCTTACTCTATAGCAAAGTGGGAGGGGAAGGGGATAGAACAAGGTAGTAGGGAGGGCAGATTAGGGAAAATGGTAGCCAGAAGCAAAACATTTTTGAGGATGGATAAGGTGAAAGGAGAGAGATAGTATAAATGAGAGAAAACAGAATGAAGGAAAATACAGAGTAATCATAAATATGAGAAAATTTTTATCAAGTTTCTTTGATAAAGACCTCATTTTTCAAATATATAGAGGGTTGAGTTAAATTTATAAAAATTAGAGCCATTCCCCAATTGATAAAAGCTACGAACAGACAGTTTTCATATGTAGTAGCCAAAGTTATCTATAGTCATGGGAAAAAAATGCTCAAAATAACTATTTTTAGAGAAATGCACATTATAACAACTCTTAGGTACCACCATACACCTATCAGTTGACCTGGCTAACATGACATAAAGGAAAAATGACAAATGTTGAAGCTGATGTGTGGGGAAAGTGCTAATGCACTGTTGGGAACTGATTCAACTATTCTAAAGAGCAAAAACTATGCCCAAAGGACTATTAAACTATTCATATGCATTGACCCAGCAACACCACTATTAGATTTATATCTCAAAGAGACAAAAAAGAGAAAGAAAATATATGTATACAAATATTTATAGCATCTCTTTTAGTGATGGCAAAGAATTGGAAATGGATGGGATGCCCATCAGTTGGTGAGTGGTTAGGGAATGGTGATACATGATTGTGGTGGAATACTATTGTATTATATGAAGTGGAGAGCAGGATGCTCTCAGAAAAACCTGGAGAGAAGTATATGACCTGATGCAAAGTGAAATGAGCAGAACCAGGAGAACATTTTGCACAATAACCACAATATTATATGATGATCAACTGTGAATTCTTAGTTATTCTTAGCAATACAATGATCCAAGTCAATCCCAATGGTTTTAGGATGAAAAATGCTATCCTTCTCCAGAGAAAGAACTGATGAGAATGCAGATTTAAACATGCTTTTCAGAAAACTTCATTTTTCTTAAAATTTTTGGTCTGTTTTCTTTCACAACATGACTAATATGAAAATATATTTTGCATGACTGCACATCTATAAACTATATCAAATTCTCAATAAAGAAGGTGGGAAGGAAGGGACAGAATTTGGAACTCAAAATTAAAAAAAAACCCAAAAGCTGTGTTAAAGCTGTTTAAAAGCTTTTTAACACTGTTTTCATGTAATTGGGAAAGATAAAATATGAAACATAAAAAATTGTATCCCTAATCAAAGTAGTTTTTGAATGTTATAAACCAATGGAGAAAATCTAGCAAGTATAAACATCCTTATCAAATGTTATAGGATCTCACAGCAGCGTTTTAAAAATGATTAATTTCTATATAATTCCAATACATAAATCCTGATAGTTTCTTGCCTCTCCTCACCCCTACATCCAATTAGCCACTAAGACACACAGATTAAGTTCTTAGGCTATGTATCTAAATTGGGCATTAGTGACCAACCTTTTCATTTTAGGTGTAGGCAAAGATAGTCGTCACATAGATAATAAAGAGCAGATCCGACATTTTAACTACTACCTCCAAATCTTCATTCTTTCCATTGTCACACTACTTGTCAATTCTTTCTTTTTTTCTATTTTTAACACAGTTTATAACAGATAAAGCAATTCAAACTTTTGGTCAGGTGATACATCTTTTTAAAGCATTTACAATATGGACCACAAAAGATTTCAATTCTTTCTTAACAATGTATTTCATATCTACTCCTTTCTCAAATTTACTACTGTTCATTCAGGTTCTTGTTACCTAATGCCTCTACTATTTCAATTGGCTTTCTTGACATTTCTCCCTAATTCCATTTCATCCTGAACTTACTATGACGGTGGGATTTATTTCTTTTTACACACTGAGATAATAACCACCCCTATTTCCAAAGTAGTCTTCTTATACTAATATTTTGAGCTATGTAATAAAAAATTATTAACTTTATTTTCATTGTGTCTGATTCCTTGTGAGTTCATCTGGGATTTTCTTGGTAAAGATACTAGAGCGATTTGCCATTTCCTTCTCCAGCTCATTTTTGAGGAAATTGTTGCAAAATGGGTTAAGTGACTTGTTCAGGGTCACACAGCTAGTAAATGTCTGAGGCCAGATTTTAAGTCAGGTCTTTCTGACTCCTGGTCTGGTGCTCTACCTACTGCACTACCTCCAAAATGCCATCCAGGAGAAAATACCGAAAGGAAAAAAAGTGATTTTGTACAAGGATTGCATTAATTCCTGAAAAAAAATAAAGCAAGATACAAAAAAATAAAAGCTTTACTTTCGCTCTGCTCACAACCATCCTTTCTCTCCTCACAGACATCAGTATAATTAAGGTCATCATCATATCTCACTTAAACTGCTGCAATGACTTTTTAATTAGTTATTCTGCCTTATCTAATCCCACTCTAATACATCCCCAATTGAGCTATCAAAGTGATTTTCCTAAAATGAAATTCTGACCAGGTCACTCTCTTATTTAATAAATTCATCATCTCCTTGTTATTTATAGGAACACACAAACAAATAATTCTTTAGTTCAGCATTTAAGACCCTTCACAACTTGGTCACAACCTACCTTTCCAGAGATATTACACATTACTCTGTTTCACACAATCTAGTCAAAATGTCCTTACTGTTTCTCATATCTGTCACTTCATTTCCAACTATAGTGTTTTGTCGATTTTTACAGTATCATGTATTTATAGTTGTAAAGTACCTAAGGAGCTACTGAGTCGAGCCCCTTCATTTTACTTATTAAGAAACCAAAGGCCACTGAGGTTAAGTGACTTGCTCAAGACCACAGGGTTCAGAAGTGTCAGTATCAGAATCTGAACACATTTTTTAAAATTCAAAATCCAGTGCTCTTCCCCTTACACATTAACAATTGAGATAATGTAAACAAAGCCCTTTGCAAATTTTAAAATACCATGGAAATGTAATGGCAATGGTAATAGATTAAATAGTAATATGAGTAGTGGTAATGTGGTGGTTTAAAATTGCGTCATGTGCTTGATCTTACTCTTAAGCAAATTTTCATTTCTTTTCCTACTCTTTACTCATTTTTTAAAATATTTCTTATGGGAGACCTTGAAAGTCCATATTTCTTATTCTGGAATTTAAAGCTCTCTATAATCCGACAGTGTACTTTCTTTTCTTCCCTCGTGTTGCTGTTTACTCCCATTGTTTCACCAAACTGGTATAATCAATGAATCCTAAATATTTTTTTTAAAACATTTTCCTTCTTTCTCATTGTTTATTTCACTGCCCTTCTATTAAACTGATCTCCTTCTGTCTATATGTTGGAATTCTATCCATAATTAAAACCCTGCTCACGATGTTTTTTGACTTACAAATTTTGGTAGGGAGAGATCTATACAAGAGGAAATGAAGTGTAACATTGAGCAACTATTAATATTCAGGCAGGGTCCACTTTTTCTTCAAGTATCTAAATAATTATTTCCGTGAAGATCAGAATGTGACACAGGAAATTAGTTAGACACCTCCTTTTCTAACCATAATTCAAATTTATGAAGACCTAGGTCTAGTCCTGAATATACCACTTACTAACATGGGCAAGGGTCATTAATTTTTCAGTTTCTTCACCCGTAAAATAGAGACAATGAGTCTCTCTGTATACTTCAAATGAAAGAGTGTTTGTAAAATGTTTATTAACTGTAAAAGCACAATTTAAATGTAAGTTAGTACTGAAAAAAATTATGACTCCAAATTGAACTTAAAATTGTTAAATTTATAAGAGATTAATTTCGACTGAAGTTTTACTATATCTACTGTGTAAAACAAAGTATATTTGTCTTGGTTTAATATGTAAAGGATGACTTTTTATTTGTTTCCTTTAATGGTGTAGACAATGTATGAATATAGTCATAATTTAAAGCACTAAGGTTTTCAATTTCTACAAAGTCTTCCCCTGTGACACATATTACACTCCAACAAAAAGTTTCCACAGCATAACATGCAGAGCATGGGTAGGCTAACCAGATAAATTCAAAATGTAAACGTTGGATTGGGAAATATATGGAGAAAGAGTTATGTTTTCCTCACTCTTGCCTATCAAAAGCAAAAGGTATAGAAGAGAAAAATTAATTTGAGAAGTGAATAGCTGGTTGTAAAACTTGTGTCTAAGAATGGGGTTTGAACTTCTGAACCACATCTTAAAACATAAAGTTGACAGATTCTTGGTCATACATGTAGTATAGTAAATGAACAAACAATTTTTCACCATTTCTTTAATCAAATTGATTACTAGTTTCCCCGTATTTAAAATATATATTTTGCAAATAAAAACCTACCATCCATATTATATACATTACCTTTCTGGATTTGTAAGTGATCTTAATTTTATATGTTGAATCTTGTATTTGCACTTAGAACACCTAGGTTTCACATTCTTTTGAGAATACGTCAAAGCAATTTTTGATATGTTTTTGAAGTCATAGTAAAATCCAGCAAGAATACTGACTTCTTCATAGACAGGATATGATGCCATGTAACTACATAGAAAACAGAACACACCATCATTTATGATTTAAAATAAAGTCTTTAATCCTAAACAGAGCAGAACTTTGCTAATTATGTCTGATGATGAAAAGAACTGAATTACATAATTTTAATAGAAATGTAGGAAGTAATTTTGTTGACAGCATCTAAAATTAAGCCGACCGTCCTTTCTCCATGCAATTTGATACAATGTCACATTTATTACTAATGGCAAAATTTATGTATCGTGCTTAATTATAGGAAAATGCTAAGTAAATTAGTTTACTGTTACTCATTATGGAAAGAAAATAAAGTAGGATTTAGGATTGCAGCTTTTCATGAAAAAGTAATGGTTTAGTCATCATAGCAATCGTATGAATTTTTAACTGTACTCTGTTATGTAAAAGGATTCAACTTCCTTAACTCTTGATACCATTTAAAAAATGTGGACATAACTTAATCCAAATTAATGCATATTTCTAAGCATTGCCAAAATATTATTAATAATTTAACGACACAAATACTTGTTAAAAACAAATATTATACTATTATTTAGAGAACACAGAGAAAAAATACACATACCTGTTGACTGAATTTCACAGTCAAATTGCTACAGCATTTCACCAATGCGAATATATCTTTGCCTTATAACTTAAAACAGAAGGTAATATAATGTAATGGGATAGCACAATGTTAGGTACCATGCTTGTACTTTTTTAGCCACATTCCATTGATAGTTATCTGCGTTCCAGGAGAAAGTCAATCAAAATGGAAAACTACCTACTTCTGAGGATTTGCACTGGCACAAATGACTTTCCTAGAAGGAATCTGAGAAGTATTGCTAACCAGTGTGAAGGCTTGTGCATGCAACTTATGACTATAGAGGTACACATGTTTTCATCACTGCTGCTTATTGAAGGTAAATATATTTTGAAGAGGAAAATTAATTTGAAAGTGAATAGCCAGTTATGAAAATTGTGTCTGAGAATGACATTTGAACTTTTGGATCACATCTTAAAATAAAAGGATGAAAAATTCCTAGCCAGAGATATAGTAAACAATGACTAATCAGAATGTATTTATTTGAATGGTGTCTTGATAATGTAATCAAAACAGTGTTTTAAAAGAATGAAAGGAGGGAAAAGATTGCCTATCTATATTAGGTACCCTAGCAAGTAGCTACAAACAAAACACAATAAAATTAAGATGTGCATAAGTTTATCCTCAAGCATCTGTACAAAAATGCCAAAAGGTTAAGTAGTGAGAAGAAAAAGTGATCCTAGGACAATGGGGCAAACTTAACCACAAAGGTATCACCTTTTTTTACCATATTCAAAGGAACAATGACAGGCACTGTATTTTCAGAAGCTTGTATAAGGAAATCCAGTAACTAAAGTGATACTGAAGGTGAAATCAAGTTTAATTATGGGAAGATAGATATAAAGAGCATGATGTGGTGCTATTAAAAATGTCAAGAAGGCTCAAAATTACCCAAGGCAAGCAAAGAAAGATAAGGTAAGGAAAAAAATAGGTCTCGTGTTTCTTTTATTTTGTTGTAAACTATAGGGTGAGAAAAAGGAACATCAAAGAAAGGATAGAATTTTTACTTGGGTTGAATTTGGTGATGATAACTGGCAACAAAGAGAAGGTAGAGTTGCGCAAATATAATTTTATTTCTATTTTATCTACCAAGAAGAATGACCTCTGCACTGTAAATGACAGAAAAAAAATGACTAAGAGGAAGAAGAAACCCAATATAGTTTAGGAGATTGGTAGTAAGAGAATATCTACTTTCCCTTGAATTCAAATCACCTAGCCCAGGTGATGGACATGTTTTAATCCTGAGAGAACTAGCAGGTGTTTTTGCCGAGTCTCTGTTCATTTTTCAAAATCATGGAAAATGTCAGAGATATTACAAGATTTACGAAGGGTAAATGTTCACCCAAATATTCAAACAGAAGGAAGAGAATAGATTCTGTAAAGTATAGGCAATGAACTTGATTTCAATTCCTGGGAAAATTCAATGAGGGACTGATCATTAAATAGATTCTGGTTGGAGAACATCTGGAAATGGAAGATGGGTAAAATGGGGCCTTATCAATTATAAGTCATTACAGACTAGCAATATTTTTCCTGTGCTTTTATAAGATTTCTGAATTAGTAGATGATAGGAATTTTGTGTATACAATTACAATTTACAATTTTATGAAGAGTAGTTAAAATGTTATGGATTAGATGATAATGAAATTATATGGACACAGAATTGTTTGGACAGGCCCATTAAAAAATCATTTATTAGTGACTCAATAAAAACATGATAAGAGTTCTCTGGTGGAGAATCTCTGGAATCTTTGTCTAGCCTGGTCCTATTTAACATTTTTATCAATGATTTGGGAAAAGTTAAAGATGGCATATTCATCAAATTTGCAACTGACATAAAGGTAGGAGAGATAGCAGACACATTGGAAGCCAGAGTCGGTATGCAGAAGAATCTTGAGTAATTGTGTCAATGAGACGTAAATCCCTGGCGGCCTCACATTGACTTAGAAAACCACCGATTAACATTATCTATGTTGAATTATATTTTTATTCATTTTATCAAACATTTCCCAATTACATTTTTATCTGCTTCCATGCATACAGGAAGTTTTGTAGAAGGAGCTGTGAGTTTGAAACTTCTGGGTTGAAGCATTGGGATGAATCTAATTAAATTTCAGTAAGGAAAAAATGTAAAGGCTTACCATCTATCTAATCTATCTATCTGTCTGTCTGTTTATCTATGGTATTTAAAATAAGCTTTATAAATAACAATTCTTTTGAAAAAGTGGTGGGAATTTTAGTGACTTACAAGCTCAATATGTCAGCATTGTGACCCTAGGCAAAGAAACTAACAAAAAATTGACAAAAATTATTGAGACCTTGGGCTTGCTTGGGCTTGCATTAAGAGGGGTATAGTTCTAGGTAACAATTTGCTCTGGCAATAGGATGGCAGTAGGATAGTGAAAGAGCTTAGAATCTCAGTTTCATTTTAAAGAAATGAGTATTTGTAGCCTAGAGAAGAGAAGGTACAGATGGAAAAATATAACTGTCTCCAAGAGTTTAAAGAGCTATTTTGTTGAAGAGGAAGTAGACTTCTTTTTGGCTGAAGAACAATAATCCCAAGAACTATGGGTGGAATTTGCAAGAAGTGAAATTAGATTTGATGTAAGAAAAACTTTCTAACAATTAGCACTGTCCAAAATTAGAATGGAGGGCATAGAGAAGTGACAAGTTCCCTCTCTGTTATAATCTTCAAGTATCAGCTGGACAATCACATGTTAAATATATTATAGTGGAAATTCCTGTTTTATATGGATTAAACTAGGTAGCCACTGAAGGTCCTTTCCAATCTCAAATTCAGTGTTTCTGTAATTCTTTATAATACTTACCTTTTGATTTTTGATTCTTCTACTTTCCCATATGCATCAATTAATTTGATTTTCATATAACCTTCCTTTGTAGCATTCTCCAAAATAACAATATCAAGAATGTAATGGTACACTGAAAAATAAAATACATAGATTCAAATTGATGGCAACATTATCAATGTAATGACGGATTTAAATATTATAAGTTAAATTCATTTAAAACATTTATTATTTATTTTTTGAACATACTTTTTAAAAATTTTGTTTCAAATTCTCACCTTTTCATTTCCTCCAGACTCGCTGAGAAGAATATGATATCAACTATATATGTGAAAGCATGCAAAACACATTTCCATATTAGCCATACTTCAAAAAAGTGAGAAAAGTAAAGAAATGAGAAAATTATACTTCCACTAGCACTCAGACTTCATCAGTTCTCTCTCTGGGTGTGGAGAGCATTTTTACATCATGAGTTCTTTGAAACTGTCTTGGATCATCATGTGGATCAAAGAACCCAAGTCTTTCACAGTGGATCATCATTATAACACTATGTATACACAATGATCTCTTAGTTCTCATTTCATTTTGCATCAGTTTATATAGGTCTTGCCATGGAGTTTTCTGAAACCACCCCCTTTGATCTTTCTCATAGCACAATAGTACTCCCTTACAATTATACCTCATAACTTGTTTAACTATTTCCCAATTGATAGGCATCTCCTCAAGAACTGCTATAAATATTTTTGTACATATATGTCCTTTTCTTTTTTTCTTTATTTTTTTGGGATACAGATCTAATACTGGTATTATGGGGTCAAAAGTGATGCAATTTTATAATCCTTTGGGCATAGTTCCAATTGCTTTTCAGAATGCTTTGACAAGTTCACTACTTTACCAGTCATTCATTAGTGTACCTGTTTTTTCTCTTTTCCCTTCCACCATTTGTCATTTCTGAAGCTGTAAGGTAGTGTCCCAGAGTTGTCTTAATTTGCATTTCTTTAATTAATAGTTATTTAGAACATCTTTATATGACTAGATAGATTTGATTTCTTCTGAAAACTACCTGTTTTATCTTTTGACTATTTATCAATTGGGGAATGGTTTTTGTTTTTGTAAATTTGATTCAGTTCTATACTCATTATGTATTTGAGCAATGAGGCCTTAGAGAAACTTGCTGTAAAAATTTTTGATATCACTTCAGTGTCTATGGTACTTTTTAGCGAAATTATTTTTTGCTATATGATGAGAAAATTATATTTCCCTGATTATCTCTTTTAATTGGGTTTATTTTTCTTTTGTTTTGTCTGCGATCACGATTGCTACCCCTACCTTAAGTTAAATTCTTATTATTTTGTTTGGTAAAAATACAGTGAAAGGGATAGAATGGAACAGGCACAGAGGGAGAGTTGACTTGGATTCTCAGTAAAGCATTTCATTTCTCATGTTCTGTCTTATGGTCTTTTAGTCCTTAATTGTGTTCACCAACTATGCTACAAATAATGTACAACAACCAGTAAGTGTGTACTGAAAGGGTCTAGCATTGAAGGTGCTAAAAGCACTGTGAAACTTCAAGTCATAAGAGGAAAAAGTAAAATATATGGCCTCTAAAATTCTTAAGGTTAGGAGATAGACTTGAAAATAGAAAATACAGGATGACTAAGTATTGTGATTAAATCAACATTTTAGGGGAGAAATAATCCCTGTCTGAGTTTATGTGGTAGGTAACTGTTGTTGAAATATTTCTACCACAATGCGGAAATTATCAGGGGTAAAAACTTAGGTAAAACTTCTTATGGACAAAATTCAAGAAATAATTATGTTACATATTATAATCTTATATTCCTCTTTGGCCACAGAAGTTAAAGGAAAGACAGATTCATAATCCCATGCTTCCTTCAATGTCATAAAAATGAAAGAAACTTAATCATCATCTCTTACACAAACACAGTTAAACAAACTTTATAGGTAAACTAAGTCAGATCACAGATTAAACTACTTTTAGAGAGTTAACAAATAGGAATGAGGTGGAAAATTTACATTTCTCCAACATTACTATAAACACCAGTGTAAAATGCTTTTTTTTATACAGTTATCCAGGAGAGATAACAAATGTTATACACCAAATATTTAGGTCAAAGAAATGATTTACCTCCTTCAATATCATATTTATGAGAGATTTTAACCACGACTCTCTGAAAATCATCCCAATTTTCACTTTGTTAATCTACACTTGATCTTATTAGCTGTGCAGGAAAAATTGTGAGAAGAAAACAGAATAATTTTGAGTGGAACTATCTATGTTCACATGAAATGTAGTTGAATAGAGAAAGAAGAGTCAAGAAAAGAGGGGTCACTTACCCTTCAGAAATGGTGGCTGGGTAATAATCCAAAAATGTAGAGTCTAAAGGAATACTCAAATAGGAGGGAGGAGAACTAGGAGAGAGTGATGTCACAAAAACCAATAGGGAAAAGATTATCCAGGAAGAGAGGACTCTTTAACAATACCAAAAACCCCAAATATGAAAACAATAAAAGCCATTGTACTTAGCAGTTGAGAGTCTTCAAAACCTTATAGAAAATAGTTTCATGGAAGTCATAAGCCAAATTATATGGGGTTGAAGAAATGATTGGAAAGTGAGATGATGAATGAATGGAATGTATACAACTTTGTATAGGGGTGAGTGTGCTAGGGAGTAGGAGGATAAGGGGACAAGATAAGGCAACAGGGAAAGGGTAAAAATAGAGGCTAAGAAAGAGAATAGTGAGTAAAAGTAAAAAGGAGAGAAATTCACAGATAGTAATTATAACTTTGAATGTGAATGGAATGTTTATAGCAGTTCTCTTTATGGTGGTAAAGAACTGGAAATTGCAGGGATCCCCATCAATTGGGTAATGGCTGACCAAGTTGTGGTTGCATGAGTGTCATGGAATACTACTGTGCTATAAGAAGTGATGAGCTCGATGATCTTAGAAAGGCAAGGAAAGACTTGAACAAGATGGCAAAAATGTAGTGAGCACAACCAAAAAACATTGTATACAGTAACATTGTTTTCAAAATGAATTGGAGTGACTAAGTCATTTTGACTATTATAAAAACACAAATTAAAAATAAAGGATACATGAAGAAAGAATCTATCTGCATTCAGAGAAAGAATTTATAAGTGTAGAACAATTTTACATATATATGTGTATACACATACATATATATACAGACATATTATATATAACATGTGCATATATATATATATACACACACATGCATGTGTGTGTGTGATGGTAGTCATTTTTAGGGCATGGTGGGGAGAAGAGAAGAAAAAAAGGAAAAAGAAAATTACATGATATCTTTATTATATATTTAAAAAGAATAGCAAATTGTATGTAATAGATTTGCAGTTTCACATGCAATCATCTTTTATATTATACTATGTTATGGAAATGCTTGTTTTATTCCATAAATCAAAAATAAAACAGATTTAAAAAACTATTCATCTTGAAGAGATGGCAGTGTTAAATTTAGGGTCATGTTTGTTCATTTGTATAGAGACACTTGGGCATATTTTAGGAAGTTTGAAAGGAGTTAATAAAGAGATAAAGAGAAATTGAAGATGAAAGAGTGAAAGCCTGATTGAAAGATCTGAGAAAATGTAAGTAAAGCTGTAATCAACATCATAAAATAGACTTATAACTGACATGGAAAATTATCATCCATTTGCAGAAACTAGAGCTTAAAAGGACAGGATGAAAGATAGTATAAAAGGGATTTTGATGTGTTAAATGGGGAAGAAAAAGAACCTCGTGTAAAATAAACTCTACTTTCTTAATAAATAGGAAGGTAGATACTCTGCTTAGGGGGACAGGGAAAGAGTGGTATCTGCTAGGAAAGAATAATAATACCTGATATTTCTGTAGTTTTTAAAGTTTATATACCATTTAATTTTTTGTCTCCTTTGTTGCTTGCCATTATCCTGTGAAGTAATTAAAGTGTGGTTATTCTCATTGCATAGATAAGCACATTAACAGATGCCATGACTTGATCCTTGCCCGACAATTAGCAAGCGTCAAAGATAGGATTCAGAGCTAGGTCTCAAGTCGCAGTTTGGCTTCCTTTCACCGCACCACTCTGGGGAGTGTGGTTTAGGTGACCCAGGAAAAGGAAATGGATTGTCATGTAGCACTCATCTCACAGGTTGTTTTGAGGATAAACTGAGATAATATAAAAAAAACTTCACAAATAAAGTACTATACAAATATTAGCTATTAGTAGTGAAGGCATAATTGAGAACAGTGAATTCTTTTATCGCTAACTCCAGGGTGGTTCAGCACAACTTTAAAACAGGAGTAAAAAGGGCATATAATTGGGGCAACTCAGAATTGGGACTTGTCAATAGGGCAAAAAAAATGAAATATTCAAAGGGAAGGTATAGTTAAACTGGTCAACTATATGGTCAAGATTATGAAGATAGCAAATTGAGAACAGAACAGGGTTGATGCATTAGGAAACTGGGGAAGAATTAGAAGGATTAAAGGGTATGATGAGGTTCTGGGTGTATGGCATCACCAGGAGGAGAGCAACTAGGAGTTGTATAGAGTTGAGACTGGGAGTGCTAGCAGAAGGGAGTTCTTGTTTATGTCCAAAGCGATTCTGAATTACAGACTTAAGGGCAGGAGGAAGTAGGAGAAGGTAGAAATTTGCTTGTCATAGCATGGAGAAGGCACCACTGAGATTTGGAGTTTGTTGCTTTGGGATCAAATCTTTACTCTGCTACTTTCCTACCTGCCTTGAGCATATCACTTAATTTATTAGAGAAATGATGCCATGACTTGCACATGACTTTGTTTTGAGTGAGGGAGGGCCGTGCAGGTCACCAGTCTCACTTCTCCCCCAGAGTCATCTGAATCCAGTGACCAGATATTCATCAGGATGATTGGAGATGACCCAGGATACACTGGGAGATCTTGGCCCCTTTAGGTCAAGGTCTATTAAGACTGGAGGTCTCGGTTTGAGTTCAAGTTCAGAGGGATTAAGGAGGATCAGTGGTCAGAGGCACCTTCCCTCACACCTCAGGAATAGAAGTGATTATGAAAACTAAATTATTAGCAAAAAATGTACAGGCAAAGGAGAAAGAATCCAACCATAAAGAGCTACTATAGGAATAGAGAAGAATGGGTAAGATTTCAGAGGAGGATACTGAAGCAGAAAAACCCTCTTTTACCCCAAAGAGTAATACCAAATGGTCAGTTGCCCAAAAATAATTCATTGAATAACTTAAAAAAGACTTTAAAAATGAAATAGAGAGGCTGAGGAAAAATTACAAAGAAACATAAGAATCATACAAGAAATAGATTGTGACAAGAAAGTCAATCAATTAAAAAAGGAGATCCATAATCTTAAGGAGGAAAATGACTCCTTGAAAATCAGAATTGGGCAAGGGGAAGCCAGCAAAGTTATAGGAGATAAATAAATAAATGTGTATACAGACAGACAGGCAGACAGACGGACAGACACACACACACACACACACACACACACACACACACATATATAAATGAAAAAAATAGAAGAAAATGTGAAACATATAAGAAAAATAATAGATCTAGAGAACAGATCAAAAAGAGAAAACAAGAACTTTGGACTTGTTTGGACTGTTGGAAAGTTCTGACCAAAAACAGAATTCTCATACAATAATACAAGAAATAATTGTCCTGAAGCATTAGAGCAATAGGGGAAAGTAGAAACAGAAAAACTCTACCAATCACCACCTGAAAAAGCTCCAATGAGGAAAACTCACAGGAATATTATAGTTAAATTACCAAACCCCCAGATCAGGGACAAAATATTACAAGCAACAAGAGAAAAGCAATTTACATATAATGGTATCATAATTACATTCACACGAGACCTAGCATTGATAACATTAAAAGATTGCAGGTCTTGGAATGCAATATACTGAAAAGGAAAAGAATTGAGTCTTCAGCTGAAAATATCATACCCTGCAAGGCTAAGCAGAATTCTGAATAAAAAAAAATGGACATTTGATCAACTGTCAGACTTCCAGGACTCTGTTTAAAAAAAAAAGAAAAAAAAAACAACCCTGAACTCAATAGAAGATTTGATATACAAGAGCCAAGAGAAATATATGGTACATAATGCCCGATTACAAGAGACTAAATAAAAATAGTATGTTTACCTTTTATGTATGGAAAATGTAAAACCTATGTCTAAGATTGTTACTAGTAATTAGGTAGCTTATGAGAAAAATTGGGGTAGACCTACGTATGATATGGCTTCAAAAAGAAATGAGTTGCAAGAGGAAAAAGTGTTACAAAAAATTAAATGAGGGAGGAGGCTGTTAGTTTTGGAAATCTACTTTCATCAGGAATGAGTTTAAGAGGGGAAAACACCTATGCCTCTAGATGTGGATAAAAGTCTTCTAAATTTAGAAAGAAATAAAACTTGAAGGGAATAGGGAGGCAGGAGAGGATAAAGGAGTGATCTTTAGAGGGGTGAGGGAATAGCCTAATAGGAGAGTATAGACAGTCTTCAGATTTAGGGGAATGGGTGGACAAGAGAGGAAGCTTTAGAGGGAAGGAGGATGGAATAGGTCAAAGAAATATACAAATGGGTATTTAGATTTAGGTGAATGGGAAGATAAGAGAGGAATTGCTGGAGTGGGGTAGGTTAAGTAATAGGAGGGTAAGGTAGCAGGTAGAAGGCAAAGTAGAGGAGTTAGGAGAAACAGGAAATAAGATGCAAACATAAAAATGAGAGTAGGAGTAGAGTCTCTTAGGGAAAGTATATGTTTATATATATGTATGTATGTATACATATGTATACATGTATGCATATATCAGTACCTATATATAAATATATCTATGCTCAATGATAATAGCCTTGGGGTGGCAGGTAGAAAGGGAGAAAAAGAATGAAATAAAAGTATACAGCAGAGAATAAAAGAAAACTTACAAAGAAACAAAGAAAAGATGAACAGCTTTCAACATATACGCAGTATTTAATATGTAAGCTTTCTTGAAATTATGTTATTGCTATATGTTCTGAATCCTCTCCTACATTTGGCTGTACATATAGCAAGTTTATTCTTTTCTTATTTTATATTTAAGTTTATAATGTTTCTTTTTCTTTTCTTATTATGTGTTTAAGTTCTAATATTTGTCTAAAATAAAAAAGGGCAGCTAGGTGGTGCTGTGAATAGAGCAGACAATGGATAATGGAGTCCGGGGGACCTGAGTTCAATCTACTGCAGACACCTGTGAATCTCACCTGTGTGATTTTGAGCAAGTCATTTAACCCCAATTGCTTTGTCTCCCCCTTCCACAATTTTTTAATATAATAATACAATCTTTATAATTCTCACATTAATAACAATTGAGTTCAACCACTTCTGAAAGGATCTTGTGTTTTTGGAGGATGATGGAACATGTAGTCAGAATAACATATGAATATAAAAGATATTTTTTAAAAAGTTTGCAACTCACTACAAAATGGTTCCTTATCAGCAGTATCAAAATATACATTCAGTCCAGGAGGCTGCCTTTTAATTAAAATGTCTTTCCACTGGTCCATATAATAACCTGCAATTTGAAGTATATAAACTTGAAATAAGGTTGCAATGTAAATAAACTATATGACATAGAATTTTTGAAGGAGAAGAAAAATGATTCAAATAGAAAACCAGCTCTCTTTTGAACTGACAGTAGTTCACAAAGAAATCCTATTTCCTCTAAATACTCTGAGCCCCTCTTTCTGTATATAGCTGTGTTGCTTCTGCTGCTTGGCATTTGTCCTTCATTCTTGAAGAGGACCATGACATTAGGGAAGTGGTGCCATGACATGCAAGTGAGTTGGATTTGAGTAAGGGAGGGCTCTGCAAGTCACCAGCCTCACTTTCTCCACCACAGACATCTGGGTCCAGGGGCCAGATATAGATCAGGACAACTGGAGATGGCCCAGGATGCAGTGGGGTCCTTGGCCTTTTCCATCTAAGGTGTTTAATATGTCCCAGTTTGACTGAGGCAATGCTTAATCAATGGTGCATATGTCTGGGTTCTTAATATTATATTGTGACTAGGTCTCTGCTAATCGACATTTTGAATGAATCCAATGGAACAAATTGGTAGTATTTCATGGTACTAATTTTGTAATCAACTTTAACTTTTTCTCCAAATCCACCAAATAGTCATTTTATTCACATATGTGTCTCCTCAAGCTCTCATGTGGTATATCAAAAAGAATCTGGATTCTAGTCATATTTTTCCATTATTTTAATAATCTTAAGCAAATTATTTAACCTCTTTGTGACTTGTTTTTCTTCTTTCTAAAATGAGGATACTGGAGTATGTAGGGTTCCTTCTACCTCTAAATTTGTAAAATGTGGAAAAACAGTTTTATTCATATTTGTGAAAATTGAAAATCATTTATTTGTTTAATAATTGGGGAGTAACTGGCTAAATAAAACTGTGGAATATGAATGTAATGGACTATCTTTCTATCACAGTGATAAGTTTTAACTAGTGAAATTGTAAGCATGCACTGCTTGGGTGCTAAAGATTTGCTTATACTTAGTCTAAGTGCTAAAAGTTTAAATTTTGATCTAACCTGACTTCTTTAGCTCAAGCACCTGGATGAAGAAGAAACAGATAATACCATGTACTAAGCGAGTCAAAACATTGCCACAATTTCAACCACCATCTCCTTTCAGATACCAATAGATAGCGCTGAGTCTTGAATCCAACAGCCTTGAAAATAGCAATGTCTCCCAAACTACAAGCCCTGCTTCTAGCCATCATTGAAGGGAGCAAGTGCCGTGGATAAACTGCCAATTACCTTGCTGTGATTAATACCACAGACTCAGCATCTGTGACAGGTAGATAGCTAAGCTCAAGAATCATAGAAGTACCCACTATTTTGCTGCTATTCCAGACTAGCGGCTGTTATCAGTGAAGAATTACTGAGGATATGCAACCTGGCAATTACTCAGGGCTGTAGCCCCTGACTCCTTAGCAGGGACAGTTAGTGAAAACCAGAAAAATAAAATCTTACCACCAAAATCCTTGGCACTGTCAAATATTTCCACATTATTATCAGTAGAAATTACATTAAAGAAGATGCATTACCCTGTGTTTTATTGCTGTACCTTAAGGACCACTGGACCATTCCATCTGACTTGCAATTGAAACTTCTAAATATATGTTGACTCCTGATGTTAAAATCAGTTTCTCGAGAAGATGTAATGGTTTACTTTTCTATTTCTACCCCTAGTCTTCAGTAAATGTTTCATTTATATAATTTGTGTATATATATATATATATATATACATATAATTTATATGAAACAATAAATATGAGGAATATAAAAGGCATAAAGGAATTATGCAAAGTAAATGAATCAATCCATTAATTTTTGTTAAACTGTTATCTGCAGGTATTTTGCTAAATACTTGAATATTGCTTCTGTTCACTCATTCAGTCCTGACCAATTCTTCATGACCCCATAGACCATAGCATGCCAAGCCCATCTTTCGTGTCCTATCTCTTGAAGTCTGTCTAAACTCATGTTTGTTGTTTCCACAGCATTATCCCTCTCATCCTCTGCTGTCCCCTTTTCCCCTTTCCTTCATTCTTTCCCAACATCAGGGTCTTTTCCAGTGAGTCCTGTCTTCTCATTATGTTACTAAGGTATTAAAGCTTCAACTTTAGTATTTGACCTTCTGGAGAATAGCCTGAATTCATTTCTTTAAGTATTGACTGATTTGATCTCCTTGTTGTTACAAGAGACTCTCAAAAGTCTCCTCTAGAACCACAATTCAAAAGCATTGATTCGATGGTACTCAATTTTCCTTATAATCTATAACTCCCACAGCCATATATTACTGCTGGAAAAACCATAACTTTGTCTATCGAGACACTTATTGACAAGATGATATCTCTGTTTTATAGCTTATTGTCTAGGTTTTTGATTGCTTTCCTTCCAAGAAACAAGTGTTTTTTAATTTTATGGCTAGGGTCATCATCTGCAGTGGTCTTTGAGACCAGGAATATAAATCGGACACTGCTTCTATTTTTTCTTCCTCTGTTGGCTAGGAAGTAAGGAGACCAGTTGCCAAGATCTTAATTTTTTATGTTAAGCTTCAAGCCAGGTTTTACATTCTCCTCTTTTATCCTCCTCAAGAGACTTCTTAATTCTTCTTCATTTTCTATCACAGTGGTATCATCTGCTTCTCTGAGATTGTTGATATTTCTCCTGGCAACCTAAATTCTGGCTTTTGATTCATCTAGCCTGGTATTTTGCATGATGTACTCTGTATATAAGTTAAATTAATAAGATGGTGATATCTAGCCTTGTTCCACTCTTTTTCCAATGTTAAACCAATCAGTTGTTCCATGTTCAGTTCTAACTCTTGCTCTTGACTCTCATACAGGTTCCTTAGGAGACAAATAAGACGATCTGGTATTCTCATCTCTTTCAGGATTTGCCACATTTTGTTGTGATCCACACAATCTAAGGCTTTAGTGTAGTCACTGCAAGAAAAGTAGATTTTTTTTTTTCTAAAACTCGCTTGCTTTCTCCGTAATTCAGAAAATGGCAATTCAGTCTCCAGTTCTTCTGTCTCTTTAAAAACTAGCCTGCTCTTCTCAAAATTCTTGGTTCATATATTGCTGAATCTTAGCTTGCAGAATCTTAAGCATGACCTTCTGGTGTGTGAAATGAGGTCATTGTTCAGTAATTTGAACATTTCTTGGTATTGCCTTTCTTTAGGATCAATTTTTTCCAATCTAGTTTAGTTTCCAATCACTGTTTAGTTTTCCAAATTTGCTGGCATGTTGAGTACAGTACTTTAACAGCATCATCTTTTAGAATTTTAAATAGCTCAGCTGTAATTTGCTCAACTTCACTAGCCTTATTATTAGCAATGCTTCCTAAGACCCACTTGATTTCTCCCTAATGTCAAGCTCTAAATCCATTATCACATCATTGTGGTTATTGGTGATGTTAAGATCTGTCTCGCATCTTTCTTTTGTGTTTTTTTTTTTGCTACCTCTTCTTGATCTTTTCTGCTTCTGTTAAGCACCTTTTTTTTTTGTTTTTTGTCTTTTTTTGTCCTTTATCATGCCTTTTTTTGCATGAAACTTTCCCCTGGTATCTCTAATTTTCTTGATGAGATTTCTTGTCTTCCCCATCGTATTGTTTTCTTGCATTTCTTTGCTTTGTTCATAGAAGAAAACTTTTAAATTTCTCCTTTTTTTCCTCTGGAATACTGAATTCAGCTGAGTATACCTTTCCTTTATTCTTTACCTTTTGTTTGCCTTCTTTCCTCAGCTATTTGTATAGCCTCATCGGACTTGTATATAAAGACACAAAAAGAGAAACTATCCTTGCTTATATTCTATGAAACAGAAAAAAAATGATTATGTAAAAATTAGAAAGTCAAAATTCAAAATACAGAAAAAAAATATCAGAAGGGAAAATAGAAATAGGACCTTTTGTTAGTTAATATGCACCTTAAAAGGAACTACACTTAATTTGGAGTGTTTGGCTTTATGTACAATATTTTAAAATATTTATTTGAATATTTTGCTTTTGCTGATGATTACTAAGTTAAAATATCCTAAAATACTTTAAAAATTACTTTTAAATAGAAGAAAATGTGGAATTTGATATTTGTGAGGCTGAATGTAAGACTGAACTAGCATTCAATTATATCACTTGATGGAATTGTAGACAATCCTAAATTTTTGGAGAATAATCTGTAATAGGCAAATGAGTTAGAAAAGTAGTCATATTCTTTGATCTAGTGATTTCACTTTTAGAATTATCCTAGGGTATTGAGGAAAGAAATATTTAACTGTACAAAAATATCTAGTATAAAAAAACCAGAAATCTGTATAGATTATGGTATGTTAATATAAATCTAAACATGATGTAAAGGATAGACAACTGGTTTCAAAAGCAGTAATCCTTGTGTTGAAGTCTTGCCTCTGTTTCATGCTAGCTATGTGACTAGTGACAGAATTGCAAGTCACTTAACCTCTCTGTGCTTTAGAAAATGCTAAGACTGTAAATTGTAGAGACGGTACCAAGCTGCGTAGGTAAAAAGAGTTTCCTTACCTAAGAGACATGTAAAGAAAATCACAGATTGAGTCCCTATACTCTTATATTAATATAATGGAATATTATGGAGTCATAAAAAAGCAATATTAAAAGAAAACATAAAAGACTTATTAAAATTATACAATAAACAATTATATTTATGTACATGCACATGTATATATAATATATGCTATCAAACATATGTTACGTATTTGTAGGTCCAACAAGTCTTTACAAGTAGATGTGAATTTTGGAGTCAAAGAGTAAATGAATTACTTTTCATTTTGTTAAATTTTATGTTATAATTGGCTATTTTATTTTAATGAAAATAAAAGGAATTTAAATTTTAGAATTTTATTCCATCTGTGGTTAGATTTTTGTAGTATTATGCTTATGAACACTGTTGAAGTTGGTTAAAGGATGTTATCATAACACATCATTATGGGCAAGTGAGGGATGATACAACGGATAGCCTTTCTGTCCCCTAATATGCATGCAATGTCCACAGAAAAGATGTCCAGTTCATTGCTTGCTCTCCTCTGACCAATATAAAACAGCACACAAACAAAAGGTGCACTACATTGGCAGGTGTGGTTAAACTCTGCATTATAAGAGACAGTACGGAAATCGCCAAGAGGATACTCACTGGAATCCTGTAATTGTGAATGTTAACTTTAGAGTGAACACACAAGTGCAAACAGCAAATAGGATTCAAAGACAAGGATATGTTCCTCACAGAACACATATACCAACTGGGTACAAAAAGAAAAATTCCTTCTCCCTGACATTTGGAGACACAACTTCCCTGAGTTTGTGAATTAACCACTGACAGGAGAAGGGCATACGTAATTCACTACCACAGGGATAAAAAAAACTGATCATTAAACACTGGAGAATGTGTCTGTTCATATGCAAAACAAAAATTCACAGAATTCTTACTTAGAAAACATCCTTTAATACTTTGAGAAAATAGTCAGCAAATGGTAGGGCTCGCTTGCTGAGCTGCAAAACTGACATAGCTGAAGCTCCCAAGAAGCAACAACTGTAGCAAAAAGAAAAAATTAAAATTATCTAAGCAAAAAAAATTAATGAAGAAAATAGCATTTATTAAGTGCCCACATTCCAGGCACCATGTTAAATGCTTTACAACTATATGCTCATTTAGTTCTCATGACAACCCAGTGACCATTTCAAAATTGAGGAAACTGAGGCAGACAGAGCTTAAGTGACTTGTTTGGTTATAAAGTCAATAGGTGGCTCAGGTCAGATTTGCACTCAGACCCAGCATTCTAACCACTTATGGAATTCACATGTGAATCTATTCACACAAGTATTATAGTAACGACACTGGTACCTTTTGGCTCCAGAAACCTTGTCTCCTTCCAAATATTTTTAGTATTTCTAAAGATATGTTGTTTTTACATGCATACATGTGCATATTCACAGTATATACAGATACACAATTAATACATACTTAAATTTCTATATGCACATATGTGCATTATCAAGGTATCAAAACATTTGAGCATTCAGCTGAACTGGCAGCATGATCTCCCTATTTATTGGCTCCCCGCATGACCTCTCACTTTGACCATTACAAAAGCCTCTAGTAGTTCCTAATTTTCTTCTCTCCCTTCTTCAAGTCATCCTTCACATTATATTCATCTTCAGCTCCCAAAATACTAAGGTCCAGGCATGTCTATTCTGTCTTTAGTATAAACACTGCATTTCTCAGCCTTTCAAGTTCTTACAATCTAGCCACTTTTCAGACTTATTTCATATTATTTTCATTCTTTCACTATATGTTCAAACCAAATTCGACGATGAAATAATCTCTGAAATGGTCTTTAACATCTTTTATCTGTAGATTTACACAAACTATTGCCCATAATGGAAATTCCTGACTTTTAGCATTTATACTATATAACAACTATAGTCATTAACTCTCTCTTCCTTTTCAAAAATACCTTGTTTTTACTTACCTGTGCACAAAAGAATATAATTTCTTTGAAGTTAAGAACTGTTTTAATTTTGTCTTTATATCTAAGTGGCTTAGTACAGTGTCTGGTACATGGTATGATCTTGATAAATGTTTATTGAATTTAAATATTAATTTAACTGTAAAATTTACCTTTACTAAATTTTGTATTTAAAAATAACAGTATTTTATTTGTCACATTGTGAGTCTGGTCAGAAGTAATTTGTCTCATCCAGCTTTTTTGCCATCTATAAATTTAATAAATAAATAGCTGTGACTTTTTTCCAAGTTATTGAATAAATGTAAACAAGAAAAGGTCAAGTCAGATTCTTATGTCAGCTCACTCAAGATTTCCTTCAAAATGATATCAACCTGTTAATGCTTTTCTTCTGGCCTGAATGGTTCTGAATCCATGCAATTTTTTTTATCATCTAGACTGTATCTCTCTATTTGTCCAAAAGAATAATGCTAGAAACTTCCCTTAAATGTCTTGCAGGAACTTACGTAATTTGTTCCCATATATCCTCACAGCAACTCTGTAAAATGCTCTTAATAGCCATCATTTGTAGAGATTATTGAAACTTGATGCTTTCATTTCCTTATAGTCCTTTGGTATAGGTAATGTAAGCATTACTAGCCCCTTTCTATTTGTCTGTCTGTTTATCTGTCTGTCCATTCATCCTTCCAAGATGGAATATCCTCCAGTTCTTTAAAACTCTACCTGAAAGTCCTTGTATGAATGCAGTGCTGGGATTTGTGTATCTATGAAAGGCACAACATAATTAAGTGGTCTTATAGCTGATCTAATACTTTTGCTAACCTGTTCAGAACCATTGCAAAAATGTAAATCTACATAGAGAATGTTAGCTTTTTTTACCCCAGAAATGCCAACTATTTTTTTTTTCATTTCAGAAATGTAGAATGTAACCCTATAATGGAATAATATGTAATAATGGATGTTCAGGAACATGTAATAGGAACTCCAGGTGACCTACCTGGAAGGTACTATTGGTTTACCTACAAAATTAATTCATCATCTGTAATAAGCTGTCAAAATTGTTGAAGTAGGTTTATGGTGTGGAGTGGACCATACCATGATAGACTTGGTTGTTTTCTCCCTCCACATTTGCTCTTTCTAACAGTGGATAAAACAACTTGTAGCATTGTAATTTAAATAAAAGTTCAAGAAAAGGCTTGTCTGTGAGCTGTCATACCAAAGCACACCTGACTGGCTCCTGGTTCTCTATAGCTTATCAAAACTCTCCAGATTCCAAGTTTCCTGTAAGGGATCCCTGCCCCCTTGGAGTTCTGAACATATCTGTACCATGGGAGGGTGGTGATTGCTCTGACCAGGAACAGGATACACGTAACTCACAAAACTAGAGATTCATGAGTGGGACAAAAGATATTATATGGTCAGGGTTCCTGAGTAGACCTAGTCTCTCCAACTCTTTCCCACCCCTATTTCAGGACTCTCTATAGACATATTTTCTTTCACCTAGCCCATGATACTATGGAAGCATAGACCATGAAGACAACCCTTACTCTCTTTCCCCATACCACATCCTCTAGAGGTATATTTTTATTCATGGCTCTCCAACTCCCACTCCAAAGAAATGATATGATTCCCTGGGGGTTGGGTAGAGGTAAGACCTGGGGCTAGGGTAAAGGATACAGACAGTGCTAACTTCTAATTAGGATTGCCAACCGACATCGTCACAATACAGATGGAGCTATAGACATCCCTAAAGAGCAACAGCTACATTAGATAAATAAGTTGTTTACTCATGTAATGTAGTCATCACAACACCTTGGAAGAGTGAAGGAACTCAGATTCAGTAGGGACCTGCTTATTGCTGCTGTTTGGATTTATATTTTGTTCTCTTTGAGACTCTTTATAAATAATAACTACAAAAAGGGCAGAGAAAGTTGCAATATTATTATACTTCTTAGCCATAAAGAGCTTTAAAATGTAAAAGAAAGTGTAAACTAAAAGTTATACAATAGCTTGAAGATCCATTTTCCTCATCTGTAAAATGAGGCAGTTAAAATAGATGATCTCCAACATCCTTTCAAATGTTTAAATTCTATGATGTGTGTGTGTGTGTGTGTGTGTGTGTTTGTAAAACTTACCTCTCAGGAATACCTCAGTTGTCAAAATTTTGTAGGAATTAATGTTGTCAAAATTTTGTAGGAATTAATAAAAAAGTATGAATTGTATTTAATTAAATTCTATTTTGAAAGCAAATGAAGAAATTAACCATTGATAATTTCTCAGTGCTCCTACTTCCTCAGAAGCTTCAATCTGTTGCACTAAGATGCTCTAAGCTATAAGAATACCAGAATTTATTGTCAGATTTCCTTATTTCAGTGGAAAAATATCTGCCAATAAAGAAGATTTTGTGAAAGTAAATATAATATTACTTTATACTCAACTAAAACCAAGTTATTCCTAGAAGGCCTTCAAAATGGGGATTACTTCTAAAACTCCAAACTAAGAGTGAGGAGGAAAAGAGGAGGCAGACAGCTAAATGACTCATTATAGTGTCTATGATATCTGAAGAGATAAAAACAGTCTCATGGAGAGGAAATTTAAAAAGTTAATTTCTAATAAAAATATTCAAAACTTCTTCCAAGTATGGAGCTTCAGAGCTCAGAATATAATTCTCTAAAAGACCTTGGGAATATTTTCTATACAATATTTTCCAGGTAAAAACTGAATACATATGCATTTTTGGTGAAAATATTGTAACAAATGAACTATTATCACAAAGTACAATATTTGTGTGAAATAATGCTTACCTAGTTTGGGACATGGTTTGGGTTTAAACTCTTCACAAATGGTACATTTGCCATTCCTATAATCTTTGTGCGAATAGCATGGATATGCAGTTAAATCACATTTTGTTTCTAAGGATGTCATAAACAAATGAACAGCCCTTTGGTGATCACATTTAATAAATGAAGCTCCTGAATGGAAAGAAAAGTAGTGAAATGAATATTTAGTTAAATTAAAATGTAAATTTTGAATTGTATGCCTTGTAAATAATTGAATGTTGGCTGCAATTGAGATCATAATATTTTCAGCAATGAAAGGAATATAATTTAAAAAGAAATTTATCTGCAAAATACAATATTTACAATTACTAATGGAAAAATTTATATGGCAAATGTGTTCCATTGTACAAGTGTTTATAGACACATTTAAGCTTTTTATAACTAAAAATACAATGCTATTATAGTAGCATAACCATTATGCTAGAGTTCATTTACATTTGAGAAAGTATATAGACTTTTATAAATGTACTAGAAATTTAATTTTACCATCTAGATGATTGTTTCTAGGAATAAATATGTTTGTGGTATAGAAAAACATGAACATGTCTCAATAATTCTTTTCCAATTTCAAAATCAGTTCTTATCACAGGAATACTGGCATTCATTCAGTCCATGATGATATAATAACATAATGAGACTATGATGAGTTATTTTTCCCTCTCTCCCATAGTAGCCAACTGCTATCTGTTTGGTCAATATCACAGATTTAGAAATGGAGTGGACTTCAGAGGTCATCTAATTCTAAACTTATTTTTCAAATGATGAAACTAAAGCTTAGAAAGGCTAAGTGACTTTCCTAGGCTCACACATCTGTGAGAAAAGGAAGGATTTGAACTTACAGCCTCTACCTCTAAATTATCTGTTCTTTCTCCTTCACTCTTTTCTGTATTCCCGCCACACTGAATCTGGAGTGTAACGATAATGTAGCAGGGAATAGTATATTTTGGTAATGAGAGTGTTGAATGTGAGTATGGTCCCACATATGAACAGGGCAAACCAGTCATTGTTATGTTTGGGATATTTTCATTCAATTCAAGAAACATTTAACTAATGCTAGCTACTAAGTTCGGAATAATGGACATTATTTATTATTTGTATGTTAGTTAATCCCAAATTCAGAAATGAATTTATACTAATATTATGATGGTGATATTGGTCACATTCTAATGTTAAACTTATTAGCTCATTCTGATATTAAACTCATTTGTTCAATAAATATTTATTAAGTACTAATAATTTGCTCAATAAATATTTATTATGTGTATAGAACATTATGTTATTTGTCTAGTATAAATTCAAGTATCATATCATTTTGAAGACTCTTACAAACTACTTCTAATAGCTTGAGGTTTCTCATTAAATAATTTATTATATTATTGAGTATTAATTAACTATTCTGTACTGTATTATAGAATCCCAAATAAAGCAAAGTCTACTTGGGATCTTATTCAAAATATCAAAAAGTAATATTAATTATGGAAGAACTCCATTATAATATTATCACTTACCATTGATCTATAATGAAGAACATGAGACCATTACAATGACATCAGAAGTCAGATTGTAAGGGGTTAAGAAAAGAAAGCAAAGAAGTGGAAATACCTATTTTATATACAAATGCAAAAGACAGAAAAGATTAAAGAGAAGCAATTAGCAAGGATGGAAGGATCAAGCAAAGGATTTTTGAGAATAGGGAACCATGAGCATATTTGTAGGCCAATAGACAGGGGAGATGGAAAATAAGTGATAGAATGGGGATGGAAATAGGATATATTGTGCAAACAGAGAGAGGGGATGGCTTTGATAAGGTGTAAGGCCCTCTCATTTGAGACAGAGATAATGGCAGAAGGCATGTGTGTGATAGAAGATGAGGAAGAGCGAAGGAATTCACAGAAAATGGCTTAAATACTTTCTGTAAAATATGAGGTAAAGTTCTCAGATCAGAGGGTGGGATAGGACAAAGCTGTAAGAAATTTGAAAAGGTTTGGAAGAGCAGGTGTGGAGAATGAATTACTATAGTAGCTGTCACAGTGGATAGAGAGCCAGAACTGGAGTCATTAAAATCTAAGTTCAAATCCAACCTCAATCACTTACTAGCCGTGTGATCTTGAATAAGTCATTTAATCCCTTATGCCTCAGCTGCTTCCTCTGTGAGATGAAATTGGAAAAGGAACTAGCAAATTGCTCCAACATCTTTGCCATGAAAACCCCAAATGGAGTCATGAAGCATCAGAAACAACTGAAATGACTGAGCAACAAGAAAGGTATAGTAGGATTGCCTGGCAGCAGTAAGGGCCCAGTTAACATTGTGTTACATAAATTTGTAGTGGACCCAATCAATAAACTTAGTTAATTTTCTCCACCTTTGTTCAGCTGTGAAATGAATGGTGGGAGTCAGTCAGTGGTGAAGCTAAACAAAGCAGAATTGGTGAAATGATAAGGGATCTAGGGACTTAATACCAGAACACAGTGTGAAGTTGAATTGTTTTACCAAAGGTTCAATATAGGAAAAAGAGGAGAGAATGGTTAGTGCAAGAAAGATGTCCTGGGAGGAGTCAAGGGCTTTGAGATTATAGTGTGGATGTAGAGTAGGGTTTGGTAAGGGAAGGTGGAGGGAGAGGTAGAAAGCCAATAGATTATGGTCAGGTAAGGAGATTTTAAAATTCTAGAACATGGAGGTGTTGCATTTGTGAGTGATATCAATATCAAGGTTATGAACATCTTTGTATGTAGCTGATATGGAATGGAAGAATTGCTCATGGGAAATGAGTATGTTGAAGTTAAGAAGTTTGAAGGACAAATCAATATGTATGCTTAAGTCCCCTAGTATTGGGGCGGGAGTAGGCAGGAGAGAAAAACTGTGAGCCAGGGACCAAACTCAGTGAGGAAACAAGGGGAGTGACCTGGAGGTTGGAATACAACAGCTACCAGAATTTTGATTGGGTGGTAGAGATGAAGAGCATGAACCTTACTGGATGACCGAGTTAGGGAGAGAATTTGCAAGTGACCATAGGGAGCAAAAAGTATTCCAACTGTTCCACCTTGATTTGTGAGCCAAGGAAAATGAGTGAAGTTACCAGAGAATCTTTGTCATCAGGGTCAAGCCAGGTTTCAGTAACCACTGAAGATGGAAAGAATGGGAGGGAAAAGATTTTGAATGTAACAATTTATTGCTTTTGAAATAGGTATTCTACAGGGCATTTTAGAAGGACTTGGTGGTGTTTGATTGGAATTTTTGAGTGGGAATTTTAAGAGGGATGAGACTAAGGAACCTGGTAATAGGGAATCAGGAATAAGGTTTTAATGATGACCCACAGGGGTTTAGAATCTCTGGGATGTGTAAGATATGACCAGGTGTGAGAATGTTCATCATTAAGTATAATGCATCACCCTTGAGACAAACAGCATGAGATAGAAGGCATATTGTCAGATGTGAGATGGGAGATCCCATTTTACTGTCAACATAACCAATTGTTATAGATCCAAAACATTCTCTGAAAATTTGGGCAAAATGATATCTACTATTTTAAACTGGTAACTTCTCCTTATATTTTTAAAAGTACACTTCTAATCTAAACTTAAATATAAAACTACTTTTGTTGGAAAAAATGCCAATGATATACCTGAAAATATTGATTTTGGGCAGCCAGGTTGAGTTTTTCCTCCATTTGGATAAAAATCTATATGTCCCAAAGGTTGTTTGATTCCAAGAGCTAAAGAAAAAGCACTGTCACAAAATTGAAAGAAAAAAAAACAGACATACCGTATACAGAAAAATTTTATACATTTAAAATTAAAGGCCCTGCATAATACCTTCAATTAAATAAAAAGGATACTTTTATGGCATGAATAATTAAGAATTAGCCATCAATCAAAGTTCTTAATTCTTTATGTAATTTTCACTAATTTCTAATGTAATATTATTTCCAATCAGGGTTTAAGAAAATGCTAACACATAAACAATCTTTAGAGAGGACCTAACAAATCCTTATGACTTTGCCCTTTTCTCAAGGACAGAATCTCAGGAATCCCTTAAATGATATATGCTGTTAGATCATTTAACCTTTTCTTGAAGAGATCCAATGAGGGGAAGTCCTTTCTCTCCCTGTGGAATCAACCAAAGCCTAAATCTGTCTTAGTGAAACTTCCACACATTTTTTTCTAATTCTGCCTTTTAGGGAAAAATCTAATCCTTCCTCCACACAGCAACCTTTGAATACGGTAAAATAATTCTCCTGTTGCCTTTAAGTCTTTTTTTTCAGAGTAATAGCTTGTTTCTTTAACTTATGATATGATTTTTATACCCTTCACTATCTTTATCATCTTTTTCTGAACACTCTCTAGACTATCAATTCACTTCCTAAAATGTAGTATCTACAAATGAACAAAATATCTGATGGGGGCTGAGCAAAGCAAGAATGTAGAAATTTTATAAACTCCCTTGCTGAATTATTGTCACCCACCTTTTTCCAGTCCTAATTAAAATCTCTGCTCTAAGTTAAACCATAATGTTATAAAGTAAACATATTTAATATATATAGAATTACAGGATTAGGTCTACTCAACCCACTCAAGGTATAAACCCTGCTTTTCACTTTTTTGCATTTTCTACTTTTGCTTCCATTTCTATAGGAAAAGCAAAAATTGTATAATGTACTATTACCATTGCTATCAGAATGGATTACATCAACAAACTGTGCATCAGTATAATCTAATCTCTTATGTGGTGGTTTCCCAGAAAAATATGGACCTGCAGGATCAAGACCTGAAATTCAAAAAGAAAATTTTCATCATAGCACTCAATTTTAATTGCAGAACAAATAAAAATATATACCTGAACTATTTGTTATTGTTCAGTTAGAATTTTATTAATGTAGGGAGTGTGACATTTGTGCAATCATTAAACACAGGTGAAGGTCCACAACTCATCTATAATTCATAAAATTAGAGAGTTGTCTGATGGACTGAGAGGTTTAGGGATTTGCTCAGGTCTCATAAGCTAGTAGGTATCAGAAGTAGGACTTGAACTAAAATTGTCATAATTCTAAAATGATCCCTCTATCCACTAACACAAATTATACTATTCTAGCTATATATTTTTAAAATATGGATAGACACTTATTAAGAAATTGCTCCAAAGTGAAAGGAAAAAATTAATAATTTAATTCTTTGATCAATATTTGCTACCAATCCTCTCAGTATTTCATGTTTAAAAACATATAACATGATTGGCTGGAATAATGTTTAATTTTTTAAAAAATAACTTGTGGAATGAATAAATAACCATATCTGATTTCTTGATAAATTTATAATGCACAAATGTACATATACATATATTTGAAAGGAAAAAGATACTTTACAAAATCTCAGAGTTGGAAAATAACTTAAAAGACCATCTGTTTCAACCTTAACAAGAAGCTAACCCTATAAAACTTATACAGCAAAAGTGTCTTCTTTGATTAGGGTATATATGGAAACCAACACTCTTATTCTATAGGAAGACCTATAACCATGGTTCCATTTAGTTGTAATGTCCTATTTCTCCTGTTTCCATTTATAGGGAAAATATTGGTATCAGTCTAAATATAAACATTTCTTAAGCAGGTACTTAATGTGCCAAAAAAGTGTCAATGGAGACATAAAGACAAAATTAGAACAGTTTCTGCTCTGAAAAAGCTTGTATTTTTTATAGTGGGAGATAGCATGTACACATAAAGAAAATTTAGGCAATATACAAAAATGTATAAAAGGTTGGGGGCACCAGAAGCTAGAGAGATCAGAAACGGCCTAGCATGGTTATTCTAGGAGTGATTTCTTTATTGTTGTCAAAGATCTCATATCAAAGATACCAGTAATTGAATAAGTGTTTGCTGACTATGAATTATGAGTCTTAGTACTGTCTTTCTGCCTTTAATGTCTTTTTCCTTCCCTTATAGAAGTGAAAGGAAGGTATATAGGAATAATGTCTATTTTATACTTTTAATCTGTTTCATGGGTCACCATGCCAGGCTTGCCCTCCATTGATTGGCAAGCTTATAATAGTTTACATTTATATAGTAATAAAGCCTTTCCAGTTTTCCAGAACCGGGCTTAACTTTTGCTCTACTGACACATTTGTGGACCTCCAAATTGTGTAACCTCCAAATGATGATAAAAGATCAAAGAAGGATTTTTGCAAGGGGGCTAATATACTGCAACTATCTACATATATCTAAATATACAGGCAACTCTCTAATAGTCTACTTTTCTAGAAAAGTTGCTATTGTTGTCAGTGCAATATCCACACCAATAAAATAGCAGATCCTTGCTGTAATAAAATATTATCAATGCCAATGATATAGATTCTATAAGCATTCAAGAAACATACTAATGAGTATAAATAGATTCTTTATGTTTTGTTAATTGCATTGCTAATACTTCTTGTCTCTGGGAAGAATAGATTTATTAAAAGGGTCTAAATCAATTTTCTTATTATCAAAATAATAGCAGCCTTCACATTTACACATAACTTTACAACTACATCACCCTCTATTCTATTTTTGATGTCACTATATTTGTTTGAAGGGTTAACTCTGAAAATAGAAAATAAACATAATTGAACTTAGACAATATTTATTTTTTAATCCTAACAGAAAAGTGGTTGAGGCATTCAACTGTTTTAATTGTACAATTATCTGTGTTTAATGATGCCTCTTATGGACACTAACTGTAATAAGTGCTCATGAATATAAGAGGACTATATTATGAATTCCATTTAAATCTCTTACCTGTAATTCTTCCTAGTTGTCCATTAAACATTTGTCCAACAAATCCACTTATATGAGCCCCTAGACTCACTCCTATAAAATGAAAAGTATCAAGAGAAGCTCCAAATGTCTGAAATTTTAAAAAAAGAAACATTGTTACGGTTCCTACAAACAGTGATTTGGAAATAAACATTGTGGTTTATAGCTCAAGTTCTAAGTAGATACAAATTCTGTATTTGATTCCAATTGTAAAATAGACAAGAGGATAGGGAGCCAACATGTAGCAGTAGAAGGAGCATTCTAATTGAACTCTCTCAACATTTTCCTCCAAATAACTTTAGAATAATGTGGTGAATCAAATTTGAGAACCACATAGTCAACAAAACAATGAAGTGAGGCATTTTTTTTCCAGTCCAGGACAACTCGGGGGTTGAAAGAAGAGTTATGTGATACTGGAGTGAGTGCTGCCCAAGCAATAGCAGTGGTGGGCCTTCCAGGCAACTGAAACAACAGGGGTAGAAGTTTCCTGACTTCTCAACCCAGAGACAGTAAGTGGGTTGGGCAACTGAACAGAAAAAGTTTACAGGGGATGCTTGTATTATCACTTGGCATAGTACAGGGTTCTGTCTGGCAACTCTATTGCCAATTATACAGTTCCAAATTTGTTTCCAGGTCAGAGAAGAATTCATAACAGTGGATCAGGGGTCCTGGTCTCAGGGTAGAGAAGAGTGCTACCGCTTACAGTTGCAAGGGATCAGGGGTCCATCATGGGTAAGGACTAGAGTACAGACCAGCATAGAAGAAGCCACACCACAACCTCAATCACACTACCTTGGAATCACTGAAAACCTGAGATCTGCAGCACTAGTGTGAAGACAAAAGCAGAACAAAGAAAAACAAATGAACTCTAAAGCTTGCAATAGTACGTCTTCTCAGGTGAATAAAACACAACTTTAAAATAAACTTCAAAGACAATAAATAGGCTGGAAAAATGAACAAAAACCAAAATGAGAACTTAACCTAAAAACCTTAACCCTGTCTTCTATGACAGGGAGGATCAAGACACAAACTCAGAAGAAGACAATGACATGAAAAGAGCTACAATTGAAATCTCAAAGAAAAAAGTGTAGATTGGACACAAGCCCCAAAGAACTCTCAGAAGAGCTAAAAAGAATATTTTCTAAAAAGAGAAAAATATTTTAAAGATCAAATAAGAGTGATGGAAGGTCTTGAATACATTTAACAAAGACACATTGAAGTATAGACTCTGAGCAGTTTATCAACAATGATGCATATAAATGTTAACAGATTAATAACCTCATTAAAGCCAGAAACCCCAGTGAGAAGGAAGGGCCCCTCTTCATTGACATACAATAAAAAAGGAGTCTTGACGGCATGGGGCCTTTCAATTGACTCTACTAAGAAAGGTAGACTGGCATTAAAGTAAAGCTAATCACACCTGTCTGATAATTAATGTTAATTTTTTATGAGATGCATCTGCACCTTATAATTTTTGCTAAGGGATCAAAACTATAAGATCTACTGTTTCCTTGGAAGAAATAAAAACTCCCCTAACTGGCAAAATAACATGCAAGGACAGATGCCATATCTTTTGGGAATGGTACCAAGTTAACTTGTGTGGCTTATGGATAACACACAAATGTCCTGGAAATATTCCAGGGGCTACTGATATATGAAATGCAACTTCTAATTATAACTTTAACTCAGAGATAAAGTGGAATTCCTGAGCTCAACTCAAGAAAATAGAAAGGTGTCTTTAGACAGGTGCAGACTCAATTGTAAAAATCAACACAGTATAAAATCAATTACATTGTGGAATCAACATGATAGAAATCAATACAGAAGAAAATTTAGGTAATATAAATTTTGATATTCCTGAGAAAGGCAGAAATGGGGGGAGGAGTCAAGATGGCAGAGTAGAAAGATTCACTTATGCTAGCTCTGAATCCACAGCCCATAAATTTCCAATAAAAAGAACTCCCAACAAATTCTTGAGCAGTGGAAGCTGTGCAGCAACAGAGTGAAGGAGATTTCTGTTCCAGAAGCCCTGAAAAACCAATCCCAAAGGTCCAACGCACACCAGATGGGAGCAGAGCCCAGCCCTTCCCTGACCGCGCAGCACCGAGAGGAACAGATCCGAGCAGGCTTCAGGGATGGAATTTCCAGCAGCCATGAAGATCCTTCCACCCACAGGCACACAGGTCAGTGAGAGAGACTTCTGGGCTGGCCGAGAGGGAAGCAGGGTGTCTCCATAACTCGGGCCCCCTCAGGAGGCAGTGGCAGAGGAAGCAGGCAGCCAGAGGCTCCCAGAGCAGGCAGGAGCTTGGGTCCATTACTGAAGGTCTCCTCATAAGCCCCCTGAGGGAACTGAACCTGGGAGGTGGCCCTGCCCCCACCTGAGCACCAGAACTTAAGCTCACATTGAATAGCAGCCAGGCCTGCCACTGAAAGCCCTGAGGCTGGGGAGCAGCATTTGAATCTCAGACCCCAAGCACTAGCTGGGCAGATCTAGGCGGGGGTGGAGAGGACTCTCATAAGTCAAGTAACTGGCTGGGAAAATGCCCAGAAAAGGGAAAAAAAAATAAGACCATAGAAGGTTACTTTCTTAGGGAACAGATGATTCTGCCTTTCCTCTCTGACGAGGAAGAACAATGCTTACCATCAGGTAAAGACATAAGAGTCAAGGCCTCTGTATCCCAAACATCTGAAATAGATATC
>CM053771.1:341053304-341097709 GCA_028658325.1 Potorous gilbertii
AAAACTGAGTATAATACTTCAGGGGAAAATATAGTCCTTCAATGAAATAGAGGACTTTCAAGCATTCTTGAAGAAAAGACCAGAGCTGAAAAGAAAATTTGACTTTCAAACACAAGAATGAGAAGAAGCATGAAAAAGTAAACAGCAAAGAGAAGTCATAAGGGACTTACCAAAGTTGAACTGTTTACATTCCTACATGGAAAGATAATATTTGTAACTCTTAAAACTTTTCAGTATCTGGGTAGTTGGTGGGATTACACACACACACACACACACACACACATACACATATGTACATGCATGTGTGCACACACACATACACACATGCATGCACACACAGAGACAGAGAGCACAAAGTGAATTGAATAGGATGGGTTCATATCTTAAAAGACTTTGGGGTTGGTTCTTCAGGGCTTTCTGGAACGGAAATCTCCTTTACTCCGTAGCTGTGCAGCTTCCACTGCTCCAGAATTTGTTGGGAGTTCTTTTTACAGGAAATTTATGGGCTGTGGGTTCAGAGCTAGCATATGTGAATCTTTCTACTCCACCATCTTGACCCCTCCCCCCATTTCTGCCTTTCTTAAGAAGATCAAAATTTATATTACCTTCTCTCATTTCTTAAATCAAATTAACAAATGGTTTATCTAATGTTTTTGCTAGGTAGGTTATTGATAGCAATCCACCCTCTTTTGCCTTCCTTTTCCCCTCATTTGGCTAATCTGATTTTTAAGGACTCATTTTTATTAGTGAAGTTTGTGCCTTTTTACTATTTGACCAATTCTGCTTTTTAAGGATCTTTTTTCCTCAGTGAAGTTTTGTATAAAATTGTTACATTTGGGTAATTTTATTTTTAAGGTATTATTTTCTTCAGCATTCTCTCTCTCTCTCTTTTTTCTCAATTCTTTTTGTAATTTTCTTTTATCACTCATTTCTGCCTTTCTTTTTTTTAAATATAAATTTATTTATTTAACTTTTTACATTCATTTTCACAAAATTTTGGGTTCCAAATTTTCTACCCATTTGTCCCTCCCCCCACCCCAATACACCCAGCATTCTAATTTCCCCTATCACCAATCTGCCCTCTCTTCTATCATCTCTCCCTTCTCTTGTCCCCATCTTCTCTTTTGTCCTGTGGGGCCAGATAACTTTCTATTCCCCATTACCTGTATTTCAACTACATTACAAAGCAATAATCATCAAAAAATAATCTGGTACTATCTAAGAAGTAAAGTGGCAGATCAGGGGAATATATTAGGTACACAATATACAATAGTAAATTAACATAGTAATTCAGTGTTTGATAAACCCAAAGATCAAAGTTTCAGGAGCAAGAACTCACTATTTGACCCCAAAATCTGGGAAATCTGGAAGACAATTAGGTAGAAACTAGGCAGAAACCAAGATCTCATACTATATACTAACATAAAGATAAAAGAGAGACATGATTTAGATATAAAGGGTTATTTGTTCTTTGTTTTCGACATCAGGGAAATGATGACATGACTTGCAATTGACTTTGATTTGAGTGAGGGATTTGACCTTGTACAAAGTCACCAGCCTCACTTTGTCCTCCAGAGTCACCTGGCCAGATATTCATAAGGACAGCAGGAGATGACCCAGACATAAAGGATGATATCAGAAGCAAAATAGGTGAGGATGGAAAAATTTACCTGTCAGATTGAGGATGAGGGAAGAATTTATGTCTAAACAAGAGATAGTGAAGATCATGGGAAATAAGATGAATAATTTTGAGTACATGAAATTAAAAAGGTTTTGCACAAACAAAATCAGTTCAATCAAAATTAGAAAGAAAGTTGGCACTATGGAAATTTTTGTCAGCAAGTGTCTATGATGAATGCCTCATTTCTCAAGTATAAAGAGAACTGAATCTATTTTATTAAAAGAAGCCATTTCCCAATTGATAGTCAAATAATATGAACAGGACATTTTAAAAAGAACTCAAAAGTCTCAATAGTCATTTGATAAAATGCTCTAAATCTCTAATAAAGAAATACAAATGAAATGAACTCTGAGATACAATCTCAAACCTGTCATATTGGTTAACATGATAGAAAAGGAAAATTGCAAACGCTGGAAGGGATGTGTAAAATAACTACACTAATGTAATGTTGGTGGAATTGTGAACTGGCAGAACCATTCTTCAAAATAATTTGGAACCATACCCAAAGGGTTATAAAACTGTGCACATCCTTTGACCCCAAAATACCACTACTAGGTCTGTACTCCAGAGATCTAAGAAAATGGAAAAAAAAAAAACTATGTACAAAAAATTCATAGCAATTTTTTTGTGGTGGTAAAACAATGGAAATTATGGTTAATAGCTGAACAAGTTGTAGTAAATGATGGTATGGAATACTACTATTGTGCCATAAAAAATGATGAGGGGGCATAGTTTCAAACAAAAACATGGGAAGACCTCTGTGATAATGCAACATGAAATGAGCAGAACCGTGAAAACATTACACACAGTAACAACAATGATGATAAATAGGGAAAAACTTAGCTTGGATAAGTATAACGATCCAAGAAAATTCCAAAGATCCCATGATGATAAATACTATCCAGCTGCAGAAAGAGAACTAATGAACTGAGTGCATATTGAAGTATGCTGTTTTTCACTTTATTTTCCTTGCTTTTTTGTAACAAAGCTAACATGGAAATGTGTTTTGCATTACTTCACAGGTATAAATAATATTACTTGCCTTCTCAATCAGTGGTCAAGGACCTCAAGGAAAGGAGAAAATTTAGAATTCAATATTTTTAAAAAATGAAAGCTTAAAATAATTATTAATTTAAATTTATTAAAATGTATAAAAAGATGAAAAAAGATTTTAGACATCATTTTAAAGCTACTGTCTTTCTTTAAAAAATTTAAAATAACTTGTACACAAATTATTTCCTCATTTCACCTACTTGTGTTATCATCTCCATTATGACTGTCAATAATTTTTGTATGTATTCTAGTGAAAACTCTCTCCAGAAAAAATAACATGACATTTTGAGCTTAGCTCAATTTTTTTTTGTAATTTTAAAAATATCATCTTAAATGAGGATCCAAGATAAACAAAAAATTGCTTATTTTAGACTTCTTGTAGTTAGCTATACAACACAAGGAAATATGCAAAATTGACTGTCATAAAATTCGAGAAGGGATCTAAATTTATTTAGAGACACAAAATATAATTTGTTGTTGAGTTGTTTCCCACTCCTTGTGATCCCATTTGGGGTTTTCTTGGCAACAATGTTGAAATGGTTTATCATTTGTTTCTCTTGTTCATTTTACAGTTGAGGAACTGAGCAAACTGGATTAAGTGACTTACCCAGGGTCACACAGCTAGTAACTATCTGAAGCCAGATTTGAATTCATGAAGACAAGACTTCCTGCTCCCAAGCTCAGCTGCTCTATCTACTGCACCACATAGTTGAGAACAGTCATGTAAATAAGCCACAAAACTCTAGTGGAAAACAATAATTTTATCACCATAACTGTCAGAGTTAAAGTGCACATTAATTGTGTTAAAAATAAACTTTCCTTTTTTAGGGCATGTGCTTTGTAAATGGGTTAAAATACAAAAGTTAAGTATGTGAGGGACTTAAAAAAAACAAAGAAAATGAATCTTTTATTTATAATGGGGTCAAGAAAGAATGAATCCTAACTTGCTTAGATTGATATCTATTTCTATGTTTCCATTCTCTATTTTAACCTTATGATTTTATATTAACAATACATCAGCAAATATATGGTTAAATCTGACATGTTTGCTACTATTGTTGTAATGGGGCTAACTAAGGAGGAATTGCTGTATTATTCCCACATAACACTGTTTGGTTAGCTTTCTTTTAAATGGCATCAGATTTTTAAAAAATTTGATTTTTCCATTTAATACAAGGGAGGGAGTAGACCATAGGATCCTAAATTTAGAGACAGAAAGGACCTTAATGTCCCCTTGTCCAAAATCCTATTTTAAAGATGTACAAACTGAGTCCCATTGAGATTAAATGACTTGTCCAAGATTATAAAGACAATAAGTATCACTGAAGTAAGACCTCTTATGAAGCAGAGATGTATATGATAGAGGAATAGAAAGAAGACTTACTTTTGCAAAGTCATTTAAATAAGTTAGAAATCACAGATGGGGGATCCTTTTTTAGGTGGTTAACATAGTTATTTATGCACATATAACTCCATAAAACTGAGTTCCCATTGCAACTGGTTCTCTAAGGAATGTCAGCAAGGGAGACAATGAAATTCCTGAAACTACTGGGTTTTATAGATTAGATTTATAACCAAACCACTTTAGAAATAATTAGATTTCCTTTTCTGGACAGAACCCTACCCAAATGGGATCAAGACAGTGGTGAAATTTTAGTTCAAGATCAGGTGAGTGTCATTAGTCATGTAGGTGCAAATGGATCCTGAAGGTGGCAGGAGCAGATGCAGATATCTGAGACCTTGGTTTCATGCTATATCACAATGAGTTCAGGAATCCCAGCAGCAATTGGCATAACAACTCACCGATGGAAGAAGAGGGTGTGGAAGAGTAAGAAGACCACAGGGATAATTGATGCCTCACAGCAAGGAAGCCCTAGGTGCTGAGGAAAGTTTCAGGATGGGGTATCAGCAGAGACATAGTTTTGAAGTCCAGAAAATCAGGACAAGGGTTTGAAAGACATTGAAGTTTGGTTAGTTTGAATCCCTTGATCAGGTTCTAAATCCCTCTATGGAGACTGCCATATGGTCTGTAAAGGTTTGTATGGACCAAGTTTCCAGCTGAGGAAGGAGGCCAATTTTCTTTTTCTTTTCTTTTTCTCTCCCTTCTCCCTCCCCCATATTTTTTGCTTGTTCATTTAGGAATATGTATATTTAAAATTTGGTATATACCAAGCAAGCAGCAATCTTGGTAGACTTTTTAAAATGATCTCTTTTTGATGAATATGCAAATCTTCATATTTGGGGATGTGTCATTTCTGCCTATATATGTATAATGCCCAGTAATATTCATAATATTGAGATTAACTATGAATATGCCAGCATAATTCTGAATCGCAAAATATAACAGACTCTCTCCATATAGAAGACAGAAGAAAAAATACTTATTCAGACACCATAAAGCCAAACCCCAAGACCAGAAAGCCAAATCCTCATAGTAACCAAGAAATCAATATACATTAGCACTAGAGGGAACAAAACCATTCCCATGCCTCCCTGTCCTGATGGGACCTTCCGACAAACAAACACTCACAACACCAGCTGTGCTTGCCTGCAACCTCTCTCCTCCACTCTCAGTTGCTTTCACCAGTTTCCTCCCAGTTCTGCTCCACCCTTCTTATTCCACCTGTTCAGCAAGCTCTACCTACCACATGTGACTTCCATTCATGAAATTGAAGTAGGTCACATGGGCCTATTAATGAATGGGAAAGGTCTTCCCATTTAAACTACTGTTACAATATGTGGGATTAAGATTATGTGACTCCATCTGTAAAGTCATGCTACATTGACTGTTTTGAAACTCTTTCCTCTATTGCAATGGGTAAGCAAAGGAAAGAACAATATTTATACCTTTCCAGAAATCCCAGATGACTATTCTGGATTGGGGATGTTGTAATAGTAATCTAAATGGAAAGATCCTTCTCATTCATTAATAGATCTGTAAGATCTACTTAAATCATCTGGAAGCCTAAGTCATAGGTGGTAGGAGGAGCTTGCTGAACAGGCAGAACAGAAAGGGTAGAGTGAAAGTGGGAGGAAGTAAGTGAGCGCAACTGGGTCAGAGGAGAAAGAATGCAGGCCAATTGACACAGCAAGGTTCAGGATCGTAGCAGTAGATAGTAAGAAGGCCCTGGCTGGGGGTGGAGGGTAGGTTTGAGAATGGCTTTGCCCCTGCTGTGATCATGTTTATTAACTTTTTGGTCACCATGACAGATTTTGCTTCCTGGTTCTGGGATTTGGCTTTCTGGTGTCTAAATAAATGTTTTTCTTCTGCCTTCTATATGGAGAGTCCTTAATACTTGCTGACTGAGAATTACGCTGGCATATTCATAGTCACCACCAGTGCTGTGAACATTGCCTTGGCAATACAGATGTGGAAAATGTATTAAAAATGTACCCCTCCTCTTTGAGAGCAATGACACACTTTGCAAACTAGGGGAGTGTAACAAGGCTTGGTGCAAGTCTACATAACTGAGGATGTTGTTACCTATGTGGAAAATGCTAGAAAACCTGCTTTAGGTACATTGGAGGACTGGAACATGGATGGACATTCTGTTTTATCCTATCACATGTTGGGAAGTAGCCCTATTCCTTTGCTATGTGGGCAGAAATATTTACATCTTTAATGACTGAAGAAACAGCTCGAGGCTTTCACTGCATTTGTGTCTGAGAGGAAAGGACTCCACTTACCAGGGGCTGTATGATATGGGAGAAGGGTTCTGAGGGTCACCTCTCCACCTAGCTCCCCACCTTAGGCTATGTGGCCCCAAGAAAAAGACCTAGTGCTTTGATTTTATTCCTTCATTTTTTTTCTATTCTAGATATAGAGAGTTGAACTCTGACCCAGGATATTTAATCATGGAATGCAAGAATACAGCAATTCAAGCCACTATTGCATCCAACTCAACAGAGAAATCCCAAACAATAAGGGTCTAGGACACTAGCCTAACAAAGCTTTGGACTAAAACTTAATAAGACTAATAGTATATAGGAACTGGGCTAAACTGTGTCTAGTTTCCCTTATTTCCCCAGTGGCTGAGGTGGTATTAAGGATTATATCTTGGGGGGGGGAGTTGGTGAGTTTCTTCATGTTCTATCTCTGATGTAAGTCAATCTTTGGTGACTCAAACCAGTGGCAGAAAAGAGGGACTGCCCCATTCTGTAGGGTATAAGAGAATCCTAAGGGAAGTAAAATATAGCTGACTACATCAGAGGGAAGGGCAAGAACAACCATGTTATACTACAACACAATATTTCCACAAGTTTCAAATGCTCATTATAGGTAGCCCCAGTATGGAAAAATTGTACTACTCCTATCACTATTGGTAACATCTGCTACCTTCTATCATCCAAAGCTCTATTGACTTGTCTTCCTTATTGTGCCCAGCTTCTTCCCCTTCTCAGGGTTCTCCTCTTTCTTTCTGTCCATGAGAAATGAAGAGGGTCCTGTTCTTTCTGCTTATATCCAAAGGAACAAAACACATTCCTATAAGAAGAGTATGAAGGTTTGAAGTGAAGCATGACCAACAATGTTGCTTAAACTTTTATGGGTAGGTCCCTTTTGGCTCCTTTCTGCTTGATACCACCCTCATGTCAACTGTTTAATGTAGCTTAAGACCTGCATAGCATGAGTCAGGGCTTCATTATCTATTTGAGAATGTTCATTTCTGCCTCTCTTTCTCTGACAATATTATAAATAAGATCCACAGTATTCCAGATTCATATAAAAGTTTTTCTTTAGTCACAATTCTCCCTATAAAATACTATGCAAATATAATTTGAATTGTTTTGAAAACATTACAAATTGTGTTCCCTCTACCTCAAGAAGTATAACTTAGAATATTAAATGAAATGAGCATATACGCATATCAGAAGAACAAAATATTTAACAATAAGAAGAGAATGAATTCCTAGAAAGAAGACTGCTAAATTTAAAACCATTATTTCAGCATTATAAATATAGAATTTTAAATGCAAACTTATTTTTATCCATCCCTGGGACCCAATTCAGAGTTTCATGTACAATTATGCTTTTAGGGAGATTGAGTCTTTCAGTCTGTTGTGTAAAAGTAGTGTATTCTTCTCCAAGATCTTTGGGTACCTGAAACTTACCTGTCATAATGATGACTTCATTGGTCTTTCACATTTTTATACACACACATATACATACATAAATGATGTATGTGTATATTTACAAATGTAAATGTATATGTATTTACAAATTCTAGCATATTTTGTAATGCATGTCATGTATTCCAAATGACAAACTTACCAACATTCTATCAATATGTTCCTTTAAAAATATGGCAACTTTTCTGGTATTTTGCACAGCTCTTTGATAAATCAAAGTTGTAGCACCCCAGTTCCAGTCTACTACAATTATATTCACATCTTCCTTTTTCAGCAAACGTTCAAGAAAGGTGGAAAGCCAGCTTGGGGTGGAGCCTGTGGGTCTGTATCCATGAATAATCCAGACAGTTTTCTTAGTTATGTTGAAATTAGTATTGAGTGTATAATTCTGTTCAAATACAGGTTCTCCACAATTACTGAGTGGTTTTGTATACATTATCATTGTTGATTTTAGTCTTGGCTTAAACAAGTCAATGAAGGCATCTCCTAAACTCAGATCACTGAATTTAAGGCATCCTTTTCTTTTATCTGAAATGCAAAATATCAAAATCAAGCAGAAAGACTGAAATGTCCTTTAATTGTAATTATTCTTCAGGATTTTATAAACTTAAAAACAAGCTCTTAGTGAAAAATGTAAGTTAATTATTTTTTTATTCCATTTGGTCTATACCAAGTTTAGAGGAGCCCAGACAGTATATGCATTTAGATTGTTCTTAGTTCTCCTGTAGGTTCTTATTATGCTACACAAGCACTGAGTTAACAAAGACTAGATCAAAGAAAATGTTTGCCAAACATAATAAAGAATATAGAAAGTACTCATACCTGAGCCTGTAAAACAGGAAAATGTTTCCCTCTGGTGACATATATTTAAACTAGGGTCCAGTATAGTGCTCTAGACCTATGTCAGCATCCTGATGTTCAGATTTCCATATTTAGGCAAAGAACTTAGAAAAGACTTCTGTTAAGATATCCGAGCAAAAGGATTTTTACAAACCAAAGTGCCCATTATTCTAGGAGACAAGTGTTAACTATATTAAATTAAGTAAATAACAAATGACAAAAGGGAAATAAATAAATCCATGGGCACTCCACAAGGAAATCTCCACAGCATAATTCCTAATACAAGTAATAAGAATTATGTGGTAAAAGAATGACAGGAGAAATTTATATAAGAGGATATTTCCATAAGAACTAAAACTAGTATTCCTGAAAAGACAATAGAATACACAAAATAAATGCAAGAGTGGTTTAAAATTTTAATAAAATTACAAGAGAAATTAAAGAGTGAAATTAGAACTCAATAAAAACTGAAAAGGAGAATTGATATATTAGAACAAAAGATACAAATAAAGTAAACAACTGAAGTAAAATTGAACACATTAAAAATTGAACATACAACAATAAAAATGAATTGACATAAAAAATAGAGCAAAGTTTAACAACAGTCAAATTAAAAGAATGTACGTGATGTCTGTACTTTAAAAAAAGTTGACATGAAAGTTAATGAATTTTAGATAACTGACAAATCATTGGGTTTCCAGAAAAAAAAAACATGAATATCACGTTTCAGGAAGTCATAAAAGAAAAATTTTGGAAGTGCTAAACCAGAGGACTAAGTAAAGATTATTAGAATCCACAAAATACCAGCAAAAGGAATTTCAGGTTTAACTTACCCAGAAATAAGGTTGCCAAGCTTCAGAGCTATCATGTCAAAGAAAAAAAATTGTAACTTGCTAAGAAAAGATAGATAACAGGTGTAATTCTCAGGATTATTAAACATCTTTGTGAAAAGAATTTTTAAAAATTGGAATATTAGAGGGGTAGGGACAAGATGATAGACAACAGCCAGAGACTTAACCCAAGCTCTCCCAATTTCTTCTTTGAACAACTTTAAATAATGTCTCAAAATGAATTCTCAGGTATCAGCAAACACAAAACGATGGGGTGAAACAACTTTCCAGCCCAACATAACTTAGAAGGTCAGTAGGAAAAGTCTATGAAACTTGGGTGGGAGTGGAGCTAGCACAGTCTAGCTCTGGTTGCATCAGCAGAAGCTGTGTGATAGGAAACCAGTAGCAGATCTTCAGTGCAGCTGAATCAACAGAGGCAGCAACTGCTTCTAGAGCTCTCAGTTCCTAGGTAGTAAGGGGTTGGATAACTGGTCAGAAGGAGATTACAAGGGTACATTTGCTGGCACTGGGTATAGTTCTCAGTTATATTGCTTATACTCAAATTTGAGTCACAGTACCTTGGTGAGGAAGAGCAGTAGTATACCAGAATTTGAGATTGCAGGGAATCATGGACCCTGGTTACAGTCTCAGGGAGGAAAAGAGTGCTTGTGGTTGCTCCCAGACCAGAGCATAGGACAGGAGAGAAGTAAACACCTCTCCTTAGATCATACCACCTCAGAAGAACTGAAAGCTTACAAAACCTCCAAGCTAGCCTGAAAACAGCTGCACAAAATACCTGAAGCCTGGGAGAGTGCCTCTCCACCCCAGGATCAGAGCCCAACTTTAATATAAAGCTAAAAGTCAAGAAATAGCCTGGGAAGATGAGCAAATAACAACAACAAAAAGATCCTGACCATGGAAAGCTACTACAATGACAAGGTAGGTCAAAACACAAACTCAGAAGAGGACAACAAAGTCAAAACTATTACATTCAAAGTCTCAAAGAAACATCTGAATTAGTCTCAGACCCCAAAAGAATTCCTGGACAAGATACAAAAGAAAAATAAAATAAGAAAGGTAGAGGAAAAATTGGGGGGAAAATGACAGTGATACAGGAAAATCATGAAAAAAGAGTCATCAGCATGGTAAAGGAGGCACAAAAAATAATACTGAAGAAAATGACAACTTAAAAAACAGAATAGGCCAGGAATATAATAGCCAAATCCCAAACTTCCCAGGTCAAGAAGAAAATATTGCAAGCAGCCAAGAAAAAACAATTCAAACATTGCGGAACATGGTCAAGATAATACAGGATTTAGCAGCTTCTAGGTTAAAGGGTCAAAGGCCTTGAAGTATGATATTCTGGAGGGTGAAGGAGTTAGGATTACTACCATGAATCACTAAAGAGTCAAAACTGAGTTTAATCTTTTAAGGAAGAAAATGGATATTTGATCAAATAGAAGACTTTCAAACATCAATGATGAAAAGAACAGAGCTGATCAGAAGATTTCATTTTCAAGTATAGGACTCAAGAAAAGCATTAAAAAGTAAATAGGAAAAAGAAATCATAAAAGATTCAATAAAGTTAAACTATTTATATTCCTCTACGGGAAGATGATACTTGTAACTTCAAAGTACTTTTTTATTATTAGGGCAGTTGGAATGAATATACATAGGCACAGTGCAAGGATGTGAGTTGAATATAGTGGGATAGTATAAAAAAATTGAAAGGGTGAGAAAGATGTATGTACTGGGAGAAGGTGAATGAGAGGAAGAATTAGGGGAAATTATCTCACGTAAAAGAGGCATGGATGAACTTTTACAGCGGAGGTAAAGATGGAGGAGGGGGTCAGGAGTACTTGGACCTCACTCTCATTGTAATTGACTCCAAGAGAGAATAACATACACATTCAGTTGGGTATAGAAATCTTACAGGAAAGTAAGAGAGGATAAGAGAAGGGGGGAACTGATAGAGTGGAGGGAAATACAAAATTAGTAATTGTATCTGTGAAAAAAATTATAGCAAATATCTCTGATAAAGGTCTCATTTCTCAAATATATAGAAAACTGAATCAAATTTATAAAAATGATGAGCCATTCCCCAGTTGATAAATCATATAAAAATATATGAACAAGCAGTTTTCAGAAAAAGTAATCAAAACTGTCTATAGTCATATAAAATTGCTCTACATGACTATTGATTAGAGAAATGCAAATTAAAACAACTCTGCGGTACTATCCTTCACCTATTGGATTGACTGAATAGGACAGAAAAAGAAAATGACAAATGTTGGAGAGCATGTGAGGAATATATGCCACTGAAGCACTGAAATAAAGAGAGGGATTAACCATCAAGGGAGAGAAAAAATTTTAATTATAAGAAGACTTTACTATAGCTAATTACATCACAATAAAACTGAAAATATAATTGGAATAAATGAATGGTTATAAAATATATAAAATCCCCAGATTAACAGTAACTGGAACTAGAGAATCTAAATAACCTAGAGAAGGAGAAATCAAATCAGGACATGAATAAACTCTCAAAGGAAACAAAATTTTCTTATTTATATGGATTTGAAAGTTAATTTTATCAACTATGGAAGGAGTAACTTCTATGCTATAATTATTCTTTTTTTTTCAAAGTCAATTTTATTTTCAATTCCAAATCCTGTCCTTCCTCACTTCCTTTCCCTTAACTATTGAGAAAGCATGGAAAAGAAAGTATTGCAAATATGTATAATCACACAAAACAATTTTTCAAGTTGTCTATGTTCAGAATAAATAAAGACAAGAAATATACACTTCAATCTTTACTTTGAGGCCATCAGCTGTCTTGTTGTTGTTGTGTTTGTTCTTCACTCTCGAAGATGACCATGACCTCAAGATGATGACATGACTTCCAGTTGACTTTGATTTGAGTGAGGGAGGGCTGTGCATGTGTAAGGTCACCAATCTCACTTTATTCTCTTGAGCCATCTAGATCCAATAGGCTGTTATTCATCAGAATGGCTGGAGATGGCCCAGGATGCAATGTGGGACCCTGGCCCTTTCAGGCTAAGGTCCTATAGCATTTTCATTCTGAGTGAGATATACCCTCTTAGACACGAAAGCCTAAGAGGTTCAAGGAGAACAGGAACTATCCAGGGTTACAGTAAATGTTTCAGTAAGGTGGTATAAGTGCAGGTAATATTCTTTCCAATATCACTTCCTTGGAATCTTCCAATAAAGAGAAATTGACATTTCTGGGCATATCCTCTTGTTATGCCCTCTGGAGTTATTCTGTCTTTGCTGGATTTGGCAATTCATTTAAGCCCTATTTCTTCACCTCCCTTGATCATTAGGTGTCTTCTATCTGGATTTTTTCTGCTTCTTGATTTCTGGTCAAAATTTCTCAAGTCCAATCATATCAGCTATCTCATTTGGCAGAATTTTACAATTCCACAAATTGATAAATATGCTCTTATGGGTGTACAGAAACCTGATCAATATAGCTAGGCAAATCTTGTTCTCCCAGATTTCCATTCCTTTCTCAGCAAGTGGACAATACAGTCTGATGACCTTAATCAATCAACTGGTCTATATGAAATTGGAAAGCATGTTTCATCACGAGCTCTTGGAATAATGGCTAGTCATTTTATTGATCTTTAAAATAATGCTAAGATAAAAAATGTTCTCCTGGTTCTATGCACTTTATTTGGTAGCAGTTTAAATCTTCCCAGGATTTTTGGAAACCATACTTTCATCATTTCTTATGGCATGATAAAATACTGTTATATTGCCCATATAGGGCAGCTAGATGGCACAATGGATAGAGGATTAACCCTGCAGCCAGAAAAGCCTGAATTAAAGTCACTTAAACCTGTTTGTATCGGTTTTCTCAACTGAAAAATGAGCTGGAGAAGGAAATGGCAAACTATTCCAATATCTTTGCCAAGAGAATGCCAAATAGGCTCATGGAAAGTCAGTCATGACTGGAAATGACTGAATAACAATATGATGGTATTCCATTACATTAAAATATCAGCCATTACCCAAATGATGGTTGTTCCCTTAATTTCCAGCACAAAAAATAGTAGTCATAAATATTTCTGTATATTTGGATGCTTTTTCTTTTCTTTAATGTCTTAGAGATATAGACCTACTAGTGATATCACAGGATAAAAGGAAATATGCAATTTAATAGATTTTTTTGAGCATATTTTCAAGTTGCTTTCCAGAATGGTTGTATTCCACAACTCCTACAACAGTGTATTAACACACTGGATTTCCTATATCCCCTTCAGCATTTGCCATTTTCCTTTTTTACCATCCTAGCCAATTTGATGGTTATGAGATCATCTCAGAGTCATTTTAATTTATATTTTTCTAATTATTAATTATTTAGGGCATTTTTCATATAACTATTTATACCTTGGATTTCTTCTTTGGAAAATTGCCTATTCGTATTTGATGATTTATCAATTAGGAAATGGTTCTTTTTCTTGTAAATTTTACTCCATTCTCTAAATATCTTAAATTATTTAAATCTGTCTTTACCTATGTAAATAGTATTTTGTAATTATGTTCATATAGTTCTTGCTTGTGTCTTGGCAGGTCACTAATTTGTTCATCTTTACTTTGATTTTCAGGATTTCTATTTTGATATTTAATTAGAGATTTTTAATTTATTGGTTTTCTAACTGGTTTAGTTGTATTCCAATTTGGTAATCTGGTCTTTCTCTATTAAGAAAATCATTTGGAATTGTATACTTTCCTCTAAACCGCATCTTACAACTTTTGGCATGTTGTTTCATTGTCATTATCTTTATGCCCTAATACGTGTTGAATTTTTTGAAGGTGATGCGCACAACTAGAAATAGGTATACTTCTTTCTAGTCCCATAACAATATCATCAAAAGGTTTACCATATCTAACTTTTTTTAAAATTCCATTTAGCTCCTCATTTCTATCTGGCTTATTTCTTTTTTGTTTGTTTGTTTGATTGGTCTAGACTGCTAAATAGAAATCCATTAGAGTTTTACTATTTTTTCCTGCAACTTACACTTTTCCTTTAAGAATTTAGAAGCTATGCCTTTGGGTGTATATGTGTTTAGTGTTAATATTAATTCACTGTCTTTGGTATGCTTCAGCAACATGTAGTTTTCCTGTTTATCTTTTTCATTAATTCCATTTTTGTTTTTTCTTTGTCTGAGATCATATTTACTAGTCTTACCTTTTTATTTACTTAAGCTGAATTATAATAGATTATGTTCTAGCCCCTTCATTTTAACTACATGTATATTTTTCTGTTTCAAGAATTTTTTAAAATAAACAACTTATTATAAGATTCTGGTGTCTAATCCATTCTTCTATCTTTTTCAATTTGTAGATGAGTTCATCCAATTCACATTGACAGTTATGATTGGTAAGTATATTTCCCTCTATCCTATTTATTTATACTTCTATTTCTTCTCTTTTCCCCTGCCCTCTCTTTAAGAATAACTAAACCAGACCAAAAAACAAACAAACAAAACATGCAAGTACTACCACTATCAGTGGGTACCCTGTTTTTGAAGGTCCAGCTTAGGGAATCTGGTTTAAGTGGATACTAATCCAATGCACTAGGCACCTTGATGAGAAATCTTTATATTGAGAGTTGCTGAGGTATTTCAAGATAAAAATCCTGACCATAGTCCAAGGGAGGAAGAAATAAAAGTTACAGAGTAAGAAAGGCTACATCAGAAATAAATTTTTCCCTTTCCACCAGTCAATTTAGATTGTCATTGAAGTCACTGGACCTCAATCTGGCTTTCTAACCCCGAGGCTACGAGCTTTTGAACTAGGGTTTCATTTAGACTTAGGTTTCTCAAATTTTTCAGATTTGGGACTAGTGTAGTACAACCAAGTACCTCCACATCTTCAGTGAAGGCTGAGCTCAAACACTTCCTTCTATTTGAACGAAAATTTTTACCTTTACATTTCCTTCACCAACCACATCTCCTACTAAACTGCCAAGCATTTAAACTATGCTTCAGAGAGCACAACTATGATGAGATGGACATGTTGTTCAAATGCAAAATGTACACTTGCCAAAAAAGACTATTTTATGGAGAACTTGCATGGGGCAGAAAATCACATGGTGGTCAGAAGTGACACAAAGACACTCTCAAGGTCTCTCTTAAGAACTCTGGATTTGATTGTGCAGCATGGGAGACACTGGCACAGGACCACTCAGCATGGAGTGTCCACATCAGAAAGGGTGCTGTGCTCTTTGAGCAAAACAGAATTGAAACAGCACAAAGGAAATGTGGGATGCACAAATATGGAGTAACCACCCCAAATGTTCACAGAGACTATTGGTGCCCAGTCTGTGATAGAGCATTCCAACTCGTATTGCTCTGATCAGTCACAGTCAGCCACGCTGAAACTTCATTTTATCAAGGTGACATCATTTTGATCCTCTTCGAGAATGAAGGACAACAACCATGCCAGCAGTAGATGGCTACCAGGGAAAAGTCTGAAGAGGTCAAAACTGCTCACAAACAGCAAACATAGTCACAAGAGGTCCCTGGCTCTGAAATAGACAAACACTATTGCCCAACTACAGTCATTTACCTCAAACAGAAACTGTCATAGTTTTTTAGGATCAAAGGAAAGGTGAAAGCTGCCATGAGTTAAGGATGACTAACGTATATTCATATATACATTAAGTGTTATTTCATTAAGTGCTGTTTCAAAGCTCTGGGGTGGACAAGATTTAAAGGCTTCAGAAGGAAAGTGTGGATTATCTAGCAAATTTTTGTTTATGACACAAATCCTATCTCATGTGTAAGAAAAACCAAGATACCTGTGTGGCTGTATAAAGATGCACTTAGAAAAGAACCATCTCAACATCCAGGCATTTTAATATTACATACTCACTTTACACCATTCCAATTTTAGTCACCTTTCAAATAGTAACTGTTTCTCTTTTACCCAGAACCCTGAGGGTCTTCCCTCCCAGTTTGATTCTTGCTTCTTTTTTTTCTTTTATAAAAGGGACCATCCCTTGAGTAGCTACTTAAAGAGGTATATTCATTGAATAGGTGTATCTAGCTCAAAGTGAGAATCTGATAAGAACTTAGCCAAGGTCCCACATTTCATCCTGGGCCACTTCCAGTCATCCTGATGAATATCAGGCCATTGGACCTGGAGGAGAAAGTAAGGTTAATGACCTTGCACAGCCCTCCTTCACTCAAATCAAAGTCAAGTCGTGTCATCATCTTGATGTCATGGTCCTCTTTGAGAATGAAGGTCAAGCACAACAACTTTTCAAAGAAGTCATACCCTATTTTCACTTCACTTCCTTGCCCACTTACGTGGTAGCAGTATAAACTAAGTGTGCATTTTTTGGGTGATAATGTAGCAGTAGCTTCTCACAACAAGGTTGTTTTCCATAACCAGCTGAAGAGCAAGCCCTCAATAGATAACTAAGTACTTAACTAGTGAGGGTATACAGCATATAATCTGGCTACCAGGTGATACTAGTATCTGGAGCTACCATGCATATAGTTTCTTGCATTTTCCAAAGAGCTTTAGTGTCCTCATAATTTAACAATAGGTTCACTTGGAGAAACTTAAATGGCCACCACCCCCTTTCACCTCTTGGAGCACTCTCGGGCTTGTGCAGCACCAGATTCATTATTCCAGGAGGAGTAAGAAAAGAAAAGTGAAAGTGAAGTATCATTCAGAAAACTGAGAATTATTAGAAATCTCAGCTTAGTTTTCAGCCCCATCCCTTCTTTGATAATAACAATATCTAATAGGGTCCACTACCACCATGAGTGTCTCTCACACAGACACGTGCATGCATTCACACACACACAATACAACCCCTAACAACATGTATTAGACTAGTTTTGGGGTGGGTTGGGGTTTCTCCCCCCTAGAAGGCAAGAATCTGTTACTGGGTATTGACTGGGGGAATGAGAGAGGAGAGGAGAAAATGTCAAGTTGTGCCTCCCTAGAGATAGATTACTAGTAGCCTCTCTATACTGGTGGCTTCCTGGACACCTAAGAGCTCATCCACATGAGATCCAGTCTTTCAGACTTGGGGATGTCCCAAAGCTATACAATTCACTCTTAATAAATTATCGATCAACAAACATTTATTAAGTGCCTGCTATATGCCAGGCATTATGCCAAGTCCTGGGAATACAAAAAGAGGAAAAAGGGAGTATTTGAGCTATTCATCTAATCTAAATGTAGAGCTTACCCTTTTCTGATGACCAGCTATACTTCCGTATGGAAAAAAGAGTACTGCAACTACCCAATTTGTGTTGTAGTATTCTTATTGAATAACCTTTTGATGTTATAAGTATGTGAATCTCCTGTTAAAACTGTTCACTGACCTTTAGGACCTGTGAATGCCTCTTTTTATGCCAACATGGAACCTGACCTAATGGGAGCTTATCTAAGTCAGCATTGGTTATATAGAGTGCTTACATTGGCAAAATTTATTCTAGGTCAACTAATCTAATTCATATGACCCAGACACTGACTTCTTAAGTGATTACATGCTTCATTAAAGCACATTAAAATAAATAAGTGTAAATGCAATTGTCACATAGCAAACTGTAGCAAAGTTACTGTGTTTAAATGTTTTGCCCACTATCTCTCCCTATTATAAAATGTATTCTATTTGAAAAAAATTCTACTGATTTTATATAAAAAAAACTGAAAAGTAATTTTCAAGTGATTCTTTACTATCTTCCCACCCCATTTAATTTTGGTTAAGTAACTGTTTGTTTTTGTTTGTTTTCCAAACACACACACACAAACACACAAGTACCACACTACACCACACCAGAATTATATAGCAGAAATAGGATAATTACAGCAGATTCTGCCAGATGAATCAGACCCCAACACAATAATTTTTAACTTCATGAAATAAGATCAAATGACTATAGTGAGAACTCCAGTTTACTGAACTCAGCCCTACCTCACTCACTTGATGGGCCTGAAACAGTCAGTTTAAGCAATGTGACAGGATCAGGATTTGTGAATCCACCACCGCAGCAATTTGGCCTGACATGCACCCCTGTCCTTGTAAGAGGTGTCAGATACGGATTCTACCGCTCTATAAGAAAGGAACAATGACACAGAGGTAGGAGTGATGAAGACTTAATCAGGGAACAGAAAAACAGCTCCTCTAATAAAGTTATATGACCTCAAAAACTTTACCAAACATAAGAAGTAGAAAGGAAATATCTGTCAATGTAATCATCCCAGACTCCTTTTTAAGACATCAAACCTCTATTCTCATGATGCCACAGTGACAGTAGTAACTTTAACTGTTACTTTGGAGAAGAACACAAGGAGATGAAAATATTCTTTTTGTCCTACATCAAACATACTTTAGACTTGGAGAACAACTGGGAAAAGTTACTCCTAATAGACAACTGTCCAAAGTGAATTTAACTCAGTTCAACTCAATTCCACAACTATTTATTATGTGCCTAAAGAATACCCAGCCCTGGGGATACAAAAGCATAAATGAAATGGAACCTTAATGGGTTGAGTTTTTCTGGGGGATACATGTATAGATTAAAAAAAAAATACAAATATATACAAAGTATTTTTGATACTACCATGGGAGAAAGCTAACAACTGAAGGGTTCAGGAAAGGTCTCTCAAGGAAATGCTACTTGACTACCATTATACACAGACGCGCGTGGGCGTGTGCATGTGTGTAAAATCATTCTGTGGATACTTGTATTTATCAGTACATAATTGATTTGCAGTTTTACACGCAATCATTTTTTTTTCTATTCTATTATGTTATGGAAATGCTAGTTTTATTTCTTAAATTCAGAATAAAATAAGAAAAGAAAAAGAGCAGGAAATGGTTCTTGAGCTGAGACCTTGAAGTGAGCCAGGACTTCTAAAAGGTGGAGGTGAGGAAGAAGAGAATTCTTGACATAGGAGAATAACCTACAAAATAGCCTATAAAAACAGAGACACTGGAGACAAAATGTATAATTGTTCAGTTAATTCAATTGCATCCAAGTCTTTGTAACCCCATGGACAGTCCAGGGGATTTTCTTGGCAAAGATGCTGGAGTACTTTGCCATTTTCTTTTCCAGTGGATTAAGGGAAACAAACATTAAGTGACTTGCCCAGTCACACAGCTAGTGTCTGAAGATGGATGAAGACGGAGTCATCTTGACTCCAGGCCCAGCATTACTAAGCCATCTAGCTAGCCCAAATGTTGTGTATGAGGAACAGCAAGCAAGTGGGCCAGTTCTACATGAATATAGAATGTGTAAGGGGGAAAAATGTGACATCTGGAGAGATAGGATGGACTTATGCTTGATGTTTTGTATTACTCTAGAGTCAGTAAGGAGCTACTTAAGCTTCTTGAATGGGAAGTGGCATGTTCAAATCTGTGCTGTAGAAATGTCGGTTTCCCAGTTGTGTGAATGATGGATTGAAAAGGATAGAAACTGGAGAAAGGGAAGCCATGTAGGAGGTAAATTCAATAGTAAAGGCATCAGATGATAAGGAGCTAGAATAGTGGTAACTTCAAGAGAAGAGGTTGGAGAAGTGACGTGTTGAAGATTGCTGTGGAAGGATGTGGGTGCCCTCTATAAAAAATAAGATAGTCAGGAAGAATGATGGTTTTGGGGAAAAGATGAGTTCCATTTGGGATATATTCATTTCTATGCTGGAAAATGTTTAACAACTGACTTCTTGAATACACACACACACGCACACACACACACACACACCGACAGACACAGACACACACAGACATGCCCTGACATACTTCTAAGTTTAATTTCCATTTAAAATATTTTTTGCATATAATCTGCATTTTAAAATATGTGTATATATATATATATATATATATATATACATATACATACATACATACCTTCCCACTGTATATACATACACATACACATACATACATATACATATACTTTGAACTTTAATCTGCATTTTAAATATTTTCTCCATCACTTTATTAGATCAAGTAAATCAGTCAAAAAAAATCAAGTCTTAATTTATAATATTCATTGATTTCCCAAGTATAAATGAGCATGTTGAAAATTTAACTATCAAAAATTAACAAAAAAATGCAGAGCTGATTTGAGTTGGCTCAAGCATGCTCCTAAGTCCTGAAGTGCTGATTTTTGAATGACTTTAGGACATTGAGATGGAAGACATCCCGTGGTCAATGGTTCAATGTGGGTCTCGAAATAAGGAGATATTAAGCTAAGGTTTGTAGATTTGGGAGTCATCTGAAAAGGAAATGATGACTGAACACGTGTATGTATCTACATGTATGTATGAGGGAGGGGATGATGGTCTAGGACAAAGTCCTCAGGGACAGTCAACTAATTATGCAAATAGTTTTAAAACTTTTATTAACATCTTTTAACATCATCCTCATTTCCCCTTCCGTAGCAAAGAAGAAAAAAGAAAAAGAAAAAAGTTGGCAAAAGTACTTTCTCTCTCTCTCTCTCTCTCCTTCTCTCTCTTTGTGTATGTGTGTGTGTGTGTGTGTGTGTGTGTGTGTGTGTGTATGTGTGTATGTGCACTTTAAAAAATTGTTTTAATTTATGGAATAAAATAAACATTTCCATAATATAGTACAATAAAAAGATGATTGTACATGAAACTGCAAATCGACTACGCAGAACTTGCTATTTCTGGCAAATATGAAACAAAATGATCACATAAATATCCTTTTTCTTCCCTTCCCCCTGCCCTAGAGAAGATTACCAGTAGACACAAACAGGTATATGTTTATGTAAAATTGTTCTTTATGTACTTCTATTTATCAGTTTTTCCTCTGGGTGCAGATTACATCTTTCTTCATATGCGATATAATTAATTTGGGTATTTATAACAGACAAAAACAATGTATTTGCTCAGTCATTCTTTTTTTTTTTTTAATGTAGGAAGGATGCCTTTATTAGCTGAGTGGCTGACCTGGCCATGGCAGACAATCTAGTGCCAGCAACCCCACCCATACCCGCACCTTGAACCACCAGTGTGAAGGAGCTCAGAACTTTGGAATTGCTTCTTGGTTCTGGCTGCCTTGATGGCCTTCAGTACGTTGAACCTCATGGTCTTGCTGAGGGGCCTGCACTCACTCATGGTCACAATGTCTCTGACATGGACATCTCAGAAGCCAGGTGACAGGTACCCAGACATGTTTTTGTGGCATTTCTCCAATCAGTTGTATTTGAGGATCTGATGTAGGTTGTCCTGGTGGATGATGATGTTCTTTGCATCCTCATCTTGGTCACTACACCAGACAGGATGCTGACTCTGATGGAGATATTAATGGTGAAGGGGCACTTCTTGCCAATGTAGGTGCCCTTGATGGCCTCTTTGGGGGTCTTGAAGCCCAGCCCAGTGTTCTTGTTGTATCTGGGCAGCTTGTCTTTGGCTGTGTCCCCAAGAGGCACTCACTTATTGTTGTGGAAGATGGTTGGCTGTTTCTTGTAGGCATGCTAGATCTAGATGTCCACCATGCCCCGCTTTGCTCCTCTTTCACTCTTCTTTTGGACAGACTGACAGAAGGAGACTGGAAAGCCCCACTGGGATCTCCTTAAATACGAAGCAAGGACTTTATAGTCTCAAAGTCATTCTTAAAACTATATTGCTGTTACTATATACAATATTCTCTTGGTTCCACTCCATTCCACTCATTATTTCATGGAAATCTTTCCATGTTTTTCTAAAACCATTGAGCTCACCATTTCTAATAACAGTAGTGTTCCATCACAATTATATGCCACAACTTGTTCAAAAATTCCCCAATTGATGGGCATCCCTAAAATTTCCAGTTCTTTGCCACCACAAAGAGCTGTTATGAATATTTTAGAACATATAAATTATTTTCCTTTTTCCCTAATTATCTTTGGAAATAGACCAAGTAGTGGTATTGCTGAGTCAGAGGATATAGATCATTTAATAACTCCTTGGGCATAATTCCAGATTGTTCTCCAAAATGATTGGATCATTTTACAATTCCATCAACAATGAATTGATGTCTCAATTTTTCGATGTCCTCTCCAACATTTGCTGTTAATGGCTTTAGATAAATGCTTTTCATCAATTTAAGGAAAAATTCCTTTATACCAATACTTTCAAGTGCTGTTAGTATTTTTATATTCAATTTTTTTTAGAAGAAATGAGTGTTAAACTTTATCAAAAGCTTTTTCTGCATCTATTGATAAAATCACATGATTTTTTAAAATTTTTATTTATTGATATAACCAATTATGTTAATGGTTTCCATATGTGAAACCATTCTTGTATTCCTGGTATAATTCACATTTGATCATAATGTGTAATCTTTGTAATAAAATTGTTGTGATCTTTTAGCTAGTATTTTATTTAGGATCTTTGCATCCATATTCATGAATGAAATTGGTCTATAATTTTCTTTTTATGTTTTTACTCTTTCTGGTTTAGCTACGAGTAACATTTATTTGATAAAGGGAGTTTGGTAGAATCTCTTTTTTACCTATTATTCGAAATAATTTATTTAATATTGGAATTAGTTGATTATTAAATGATAAAATTCACTTGTAAATCCTTCTGATCCTGGTGCTTTTGTCTTAGGAAGTTCACTTATGGCCTTCTTTGTCTAAAATAGTTCAATTTAAATATTCTATTTCTTCTTCTATTAATCTAGGCAATTTATATTTTTGTAAAAAATTCTTCCATTTCAACTAAATTGTATATAAGTTGTCAATTTATTGGCATATTGGGCAAAATAACTCCCTATCATTTCTTTAAATTTATTTTCAAGCTGATATGTTCACTCTTTTGTTTTTTTAGTACTAGAGATTTGGTTTTCTTCTCTCTTTTTAAAATCAAATTAACCAACTGTTTATCTATTTTTTCATAAAACCAACTCTTAGTTGCATTTATTAATTCAATTTTTTACTTTCTTTTTTACTAATTTCACCTTTAATTTTTAGGCTTTCCAATTTAGTGTTTAATTGGGGATTTTAAATTTGTTCTTTCTCTAAGTTTTAAAATTGCATCCCCAATTCATTAGTCTGCTCTTTCTTTATTTTATTGATGTTAGCATTTAGAAGTATAAAATTTTCTCTGATCACTATTTTTGCGATATTCCTTACATTATGAAATATTATCTCAATATTGTCTTTCTCTTTAATGAAATTATTTTTTCTATCATTTGTTCTTTAACCAACTAATTCTTTAAGATTAGGTTGTATAATATCCAATTAAATTTTAATGTATGTTTCCTTGATCCCTTATTAAATAGAATTTTTATTACATTGTGACCTGAAAGGGATACTTTCAATATTTTTGCTTTTCTACTTTTAACTATAAAATTTTTATCTACTATAGTTAATCTTTGTAAAGGTACCATGAACTGCTGAAAAAAAGGCGTATTTCTTTCTATTTCCATTCATTATTTCCCCTGGACATCTATCATATCTGGTTTATCCATTAATTTCCTTAACTTTTTTATTATTTTTTTGTTAGATTTATTAAATTCTGAGAGGGGAAGATTAAAGTGTCCTACTATTATAGTACTATTATCTATCTCCATCTGTAATTCATTTAGCTTTTAAAAATATAGTATTTAGTGAATATAGATTCAGTATTGATATTGCTTCATTGTCTATGGTACCTTTTATCAAAATATAATTTTCTTTATCTCTTTTCATTAAATATATTTTAACCATAACTTTGTCTAAGGTCATAATTACTATCCCTGCCTTTTTTGCATCAGCTGAATCACAATAAATTCTGTTTTAACCCTCCATTTTAAATCTGTGTGTATCTCACATTTTAAAACATGTTTCTTGTAAACAACATATTGTTGGATTCTGATTTTAAATCCATTGTGCTATCAGTTCCTGTTTTATTGGTCACTTCATCCCATTCACATTCAAAATAATAATTACTATCTGTGAATTTCCTTCCATCTTAGCTTTATTCACTATTTTCCTTCTCAACTTCTCTTTTCACACTGTCCCCATTACCTTATCTTCTCCCCTTACTCTTAGTCTTTATTTTACCCATTCCTCTAAAATTTCCTCCCTTGATCTGTTCACTCCACCCTCTTAATCTTAATCTATGCACCCTTCTAAAAGTCCCTCCCCATGCCTATCCCCTCATTTTCTCACCTCTCTAGAACTTCAGACTTCTAAAAATCTTCAGATCTATGCATTGTTTCCTTTTCAACCCAAAGGAGAGTAAAGTTCCAATATTACCTGCCCTCCACTCCCACCTGTTTCCTCTGTATTAGTTCTTTCTTTCATGCTCTATTTTCGTGGAATAATTTACTCTTTTAAGCTTTTCCTACCCAATTTTGTTTTCTAGAATCAACTCATTATATCCAACTTGTCCCAAATCCTTCTTCTAAAATCCCTTAGTAATAGCAGTTTTAAGAATACTATTACTATTAATAATAGCCAATAATTGCGAATATCAATAGCATTTTCAAATAAACATTTTGACCTTAATCAGTGCCTTATAATTAGTCTTTGATGATTTCCTTACATTTCTTCTGAATCTTTTATATCAAAATTTTCATTGAGTTTTGGTCTTTTTGTTACAAATACCTGAAAGTCTTTTAGTTTATCAAATATCCTTTTTTTAAAATTTGGGATTATACTCAACTTTGCCGAATGTTATTCTTGGATGCAACCTAAGCGCCTTTGTTCTTTTAAATATAATATTCCAAGACATACAATCTTTTAATGTAGAAGCTGGTAGGTATTGTGAAATCCTGATTGTTTTCCCACAGTATTTAAATGGTGTTTTTTTCTTGTTGCTTGCAACAGTTTCTTTTTAACTTGGGAATTTTGAAATTTGGATATGACATTCCTGTAAGTTTTCTTCCTAGGATCTCTTTCAGGTGGTGATCAGTGGATTTTTTCTCTTTCTACTTTACCTTCTTGTTTTAGAACTTCAGGGCAATTTTCCTTAATGATTTCTTGCAATATTGTCTCCAGATTATTTTTTTGATCATACGTAGTCTGACAATTCTTATATTATCTCTCCTTGATCTGTTCTCTAGATCAGTTGTTTTTCTAAGGAGATGTTTCAGATTCTCTTCTTTTTTGCTCTCATTTTATTGTATCTTGATGTCTTTTTGCCTCATTTGATTCCACTTGCCCAATGCTAATTTTCAAGGAGTCATTTTCTTCCTTATAATTTTGCATCTCTTTTTCTAATTGGTTAACTTTTTTTTCATAATTTTCTTAGTTTGCTTTTTTCTAGTTTTTCCTCATTCTCTCTTACTTGATTTTTAAATTTATTTTTATTTTCTTCCTGAATATTTTGTATTTTTTTCCAGTTGGTTAACTTTCTTTTCATAATTCTCTTGAATTGCTTTTATTTTTTTCCTAATTTTTCCTTGTTCTCTCTTATTTGATTTTTGAATTCCTTTTTAAGTTCTTCTAGGATTTCTTTGTGTGTGTGTGACCATTTGACATTACTTTTTAGGGCAGAAATGGGTTCTTTTACACCAAAGTAGCTATTAATGGTCAGATTCTTTTACCTTTACTTACTCATCTTTATTTTTAATTTGTCTTATTTTATTTTCTTTAGCAGTTTATTATCATTAAGTTTTAATCCCAAATTGTGGGTAATGTTTCTATAGTCCTCAGGTCCTTCTTAGAATTAATTATTTTCTGAATTCTGGACAAGGCAAGAAGGGTGTTCAATTGTAGGGACTCTTCTTTTCCTCCCCTAAGCACCAACCATGCTATTCCAAAAAACATTGTTGCTCCCTGTGGTACTGCACTCACCAGGCTTGTGCTTGCTCCTTGTACCTCATACCCACAGCTCGGGATCATGCCTGGTCAGTACCACTAGACCTGACTTCTGGAAATAATGTGGGGCCCCTCAATATTCCCTCACTCAATCTGCTGTTCTTTGGATGAAAGTTTGAGGTAAAATTTTGTGATGTGAAAGTTCCTAAGGTGAAATTTCTAGAGGTAGTAAAAGATGTAAAAGTTGAGGTGAAACTTTTTGAGGCCTAGTCTGCCTCCCTCAGAGTTCACTGTTTGTCAATTCATTAGAGTCTCCTAGAGGTGCTATCACTTCACTCAGACCAAATTTCAGCTCTTGGTATCTTTTCTGAGGTCTTCTTAAGATTTCTTAGGAGGACAATTGCTTTACTATACTGTTAATGTGTTTTAATGGAATTAATATATTTTTAATGGAATGAGAAGATATTTCCCATTCATTAGTAGGCCTATGTGACCTATTTAGGTCACATGGAAGCTTGAGTCATATGAAGCCTGTGGTGAGAGGAGCTTGCTGAGCAGGTTGAACAGGAAAGGGTGGAATAGGAAGAGTTGGGGTTGGAGTAGAGCTGAGAGGAAATTGGTCAGACTAGTCAGAGCTGGGAGGACAGACAAAGCAGGCAGCTAGGATTGTTAGTGTTTGTGGGAAGGCTTGATAATGTTTTTAGACTTGGTTACTATGATGGATTTGGCTTTCTGGTATTCAAATAAATGTTTTGGCTCTGTCTTCCATGTGAAGAGTCTTGTACTTTGCAATTCAGAACTGTGCTGGCATATTCATGGCTACCATACGTGCTGTGACTATCACTTTGGCACTACATTTACTCCTTTATTTTAATCTACTCTATGTTCATTTTGTGGTGATTTTCTCTCTCTTTATGGATGAAATCTGGAGAGTCTAGAAATTTCTGACTTACTCCGCTGTCTTTTCAGAATATATCAAAAAAATGTATATGTACTTTTGCTGAACATTTTCTTTTTTCATTCTTTATTGCTGGGGAGGGATATACTCACATGCCTACATGTGCTCCTACCCCTATTCATAATACATATATACATATATATGTATATACCACACACATGTGTGTGTATGTATGGAGGAGAAGTCCTCCTCAATCAGGCTCCCAGCCTACAAAGTCTAAGCCATTCTTGTCATGGACATCTATATTTATTCTTGAACACTCTGAGTGTTTCCTCAGTGGGAATTAAAATGGTACCATCATATCAAACACACATTTTTTTACTCAAATTTTAGAATAATTATGCAATTATATCTGCTGGTTAAGACAGCTGCTTCTGCACCATGCATACAGGCAGTAGAATGAGGAAATAAATATTTAATATACTTTGTCCCTAAAACTGTAGCACAAGTATAAAATATTCAAAACAGACAAAGCTTACAGGACAAAAAAACAATGTAGGCACTGGACAGATGGGATTCTAGACTTGCAATCTTATGGCAATAATTAAAAAAGGATAAGTAGGACTGTGTCTAATTGTTTCATTTTGTCATTTCCAAAGCAGAGTAAATCATTTTAAACATAATCATCATTACAGAAAAACATGCAAGATTTTTAATCATTAATTCTCTAACTCCCCAGTTCACATTTCTCTTAAGTCCTCAACACCACTATGTTGAAATGCTTTAACAGTTTTGCTTCTAGTCTTCCTAATAGGCAAATATAACAACATCATTCCTTCTACTTCATCCCGGGAAAAGCCATAAAAGGCCCCTATTGTCTTTAGAATAAAATAAAAATTCCTTAACTAGGCATTTTAGGTTCTCCACCAACTAGTTCAAATTACCTTTGCTATATTAATGTATTCTATAGTATACTATAACCCTTCTTGTATTACTCATTTCAGCTAAAATGTCCTATTATTTTCCCACTGGCATTCCATAGGTCACCTACTCAAAATTTGCAAACTGCCTCTTCCTTCCTATATAACACTATCCCACCTCTCTATCTCCAAGAATTATCTACTTCATTTCTGTTGCCACATCCTCAGTGAAGCCTTGTGTCATGCTCTTAGCTATCCATACTGTCTTTCTCCTCAAAATACTTTGTATTCACTGAGCTTTGCGCATGTCATATCTCCTCAGTACTATGTACATTCCTTGTTTGTTTTCTTTTGTTTGGCAAGGAGTGTGGTACATACATAGAACAGTACCTTGCATGTAATAGACATTTAATACATGTTTATTTAAATTAATGTGATTTTGTTTCTAATATTATTAATGTTGAGTCTTTCTTTAAAGGCAATGTAAAGTGCAGAAATGAGATTATATCCTAGGGGATTTAAGTAAATATACATACTCCTACTTTAGACACTTGTGGTCTGACTCTGGGCAAGTTGTAAATCTCTGCTAGCCTCAGTTTCCTCATCATAATGGCACTGTAAGTATTAAATGGGATAGCACTTAGGTAAAACACTATTTAAATACTAGCTATGATTATTATACTGAATATAAAGGGGAGAGAAGATAAAGGGAGGAGGGGAGGTAGAGTGGCTTGTTAACTTCTTTCCCTTGAATTATGAGCTGTTGATTTATCTTCTGTCTTTTAGAACACTAATCCCCTCCACCCCCCCTCCCAAAAATTGTCTGTGTATCTTTTGCTGTTTATAATGTTAATCATCTGAGTATGATTAAAGTGTCATTTGTTATTGGTTGCTATTGTCACTGTTAATATTTAAAAGGTCTGTTTCTGTGTTTCATTTCCCATTTTGCTAGAAAGAAGCTGTTGATAAAAGGACAATCTTTCATCAACTGCCACTAGTTACATTAGAAACTCTGGACTGTATTTAGCTGGTGTTACAACAGAAAGTCCTGGTTATCATAGCTGACAATTTAAAATATGTATTGAAATCTCATATATGAAAAGAAAGTTAATTCTTTTTCACTTTGAGGTGCCAGACAAGTACAACGTCCAAAGAACAATAGCCAAGAACAAAACACACAGCACAACACACACGCACACACATACACACACACACACACACACACACACACACACACACGCCAAAGTATAAAGAAGGCATTTAATTTATAACTGCAAAAAACCCCCAAAAATAAAAATATAAAATTCAAACATTTCTTGGGAGTGAGGGATACCTAAAACTTTAAACACAAGGATAAAAAAAGTAAATCATATTTTAAGTTAGTATGATTATAGCCTCATGAATAATATAAATACATTTTATCATACATCTAAGTATTCCACTACCACAAACACTCACATGAAAATTATTCATGGTCAAAGTTTTTAAATTTGGAATTTTTCTTTACCATAAGATGAATATTTTGTGGTGTCTAACAAAAACATGCATTACATTGTGGATTTATGCTGGAAAAGAAATATAACATGTAAGTCTAGATTCATGGTAAAATGTGTTCTTATTCCATAGCAATCAAATTTATATTCATCAGTTTAACACTAATAAATATGAAGTTTTCCCACCATTTTGCCTTCTTTTATCTAGACATTGTAGATAACTCATTTTTATATAAATATTGAATTTATATTATATATATAAATATACATAAATATTGTGTATGTAAATAGAAATAAATGGCTAATAGATATCTTACCAGAACTTGTCCAGCACATCAAACTGAGCAAGATGTATAGTCTCAACATTTGGAATTGGTGAAAAGTAGAATAAGCATCCAGTTTTATAAAGGAAAAATATTCCTTCATGGATCAACCTTCTTCCTTGCATGAGAGTCACATTTCCCTCAAAAAAGCAAAGTGAGTGGCAGGAAATGGTTGTAGTCTGAAAAAAAAACACACCCTGAAATGTTTTTTCACTTTTTGCCCTCTAGTCTCCTCCCTCTTTGCTTAAGAAGTTGAGGCACTTTCTGTTCCCTTAGTTTAATTTGTGGTTCATGAACATTTTGCAAACCATATTCTTTGCCAGATATGTAGAATTTAGAAAAAAAAAAAGAAACTAATTGCATCATTCCTGGTGTCCTCAGTCAATGGAATGTCCAAAATAGTCAAGGATTGTGGATATTGGAAGCTTATGGCACATTTGGTATTTGGCACATTGAGAAAGTACGGTAGGATTCAGAAGAACCCAAGCTGTGTGCTTATTCTGATTGTAAAACTGGCCTTCTCTGATGCAAAAATTGCCTTCTCCAATTTGTCCCAATTTGTATCCAATTTGTAGGATATTTCTCCTGTTTATCACTATTTTCTACTCTTAAACCATAGAAGTATTTTAAAAGTCAAACTACTAGACTCTTATTTTTGTTGGCATCAGAGATAAGGAAATAAATAACAGCTAGCATTTATATGGTTTTAAAGATTGCAAAAGTTTGAAATCAGGTTTTTCTGAATCCTATACCAGAACCCTATCCACTGTCTCATTTTTCTGTCTCATTCTAGACTTAGTGTTTATTATCAAGGATCTTAACCAGTTTTTCAAATCTGGCTCTCCTCTAGGGTGATAAGTTTAGCTCCCGGAGAGACTTTATAAGTTATCTCGTCCAATTCTATTTTATAGAATAAAAAAAAAAACCAGACTGATCTAGATTAAGTGATTTATATAAAATCACACAAGTATTTAGTGGCAGATGAGAAATATGAACATGGTAAGTTTGAATACAAATCCAACACACTTCTACTATATTACTTTCCCATGGATTTATTTAAATCTACATTTCGCTGTTATTAATGTACTACCAATAATGTTAATATCAAAAGTCTTCTAGATTATGGCATAACATATGTGTTTATATGCACATAAAACTATGTTTGTAAAACACTAGGAGTTCAGGGTGATCCCCAAAGGCATTTCAATAAGATTCTATTGTGGAATCTATTTTATAGCTTGTCTGTGAAGAAGAATGTAAAATGACAAAGGATATATAGTTGACAGGAGATATTTAAGCCTGCACTTTTCTAACTGGCATTAAAATTGATTATTTGAAATAAAAAAAAGAAATTGAGGACAAAGATAATGAGACATCTATGATTTATTTTATAAAGCTAGCATTTGCATATCAAATCAGGTTACTTAACTGTTCCCAGGTCAGAGACAAATAGTGATTTACAGAGATGATTTTTATAACAAAAAGAGGAATTTAAAAAGTGACAGAAACTTATTTCCAACATAATTCAATTGGACAAGGCAGGTCACCTGACTAGTTAGTTTCTTTCAGACTTTATTAATCTTTTGCTATAAGTCTTTTCCTGTAGGCAGTGCCTTTTATAACTAGAAAGTATACTGGGAAAGAACAACTTGTGGTTATGGTTAGCAGTCACACCCCATCTTCCTTAGAACATTCCATTACTCAAGTTAGACTCTAGCTTATGAAAAAGAAAGAAGCTTACCCACTCAGACTGGAAAGAAGAATTTAACCTCTGGTTAACTTTTCTCCAGCTGCCAGAAAAGGGAACTTGAACTCTGTCCAACCCCACTTTCTTCTAGAAAGGGAAATTTAGCCTTTTGAAAAACCGTATAAACTTATGAGTATTTTATTCTTGTAAATTATTTTCTGCTACTAAATGATAAAGTCTTCTCAAACTATCTATCCACTAAATCTATTGGTAACTTAGATTTAAGAGAGTGTTAATCTGACTTCCTTTAGGCTAGCTCTTCTTAAAGAAGGAAGCTTACTCCTATAAGCAAACTAAAAATAAATCAAATAGTAAAATAGAGCTATAAAAAGAATCATCACATACTTCACCTGAAACTTTAGCAAATTTCAATTGTTACCTCACAAGGCCCTGAATTGGAAGATGAGTCACTGTCTCTTAAAATTATCAGATAGTTTTAAATAAGAAAATAATTTTACCTTCTTCACAATTATCAATGCCATTTTACATGTAAAATTCTTAATCCACTTTTGAAAATTATGTCACATCTCTTATTAAGTCACATCTCCCACTAATTCACATCTCGCACTAAATTATCTTTAATGATGATATTATTACCATGTTAACATAATGAAAGGATATTGTAGTATGATTTCCTATAAACCACATGCCCCATAAATTGTAAAGCCGCATGGTCTCTATTATTTGTGATTCAAATGACAATTCAAAATTCCTCAATATGGTAGTACTATACTAACTTATATTACTTAGTCAAAAGTAACCAATAGGGTTTACCTCTTATGTGTCTCTTACAATGACAAAAATAAGGCATGATTTTACACCTGTCCTTAACAATGGAGTTCACTATGTGAGGGGAAAGGCACATAGCAAAATTAGTTCTACTTAATTTCAGGTATGAGTCATAAGTAGCCAATTGTATGACTATATCATAGCCAGGCTCAAAATTAACCAGGGGAAAATGTCTTACATGGGAAATTGAGTCAAGAGGGTTCTTACTTAATTGTACTAAGGTTGTTCCCCGCCCCCTACCTAGGACAGATACCCGCTGGTGGGAGTTCACAGACAGTGTGCTAATTGAACTGCTGGAATTTTTATTAAATGATGGACTAATGGCTTTATATGTACAAAAATTTACAATTCCCTAAAAAGTGGAATTGACCAAATGAAAAAGGAGATAAAAAAGCCAACTGATGAAAATAACTCCTTAAAAATTATAATTGAACAAGTAGAAGGTAATGACTCCATGAGACATCAGGAATCAGTCAAACAAATCAAAACTGAAAAAAGAAGAAAATGTGAAAATCTTATTGAAAAAAAGAACTAACCTAGAAACTAGATCCAGGAGAGACAGTTTAAGTATGATTGTACTACCTCAAAGCCATGATTAAAAAATGGATCTGGACATTATAATTTAAGAAATCATCAAAGAAAACTGCCCTGTTATCCTAGAAACAAAGGGTAAAATAGAAAGAATCCACTGATCACCTGCTGAAAGAGATCCTAAAATAAAAACTCTTAAGAATATTATAGTCGAATTCTAAAACTCCTACATCAAGGAGAAAATATTACAAGCAGTCAGAAAGCAATAATTCATATATCATAGAACCACAGTCTGAATTACATAGAATTTAGCAGCTTCTACATGAAATAGTCAGGGGCATGGAATATGATATTGTGGAAGACAAAAATGCTAGAATTCCAAACAAGAATCACCTTCTCACCTTCAGCAAAATTTCAGGGGAAAAAATGGTCACACAGTGAAAGAGAGGACTTCCAAGCTTTCCTGATGAAAAGACAAGAGCTGAATCAAAAAAAAAAATAGAAGATTTTCAAATACAAGAAACAAAAAGGTAAAAAGAAAAGAAAAACAAAAGGAGGATTCAATAAGGCTAAACTGTTTCCATTCCTACATGGGAAAATGCTACTTGTAATTCTTAAAAAAATGGTATCGCTAATGGTACAGCTAGAAGGAATACACATAGAGGACATGGATATAAGGTGAATTTGAGGAAATGACAAAAAAATAATGATGGGATAAGAAAGAGGAGTACACCGGGTAGAGAAGGAAGAGAGAGGCAGAATGGCGCAAATTATCTTTCATGAAGAAGCACAAAAGACATTACAGCAGAGGTGAAGATGGTGGTGGGCATCACTTGTACCTTACTCTCATAGGAATTGGCTCAAAGAGGGCATGGCATGCACAATCATTCGGGTGTAGAAGTCTATCTTATCCTGTAGGGAGGTAGGAGTGGAAGGAGTTAAGAAAAATGGGAGGGGGAGAGAGAGACTGACAGAAGAGAGGGCAGATTGGAGAGTAGCGGTCAGAAATAAATGCTGTTCATTGACTAGACTGAAACAGACCTCGGTTTAAATATTACGTCTATCACCTGTGTTATCATAAGAAGTCAATTTCCTTTCAAGTTCTCCTCCTTGTATAATGAGGATGGTTTACATAGTTTCTAACATTCTTTCTAAATTCCATGATCATAGGTAAATGCTACAGAAATTTTAAGGATCAGTAGTTTTATTTTTTTTCACTCTGTATTCAAATTACTAAACCCTGTGTGGTTACCATTTCCAATATGTGCACTATACACAGTAATCAAGGATTACTTTTTTATAGTCATGACTAATGGATTTATTAGTTTGCAAGGTTTCTGTGATCTGCACCAGGAAACAGCATAGTTGCTCAATAGATGAACTATTGAGCGGAGGTGCTGCAGAATTATCTGCTTGAATTGCTTCTTCCTGCCTGGAGCATGGAGATTGTATTGTGTAATTATCAAGCTAAAAATCATTAACAGATCAAAAGAGACAGACAGATAGCAAAACTAAAGTTTTATAATCGTTAATGAATATGTAGCTAAACATTTACAATAGGTTCAGAGATAAACTGAATTCCAGTTGACCTATTTACAAACAATAGACACAACCCAAATCCCAAGTCTCTTAAGGGAAGTAATGAGAAGAGAAGAAATGGACAAGGGCTCTACTCCTAACTTCTAAAGCCTAGATGTACAATAACTACTGTGGAGGAAAGAGGAAAAGAAAGAAAACTGTGGACATTAGATTTTAGATATGAGAATAGAGGTATTGTCTATGCTTTTTCATTTTATAAACAGGGAGAACAAAGCCTACCCAGACATTTTACAGAAATTCTTGTAGTAAGGAGTAGAGTGAAGTTAGTTACAAAGATGCTCAGATCAGTGTCATCTTTCTAATAGGAAAGTAAAAGTATTTACTTGAGAGGCTTCTGGGTCATTACTGAGAGAATAATTTATAATTAAGAAATTTAATAATGATAGCATTTAGATAGAGCTTTATGGTTTGCAAAAATACTTCCCAAATATTGTTTCATCCTATCCTCATAACAATCCCTAGAAGCAGGTACTATTGTTACACCTATTTTACAAAAAAGGAAACTGAGGCTGAGAAAGATTAAGTAACCCAAAATCGTTTAGCTAGTGTCTGTGAATGGATTTGGATTCAGTCTTCTTCACTACAGATCTATTATGGCTGTCACCTAAGTATTTCTCTCTATCATAACCTTTATATATTTTACCATTTTTTCTTAATATTCATTAGAATATGAAAAAGGAAGTAGAGAAAGAGAAAGAATTTTATCATTAGCAATATATAATTTAAGTGGTCTACATATTAGGCACAGAAGATCTGGGAGTTGTAATGCCCAATAGACAACCATTCATGCTCTCATGACCAACATGCAGGAAAGGAATTCCTGTGGAGAATTGGATAAGAAAACAAAACCCTACAGTCTATTGCTTACAAGAAACAAAAATAAATAAACAAAGACATACAGAAAATCAAACGGGATAAAAAAATGGCAGAAAATGAAATTTTAAAAGCTAATAAATAACAACAAATTAATAAGGAGAAGAAAGAAGATTTTACTTGATAATCTGAACATTAAAAAAGAAGGGAAGAATTAAATACCTAGATACAAACAAAAAAAGGAGTAAAATTTCACCTTTTCATTCTACTTCATTTTTTAAACCATCCATATTTAAAGTTAGGAGATGGTTTATATTTTCTTCTGGCTTATATTTCCATCTTACTCTAAAATATTTCAAGTTATGATTCCCCAACTCCCTCCCCTTTTGCTGTAAACATAGTATTATTTTCTGTCACTAACTTTAATAATTTTTTAAGGTGGTGCTGTTCCCCACTGATTCTCTCCCCACCTCTGAGTCCCTCTTCTCAGGCGTTACTCGTTTCACTTTAGGGTTTTGTTTGTTAGTTCTTTTTCTCTGCTGTTTTTCTCCGGTTATATATTTCTCTCTCTTTTTCCTTTCTCTTAGTCAAATAGATGGTCTCTTCCTCTACTCCCCTTTAGGTAATTCTGCTCCTTCATTGTAAAATTCACATTTTTGCACCTTTTTCCAAAAAAATATTTCTCTCATTCTCTTCATTATTCATCTTCTCTTTTTGTTTACTCTAGACTGTCAATGTCTTATTGATTCTTATAATTATCTGGCTCTCCCCACTCTATTCTTCATGCAATCAATGTTTCCAAGATTTTTCTCTCTAGGGTCTTCCCTCTTAGTGCTTTCTGCCACTGACTTGTATGGTTTATACCATGGATTCCCCTTTTCCATAACACATCACTTCCAAAACAACAGCAATTATCACAGGTGTTAGAAAGAACACTACCCCATGGTATCTCTCTCTTTCTCTCTCTCTCTCTCTCTCTCTCTCTCTCTCACACACACACACACACACACACACACACACACACACACACACAGCCCAAATGATCTATAGCCTCTCATTTTGAACTTTTTTTCTACATTTGCCTGTTAAACTCCTCCTGTGTCCATGCTCTCCCACTTCTCCAAATACCAGTTGCCTGCATGGGTTCCAACTTCCTCCATCCTAAGGTAGAATAAGTAGACTTTTCAAGGACCAGATGCTCCTGGCCTCAACTAGTATGAGATGTTCATATGTATTCACTGACCACTTCTCTTCCCACATAGGAGAATTCATTAGTGGAATCCTCCCCTACCTCCAGAGTAAGACTTCCTTTCCCCTCAGCATTTTAATTTCCTCCCTTTCATCCTCACCCACTCTCCTGTAGGCTTTTCTCATTCTGAGACAGCAGAGGTTACCTTTCCTCCACTGCCAGACCTTGGAGAAGTACCCCTTTCTCAATCTCCCTGTTTCTCACCCCACCCTCTTTTCATGTACATTCCTAAGTTGTTATACAGCCATAGAAAAGAAGTATTGAATCTCTGATAGGCATTCTGTCACCAAATTCAGGTCATAATTCCCGTTGTCAGGTTTTTGCTATTACCTCTACTAGATTTCTGCTGCCATCTCCCATCCATGTATTGATGTCTTTTGGTCAGGAATTGTTGTTAGTGGTGATGGGGGTGGGTGGGAGGGGTGGGATATGTGTGAGAGAGAGAGAGACAGAGAGAGACAGAGGGAGAGAGGAGTAAAGACACAGACAGAGTAAGAGAGAGTATGGGATTGTGTTCGTCCCTCGTTGCCGAAGACCATGCCACCAGAGAAATGATGACATGACTTGCACTTGACTTTGTTTTGAGTGAGGGAGGGCTGTGCAGGTCACCAGCCTCACTTCTCCTCCAGAGCCATATGAATCCAGTGATTAGATATTCCTTAGGATGACTGGAGATGACCCAGGTGCACTGGGAGACTGAAGAACTTGGGTCCTTTTGGACCAAGATCTTGCAGGTACTCACTTAGGATGAGGCAATGCCCATTCATTGAATAGGCCTGTTTGAGAAGTAGCCAGGGCATGGCCCCTTTAATGAGGCCAAGGAAAAGAAAGACATTAGGCTGGGAGGGAAAAGCAACAATTAGTATTGATAATCACTTCAAAGGTAGGAGGGTTCAGAGGAGCCCTTAGGCAGGGACATGTTGACGTCCCAGCTTCCCAGTGCAGTAAGTTTTAGGTTTTTGCAAAAGGACAGGAGAAGGGGAGGGGAGGGAAAGGAAGGGAAGGGAAGGGAAGGGAAGGGAAGGGGAGGGGAGGAGAGAGAAGGGAAGGGAAGGGAAAGGAAGGGAAAGGAAGGGAGGGGAGGGAGGAGAAGGGAGGGGAAGGGAAGAGAGCCAGTAAAACCCAAGCCAACTGAGCATCTTTTGGTCACACAAATTCACCTACCTTTGGAGAGGAGAAGGACTGGGCCCCCATTCAGCCAGCTGTATCTACTCGCAGGATTATGTTCGAACTTCATTGTTGAAAAAGACTATGCCCTCAGAGAAATGACGGCATGACTTGCACTTGACTTTGTTCTGAGTGAGGGAGGGCTGTGCAGGTCACCAGCCTCACTTCTCCTCCAGAAATCTGTTCAAGGACTGAGAGCAAGTGTATCAGTTAAGAATTTGGCTGCACTGAGGCCATCTCTTCATCAGACTGAAGTAAAAGTAATGCAGGAAAGAATGGGAGATGATGTCAAGGAATTTTGAGGTATAGAGTAAGGCAGCAAAAGGTTCTCATAATGAATAACATTCACTTTAAAAAATAACCTAAATTTAATAATAAAAAAAATTTCTCTCTATCTCTCATGTCCCCTCCCTTACTGAAAATATGTAAATAAAAATCTTGTAAGAAATACACAGTCAATTAAATCAATCTGGCCATTTCCTAAAAATAAATGCTTTAATTATCATACTGAGTCTATCACCTCACTATTAGCATATGGATAGTATGTTTCATCACAGGTCCTCTGGAATTATGACTGGTCATTGAATGGATCAGTGTTCCAGACTCTTTGATTTTTCCTTTTTTTGATCAGCTTTGCCAATTAAATGGGCATGAGATAAAAACTTCAAGGTTGTTTTGAGTTTCATTTCTCTAATTATTAGTAGCCTGTAGCATTTTTTTCCCAAGACTAACAATAGTTTGAATGTCTCCCTCTGAAAACTTATCTATATATTTTGAACATTTATAAATTAGGGAAGTGGCTTATTCTTATAAATTTGAAGGAATTCCCTACATATCTTGGAAATGAGGCCTTTATCAGGTCTCATATTGAAATACATTTTTTTTTTCTGAATTACCTGTCTCCTTGAGATAACAGAGAGTCTAATTAAATATACAATTCTCTATTTGGCTTTTAAAACCCTTGATAACCTAGCCACTCCTACTTTTCTGGTCTTGTACTTATTTTCTTACATATGCTCTGTAACATGTATGGTGACAGTGGCTTCCTTGTTATGCCTTGTACTCCATCTTCTACCACTGGTATTTTTAGTGGTTGTTCTCTGTACCTGGAATGCTTTTTCTCCTACATCTCTGCCTCTTGACTTCCCTGGTTTCCTTCTTCAACTAAATTTCAACCTTCTACAAGAGCCCCTTCCTGGGACTTCCTATTGATTCTTAGGCTAATTTCAATTTATCTTGTATATATCATCTTTGCATATAGATGTTTACATGTTGTCTCCTCTTTGCATTATGAGTTCCTTCAGGGCAAGGACTGTTTGTATTCTCCTTTGTATCCCCAGCACTTTGGATAATGCCTGACACACAGTATTTAAAAAATTCTTAATGATTTGGCTCGCTACTGTTCTAATTTTAGCTGCAAAGCTTTTGTTTGTACAAAAACTTTTAGATTTTATATAACTAAATTATCCATTTTATATTCTGTGATTCTGTTGCTTTTTTCTGTAGCCATAGAATTAAAATGTACTTTCTTCTTGTTGTTTGCTCCTCTAATTTATTTATGACGCCATCCTTTGTGTCTAAATCATGGCATTTACCTTGCTATATAGTGTAAACTATTGGTTTAAATCAAGTTTCTGACTGTCTTCAAGTTTTCACAGTCATTTTTACAAATAGTCAGTAGTTGTGTTATTTAGGTTCATCAAGAACTGACTGGGCTACTGTGTTTATTTCCTTTGATATATTGTATACTTAATCTGTTTCATTCATTGTCCTCTATTTGTTAAAGTAGAGTCAAAGAATTTTGGAAGAGAGAGGCAGCTAGATGGCACAATGGATAGAGTCCCAGTCCTGGAGTCAGGAAGATCTGCGTTCCAGTCTGATCTCAGATATTTACTAACTGCTTAACTCTGGGCAAATCATTTAACCTGTTTGCCTCAGTTTCCTCACCTGTAAAATGAAGCTAAAAAAAAGCAAATGGCAAACCACTCTATTATCTCTGCCAAGAAAACTCCAGATGGCATCATAGAGTCAGACATGACTGAAATGACTGAAAAACAACAAAGTATAGTTTTAGATCTAGGACAGACAGGCCCTCTTCTTTCTATTATTATTTTTTTAAATTCCCTTGAGATTTTTTTCTTCCAGATGAATTTTGCTGTTATTTTTTCTAAGTCTATAAAATCATGTTTTAGTAGTTTGTTATGGAATTGGAAAGTAATTTAGATAGTACTTGCACTTTTATTATAAAGACTCAGTCTACCTGTGAGCAATGAATATTTCTCTAATTATTTACATCTATTCTTATTTGCAGAAAGAGTGTATTATATTTATAGAGTTCTTATATGTCTTGTCAAGTATATCCTCCCATGTATTTTACACATTCTTTAGTCATTTTAATGAAATACTTTTATCTTAATGCTGGGTTGTATTGGTAATGCACAGAAAGGCTAATTATTTATGCAGTTTTATTTTCTAGCCTGCAACATTCCTTGTAGAGAACCTTGAGGGGTTTGAAAGAGCCCCTGATCAAGAGTTCCCCTCCTCCAAGGGAAAATAATAGCTGACTTGAGAAGTTAAGTGACATTTTGTTCTCAGATGCACATCCTTGAATTCAGGTGTTGAAGTTCCAGGAAACAAGGTCCCTGCTATACAGGATAACATTTTGATAAAGAGGCCTTGAGGCCTCCCTTTCTACTTGTCACGTTCTGTTCTGTTTCATGGCTCAATTGCTACCCCTATGGTTTTTTATTATTTAAGCACCCTGACCCCCTGATTAGTTGGCTCAGTATGTCTAGAATAAACTCAGCTTGTTCAGACTGCTGTGTTCTGCCTGTCTTTTCATCCTTGCTCTGTGAACTCTGTAACCGCCCCAGACCTGTCTGACTGCGTTGGTCATAGCAATTCCTGAAGTTATTGTTTCAATTAACTTGTAGTATTTTCTAAGTAAACCATCATATCTGCAACAAATACTGATTGTGTTTCCTTTTTGCCTTTACTTATTCCCTCAATTTATTTTTCTTGTCTTGTTTAGATGTTTACCATTTCTAGCACTAGTTCAAACAAGGAATACTGATAATGGACATACTTGCTTGACTCTTAGTCTTTCTAGAAAGGACTACATACTAAAGGAATGTAGCTTATCTCCATTACATATAATTCTGGTAGTTGATTTTAGGTGAATTATACTTACATTAAGGAAAGGTCCATTTATTCCCATGTTTTCTAGGTTTTATTTTTTTAACAGGAAAGGGTTTTGTATGTTGTCAAACCATTTTTCTATATCTGTTGATATTTTGCACTCCAATAGGTTCTGCCACTGCTTTTTCTGACTATTTAATACTATCTTCTGCAAGGATTTCAGAGGAAGCTCAGGTTAGTAACCTCAACACTTTCAATGGACCCAAAGTGGTCTGATCTTTGCAAGGTGCTGACATAAATTTGGGTATATGGAACACAACTGTGTGTTTGCCCCGTTTACAATTCCAGCAGACTGCTAGTGGACATATCTACCAACAAACAGCTGAAAGGCTACAAAGTTCCCAACAGGCTTCCCCTTGGTCTGAACTCCCTGCCCTGGTTATTCCACAGTAGGCTTCAGATTGAGCAGTGGGCTGAATGTCAATTTTGTTCTCATTTTAACTCAATACACAGCAACAGGTCTAGACCTCACTACTCACTTGATTTGTCACTCAAATCTGGAGTCAGAGCTTCCAGTTGGCACTGATGGGGTGCTTGAGTGCTTGTGATTGGACTCCAATTCCAAGATCACATTCCTCCCTAGCTTCAAAACACTATCCTTGAAAACTTTTTCCCCAGCCCAAGGAAACTATGCCAAGCAATAGTTCCTAAGTGGGTCCCAATAATGCAAACTACCTTTCCCCACAATTACTCATGAGCAGGCCCCCATCAAACAAACTATCTTTCCCTATCACAAGAACAAGCCAACTGCTGAAGAAATTCTCTTGCAAAAACAAGATGATCTTGTAACCAGAGAATTATCATGTATTGATTTCCAGTTATCATATTCAGTCCAGAGGTCAAGCTTAGACATCACCTCTCAAAACTATCTTGCTGTAGATGTAACAGACCAAAAATGCACCCCTGACAAACTCCTTCCCCTGGTTTCCAGTAGTGAATGATGCCTGTGACCAAGGTTGTAAGTTGTCACCTAATAAGCATATCTGCCAGATAATCCACTACTTTTCCTATAAGTTTCTTTAGCATCATTTCTGTTAAGGAATTGCCTTAAGGAGCTTGGCTGACTCCAATATCATTATAATAAATTTTTGCCACCTTGACTTGAAGAATGCTTGAGTCAGTGACATCATTCCAGAGGACACTCTCCTGTACTTCAGTCCTTAAGGGGTCCCTGAACCTCTTAAATCATCAGCATCTACTCTTGTTCTCAACACAGCTTTAGGAACCTCTGTGCTGTATCTCACAACTTTTCTTGTCCTAGTACATAGTACTGAGCTCCAGTTGAATTTTTGTACTGGCAAGCTCCATGGAGTACTCTCATAGGTAAACACTATCTTTTGTGTGTACAGATCTCTCTCTTCCTCCCCCCCTCTCTCTGTCTGTCTGTCTCTCTCTCCTGACCAAAGTTGAAAAGATTTTCCCCTGGATTCCCTATCAGGATTGGTTTTGGTGTGTTTTCCAAATCTTTAGGGAGTAGTTTTGGAAGTGAACTGGCCTGCACTATTTCTTTCATCTTGGGCTGTCTTAAATCTGTGTTTTATCAAGAGAGGATTTTTGCTGAGATAGGGGGAAGAGGGGTGGTAGGGATGGTGTGGAAAGTTGGAAGAGAGAAGAGAACTTTAGAAGAATATAAATTTCATTTTTAAATATATCCCTTTCCACTTTCTCCATCCAGCGAACCACCCTTTGTAAAAATATTTAAATGCTGTAAAAGTACAAAGGTGTGTGAGGTGCTTTGATAACATAATTTCTTTTTGTTGTTTTCCTTGCTGTTGTGTTGAATAATATAGAAGGGCAATTACAAAAGGAAAAAAAGTAAAAGAAGTGCCTTACCTGAGTAAGAGCTTAATTTAGATTAGCTAACATGAGTAAGGACAATTGTTTCTGGACTTGGGGAGCTGAGGCACTCACCCTTTTTTTCTTTATGAAAGGGCCTTTCTTAGCTCTGGACTCAAGCATAGGCACATTGCCTGGGCTCAGTTCTAAGGATGCTAGCATCTGCAGAGAAGCTGGGCTCTTACTTGACTCTTTGGTTATTTTTAAGCCCTGTTCAGCCACTCCCAGGATTCATAGGAAAGATTACTTAAAGCTCAGATTTGATTCAATCAAGCATCTCTAAAATAAGGCATGGAGTACAAAGCTATTAAATACACAGCATACAAAGTACAACCACTTAGAGTACTTAGGTTAAGAAAGAGTGAATCATAGGAAGGAATGCAATGGTAAGATGATTTAGCAAAAAATTTGGAATTTTTAATGATGGAAGGGGAATGTTCAAGATCCAGTGTGTTAAGCTCTTATGTATGTCTGAAGTAAAGTGTTTTTACTGATATGTACTAGCTGTGTGATTTGAGGCCAGTTTTATCTCTCAGTTTCCCAAGTAACTCCCCATGTTAGAGAAAGGTTGCTGTTATATATCATTATATGAAGTTTCCATATTTAGAGTATCCTTCATTGTTTAAATCCTTGCTTCCAACCCTCCCCACCTGAAAAATGAAGTTTATCATTTTCTGATGTTTCTTTCAAAAGTATTTTTTAAATATTACAGCTGTGCAAAGATTCTATGCAGTACTTACTTTGGCAACTGATTTTTTTTTCTGATGCTTTCCAGCTTAAGGCTCTATAATGATTGGTATCTCCATATAACGCCAAGCACAATAAGATGCTTCAGCAATTAAAAAAAATGAAGAAATCCCCTTTCATCATCTGGGAATCAAATAATTTAAAGATTGAGACTTTAGGAATCCTAATAGTTAGATCAGGATGCATGTGGGAGTTGGTCATATATGCTACTATTTATAGTGACTGCATCATATTTGCATAGCTAGCTCTTGCTTATCTTCCTGCCTTCCTTCTTTCTCTCTCTCTCTCCCTCTCTCCCTTTCTCTCTCCTTCCTTCCTTCCTTCTTTCCTTTCTTCCCTCCTTCTTTCTTTCTTTCTTTCTTTCTTTCTTTCTTCCTTCCTTCCTTCCTTCCTTCCTTCCTTCCTTCCTTCCTTCCTTCCTTCCTTTCTTTCTTTCTTTCTTTCTTTCTTTCTTTCTTTCTTTCTTTCTTTCTTTCTTTCTTTCTTTCTTCTTTCCTCCTTACCAGAAGAAATTAGTTCAGGAGTGGGGAAACTGCAACCTGAGGTCACATGTCACAAATCCAAACTTGAGAGTTTGGATATTTTTATTATTAATTATAAGAATAATTAGTTATTTTATTAAGTAGATTTGTTCTGTGAAGGTTGGATTCGGTCAAAGGACCTCACTCGAGGACCTAGAGGGACACAAGTGGCCTCGAGGCTGCAGGTTCTCCACCCCTGAGTTCGAGTTCTTCCTTCAAGCACAAATCTCTGTGAACAAGCTTTGCTGACCCTTTAATAGTTCTTTAATATTACAGAGAGTATTTTTCATTTTATCCT
>CM053771.1:341097809-341118318 GCA_028658325.1 Potorous gilbertii
CGCACAAAGAAGTTGATTTTTAAATACTTACGTGCTCACTTGAAGTCCCATCTTTATCTACTTCACATTAGCCTCTACCCGGATATCTACTTCTTTCTGAATCTGCTCTGAAATCCTGCAGCTTCTATCCTCAATGAACATCCAGTAGTGTCTTATAAATACGATGGGTACATAAAATAACGAAGCACAAGCAGCTGTTCTCGCGTTTTACCTTTCCAGCTCCTCCATCCTCACTCAGCATCCTTTAGCTTGGAGCCCGACGGAGCGCTAAAGCCGGGAGAGGAAGCGGATTGGTGGAATCTCTGACCAGTCACTGGGAGGCGTGCCCCATCGCTATGGTGACGGGTTGAGGAGGAGGCTTTGCCCGCACCTGGTGCTCTGGCTTGAGAAGGGAAAGGAGCTGCGGTCGCAGAGCAATGTCAGACGCACGGGAGAAGGCTGCAGACCGGACGGTATTCGTGGGAAATTTAGAGGCTAGGGTGCGAGAGGAGATCCTCTATGAGCTGTTTCTGCAGGTAACATGCCTTCTTTCCTCTAGGCTTTTGGGGAGGAGGTGCTGGCAGGGCCTGAGGGCCTAGCCCGGCCGGGCCTGGCTCTCCCAGCTCGGAGGAGAAAATAGCACCTTCCCTATTTTGCTCACTTCCCATTCCTCCTGCTTCTGTTTTAAAAGTCCAATTTCTATAGCCCTAGTCTCAGGAATTTAGGGCCAGGTGTAAAGGTTCGAACTTGGGTCCTAAGGCAGTGCATTGGAGGCTTTCATAGGCATCTCAAACGTGAAGGGATCATGTGGAACTGAAAGAGATTTTAAAGATCACCTAATGAAACACCTTCATTTTACAAATGAGGAAACTAAGGCCCAGTGTATAGTAAAGTGATTTTTCTCAAGGTCACATAGGGGGTAGGCAACAGAGGTAGTATTCGAAACTGACTCCTCTATAGTGCTCTTTCAATTGTATCATGCTGGAGTCAGAGGATATGAGTTCTAGTACTACTTCTGCCTTTTACTTCCTGTGTGATTTAAGGTGAGTTGTTTAACATTTTGGGGACATGGTTTCATCATCCATAAGATTAGGATATTGAGGTTAATGACTTCTGAGTTCCCTTCCAGTTCTAAATCTATAAACCTATATCATGTTCTTCTCCAGGCTAAATTTAGTCAAGCTTTTTCTTTTAGCACTAAAAACAGAACTAAACAAAACACTCATATCATCATTGGATCATAGTTTTAAAGGTCATCCAATTCCTTTATTTTTAGAGATGAGGAAACTAAAGGGAGGGATGTCTCAGAGCTGAGATGTCAACTCAGGGCTGTTAGCTCCAAATTCAGACTTGTCTTCCAAAAGAAGGAACCAAAATTTCATCATCATCATTTTCTTTTTTTTTAAGTATATGAAAACAAGGAGTCTTGATGAAATGAGTCAGTCTAGCCAAGTTTTGGTGGAAATATCAATTAGTTTTCACATTTAATTATTCAGTAGTTAAAAAGAAAAACTCCTGGTGCGGGTTTGAACAACAGAAAAGCTTTTTCTTTTTTTAATTTAACATATTACTGGGAAGCCAAATTAAGCATATCAGTACACTGTGAAAATGAGGAGTGCCAATATAAATGTATCTGAAGAAATAATTTGTAAACTATGACATAGTGTCAGAGGTAGTTTATTTCAAATAGTCTGGAATTCAAGTTTTTTTTAAACTATTAAACATAGCAGTGGGATGAACTCCATATACTAAAATCAATGAGTCTTTCAAAGTATGTTGACACTTTGAAGTGTAAAGTTATTCAACTAAATAAAATTTATTTTTTCAGAAATAGCCTTATATTGGCAGTTTATTGCATACCATTTTCCCCCTTTGACTGCTTTTCCTAAAGGTATAGTTTGTAAGAGTTCACAACAGACACCTTTTTCTTGTCATTTTTTGCTGTTACTGGTTTTTTGCAACAATTTTTATATTCATAATAGTAAATCCTTATTGAATGAAAACCCATGAAATAAACATTATGGGAAATGATGAAGAAGGTGGGTTATATGATAACCATAAAAGCTGAAGAAAAGTTGTTTTTGAACTTAACATTTTCATTTAAAAATCACTTCCTAACTTTCTTTACTTTGTCTTTCCTCTCTTTCAGTTTGAGATTATGAACTTTTTCATCATATCTAAAGATGTCACCCCTACCTTCTTTTGGGAAAAGCCAGTGGATTTGGCAACAAGGAAATCATTAATGACCTTTGAAAGAGCAAAGCAGGTTGGGGAGAGTAGTAAAATTAAAAAGGATGCAATGGGGTTGAGTAAGTTGGAGGATGATGAAGTAGGGACAGTAGGTGTAAGATATTTGGGCAGTAGAACTTTTACAGTGAAGAGGAAGAGAGAGAATGATAACTTTAGAATTTAAGGTATGGCAATGTTAAGACAGAGATTTTATGGAGAGTTTTGTTTTTGGATAAACAAAGCATATTTGAAGCTTAGGGAATGGAGAAGTAGGAAAGGTCTATTAATAAAGGAGGGTCCCAGCAAATCTCATAGGAATCATTTCAGTGATATTACTGGTAGAACACAGTTTAAAGAATTCACCATCATGATGTTAACTACATGTAGGAACTATAAAGACAAAAACTAAACAGTCCTTTCCCTCAAGGAGCTTACATTTTATTATTTATATTTATTATATATTTATATTTATATAAATATATAATAATAATAAATATATTTATTAGAAATAGAAAATATATACAAAGGAAATATATAGAACTTTGGGGAGTGAGGCATGATGGATTGGAGGGAACAGAAAAGGGCTTCTGTAGGAGGTAGTGCTGGAGCTGAGCTTTGAAGGAGGCTAGGCTTTCTGAGAGGCAATGGTTAAGTAGTAGTCTATTTCACACATACAAGATGTACAAAGCATGGCTATAGGGGATGGGGGTGGAATGTCAGTGAGAAATAGCAAGAGGCCGGTTTTTCTGTAATGTTGAGTGTATAAAGGGAAATAATGTGCAATATGTAAGGAAAGACTGGAATGCAACCTAGAACTAAGGTTGGAGGCAGTCCTGAAGCCCAATTTGGGGTTTCCATAGCGGTGAAAGGGAGGAAACCTGAAGGTGAATGAATGGGGATGCAGAAAGCAGGCTGAAATATCAAATATATCAAGATAAAAAAACCTCAATTAAAGTGCACCATAGAAGGAGGAAAAGCAGGAAGCATTCTAGAAAACAGGATGAACAATTGATAAAACATCAAAGAAAATGAAGTTCTCTTAATAATGGGAAGGAAAATGAATCACTAATTTCAAATGAAGGACAGAACTGGGGACTCTAGAGATTGTGAAACAAGAAGAAACTCCAAAGTGGTTCGAAAGAAAAAAAATTCTCAAAAGAAGAAATTAGGAATTAATTTAGATCAGAAATTAGAGTTCTCAATGTGGAATTAAAAAAGAGTAGAAAAAAAATCTGTGATGACAAAACTCTAAAGAAGTATAGTTGTCAGGAAGAAACTCAAACATTTAGAATATCAAAATATTAATATATAGGACATTTTGGCTCAAGGGAAGGAAAAGGGACAATGTTAAAAGAACACATTAATTCTAAACAATCCCAAATAACTAACTTTGAAGATGGGGTATACAGAGACAAAGATCATAGAATTCAGCAAATTTTAAAAAAATCTACTGCAATGGAAGAAATCATAAAAGAAAACTGTGCAGAACTTCTACATACAGAAAACAAAGCATCCATTGAGACAATCCATAATATTAATCTGGGGGGAAAAGTTTCCAACTCCCAGATGTAGAATAGTTAAATTTAATAGTTTTGATATTTGATAACAAAATTTGATAAATTTTACAAGCAGGTAGGAGACAGACCATGCACATGTGAAGGAAATAAAAACTGTGACAAATTTATTCCACAGTTACAAGAAATGAAGTCACACACACACACACACACACACACACACACACAATGTATAAAGATCAAACTGCAATCCAAAATCCTACAAACTTGAACCTAACAGTCTATGAAAAAGGATGTGTTTAAAACAAAAAAAGATGTATTTCTGAAAAAAAAAAGATATAAAGCTGAATTCTTGAGATGTAAACACTTCTAACAATAAAAGTACAAGAAAGTAAACAAATACAATTACAAACAAAGTAAATTTATGTTTAGAAGCTATTGTTTAGAAAAATTGGTCTGCAGGATAGAAAGAATGAAAAGGAATTATCAAGTGAATAAAATTGCATTAAGGGTCTTAAGCCTTAAAGGCAACTTAAAGAATCACAAGTGAAGTGGAAAAATTGAATTGATGCAACATGAAGTCATAAAGGAAAGGAGCTGAATTATATAGTAGTAGAAGATTTCAATGTGCCTTTTAAAGCTTGATACACAGAAAGATAAACAAAAGGAAACAAGTGTTTTTAAATACCCATTTTAGGCCAGATATGGATAGATGATGCCTAAGTTATTGATGATGGCACATTTTGTTAAATTCTGTAAGTGATTTCTTGTTTTCTGGCAAATTATGAGACAGGTTGACATTAAGAATATTTAGCTATATGAATTTATATGTATCTATATGTACAATGTCAGAAATGAAAAATAGTCTCAAGGAGCTAATATCCTACTCTGTGGAACTAATAGCTACAAAAATAAAATATATAATTTTTTAAATGTAATTTTTGGAATGAGATAAAAAAAAAGGAAAGACTTCTTGTAAAAGTCATTGTACATAAACTAAGCATTGAAGAAACCTAAGCATTCAAAAAGACTTACAGGTGTGTGTGAAGGTATGGAGATAAGAAGTTGAATTTCTTATACAAGGAATGTTAAATAAGTCAGTTTGGTGAAGAGTCTGTACTATCATAGTCTGGAGCCAGATTATTCAGCATTTTAAAGCCAAATAAAGAAATTTGTATATTATCTTATCGACTATACACAGACACACAAACACTATTATTTTACTTTTTGAATAAGGGAGTAACATGGTCAGATTTGAACTTTTGGAAAATTTCTTTTTGACAGTTCCTTGGAAGATAGATTAGAGAGATTTGAAGCACAGAGACCTAATAGGAGACCAGTGAAGTAATTTAAGCAAAAGTGATGAAAACCTAAATGAAGATGGTAGCTGCACGAATAGAGAGATAGAGATGTGTGGGTAGAAATGACGAGATATAGCAACTAGAGAATGGAATGGGATGAATGGAGAGTAACTCTGAAGTTGTGAACGTGGGTGACTTTCATAGAAGGAAGGAACATTAGGAGTGTCAGAGCAGATTGATGAGAAGGATGAGTTCTGATTTGGACATTTTAAGGTATTATTTTACAGATTTTAAGGTCAGTTGCTCCAGTAAAATGTAAACACCTTTCGGTCTGAGATTGTCTTGCTTTTATATGTGTGTCTCTAGCTCATTTGTATTTGTTTCCACAGTGTCTAGCACGTTATTGACAATGCTTTTTTTTTTAATTGATGTCCAGTAGGTAGTTGGTACTATAGGACTGCATCTCAGGAGAGATATGAGGGCATTAGACATTTGCACAGAACTAGGAGAGAGCAATGTCACAAAATCTTAAATAGTAGTATCTAGGAGGATTTGATCAACAATGTTAGAAGCTACAAGAGGTCAGGAAATGTGAGGACGGAGAAAAGTTTATTAGAATTAAGAGATCACCAATTACCTTGGAGAAAACAGTTCAGTAAAGCTGTCAAATTACAAAGGGTTGAAAAGTCAAGGGGAGGTTAAGAAGGAGAGGCAATCAGTATAGTTTTTTTTTTCACATACAAACAGGAATTTGTCTATGAAAGGGAGGAAAAATCTAGGATGAGAGGTTAGTAGGGCAAGCAAGGATTTTTTTTAGAATGACTGAGATCTAATTATGTTTATAGATAGCAGGGAAAGAGCCAATGGATATAGGATTTCACAGCAAGTGGGCCAGTAACACTCCCAGGTGCAACCTGGACCAGATTAAAATGTAATTGGGAAATATTTACCAAAACAAATAAAAATATAATAAAAAACAGATAACATTATATTTTAAAAGTAAGTCAATATACAATCCTCCAAGATCCTTATGTATAGATCAGTGGTTCCCATGTCTATTTGAATTTAACATCACTGTCATGGAAGACAGTAGAGTCTAGACTTGCAGTCAGGAAGACCTGAATTCAAATTCTGCACAAATTCACCACTAGCAATATGACTTTGGGCAAATCACTTAACTTATCTGTACCTGAGTTTCCTCATCTATATAATCAGAAAATTGGGCTTAGTGACTTCTAAGGTCCCCTCTAGCTGTAAGTCTATAAAACTTCATATATTTGTAGTGGACCTAACTGATATAGTTATGTGTTTTCTTCTTGTGTCATTCAGAATTATTTAGTTTAGAATACAGAAGGAATAACAGTAGGAATAATTCAGGGTTCAGTTTTAACAAGGCATGAATGATGGGGCTAGAATCTGAATCCCTAAAGGAAAAGGACCATGTCTTTGGGATCTGGCCCTGAAAAAGGAAAAAACGCTGAACTTTCCCACATAGCCAAGTCCCAGGTGTTCACTTGGGGCAATCTGCCCTTCCCAGTTGACGGACTGCCCTTTCATTGTTTTCACCTGACCCCTACCCTAGACCACCACTTCCTGAATTCCATCTAGAGTCCTTCACTGTTCCCATGGTCTTCTGTATAAAAGATCCATCTTGCCTCCCTTAAAGTGTTCAGATTCAGTCTGGCCTGCTTGTCAATACAAGTGTCACAAATGCTCAAACTCTTTGAGTCTAGCTAATTTTAGATTCCTTAAGAGTTTGACCAATATGGCAGATTTTTAGAATCATGCCCATTCTCTGTCAGTGTTCTAATAATCCTTGTCTTTGAATGAAAGAAGACTTGAGTAGAATTCATTTGGACATGATCTACATGTCACTATTTTGGGGTCCCAGCACCCTTAAACCTCAACCTAAGTGGCAATAAGGCAAGGGATGCAAGTATAGACTACAGTACAAATTAAACTGATTATCTATCTTGATTTCAAAGGGGTGAAAGTAAGGCCATAGTAAGAGTGGATAAGAAAACTGGGGAAAGTGGAGTGACTAGAGCTCACAAGGAAGGATGTTTTGACAAAGTGAGGCAAAAAAAAATGGAAGAACAAAAAGGTTGTTATAAGAGAATTTTGAAATTCTGGGTCAAGTTGATCAAGATCGTGATCATACCTTCATAACCAAGTTTGATTGAAGGTGTATGTCATTGAATTAAATAGAAAGGATCCCTGTGGGCCACAGATTGATTTAGAACAATGCAAATGGACATTATGTACATTGAATTGTATTTTAAAATTTATTTTGTTAAACATTTCCCAGTTACATTTTAATTTGGCTCAGGCTGCCCTCAAAGTAGGAGTTTTGTGGGTATCTAATTTGACATGACTGACCTAAGTCATAGGAGTTGAGCAGGTGGTTATACCAGGTAATGAGAGTTTTCAAGGTAACAGCAACATACATATTGAGGTCACCAAGTGAAAACTCAGAATTAGGGTTAGATAACAACACCACATGTGATTTAGGTACTGAACTTGAAGAAGATGAGAGAATAGCCTTAGGGCTGCTCAATAGCAGCATTCATATGGACAGGGTGATATAGAAGGATGGAGTGAACCTCAAAAGGGGAAAGTTGCTTGAAGGAAGGTTTGGAAGTTACTGCAAGGAACAAGGATTATACCTATTTTTCCTAGTAGGTGAAAGAAAAAACAACCATACAGACAGAGTTTTAGGGTCAGGGTGGGCTGTTGTGGTTCTAAGCTTTGTTAAGAGTCAATATCCCTGGTGTGAGGGCATCCATCATACAATAATATATGAATAATATCACCTTAACAGGAGGGTAATTGGTGTGGATAGAATGAATAATGCTGAATAGAAAGTAGAACAGCTCAGCTTTTATTACTTCTGTTTCCTTAGACAAGGAGGATTACCTTTGGACCCAATCAAGATGGCTATTTGAGAGCTGATTCCAAAGATAAGTAGGGAGATAGCATGATAGCCTCTAACTGCAATTGATGTCAATCATAGATGAACTATGTCTTAATATAGTAAAAGAACTACTGAGTGTGATTGTTACACTATTGTCAGTGATTTTAGAAAAATTGGGAAGAATGAAAGAGGTGAAGAAGGATTAGAGATTTTAAAAATTTCTTTCATAAATAAAGAACAGACTGCAGTGTGAAAAATTTGCTTTTCCCGATAATTACTTATTAAAAGCCTAGTTAATGTGTCTGGAAAAAGAAACTGATCATAAAGAGCTAATATACCTTTATTTAAAGAAATAGAACAGGCTAGACTAACCTCATCTTCCTATCTCTCATCTGCTCCAACTCCAGATCTCCCTGGCTTCTTTTAAGACCCAACTAAAATCCCACCATCTCCTATAGGAAGTCTTTCCCAACCCCTCTTAGTTTTAATGCTTCCCTCTTTCAATGAGTTCCTATTTATACTGTATATAGCTTTCTTTGTTTATATTTGTTTGCATTTTGTTTGTTGCATTAGATTATAAGCTCCTTGAGGGCGAGGACTGTCTTTTGTGTCTTTTTTTATTCTTAGTGCTTAGCACAGTGTCTGGTCTTAAGTAGGCCAATAATAACAAATATGAATTAATGTTATATATTTATTCATAATAAATATGAATTAATGTTTATTGATTGATGGATGAACCATATTGTTGGAATGATGTAGATAATAGTTTTACAGAAATTTGAACAATTTGTTTGATGAAGCAAGGATGAAAGTGCTCAGGGTCAAGACATGTGAAGATCAGTTGAAGGAATTGGTTATATGTGGCCTGGAAAAGTGAAAACTCTTCAATAACTTTGTTCAAGCATTTGCAAAATTTTCATGTGGAAGAAGGAATAGACCAATTTTATTTTGCCATAGATGGCGTAATGAGGAGAAATCAGTCATAGTTGCAAATAGATAAATTGCTGTAGGGATGGTAGTAGAATTGAGGTAAGGAAAAACTTCTAAACAATTAGAGCTATGCAGAAGAGGAAATTGAAATGTCTTGGTAGGTATTAGCTTTCCCTTCATAATAGGCTTTCAAGCAGAAAGCAGATGAACATGTTTTATATACATATTTATGTATATATATATACATAGAAATATATGCATGTGTATATATATACAGAAAAAAAATATATATATATATATAAATATGTGTGTGTATATATATATATTTATGCATTAGTGGAGACTCTTGTTGATGTGAAGGAAGTACTACCTGATCTCTTCCAAATGTGAAATTCTATAATTAAGGGATTTCTTAAATTATTTTACATTTCCAAATTCAAGGTCCCTTTTATGTAAATCTGATTCTCTGGGAACTGAAGCTTTTTTCCCCCCTTTGAATGTTGACAGTGTATATAAGGAAGAAAAATGAATGTTAAAAGGTCACCTGTTCTACTCACTTTTTTTCCAATTTTGGTAAGAGTGCTATGTCATCTAAAGTCAAAATTGACATTATATTGTATTGTATTTTTATTTGTTTTGTTAAACATTTACTGATTATATTTTACTCTGACTCAGGCATTATCCTGCAGTGAGTTTGACACCTCTGATATAAAGGGATCATATATTATGTTTAAGAACTTACCTGTTTTTTAACGTTACAACCATTGACTATGTATTTTAGATTTCCATTTGGGCCGTGTAAGATTTTTATTTAAATAGAGTTTGTCATTCAAAATGTGAGAAATATTTAAACTATTTGGAATTGAACTATGCATTGTTGTTGATGTTCTTCTAAAGTACTCATTATCTTATATAACAGATTTTATGTTCATATTTATAGAAATAAAACATACTTTTTGAAGACAAATTCTCTAAATAGTTTAAAATATGAGATGCTTTTATTAGTATTTAAGAGTACATATTATAAGATGCCTGAGTTAATAATGATGGCATATTCTATTAAATTCTGTAAGTGATTTCTTGTTTTCTGGCAAACCATGAGACAGATTGACATTAGTCTAATACATTACCAGAACATAGGATATGAAGAATATTTAGCTATATGAATTTGTATGTATCTATTAATAGTCATCTTTGAGGTCATGATTGATAATTACCAACTGGCATAAGAGTAAAGCATAACTTTTTAGATTTATTACAAAATAACTTTTAAGTTCCTTGCAGGCTGGACCACTAACCAGAGTGACCATATGTAAGGACAAAGAAGGAAAACCCAAACCTTTTGGATTTGTCTGTTTTAAACATCAAGAATCAGTATCCTATGCTATAGCTTTGTTAAATGGAATTCGTTTATATGGTAGACCAATTAATGTGCAGTATAGATTTGGTAAGTCCTATACTTTTTGAATTCACATTATGACAATTTAAAATGTGGTATTTCTGTTTTATTTTGTTCTTAATTCATATGTCAAACAGATAACCCTAAATGTTCTACCAAATTTACTGAGAAAGGACCTAAAGAATAATGGGTTGAACTATCATCCTGACTATGCCACAAACCTATTGTATGAATGAATCACTAAGTTTCTTAATATCCTAATTTCTTCATCTATTTTTAGATCTAATATTTAGATAACATGATCTCTTGGGGTCTTTACATTTTGTTTTAGTATGATATACCATTATTCATCTAATTGGGGATTCGGAATTAGCCAGGTACTATGGTCTAGGGGATTTTTAATATTAGAATTGTAAGTTTTTGTTCCCTTGTACATTGTTGATTATGAAATATTTGACTTCTTTGCTGTGGTTTCCTGCCTAGTAAAAGCCACCCTGTAACTAAATCTCTAGTCCAGTAAGAAAAATTTCTAAGAGTAGCAGGATCAATAGTGGATCCACAAAAAGAGATGGGAATGACTAAAAATAAATGTATTGAATACTTTACTGAGAGATGCTTCCTTCCATATTTGTGGTTATCAACAGTTCTGTCATCTTTTTTACATCAATACTGTTGTGCACTGTTGTATAGTGACACCACATCTCTTAGGACTTAGAGAACCTTGTAACAATAGTGCTGTGAGTTTTGGAGTTTTCTGGAGCTATGTCTCTAGAATAAGCATTTATAATCCACTCTTAATATGTCAAAGAATCTGAACCAGCATAGCGCCAATGCGATATTCACAGTACCTATGAATGTACCAGCACAATTCTGAATCACAAAATGTAACAGATTCTCCACATGGAAGACTGAAACAAAACATTTATTCAAACACCAGAAAGCCAAATCCCAACACTAGAAAACCAAATCCATCATAGTAACTGAGAAGTCTATACACATTATCAGGCCTTCCTATAAACAGGCTCCCCTAAGTAAACCACCCTTCTCTCACTCACAGCTGCCTGCTTCCTCTGTCCTTCCCAGCTCTAACTAGTCTGACCAACTTCCTCTCAGCTCTGCTCTAGCTCCACCTCTTCCTGTCCTGCTCTTCCTGCTCCACCCCTTCCTGTTCCACCTCCTCAGTAAGCTCCTCCCACCACAGGCATCATGTGACTCAAATTCATGTGACTTAGGCTTCCATGTGACTTGAGCATGTCATATAGGCTTATTAATGGATGGGAAAGATTTTCCCATTTCATTAAAACTATATTAATTTCATTAAAAATATATTAACAGTACAACCAGTGGTTTACATTTCCTATCGTCTGAATTTCCATTTTGGACTAGAAGCGTTGCTTTCTTTGGAGAAGAGCTTCTTGTCTCTATTTCTGACAAGTGGAAAATTAGCTAAATAAGTAATCTCTTTGGGTGTAAGCTTGTTACACACTTTTTAAAGAGCTCAGCGGATGGTTTTGGTATGGCATATAGCTGATTCCCCATACCTAAGGATTTGCCCAACTTTATGTCATACCCCATCCTTCTCTTTCATTCCCTAATACAGAGTTGCATTTTCTATAGCATTGAAGGTTTGAAGTTAAGACCTTTTACATAAAAGGGAGAGTAGTATTGGTAGTTTTAAAGATGTAAATAATATCATTTTCTATGGTCTTGTACTGATGCAATTTTTATGAAATGCAATCACACCGAATATATAGTACTTATAATTCAATAAGAATCATGTATATGTGTGTTTTGTGTGTATATGTGTGTGTTTGATGGAAGAACTCTATACTATCCCTTCATCTCAGATCATAGACATATATTACATGTATCTGTTTTTAATCACAACCTTTGTTAGATTTAATGATAAATTAGAAAAAACTAATTAGGAAATTAAAACTAACATATCTTTTGGTTTTTTGTAGGGAGTTCACATTCAGCTGAGTTGAGTAACCAAGTTGCTGAGAACTGTATTAATACAAATTCACAAATATACAGGTAATGAAATATTTTGTGAAATAAAATTTGATAGAAATCACTTATTCCAATGAAAATGAGGGTTGGAAATGTATATACGTATGTTTATATATGCATATACAGATGTACATGCATATTCACACATCTCTCTGTGTGTGCACATATACATGTGTAAAAAGTGTAAAACCTTGCTCCAAATTCAGGAATAAAGTAAAGTAGGCCTGTTATAATAAAAGAGAAGTGAAAATAGAATATTTTAAAAGAAATACAAACTTTATCATTTTCAACTGCAAGTGGTAGTACATTCAATATTTTATATATTTTTTATAACTATATTGCTGAGTTAAAGATTGGTAGACTGGTCTTATAGCTTGCACTATTTTTAGTGATCTGAACTGAAGCAGGTATCTATCCACTTAATCTCTAAGACTGTACCTAAACGGTGGTAGGGTTTAGGGAAAAATCACACTGTGTTCCTCCTTTAATATTTTTATGCTGGTGAAATCTAACTATAATAATTGCAAAGGGAAACATTAAAAAGAAAATATCATGCCTTACGTAGGCAGCTATTGCTTTTGTTTAGATTTAGACAGTGCCTGATCTATCCATAAAAATAGCTGATGTAGACCCTGGTTCTTCTTGTCCCTTTCCTTTCTCCACCCATTATTGTCATGGGAACAACTGAAGTAGAAATCTTAGTACTTTTTAGAAAATTCAGAAGTGGAAGGAAGTGGGAGGAAAGCTATAAAAATTCAGGAACACATTAGACAAACTGGTTTTGAGTGAAAGAGAAAGGAAGGGAATAAGCACTTACTAAGCACCTACTATGTTTCAGACACCGTGCTAAGTCTTTTACAAATATCATATCCATATTGTTATAATTTGCATTTTTCATTTGAGGAAATTGAAGTAGACAAAAGTTAAGTGAATTGCCCAGAGTCACATAGCTGGTAAAAGTCTGAACCTAGATTTAAATTCAGATCTTTGCTTTGGAGGTGTATTTAGAAAACTGAAACAGTCCATGCACTCAAGGAGGTAATATTCCAATTTGAGAGATAACATAAAAGATTTCAGCTGCAAGTTAAATGGGAAAAATCCCATTTTCTTAGGCTGCAATTGCAAATCAGAGGCAAATATTTCTTCTTTAGTATAACTTAAACTGATAAAATCATATCAATTTCTCATGTAGGACCATTTGACAATGCCATGGATTTTAGTGGGAAGAATTCTCTTTTCTGGGTTTTCAAAAGATGTGGTTTTTAGCGTCTGCAGGAAGTTACAACATTATATCTCCAAAGGTAGTGCTTCTCAAGGGCTAGAAGCATTGCTATTCCAAAAGATCCTGAGATATCTCTATTGGGGTCCAATGGTAGTCACGGTTATGGTGGTGGTGGTGGTGGTGGTTTGACTTTTCTGGCATATGCTGCTTCCTAGAAGAGGTGTGTGTGTGTGTGTGTGTGTGTGTGTGTGTGTGTGTGTGTGTGTGTGTGTGTGTGTGTTTAAAATAATGTGTAAATCTCTAGATTTCAGTGTTCCTGCCTCTTTTAATAGAAATGAAGACTTTTTATCAAGATCATTTCCCATACAAACCTTTACAGCAAATGATGGTAACTTTACTCAGGGATTTGGCTCTCAGAATGTGGTAAGTTGTTATTGTTGTTGGTTAGGTAGAGGGACTAGCTTTTACTTGTGATTTGTTCAGCATAGGAAAATTGCAGTGTCGAGATTTCTTTCACCTGATGCACATCAGCAATTCCTCTATAACTTAGAGTCTTAGAGATAGAATACCTTGAGCATTAGGCTTGCTATGATCATGTAGCGAATATGTGTTACAATCAGAACTTGAGCCCATGTCTTCCTAATGCCCAAACCAGCTCTTTCTACATGTGGCTTTTCATTAACTTGGCACAGTTTGTAACATCAAGTTAAAATATGAAGAAAGAGGAAGAGTTGCTTAGAGCAAATCCAGGTGTTTTAAAGCCACAAGGTATTCTGAGGAAGTTGGTGTGTCACTTTCATCTTATCTCTTGTAGTGTGTTGATATTCTGCTTGCGTTATCTTTTCACTGACTCTCCGCATAACCTGTCATCTCAACAAGCAGATGGCAAGGAGGAAATCAGTAATCAAAATTTGTCATTAGAAAGGTAGAGACCAGTAGGGTATATAATGCAGTCTTAAAAATACAAAGACCACTGTTAGCTGAATGCTTTTTAATATTGTACCTATTATAACCTGCCTTCTGTAGTTGATCTAATTATGAAAAGTGGTATAAGTTTTTATTGTATATTATTATAATGCAATTATGGAGCAGAACATTACAGAAGGAGAAAGAAAATTACAATATTGATATTGTTTTGAACTATTCTGTAAACTTTAAATTAGCTGTTTATGGTTCAAGCTTGTGTTCATTAAATCAGTGACTGAGCATATGAGTGGAGAAATTATGTCACATCCATACTGATATTCTTATTTCAAATGAAACAAGACAGAAGTTATAGTTAAGTGGAAGGATAGCTTCTGATTTTCTCTCTCTTTTAAAATACTATTTTATTGATATCTTTTGATTTCATGACATTCCTTTCTAAATATATCCTTCCCCATGTCCTGTACACACTGAGCCATCCCTCAGTAACAAAGAAGTTTTTGCTTACATAGACCTTTTAAATTTATTGTTTTTGTATTTGAGATTTTATCAGTGTGGCTATTTCTTCAATTCTTATCCTATGGTTCTTGTTTATTTTCTCATGAATTGTCCTTGAAAAATTTACCTACACTGCTAGAGGATTTCCACTCAACCATTTAATATTGTGACTGTTTATTACTTGGTTTGTTTATAGATGTCTATTCCATTTCCTTTTCTGCTCACATATATGTTTTCTCTATTTTGATATACACTATTTCTCAAGTATAACTTAGTTTAAGGATAGCCATGCTTTCATAAGCGCAAGGAATTCCTGGATGAGGCAACTCCTTTCTACTGATACAAATTGGTATCATTTCTGCAACTTATAATTTTAAAGGTTTTTCTAGAGCACTGATAGATTGAGTTGTCGAGGGTCACATAGCTAGCATGTTTCAGAGGCAGAACTTACACCAAGATCCTGGTTTTAAGGCTTGCTCTCTATCCACTGCGCCAGAGGTGTTAAACATGGCCTGTGGGCCTCCCAAATGCTGCTGAACCAAAATAAAATGAAAATGCGAAATATTAGCAAAATAAATAAAAATACAGTAAAACATAGATAACACAACATTTTAAAACTAAGTCAGTATATACTCTGAAAGGATACTTATGCATGAACTAACCCTACTTTCTATTTGAATTTGACACTACTTCTGCTTCAACTACTTCTTCTAAGTATGAATGATCCTTGGTAACATTTTTTAGCTTACTTAATATTAATATGGGTCCCTTTATTGCATTTGGAATTTTATAGTCTAAATTGGGGCATTATATAATTTGCAGTCACATCACATTAAAAAGATAGGATTGGCATTAAATAAATGGATGGCTGAATAGTTAGGTATTTTTAAAAGGCTTTCATTTATTCAAATCCTATTCAGACTGATAGTCTCCTCTTATTGTCCTGCAGCTGATAACCAAGACAAATATATGGAGAGAATCTGTTCAGCTGTAAATCATGGGCTGACTGATAGATGTTTTTCATCCACTTTGTTTTTTCTCTTTTCTAAAGGTCTGATCCTTATAACTGAGTGGAACCTTAATTCCTTTAACTGTAAAACAAGCTGAATTTAAAATTAATAACTAAGGCAGTTTCTCCCTACCTCATCTATCTATATTGTAGTGTTATGTAAATGCAATGTATTTTGATTAGCTTTTATGTCTAGTTCAGTAACTTCCCTATTACGCATAGTCATGTTTTCCAATAAACACTGGTTTAAGCACTTATGTATCTAGTATATAGAAACTGTTGTGTTTATTGTTTTCTTATACATAAATCTTTTTTTAATCATAGCAATATCCTATGTACAATCTGATGGCCCAATCTTCAATATGCCAGATGACACCACCACTAGCCTCAAGCTTTTCTGTATTGTCCATGTTAAATCCTCTTTCAGATTTGGATGCTAGATCAAGTTCTTTTGAGTTCATTCGCCAACCAAGTGACTGGGACTTTTACCCTGTGAATAAAAGAAAATGGCAGCCGGAAACAAGTGATAGTAGCACAGAAGATGACATAGGGAAAGTAAAAGAACGTAACCAAAAATACAGGAGGTATAAGAAGAGAAAAAGAAATTAATATTGTATTTAAATGAAAGATTAATCTCTGTTATACTTGAAAGAAAATTGCATTTTTGCACAGTTAGAATAATTATTATTTGTGACTTAGTCTTAAATGTTTTATATGACCATTTTGATATTGTTAATTAATTTCATGCCTCAAATGAAGAAAACTTGAAATGATGTATCAATATGCTTGTAATCTATTCTTAGGAGTCATCTCAGCCTCAGCGAAAAAATACTCTTTGTTCATGGAAATGAGTTACTAAGCCAATCAATCAATCAACAAATATAAGCAGGGATAAAACATTCATTCCTCTCCTAATGAATAAGTAGGTTTGATTCTCCTTCCTCGCACTTTCCATAATTATCATATTTTTTGATTCAGCTTTTTTGTTACGGGTCTTTGAGGTATGTGAGATTCTAATGAAAGACTGATAGTCCCAAAACTACTTATTGACTCTCTTGGCTTGTGGGAATAAGCTGATGGGTTATCAGGTGTGTATACGTGAGCTATATAAGGTTGAATTTCTATCTTTTTTATTACTAAATCATATGCAAATAAGCTTCCAATTATAACATATCAATATAATACATCAACTAATTTGCTTGTATTGATTTCAGTCTTGATAATCTAACTCCTTACTACTAAGTGAACTTAATCTTTTTTTTAGTTTATTCAAGTTTGATATTTCTCTAAATAATTTTTTTTTGCAAATATCATTATAAAATTATTATTTCAGGATAAATCAGCAAATTTATTTTGGAATAAGAAATTATGCCAGTAGGAACGTGAAATAATTTATTAAACAATTTATTATAATAAATGAATTTCAATGATTAATACTCATAATGTGTAGGAAGTTACATTTATTATGTGCTGTTCAAAGTTATATCTTTTATCAGATTAATTCTATAGCTACACCAAAGACCTGAACAAATATTATTGTTTTCTTTACCAAAGTTAATTGAAATATATTTGCATGAAATCATTGATCTCCAGATCAATAATTCATTAATATTTAAAAAACTTATTTCACCATAATTTACTGATAATCATTTCCCTAAAACTTGAAATATGTAGATTTATATTTAAACTAAAAGTTATATATTCAAAGAGCTACAAATAATTTGCTGGTGGCTACATTATACTAAGGATAAATCTCAATGCTTATAGCAAAGAAGACCTGAATTCAAATACTAAATATGTGACATCTAGGTAAGTCACTTAAGTTGTCTGTGCCTCATTGTCCTCTACTGTAAAAAGAAGAAAAAGAATAGCACATATTTTTCAGAGTTGTTGTAACACATATATTGGTTAAACTTTATAAAGCACTTAGCAAATATTAAAGCACTACATAAAAGGTAGCTAATAATGTTGGATTGTTATTATTAAAATGTTTTAATTAAATACATGAACACTGTGGAATGTTTAAACGTGGAGTTTTAAACATCATGAAAATTTACAATGTTGTAAATGTGTAGAAATTAAATATGATCTCATTGCTATAAAGAACTTAGACTCTACCAAATAGGTTGGCATACTCTTTGCAACTCATCATCTTAGGCAGTTAAAATTGTCTAGAATATTAAAAGGTTAAGTGTCTTGCCAACTTGCCAATGTAGTTAGTATAGCCAACATGTATTAGAGATGAGAATTTAACCTAGATCTCCCTGACTGCCTTTAAATATTATATAATATGGTTTATTCTTCATTTTTTATGTAAACTGAAAAAGAAAAGTAAACTTTCTTTTCTTTTCAATATTTGAAGAAAATTAATTTTGGAATGAATTCAGAGGGGGAAATAGTCTTTTTATAGCAGCAGCAAAAGTTGTTGTTCTTCAAAACAAAACAAATAAAAGAATTCAGACTTCTTAAGGTGGCTCATAAGGTAAGCCTTCCTATTCTAACCCTATTCTGCCTTTCCAGACTTATTTCGCACTACTTATTCTTTTTTATATATTCTATGGTTTACCCAAATTTGACTATGAGTCATTCCTCAAACATGTCCTGTTTTTTCCCTCTTCTCAGTTTTTGGTCCTGCTATTTATTTATGCCATCACAACTGGTCTCTGCCTGTTAAAATCCTGTCCTTTAAAGCAAAGTTCAACTACCATCTCCCTTCATTCAAGAAGTCTGTCCTGAATTCCCTTACCCACATGATCATTTGTTCTTTCAAAAGCAATAAAAATTTGTTTGTACTTCCTTTATGGCCATTAATTCTGCTTTATTATCATAATTTTGTGTCCATTTAGATTTTTTCATTTCCAGATTCTTCAAACCCCTAAAATGACTATATATTCTTCAAGGGCAGGAATTATGTTATTCATGTCTGTACATTTTGCATGCAATAATAATTTGTTTCATTCAATTCGGTTCATGTATTAAGACGTTTATTGTGACTTAGAGTTTATGATGTAACTCATTAACAAAACTTTTTCATCTAAAACCCTTTGTCCTAAAATATAATTAGGAGGCCATTATAATTGTCCAGGCAAGAGGTTGTAAGGCACCAAGGTGGCAGCCATATCACATGGCTATAGACACAAGAAGTGTTGAGGTAAAATAAGCAAAATTGAAAAAAATTGGCATGTACCACCCACTTTTACCACCTAATAGCTTTCTGCAGCTGTTCTATTTAATTTTCTGGTGTTTTAGCTTTTGTAATATCTTGAAATGTGAGTATTTAAATTGTCTTTTCCTTGTTTTCCTTTGTTGAAAAGGTAGAAAAATATTTTTTGTCTCTTGCACAGGACTAAAGCCTCTCTTGCTAGTGAGGGTGAGCTGTAGTGCTGGTTGTGGTCATGCCCCCCCCCCCAAAAAATAAAAAAAAAGCAAATGTGTGAGAAGGACAGGGGCCCCCAAAGCAGCTTCTCAGACTTTGTGGACTAACTCACTTTCTCCCCTCCCTGAACGCATTTCCTGGCACTTCTTTCTTCAATACAATAAGCTGTGTGTTGGTGAACCTTTAGGGAAAAGGGTGCTTGGGGCTGTTTGGTCCTCCTGTTCCAAATTTTCTGAGTCACCTTATAACCCAGATATAGGAGATGTGTGCTTTCAATGGAGTTAAAACTGTCATAGATAGTACATACATACATACACACTTACACACATGCATGCATGTATGCACACATACATACATACATACCCATAGAGATAGTCACACATACATATGATAGAAATACCTGGTAATTCTAGGCCCACTGCCTTCCTCCCAAACTAGTTGAGGGAGAGGAGAATACAGTTGATGGCTCTCTTAAGCAGAGGAGGAAAAAAAGCTGTTGTTTTAATTATTTTTTACTAAAAATAATAAAATGTTAAAATTTGTTTTTAAGGGGGAAAAGAAAACAATTCTCCTTAATTCAGACTACAGAATCATTTTCTTGCATAGGGGACAATGTAGAAAAATTGGTTCATCTTATTCACCATCTTCGTGATTTACATTTCCTTCCGTTCTGGAGTCTTGTGTTTCTAAAATTGCAATATCTCCAGATTTTGTGGACAAGTGTTTAAAAGACTAGAACCTTGGTTACTTGTTGGATACTTGCCTCTTAAACCTTTTATCCCCCTTTCCCTTCTCCCTTCTCCCTTCACTACAAGTGGTGCTAATTTTTTTTTGAACTTCCTAAATTCTCAGGACTAATAGCCTAGGATATAGAGTATTTTGGTTATTATTTATTAAGAATTTTTCCTATTTAAGTAAACTTTTCTTGAATTTTCCATGCCAAAAATAACCATTTCTCAGTATTAGACTATGGCATTTAGATCTATCTCTAGTCATTGTTTACATAAAATGTTATCTAGTTTCTTAGATCATGTCTTTTACCCTATGAAGGAATATGTATATTTTATATATATGTATATATACATATATTATGTATGTATGTATGTATATGATCTTGTTATGCGATGGTAATTAACTTCCAAAGGAGATATTTCAGATTTTACAAAACTTTAGCCAAAGTCTGTGCTGTAGGTACTTTTGG
>CM053771.1:341118818-341139093 GCA_028658325.1 Potorous gilbertii
TATATATACATATATGTGTATGTATATTTATATATTTTATATTTGTATGTCAGTTTATTATCATCAAGGCTGGTGACTCACTAAACAACATATGGAATCTTAACAAAAATAATCTTCAATAGTCTGATCATAAGGAAAATGCAAAAAAAAAGTATATATTTGGCACTTTTGTCAGAAATCATGTCTTCATGCCAGTTTTTGTTGATCTTATATCATGGTTGCTAGTTCCTATTCTCTGTATATACACAGATATCTATATCTATACACACACACGTTTATACATCATATATGTGTATAATATATACATAATAATACATAAATAAGACATAATAATAAATACAGAAATAAACAATACATATAAACACAAAAATAAGTGTATGTACAATATTTTACAGCTTATTTAGCATGAAAGTGATATGTGAAACTTGATCCTTTTGTCAATTACATTTGAAAGACCATGGAAAGCAAAAGATACATTATAAGGTTGGAGATGGCTGAATATTGCCTCAATTTTCAAAGAAAATAAGCCAGAGTCTCTTGTCTTTAATCACCCAAACCCCATCAGTTAGGATTATTATTAATGGGTATGATATTTTCAATGGGCCAAGGACTTATTTTACAATAGACAGCAAATATGGAATTCTTTCTTGGATATATAATTCATAATAACATTTTTTTCTTTTAAGTTTTATCTGAATATCTGCATCATGTATATATTATAATTCCTGAATAATTTATCTTTAGGGCTTGGTATCACCCACTCTATTGGACATATAGATTTTTATCCTAATGGAGGAAGAAACCAACCTGGCTGCCCCAAATCAATACTTTCAGGTAGATCTTTTGCAATTTTAACTGAGAAAGTTTATGTAATTTTAGAATGAAAAATATTCATAATAAGATGAGAAATTGGTACATATAAAACTTATAATTATGGAAAATATGGTAAAACTTCAAAGAAATAAAAAAATAGTAGATCTGGAAAAGACTCAGATAAATCTAATCTGGCTCCTTCATTTAGTAAAGATAAGAGACCCCCAAAAGATTCAGTACCTTAACAAAGGTGGAAAACAGCAAAATAAAGTTATGAACTTAGATAAATTCATTATGATTCCATTAGTTTTTTCCACTATATTGATATATTTATTGAAGTTCATTATCCTTTCAATAAGGACAACATTTCCAATTTTATTTCTTTTCATCACCCAACACGACTAAAAGACATCCCCAAAATATTTTGGGAGTGGATATTTTAAAACTGATAAATATTCCTAGATTAAAATGTTTACCAGACTTCAGACAAGGGTTTTAGTACAGACTTCAATAAAAACGTGAATGTTGTCAATAAATATTGCTTTTCCCAATTTTCAGCACTCCAATCTTTGTATTTTCTTGTTGAGCACAAGTGTTACTTTTCTTCTTCACAGCACTGTTAAACTAACTGACATTTTTTCTGGTTTCTCACCTTCAAGAAGCCTATACCTCATTCTTTACACTCTTCAACATAGCTGGTATGAGGATATAAGTATGTTCTTTAAGACTTACAATTCTTGCATTATCAAAACTCATCAAATTAAAGGCATAAAGGAAGAAAAAAATGGAATATTCGCATATGAGATGAAACTCATTCCTCAACTGACAGATAACTAATTAAATGTGGGGAAAATCAACTAAATGAAGTTTCATCCACTAAGGTCAGACATTTGAAGCATAGAAGCTCAAAATAGGACCATTATTATAAAATTAAACAATATCAAAATTAGTGCTTGTCTCAGATAATTTGCACAACACTGCAGAGTCTGACACATAATAATTGTTTACCTTTAGTCACCATTACAGGGATATTCACAGAGTTTTAATTATTCAATTTTTTTAATAACTTTTGCATAAAGAAATTTTCCAGAACATTGAAAGTAAAATTATTCTCTAGGGTATCATGCTACATTGGTGTTCTATATTGGATGCTCAATGGTTACAAAGTTTGGAGAGGGGCAAGACAGTAAGGTCAAATAGAAAGAAATGAAGGAATAAGTTCATGGTGACATCTTTTTTCTTTGTCTCAAGTCTGAAATATATCCTTCCATAGCAACAAGTGTGAAAATGATAGACTGTTTAAAGCGTAATATGACTGAAGTATGTTTGCATTTATGGTAATATGATTAATTCAATACTCCATGATTCCAAAAGATATATTATTTCATCATTGTAGGTATTCTTTCCACAATCTAGGTGGTTCCTGCATGCTGTAATCACTGAAATACCATGAGCTGATTTGGACAAAAAGAAATCATAGTCTTCTGAATTGCTCTCCCACATGCCTTATTATAATGACCCTCTGAAAACTTGGATTAACTCTTTTTCCTATGTCACTCCACTGCTAAATCCATGCTTGAAGCCTTTCTAGATCAGTGAAAGCCATTAGATTTCTGTCATAGACTTTGAGAACCCAGGGGTATTTTTTCACTAAAATGAGGTATGGTGTTGTAATAAGATTTGAAGCGTTGAAGAAATTAACAAAATTGTGCAAGCATTATGTCTTGAAGCATGTATGAAGGAGATATTCAGATTGGAGAATGAATCCCCAATAGCTAGAGCTGGTATAAATGAGTCTACAAAGAGTAACAAGGAGCCACGAAAGGGCCAAAATAAATCCATAGGTCAGTTGGCAAGTCACAAATCCAGAAGCAGCAAGCATAGGAGGGAGGAGATATAAATCGGACTTGACAACTGAAAGTACTTTGTTGTTCTATGTCCAGCTATTTTTATATTCTGGTAGGCACCAATCTCTTAGCATTAATGGCTTTTGAGCAACAGGAATTGAAGATGATTGGTCTGAGACAGACTGAAAATAAGGTTTAGTGTTTCTTATATGAGGCAGTTTCTGACATCCATGCAATTATCTAAACCTAAAAGTTTGTTTATAAGTCAGTAGTTTGAGGGGAAACAGACGGAGAGAAATTGTTATGCCCTTACTACTGTGCCATGCCCTATGCTATACTACAGATTATTGTGTCTGTCCTTTGTTTTCGAAGAAGACCATGACATTAGAGAAATGATGATACACATGACTTGTACTTGACTTTGTTCTGAGTGAGAGGGATGTGCAAGGTCACCAACCTCACTTTCTCCCCCTGAGCCATCTGGGTCCAGTGACCAGATATTCATCAGGATAACTGGAGATGGCCCAGGATGCAATGGGAAACCTTGGCCTTCTTAGGCTGGCCTTTTCAGGTATTCACTTATCTGTGCTACAGATACAAATATAGACAAGGAAGAAAGTCTTTGCCTTTGAGAAATTTCTACTTATTTGGAGAAAAGCAATAAGTAAGAGGAGCTTAAAGGGATATGCATTGGAGATGAGGACAGTATTTCAATGCTAACATTGTATCAAGATGGTCAAGAAGTGAGTTAGAGGCCTAGTTCAGGGAGTAATCTCTCCTATGAGAGTATCACATTCTTGGAGAAGAGTTCAAGGTTGGTGGACAGGAGATGATAATGAGGGGAGGAGTACAGGCAGCATGACTTGGAGATGCCTAGAACATCCTCCCATGTTGACATATGTGTGTGTGTGCGTGTATTTTACTTGTCAATTGACCTCTGGACTCTTTTATGTACCTGACCCTTTCCTCTTCCTTATTAATCTCTATATACTAAAAACAAACAAATAAACAAACAAATGAGAAATCTGTTACAAATGGTGGTAGGTACCTAGATCAATCCTTAAAACCTACCTGAACTCAATTTTATTACCTCAAGATTTAAATAGAATAATATTTGGAAGTCAAATCTAAGGCATATCTTGAACAAAAGCCAGCACCAATTAATCAATAAGTACAATTCTTTTGAGGCAGCTAGATGGCTCAGTAGATAGAGTGATGGGCATGAAGTCAGGAACATCTGAGATCAAATCTGGCCTCAGGCATTTAATATGTAATTGTAGGCAAATTATTTCACCTCTGTTTGTCTTAATTCACTAGAGAAGGAAATGGCAAATCACTCCAGTATCCTTTGCCAAGAAAATCCCATGGGCAGCATTGGTGTGCTATGGGTCATAGGGTCACAAAGAGTCAAGCACAACTGATTGACTAAACAACCACAGAAATAACAATTTCCTTTAGATTTCCATTGAAATGGTCTGGCCAGGATAAAAAATTCAGCTTGTTACAGTTGGAGAACAAGAACTTTAAGTTAAGCACTGATTCTCAATATGGGTACATTTTTCTGAAGGCATGTGAGCTTAACAGATACCATATGACAGGCTGTTGATATGTAAGTGTCTTGGTCAGGGTTTCTGCAGTGTTATCAATGCCATATCATAGACAAGCTATACTTATACACACATCAGCTGTATTTTAGGTAGATGATTATTCAAGAGGTATAAAAAACATTCATTTAAAATTAGCATACAATTTATTTAAACAAGCTCCATTTCTTTTCTTTGGTTTTAATCATTAAGGTGTCTCTTATATAAAATGTGACCACCAAAGAGCAATTTTTTTATTCCTCTCATCTCTGTCAACAAAGTGCAATCAGACTGCATACCCTTGCAATTCATATGAAGAGTATAGAAATGGTAAATGTATTGACTGTGAAGCCTTTGGGTTAAGTTTCTGCCCCAGATCAGGTAAGATCAATATTATATTTTGTGATAGTGAAAATATTTGTACTATTTAACTCTAAGGGAACATTTGTATTTCCAGATTTTACCTAGTTACAAATGTCTTGTATAGAGTCAAAAAGACTCATACACTAATTGCTTGAAGCTATCTGAGGCAACAGAATAATTTTACCCCTTTTCAGAGATTTTCAAGATCTTTGTTGGTAGTATCAAATACAGGGTTGAACCTTTGTATCAGGGGGAAAACGGGAAATGGAAAGATCACATTACTGTATTTGTGGGATAATTTGGCTTATGACATAAAACATATGTAGACTAGTTGATGTATTCCTAGTAGCAACCAGCACAGTATCAGGTTCACAAAACAATAACTGGCAAATAATTTGACATATAATTTATATGTACATATGAATGAGAAGTATTTTGAGAGAAGAGAATATTCTTGTGAACCGCTGTAAAATCCAAAGAGGATTTTCATCATGTTTTTTCTTCTTCTTCAAGAATTCTACTTCATGTATTCTACCTTTTAATTCAATTCACAGGTTATTATGCTGATCTTTGGAAAAACTATGTAATTAAAAGGAAACCTCCTGGGTTAAATGCTTTTTTTGATACTTCATCAAAGGAACCATTCTGTTGTAAGTGGTTTTATTAAGGGAAAAATAATTATTTGTATTTTAATTTGTATTTCAGTGTGAATGGTTAACCTGCTGCCAATCTAACTGTAACATGTTCTTTTATGATAGGTTGAAATTTTTGTTTTTATTTGGGTACTATAAAGATTGGATTATGAAGTGAATGATACTTCATTGCCTCCAGCCAAACTCAAGTCAGCAAGTATTTATTAAGTGCTTAGTATGTGCCAGACATTGTGCTAAGTCATGGGGAGACCGAGTTCATGCCTTCTAGGAGCTTATGATCTAGTGGAGGAAACAATATGCAAACAATTATATAAAAACAGTACATGGGATAAATTTGAGATAATCTCAGAGGGAAAGCACTAGCATTAAGAAGGACTAGAAAAGAGTTCTTACAAACAGTAGGATTTTAAGAAAGACTTGAAAGATGTCAAGAGGTAGAGATGAATAGAGAGGGAGTTTTAGATATTAGTGAGAGTTCGTGAAAATGAACATGTTAGGTTATGGAATATCTTGTTCCAAGAATGTCAAGTTCAGTGTCTCTGGATTTCAGAATATATAGAGTAAAATATAAGAAGACTTATAGGAGGTAAGAGGCAACCATCTTATGAAAAAGTCTAAAAACTGAACTGAAGAGTTTATAATTGGTCTATGATGTGATCATAAAAAACTGAATTTTATTGGATAAGCACAGACTTGTGCTTCAGGAAAATCAATCTGATAACTGAATGAACTGGTGAGGAGAAAAGGGAGAGGAGTCCCACCACTAACCATAGTTTAGGCATGAAATAATGAGGGTCTGTACCAGGTTTATGGCAGTGTTATGAGGAGTAATAAGGGCATATGTGAGAGATGCTGTGAAAATAGAATTGACTGGGCTTAGCAATAGAAAGTATACGGGAAGTGATAAATTGAGGATGATGCTTAGATTATAAGCCTGGGTGATTTGGAAGATGATGATGCCTTCCACAGTATCAAGAAAGTTAGAATGAAAGCAAGGCTTGGGAAAAAAAGATAACGAATTGAGTTTTGGATCTGTCTCTGGGGCAACCAGTTCTAGATGTTTAATACAGTTGAACATGTGAAATTGGAGCAAAATGCCAATGAAGCAAACACTGTTCATTGGTGTTCCATGAAAAGATGAAATTAACCAAAACAGTGTTAGAAAGAGAATTAGTTCCATAGGAACAATGATTATTTTTGCCTAGCCATCCCTATGGAGATACTAAGTAGTCTAACACTTAGTCAAACAGTCAGTTGGCATTAATTAAATGCTATGTATAAGTAATTATACTAAGTGCTGGGGTTACAATGCAAAAACAAAAGATACTACCTGTTCTGAAGGAGATTACAACCTAATGGGAAAATTCACACGTAAATAAACAACTAGACAAGTTAGGAAGACTGGAAGTCCTATGCTTTCTGGGATCATTGAATATGAATTTCTACCAACTAGTGAATCTATGTCACAATGGAACTTCATGCTATGTCAGAGGGAATTCACTAGCAAATTATACATATGTATACATTCATACATTTAAACATACATGCACATACTTTGTGCTATGTACGTATGCTGTGTTAGTATGTACATGTGTATATAATTTTGACTGGGCTTTTTTTTGTGAAAGTGTTCCCTTCGGTTATACAGTTCGATCTATCATGGCCTGCCCTTTCTATGAAGTATCTTGTTCGTATCCTCCCATAAGTTCATTCCAGGGAGTCCAGCTAAGATATTTCTGGTCTTCCAGCTTTCTCTGAACATAGTAAGGACACCAGGGGAACATTCAGGGTGCTTGTTACATCTCATGAGCTATATAGGCTCATTAGAGTTATTTATTAAATTTTCTTAGTGTGACATGATTAATAAGGGTTTAATGTATTGTTCTATTGATGGTCTTGATTTTGGAAAGTGATAAGGAAAATAATAATGTATATTCAATTTAAAAGTGCATACTGTCCAACGTTTATTATAAAACATTTATCAGCATGTCCCTGCCTACATCTCAGGTTGCCTTGTCAATGTCATCATTGCACTTTTCTTCTCCTGTGCTCATACACTTGCCAACAAAATACAAGGTGGGGCCAACTGGGGGAATCAATGACATCACAGTGCTCCACAGCACAAAGTATTAATCCTCTTCCCTCTAGCACACTCAATCCTAATCTCCTCTACCTTCCATGTCCTCTGTACCTTCTGGAACTCACTCTATTATGATAGAGAAAGAATACAAGTTTCAAAGAAATTGTGGCTCATTCACTTAGTATTTGTATCACCTTGAACAAGTCTCTTTTTAAAAGAAAGGTGGTGGGACTAGATGAAAGTTAAGCTTCTTTCTTTCTCTCAGTCTTTGATTCTGTTATTACATATCTCTTCCTCTTATTTTTTTAATTTTAATTTTTTTTCTCAATGTTCTATGACCTCAATATCTTTTAGTACCTCCTATAGAACCAGTTGTTCCTTCATTCAGTCAGTCAACATGCATTTATTAAGCTCCTACTAAGTGTTAGGCACATACATGGCAAGGAAGAAGAATCAACATTCCTCTTCTCTTTTTCCACTCCTCTTACCCCCATCCTCCCCTCCATCACTCAGTAACAACTGCTACTTTTTTGTGTATGTCTCTGAGCAATTTTTATCAGCAAAAACAAAAGGAAGAGAAGAAAAAAGAGAAAGAGGGAAGGAAGGAAGGAAGGAAGAAAGAAAGGAAGAAAGAAGAAAAAGGGATGTGGTAGCTCAAGAAGTAAGAGATCACACCTTCATATTCTTGTCTCTATCTCAGATATTTCTGGGTTCTAAATTTTAGTTCTAATTCCTTTTCCAGTTCTAATTTCCAGTACAACAGTTTCCCTAACCCATCCCAAAGCATATCCCTCAATCTCAGGAAGCTTAGAATTCCCAACTGCACCTCCTCTCCATTCCAGAAAACATATCTGACCATCTCAATTCTGGGAAATTTCATTTTTCGCATGTAACCCAGAAAGAGTTACCACCTGTCCCTCTAGATACATGATCAGAATAGAAAAATAATAGTTCATAAATATTTGTATATCCAGAATAAAAATCACATGTGTGCATGCAAGACAAACACAAAGGTCCAGGGATAGCTGGGGGAAGTGAAAGCCATTTACATGTTCATGTCCATTTACATGTTCATGTCTGACTACTGGCTGAAATGGAGATGGGACCATAATTTCTAGAGATACTGCAGCAATTCTTCCACCACACAGGAGAGCAGTTAGGGAAGGAGATACAGGGCAAGTCTGATGCCCCGGACTGCCTGCAATCCTAAATAAGGGTTCTGGTGCTCAAGTCCATGATCACGTACTTAACCATCATTCTTGATGATAACATACACAAAGATTTCACAAGGTCACAGTAGGTTTTTTTTAGGTCCTCCACCTGTTCATGAAGAACTTTATTTTGCAACAATATTTATATCCAGGTCCCTGAAATTCCTTTGACCTGACAGTTATTTGGTCAGAGATCTTGCATATAATTACAGACTTTGGGTAGAATGTCACCCTTATTTTGGTTGGACTTGTTCTCCATGGAATAGTCTAGAATGATCTTTAACAGTTGTAACAATCTAATTATTGGTCTCATCTCTCCCATGGCACTCCCCTCCATTGTACTGAGCTTTTAATTTCTCATCTTCAATTATAAAGGACTTTCTGATTTGAGGAGTATAGGTGGATCCTGGAAATAGTTCCCCTCCTCCATAATACTTCTTAGGGAGATATTATCAAGAATTCACAAATTGCATGAGGAATAGTCAGTCCCAATATCTCCTCAGAGAACTGAATGGTAACAACCAACTGGGTATGTATAACCAGCACCAGTGTGTCCCCTACCTTCTCCAAGTGCTATCCTGGAGAAGCAGGTGGAGTGCATTTCTATGGCTACTGATTTTTACTGCATCTTCACTGACAAATAACCCACAGATGATGTCTGGGTCTTAGAATGGGTGGTAGGGTAGTTGGTGATGACACTAGTATCTTCAGTCTGGCCATCCATCTGCCTCTCAGCTACTTGGACCTCTGTATATTACTTGACATTGGCAGCTAACTGGATATTGGTAACAGTCGCACTGGTTAAGACTTCACTGGTTGCTGCTGTACCTTCCAGAACCTACACAGCCCTTTCATATCTCTCTAAGGAGACATATTATTTTTTCTTAAAGTTTTTGAGCCTCCTGCATTGTAGCACCATGTGGAAAATCCATCCCACTGATATTGTCCTTTTTTCTCTTACTCAGACAAGACATTCCTTCTTCTAACTCTACACATTCTCACTTGGTAGGCCCTTCATGCATGGAATACTCTTCCTCTTCAGTTCTATTTCCTGACTTCTTTCAAGTTCCAGCTAAAACCTCATCTTCTGTAAGAAATCTTTCCCAATTTCCCTTAATTCTAGTGCATTTCTTTTATTGATTATCACCAATTTATCTGCACTAATTTCTCATTCTTGATCATAGTCAATTAGACTGTGAGGTCCCTGAGAGTAGAGACTATCTTTTTGACTTTCATTGTATCTCCAGTGCCTAGCACAGTAGTGACATGGAGGAAGTGCTAAAAAATTATTTATTAATTGGCTAAAGTCTAGTGAAAAAAAATACAAGCATTACTGAGTAGGTTTGCATTAAGAATATGAAAACTGAAATAATTAGTAAGTTAAAAAGGTTTTCCAAAGTCCTAGTAATGACCTGAGGCAAAAGCATTTTTTGTCTAATATAATAAAATCTTGTTTTTTAGGAGCCTGAAAGTTTTTTTTGACAATTATTAAATCTATGTTATTTTCAGCACAATTGGCAACACAACTATTTACTGTTTACAGTAAGCTGAATACTAACTATAAATGAAAAATACTTTGTTTCCTTATAGAAAAAAATGCAAGTTTCTACTTTCTATGCCAAAAATAAAAGGATATTAGCATTTGCATTTTTTTGACAATTTTAAAATCTATGTTACTTTCAGAGGATAGGAATAAAGAGTATTTTAAAGAGAGGCAATATAGTGTGAGTGAGTAGACACTTGAACTTGGATTCAGGAAGAATTGAGTCCAAATCTCATTTCAACCATTAACTGTGGTGCTCCAGTGAAGTCCCTTATGTCCCCTAAGCCTCAGTTTTCTTATTTGTGAAATCAAAATAATAATAGTACTTGACCCACAATGTTGTGAGACTCAAATAAATTAATATATACAAAACATTTTCTGAGACATAAACAGACTAAAGAGAAGAATAATCATATTAAAAGATTTAAATTTTCACTTGGAATACTATAAATGGAGACATTCTACTTCTAGCATTTTAAGCAGAGATTATCCACAGATAAAATCTTAAAAGTATGTTGAAGTTCTCTTTAAGACAAGAGTAGGAGGTAAATAGGATCAGAATTGGTAGAGAGAGCTTCTGGTTTAGGCAAAGACCTACCTCTTGTAGGTAATATAAAGGAATTATGAATATGTTGCATAAAATGGACAGTTTATTAAGTAGTCACCCTATAAGTAATACAATCCTTCATTTCCCATCTCCCCCATAGCCATGATTTGTTTTGCCCCAAGGAGGTTTGGTAGGAGCACACCTCCATAGCTTTTGTGATTTCTAAATAGGATGTGTTCATTTTTCCTCCTTCCTTTTACTTCAACCGTTGAATTAGACATGCAACTTCTGCCTCACAACAGAGATCAAAATCTCTAATCAAATTTCTACCTGCTGTCATCATTAATGACATCAGTTACCCTAAGCAGTCAATTCTCTTTTATATAAAGGGGAAAGATGTTCTGTAGCCATAAGTGCCCCAACATATATGGGGGGCTTACTATAATAGGTTCTTGGATCTGCATTCATAAAAGGAAAGTAACTTTCAAGGGGTTAAAAATTACTTTAATCGAGCACAAATATCATTCAGTTAGTTCAGGGAATCAGCATCCTGAATTTCAAATAAAATACAAAGAAGTCTAAAGATCAACACACATGGCTTCCTCTGTCTGAATTGAACAGACAATTGGACCCCAGCTGTCTAACTATAGTTACCTGAGAGGGAAGTACAACATCTGGGTTCCAAAAGCCAGGAGGCTCCTTAGCAGCTCCCCAGAGTCATCTGTCCAAACAAATACTTCCAGTCAGTAAGCCCCAAAGTAATCAACAGACATAGCTTCCTCTGTCTGACCATAATTCAACAGACAGGTATATTTGTCTGACCATCATTATCAGAGAGGGAAGCACAACGTCTGAGTTCTCAAAGCTGGGGGCTTCTTAGGGGCTTCCCAGAGTCCTCATCTGACACACAAACCTCCTTGCAAAAACTAAGCCCCAAGATAAAACCTCACCCTCAGAGTATTTATACCTTTTCTAGAATCAGAGGACATCACAACCCTTTGACTCAATGCCTCAATAGAAAAAACAAAAGCTACAAAACAATTCCCCTTATCAAGCTTCCCACAGAGGGCAAGTCCATTGAGGGGGTAGAAAAGATCTTTAATCCCATTAAAATAATTAACAATACAAATACATACACTGTTTCTAGTTAAATAAATTCTTGTTTCTGTACTTCTTGTAAAGACTCTTGATTGATAAAGTCAAGATTCAATCAGAGGAGCTTGATTATACTAAAACAAAAACAGCAAAGGATCCTATTCTGATTTACATCACACATTCATAAGTAATAACAAAAATGGTAAACAATTGAGGAACAAATTCTTCATAAAGAAAAAGCTTCCTGCAAGGAGGAATACATACTGACAAAGAATCAGAGAGACATAGGGAGAGGGGGAAAGAGGAGAGAGGGAGGAAAAGGGAAAAGAAGAGGGTTGAGAGAGGCAGAGAAATCAACAATGGAGAGAAAAGTGTGCAAACCATTCACTTTCTCCTTTTTTTAAATTTCATACCTAATCATGAAATACATGCAAATCAGAATTTGGAATGGTTTGACCATATTTAAATCTCAAAGATTTCAATTCTAAATGACCATAAATATAAACAAACTTTAGATTACAGGTAGAGGTGAAGGGATAAAAGGAAAAATCATCTTCTGGTATCATTTATCCTAAATGGAAATTCAGCAATATCTAGTATGACATATGTACCTCTTACATTGGTCTCAGGATCTCTTTTGGCAAGTAGAATTGACTTTGTTACATCTCAAGCCTAATCTATTACCAGCGCATAAGTCTGACTCACTGCCCTCCCAGTCTCTCATTACTGCAAGTTTATTTTCATAGCAATATCCAGGCACCATTAAGCAGATAGCTATCTTATCCTCTCTTTAACTCACATATAGGGCATCCTACCTCATCATAACACCAGCTCATGTTTTAATTTTCTAGAGCAAAAATCTTTTAGCTATTGTTCCCCTTTTTGACCAGCAAGTTCCATCGTCAGTGTATGCATTTTATTATCAGAAAGAGTAAAAGTAGGGCAATTCAAGAATTCAGAGAAACACTAGAAGACTTATATGAACCGATGCAGACTAAAGGATGATTGGGAAGACCACAAACACAGCATCTATAGAATCATATACAGAAAGAACAGTACAGTAAAGCAAAATTAACTGCTTCACATTATGACAAATGTGGGGCCTGAATAAGAGCTGAGAAAATGCACTACCCTATCTTTATTACAGAGATGAGGCACTATGAATATGAATATCGCATATTATATTAGAAAGAATTTATGTGTTGCTGGTTTTCTTAAGCATGATATGAAAATAAAAGATATCAGAAAAGAAGAAAAAAGTTAGTGCTATGCAATTATAAAGACCAGTCTTATTTTTAGAATAGAGAGGAAATACATCTCTCTTCTTAACTAGGGGTGGAAAGATAAGCAGAAGTTTAGAATGTTGTATTTACTCTTAAACATGGTCCCTATGCCTGTTGACATATTTAATTCCTTTTTTTGTTTCAAGGCAAGCTGGAGAGGGGGAAATATAGGAGAAAAGTCAATCAATTGAAAATGAAAGTCATTTTTTAAAACAGTAGAAATGCATTTTAACAAAAAGAATAGAAAACATAATGTAATTCAAAGTGTATATTTTTTGCATTTTACAGTCTATAATTATGTTCTTGATATTGGCACTATGGACAAAATTAAGAAGAAAGGAAATATTGAAGTTAAATTAAAAGACACACTTGGATTTGTAGAAACATCAAAAATTAAAAAGTAAGTTATATTATAGCTGGGGTATATGTCTTCCTTTAATATAGAAATCTTTTTGTATTTCAGGAGTATTCACTTGTTAGGCCAATTTAAATTAGTGAAAGTTTGCATTCATGTAATTTTAGAATTGTAATGTTTGAAAACATTTATTTCACCCCCTTTTGTTTACCAATGAGTAAATTACCACTCAGAGGGACAAAGTAACGAAACCAAGGTCATTTAGCAAGAGATCAAGTTAAAATGAGAATTGGTTTTCTTAACCCTGCATCAATTACTCTCACTTTTTCATTAACTATTTCATGTTTAGATAGCTTTTATATGGCTCTTCTTTTCCTTTGTGACCAAATACTGCTTTTTCTTCTTTGCTGAATGTTCATCCCTTTCAGGTTCCATGAATGTGGTCTTCCCTAAAAGTTTGTCTTTGACTCTATTTTCTTGTATCTGCATTTTCTCTCTTCCTGATCTTTTGTATACTCACCATTTCAATTATTACTTGTATACAGATGATGACTGATTATACATATTGTGTTCAAATTTATGGATTTATTCCCAATCTTTCTCTTTGGCTCTCACCATTTGTTTACAAATGTCTACCAGATCCCATGGGACTATTTCTTTGTAACCTCAAAGTTAACACATTCTAGACTAAACTCATCTTCCCACTGCCCTTTCTCCTTATTCTTTTTGTTTTTTCTTCTTCAAATTGTCCTTCAATTCTGTATATTTACATTCCCAACCAGTTATCTTCTCTTTTGTTTCCTTAATGAGACTTACCACCATGGATTCAAAATTTTCTATTCTACTAATCATTTCTGCCATGGAAGTGTCAATTTCTTTTCATGATTCGTAGTTCTCCCTTGAATGATTTGAAAACATCCTACTGTGGCTTTGTGTTACCTACATCCCCTTACTTTTTCCTAGTGCTAGCTTTCTGACTTTCTCCCTTCTGACGATATTGGTCTCTTCCAGTGCTGAGCAATTCATATTCTACCAGCACAAGTCTCTGCCTCAAGGGAATTGAGGAAGGTGGGGAGCAGAATTGGTGCCAGGTAGATGCTAGGCTCTTTTTGTTAGGCTTTATGGAATGCCACAAAGCCCCACTACATACACACACACACACACACACACACACACACACACGGAATTTGGCCCCATTCCTTCTTTTTCTCAGTTTTCTAACCCAGCATTACAGAACACTGTACTGTAAAAGAAAACAGATATAGGATATTCTAGTAGGGATATATGACTCAAGTAATGGAGGTTTTGAGGATGAGACATGGAAATATTTCATTTTCTTTTGAAGCAGAGAATTAGCTAGTAATCTGGAAGTGATTAAAGATAAGTGAGAGCATCAGGATCAATCTATGTAGTCTCCTATGTGATACTTGTAAAGCCAGCGACTCTCCTTAATATTTCCTTTCTCTGCCATAGCCTGGTCCTCCCCTGGTATTTAAAGATGAGCTATGAAAGCCATTCTTTTCTTTGCAATTAGTACTTTATTTTTTCCAATTACATGAAAAGACAATGTTCAGTATTCACTTTTTATAAGATTTTTCTCCTTTCCTCCTTTCCATTCTCCCCTCCCCAAGGTGGAAAGCAAACTGATCTATGTTATACATGTGCAATGATGAAAAATCTATTTCCACCTTGGTCCTGTTGTGAAAGAATAAACAAAACAAAAGAAAAAAACACAAAAAAACACAAAGAAAGTGAAAATGGTATGCTTCCATCGGCATTCAGACTCCCTCAGTTCTTTCTCTGAATGTGGATAGCATTTTCCAGCATAAGTCTTATGGAACTGTCCTGGATGATTGTATTGCTGAGAAGAGCTAAGTCAATTATAGTTGATCATTGTACACTGTTATGTTACCATGTACAATATTCTCCTGGTTCCACTCACTTCATTTGGCATCGGTTCATGTAAGGTTTTCCAGGATTTTTTCTGAAATCCATCTGCTTAAATTATATCTCATAACACAAGTATTCCATTACACTAACATATCACAATTTCTTCAGGCACCTAGCTTGATGGACATTTCTTCAATTTCTAATTCTTTGCCACTACACACACACAAAATTGCTATAAATATTTTTCTATATATACATCCTTTTCCTTTAAAAAAAAAATATGTCTTTGGCATACAGACCTAGTACTGCTGAATTAGAGGGTATGCATAGTTTGATTTCCCTTTTGGAATAGTTCAAAATTGCTCTCCACAATAGTTAGATCAGTTCACAATTCTACTAATAATGCATTAGTGTTATGATTTTCCCACATGTTCTACAACAGTTATTTTCCTTTTCTGTCATATTAGAGGATCTGATAGGTATGAAGTGGTACTGCAGAGTTATTTTTATTTGCATTTCTTTAATCAAAATTGATTTAGAGCAATTTTATATGACTAGAGATAGTTTTGATTTCTTCATCTGAAAACTGCCTGTTCATATCATTTGACCTTTTATCAGCTGGGGAATGCTTTGTACTTTTATAAATTTGACTCAGTTCTCTATATATTCGAGAAATGAGACTTTTATTTGAGACACTTGCTATAAAAATTGTTTATAGAATGTTCTTTTTGGTTTTTCAAAAAGTAAATACTATAGTCATTTACTGGTGTGTCTTGTATAACTAATCTATTCCACTGATCTACTATTCTATTTCTTATCCAGTGACAAACAGTTTTGATAAGTGCTACTTTTTAATATAGTTTAACATCTGGTATGACTAGGCCACCTTCCCTTGCAATATTTCCTTAGCCCTTTTGATATTCAGGACTACTTTTTCTTCCAGATGAATTTTGTTATTATTTTTTCTAGCTCTATAATTTTTTTTAGAATTTTGATTGGCATGGCACTGAATAAGTAAATTAATTTAGGTAGAATTATCATTTTTATTTTATTATTTCCCCAAAAGTTTGACTAATTCAGAAAATTTAATAATCAAATGGGGGGGGGGGCAAATTCAAAATGACAGAATAGAGGCAGCAATCCAGTCAAACTCTCCCAATATTTTCCTCCAAAAGCAATGCATGAAATTAAATTCTAGAATGGCAAAGCCAATTAAGAGTTGGAGTGATACATTTTTCAACCCAAAGTACCTTAGGAAGTTGGTGGAGAGCTCTGTTACCCTGAGACCAGCCAGAAACTCATACAGCAGCAACACCAGTAGTGGGCTTTGTTGGCAACAGCAATCTGGAAGTTCTAGATACGAGAGGATCAGATGACTGGTCAGAAAATTATAGATATCCCTGAGTATTGTGTTGCATTGACCATACATAGTTCTGGATTGCAGTTTCAGGGTGGAGAGGTGAACACTAGCACCTGTAACTATAGGGAAAAAAACTGGGTAAAGAATGAAGTATGACCAAGAGAGCAGTCTCCTTTGATCACACTTTCTTGGAAGCACCAAAAATGTACTGACTTCCGGAACTAGCTCTGAAAAGAGAAGTGCAAAAAATCCTGAAGATTGAGATAGCACTCCAAAACTCTAGAATAGAGTTTAATTTTAATGTAAAGTTAAAAGCCAAGAAATAGGCTGGAAAAATGAGCAAAAGAAAAAATAACCTGATCATAAAAACTACTGCAGTGAAAGGGAAGATGAAGACACAAACTCAGAAGGGCAATGATGTAAAAACATAGCCTCAAAGAAAAAAATGCAAATTAGACACAATCCCAACAAAAAATTCCTGGAAAAACTAAAGAAATAGATGAGTAGTAGAAGAAAAATTGGGAAAAGAAATGAGAGTGACAGAAGAAAATTATGAAAAGTGAATTAACAGATGATAAAAGAGGCACAAATAATACTGAAGAAAATAATACCTTAAAAATAGAATTGACCAAATGTAAGAAGGCACAAAACTTCACTAAAGGAAAGAATTTGTTAAAAAGCAGAATTGGCTAAATCAAAAAGAGGTAGAAAGCTTCAAAGATGAAAATAACTCCTTAAGAAACAGAATTAGACAAAAGCAAAAAGAAGTACAAAAATTCACTGAGAAAATGATTTAACTTGAAAAATAGATCAAGGAAAGATAATTTAATAATTATTGGACTACATGGAACCCATGATTAAAAAAAAAGCCTTAATATCATATTTCCAAAAAAAAAAATAACAAAGCTAAATAATCATGATCCTCTAGAATCAGAGGGTGAAACAGAAATTAGAAGAATCTACTGATTACTTACTGAAAGAGATTTTGAAATGGAAATTTCCAAGAATATTTAAGCAAATTCCAGAGCTCTCAGATGAAGTATAAAATAGAGCAAATAAGTAGAAAGAAACCATTCAGATACAAAGCCACAGTCAGTATTACATAAGATTAAACATCTTCCCTGTATAGAAGTAGGGAGCTTGGAAAATGATATTCCAAGGGCAAAGGAGCTTGGAAAATGATATTCCAAGGGCAAAGGAGCTGGAATTAAAACCAAGAAGCACCTACCCAGAAAAACTAACTATAATCTTTCAAAGTGAAAATAAAAAGCTACTTAAGGAAAGAGAGGATTTTCAAGCATTCCTAATAAAAACCTAAGAACTGAATAGAAAATTTGGCACTCAAACAGAAGACTCAAGAAAAACATGAAAAGAGAAAATACAAAAAAGAAATTTTATAAGGAACAAAAGATGAAATAGTTTGTATTTTTATGTTGAAAGATTCTCCATGCAACTTCTAAGGGCCTTTTCATTATTAGAAAGACTCTACATAAACAGACAGTGCAAGTCTAAGTCAATTATGGTGGGTTGAAATTTTTCAAAAACTTTGAGAATAAGGGAAGAAGGAAATGAGGAGACAAATGGGGAAAATTATCTCACATAAAAGAGGAACACAAGGAAGAGCTATTACAGTAGAGAGGGAAATGGGAAGGGGATGGCAAGCAATTCTTCAACCCCACTCTCATCAAAATTGGTTCAAAGGAAAAGAATATATGTATATATTTATGCATGTATGTGTGTATGTTTGTTTGAATGTATACATACATGTATTTGTATGTGTGTATATACACACATTCCTTTGGTAAGCAAAAAGAGAAGGGGATACAAGATAGAGGTGACAAAAGAGAGGGCAGATTAAAGGAGGCAATGATCAGAAAGAAAACTGTAGTTTGAACACAAATGACATAAAATGAGAGAGAAGAATGAACAGAAAACAACAAAAATGGAGGGAAACACACAGTAACTATAACTGAATTTGAATGGGATGAACTCACCCATAAAATGGAATTAGATAGCAGAATAGATTAGAAACCAGAATCCAATGATAAGCTTTTTATGAGAAACACACGAAACAGAAAGACACACAAAGAGGTAAAATAAGGGGCTAGAGCAGAAGTTATCATACTTCAAGTGAAGTAAAAAAGAGGCAGGTATAACAATTATGATCTCAGACAAAGCAAAGAAAAAATAGACCTAATTAAAAGGAATAAGCAGGGAAACAACATTTTGCTAAAAGGTATCATAGACAATGAAGTAATGCTAATATTAAGCATGTATTCACTAAATGGCATAGCATCAAAATTATTGAAGGAAAAGTTAAGTAAGGAAAAAGACAATAAAACTATACTAGTGGGGAGTTTAATTTTCCCTTCTCAGAATTAGATAAATCTAAACATAAAATAAATAAGAAAAAAGGCAAGGCAATAGATAGAATTTTAGAAAAGTTAGATATGACAAGCCTTTGGAGAAATTTGAATGCAAGTAAAAAGGAATATACCTTTTTCTCAGTTGTACATGGCACCTTCACAAAATCTGACCATATATTAGGACATAATAGCCTTATAATCAGATGAAGAAAAGCAGAAATATTGAGTGCAAACTTTTCAGTTCATAATGAAATAAAAATTATATTCAATATATTACATTGAGTTAGGGGAAACAGTGGATAGAGTTTCAGGCTTGGAGTAAGAAAGACTTATCTTCCTGATTTCAAATCTGACCTCAAACACATACTATCTGTGTGATCCTTGGTAAGTCACTTACTCAAGTTTGCCTCAGTTTCCTCATCTGTAAAATGAGCTCAGGGAGAAAATGTCAAACCACTCCAGGATTTTGCCAAGAAAACATCAAATGGGATCACAAACAGTCAGACATGACTGAAGCAACTGAACAAAAACAAAAGTACCTTAAAAGCCTAAATTGAAAATTAATTGGAAGCTGACTAAACAAATCCTAAAGAATGGATGAATTGAAGACCAACTAAAATTTCACTGAGAATGAAAACAATGAGACAACATAACAAAATTTGTGCATGCAGCCAAAACAGTACTTGGAGGAAAATTCATTTCTCTAAATATTTACATCAATGAAAGTGCATAGTGGAGAGAGAAAAATGAATGAACTGAGAATGTGAAGAAAAAATTAAGAAAAAACAATTGGGGGCGGAGCCAAGATGGCGGAGTAGAAAGACTCACCGATGCTAGGTCCGAACCCACGGCCCATGGATTTCCTCTAAAAAGAACTCCCAACAAATTCTGGAACAGTGGAAGCTGCGCAGCAACACAGAGAAGGAGATTTCTGTTCCAGAGAGCCCTGAAAAACTGATTCCAAAGGTCCATCACGCCCCAGACGGGAGCGGAGCCCTCCCCCAGACCCGGCCACGCGGCACTGAGAGGACCGAGCAGACCCAAGCAGGCATCAGGGACAGAATCTCCAGAGGCCACGAAGGTCCCTCCACCCACAGACTCACAGGTCAGTGAGACGGACTGAGAGGGGAGCAGGGTGTCTCCGGGACTCAGGCCCCCTCGGGAGGCGGCGGCAGTGGCAGTCGCAGCGGAAGGCCAAAGGCCCTCTGAGCAGGCATCCAGAGGCTACCAGAGCAGGCTCCCAGAGCAGGCAGGAGCTCAGCAGCAGCTCCATTACAAAAGGTCTC
>CM053771.1:341139593-341156793 GCA_028658325.1 Potorous gilbertii
CATTTTTTCATACTTTTGGTTTTGTTTTGTGATTTCTTGGTTTCTCATCAAGTCATTAGCCTCCATCTCTTCCATTCTAATTTTTAAAGAACTATTTTCTTCGGTAAGCTTTTGAACCTCCTTTTCCATTTGACTAATTTTGCTTTTTAAAGCATTCTTCTCCTCATTGGCTTTTTGAATCTCTTTTGACAATTGAGTTAGCCTGTTTTTAAAGGTGTTATTTTCTTCAGCATTTTTTGGGTCTCCTTTAGCAAGGTGTTGATCCACTTTTCATGATTTTCTTGCATCTCTCTCCTTTCTCTTCCCAATTTTTCCTCCACCTCTCTAATTTGATTTTCTAAATCCTTTTTGAGTTCTCCCATGGTCTGAGACCATTGCATATTTATTTTGGATATTTGGGATCCAGGAGCCTTGACTTCTATGTCTTTCCCTGATGGTAAGCATTGTTCTTCCTCATCCTAAAGGATGGGAGAAGATATCTATTCACTAAGAAAGTAACTGTCTATAATCTTATTTTTTTCCCTTTTTTGGGCATTTTTCCCAACCAGTTACATGACTTTTGTGTCCTTTGTTAAGAGTAGGGTATAATCTGGGAATCTGTAAGATCTGTAAGATATCAGTTCCTCCAAGGTGGCACAATCAAATGTATACACTGGTCTGGGAGTGGGGAAAGATTTTTGTGCCCAGAATCTTAGCAGCGTATCCTCTCCACAGCCACCTGGCCTCCAGTTCTGCCAAGTCAGCACTGGGGGCCTCTGAGATTCAGATAGGCTGCATGGGCAAGGCCAGCATTCAGTGTGAGATAAAGATCAGCTGCCTCAGGGCCTCTACACAGGGCTGAAGTAAGAATGGGCTGCTCAGTGCCCCCAGGGTTTTTACAATTCAACAATAGATACAGTCTGCTGTAGGGGCTGCTGTGGGAACTGCTGCCACCTGCCTGATGTGGCCTCTGAGGCTGCTGCCTAAGGCCAAAGCTATGGGAAGATCCTTCTCCCTTCTTGGCCAGCTGAACAAACCCTGTCACTGACCTTTGGTGCCTGTGGGTTGAGGGATCTGGGAACTGCTGCTACAATGACTGGAGATTCTGCCATGCCCATGGTCAAGGCTGGGCTGGGTTCTGCTCTGCATCCAGTGCAACACACATTTCCCACTGGTCTTTCAGGTCACCCTGGGCTGGAAATCTCCTCTACTCTGTTGTTTTTACCTTCTACTGCTCCAGATTTTGTTGAGAGTCCCTCTCTACAGGTATTTTATGGGTTGTGTGGGGAGAGCCAGCATATGTGTGTCTTTCTACTCCATCATCTTGGATCCACACCCTCCCCCCCACCATCCCGGAGATATCTTCTTAACCAAATAAGAGTTAGAGGCAATTACAAAAGATAAAATAGGTAACTGATATGAAAAGCATCTGCATAGAAATTTTTATGACCTCATTTAAAATGAGAAATTGTGGAACGGGATATACCAAATTTATATCAAAAACATATCAGATTTATCTGGTGTTGATTTGGAAACCAAGATATACAATTACCATATTTATGTATGTATATGGATATACACATGTATCCATATCTATCTACCTTTCTACACACATATTAAAACCAGAAGACTTACCTATTTGGCAAATGACTAAAAGATACTAATAAATAATTTTCAAAAGAAGAATTACAAATTGTTAAAAAACCAAATGGAGAATGTTCACAGTCACTAATAATAAGAATAATCTCAATAAAAAGCAACCTTGAAGTGTCATTTCACATTCAGAAAATTGAGAAGGATAACAAAAGATGGGAATAATCAATGTTGGAGGGAAGATAGGCATAATAGTATATTGTTGGTGGGGAAATTAATCAATAAAACAGTTTTGGAAAACAATGCATAACTTATGCAAATAAAGTTATTATACTGTCCATACTTTGACCCAGAGATTTTAAGTCTTACTAGAGATTTGTTGTGGCCAGCTCGGAATTAGTTCATAAGAGCAAATTATTAAATTGCACGTATTATTATGGATATTTAAATTTTTTTGTTGTGATCATTTCCACTGTCACAATTGGAGAATTCAACAAATCAAGGCTTAATTTATAGTTTTGTTGATTGTCTAGACCAGTAATGTCAAACTTAATGAGAAATGAATTCCCATGAAGTGAATAGTGGCTTAGGAAACCACAAGATAACCTTAACTATATTGTATTATATATATATATATTTTTTTATTTTGTTAAATGTTATCCAATTGCATTTTAATCTCTTACATGAGAATTTTGAGGGCAGCTTGCAACCATTAGCCATAAGTTTGACACCTCTAGTCTAGACATAATAAAGTGATGGGAAATATTAATGATGCCAATTAATTTTAAAAGTGTATTCCTGGGACTTCTGGGAGCCAAGATGGCGGAGTAAGAAGAAAATTGCCTTAAGTCTCCCATAATCATCTCCAAGCAACCATAAAATAGTTTCCCTAAATGAATCCCAGAACAGCATAACCAGCAGAAAGATTGGGGTGAAAAAATCTTCTAGCCCAAGAAACCTGGAAGATCAGCAGGAAAGGTCCATTTAACTCAGGTAAAAGGGGAGTGCATTCCAGGACAAGAAGCATCCCAGCAAGTCAGTAGCAAGCTCCACCTCATCAGACCAGCAGAGAAATTGAACCTCAGTGTGGTGAAGCAGGTGAACACCAAAACCAGCACCGCTTTCATGTCTTAGCATAGCCAGGGGAAGTGACAGACTCCAGCTTTGAGAACTACCACTTGCTTCAATGTAGCCCCATACAGGTAGAAAACAATGTCTGTACCAGGCAAGCTGCCAGATCCCTATCCCTTCAGTGTGGCACCAAGCACAAGGATCCCCCAAGGGGCTCAGGGCAACATCAGTGCAGCACCAGGTAAACAACCAGGACCTGCAGCCCCTGACACAAGAAGTGTGGCATGATGCCCTTTCTACTGCAGGAGCAGAGTTCAAATTTAAAAGTAAGAGAAAAGTCTGGAAAAGATTAGAAAAAGAAAACAAGATCAAAGAAAGTTGTTATGGTGACAGGGAAGATCAGGAAACAAACTCAGAAGAGGATAACAATGAAAAAGCTCCAAAGAAAAATGAGAAGTGGTCTCAAGCTCAGGAAGAACTCATGGAAGAGCACAAAAAGGAGCTTGAAAATCAAATAGGAGAGGTAGAAGAAAAACTGGGGAAAGAAATGAGTATGATGCAAGAGAATTAAGAAAAAAAGAGTCAACAGATTAGAAAAAAAAAAAACAATTACTTGTAGGACCAGTGTAATACCCACAGTAGACCCTATGGATATATAGGTATATTTCCAGGGTAAATTCACACATATATAAACTCTCTTCCTCAAAGATGAAACCAAAATATTTATTAGGATACCAGAAAGTCAATTCCACCATGGTAACAAGGAAGTGTGCACACATTACCAGTAGAGGGAGGACCACTACCCCTGTCAGACCTCCCCACAAACAAGCTCCCTGAAGCAAAATGTTTCTCTCTCACCCAGGCTAGCTGCTCTGCTCTGCTCTGACTGCTGCCTCTCTCTCAGCCCCATTCATTCAACAAGATTCCTCTCACCATTGACTCTACATGACTCAGATTGTGGACTGGCCCAGAGCTCAAAGCAGGTCACATGGGCCTATTAAGGTGCAGGAAAGATCTTCAAATTCCCTTAACATTACATTCCTTAAAAAGTAGAGTTGGCCAAATGAAAAAGGAGATACAAAAATCCAATGAAAAAAGAACTCCTTAAAAAGTATAATTGATCAGATGGAAAAAGAGGTACAGAAGCTGAGGAAAAGAAGTCCATAAATATTAGAATTAGGCAAATAGAAGCGAAGGACTCTAGACACATCAAGAATCAATCAAACAAAATCAAAAGAAGGATAAAGTTGAAGAAAATGTAAAATACCACATTAGAAAAACAACTGACCTGGAACATATATTTAGGAGAGATAATGTCCCCTTATCTGTAATCAGGATAAGCTAGAAGGCTTCCCTATAAGATCAAGGGTAAAGCAAGGATGTCCATTATCACCTCTGTTATTTAATACTGTACTAGTTTATAACAATAAAAGAAGAAAAAGAAATTAAAGGAATTAGAAAAAGCAATAAGGAAACAAAACTCTCACTCTTTGCAGACAACATGATGGTATACTTAGAGAATCCCAGAGAATCCACTAAAAAACTAGTTGAAATATATAACATTAGCAAAGTTGTAGAATACCAAATAAACCCACATAAATCATCTGCATTTCTATATTTTGCCAACAATGTCCAGCAGCAAGAGATAGAGAAATTCCATTTAAAATAGCTGTAAAATATAAAATATTTAAGAGTCTATTTGCCAAGAAAAATCCATGAACTATATGAACACAACTATAGCACAGTTTTTACAAAATAAAGCCAGATCTAAATAACTGGAAAAGCATTGATTGCTCGTGGGTAGGCCAAGCCAATATATTAAAATGACATTTCTACCTAAATTAATCAATTTATTCAGTGTCATACCTATCAAAATATAAAAAATTATTCTATAGAGCTAGAAAAAATAATAAAATTCATCTGGAAGAACAAAAACTCAAGAAAAAATGTGAAATAAGGTGGTCTAGCTGTACTAGATATCAACTTGTATTATAAAGCAATAATTATCAAAATAATCTGGTACTGAATTAGGTACAAATTACAGTATAGTAAATGGCCATAATAATCTGGTATATGATAAACCCAAAGATCCATACATTGGGAACAAAAACTCATTATTTGACAAAATCTCTTGGGAAAATTGGAAAATAGTATGGCAGAAACTAGGTATAGACCAACATCTCACACTGTATACTGAGACAAGGTTAAAATGGGTACATAATTTACCCATAAAGGGTGATACCACCAGCTTACTAAGAGAGCATGAAATAGTAGTTCATCTGTCAGATTTATGGATAAGAGAAGAATTTAGGAAAAAAGAAGATATAGAGAACATTACAAAATATAAAATGGATAATTTTGTTTGTATAAAATTAAAAAGATTTTGCACAAACAAAACCAATACAACCAAAATTATAAGGAGAGTAGAAAACTGGGGAAAAATATTTGCAGCAAGTATCTTTGATAAAGGTCTCATTTCTCAAATATATAAACAAATGAATCAAATTTATCAAAACACAAGTCTTTACCCAATTGATAAATGATCAAAGGACATGAACAGGCAGTTTTCAGACAGAAAAATCAAAGCTATTTATAGATTATGAAAAAATGCTCTAAGTCAGTGCTTCTTAAACTGACCAGAGATCTGTGGGAAAATAAGTTATGCATAAGGCAGGGAAGAAGGAGGGTGTGCTTTCTAAATATAACAATACAACATTACTGCTGGGTCCAGAAAAGCTAGGCATTCACCTCCCTCTGATGTGACTCCTAAACCTGGACCCATACTCATAGAATGAGTCAAATGCTGGGAGAACATGGCACCTAAGAGAGGAGTTAAATTCTTTTTTTTTTTCTAGAATTCTCTCCCTTTTTATGCTTCCTACTTTAGAGACCCAGGGAGAATCACTAAAAGTGGAGGTTCCGTTCATTTCCTTAATCTTCCTATAAAGAAGTCAAAAAGTTTCAGTACTAAATATATTCAGTACTATATATTATATATAATATAATATAGATGAGATATATAACATCAATTTATTTACTCTGTACGATAGGAATGCTTCACACACATAAACTCAGCTTATAACTACTATTATACTCTCCCAGTTTAATGCTGAAAATATTAAAATATGAAGTTCTTAGTAGGATCATTAAGTAAGCATTTAACCTTCCATTTGGCTTTGTAGCCTCTGAACAACTCTCTTCTTACAAGCCAAACCAGGTATTATACACATCCTCCTCTCAGAAGTTATTTTTTCCTTCCAAGAATAAGTAGCCAACACAACTCTCAAACTCCCCCAAATCCTATATATTACTGTTCTAGATTTCCCACATCTGCTCCAATCTCTAACACTTCCCATTTTTGTCATATTAGCCAATCTGGTAGGTGTTACATGGTATCTCAGAGTTGTTTTAATTTGCATTTCTCTGACCAATACCAATTTAGGTCCAGTGGCCCATGGGGACCCAAACCTGGTTGCCGAACCCAGCCCAGACTAAACTCCATTCTAAATCGCACAGGTACAAGGGAAAAAATTTTTTAAAAAATTGAAAACAAAAAACAGTAGTGATTTAAAGCAGGGCTTCTTAAACTTTTTCCACTTACAACTGGTATTGCATAACCTAAGGGCATGTTCCATGCGGAGTATGTATGTTTGTGTTCAGCACCAAGTCTGCAGTGAAGTCGTGTAATGAAACATAGGCAGAAACACCTCGGAATCATTATGTGTTGGATTTTGAAATTAATTTTTGGTTCTACCCTTTAGGAATAAGTGGTACAAAATATATTCTCTTTCTCCTATGCAGAATTTGTTGGCACAGTCGCACAAGGACATAGAGAGCCCAAAGCAAAGTGGGCTAAGACTTAGAGTTTGGGTAGTAAGGCTTTTGATTGTGCAAGTTCTTTCCTCCTATTTGTAGAGTGCTCAAAAATTCCTCTTAAGCATGGTAAACCTCTGTCCAGTTGGCTCATGGTTCCTGATGCCAACAATGAAGAGGTTGGAGGGAAAATTAAAAGGACAAAATACCCTGGATCCTTTAAAGTTGGCAAGACCTTTGTAAAGTGTAAGTTGAACCCAAAGCTTCTGCTTTCATTTTTGGCAGCGTCTTCTCAGGGGTTTGCTGAAACTCACTCTTACTCACCGCTTGTGGAACTCTCCAAAGCTAGTTAACTTAGTGCTTTTCTGTATGATTCAGAAGTTGTCATGAAGTATCTTAGCCGGTTGGAACACATTTTCTATCTGGTATCTTTTCATTTCATCTACTGGCTTTCTAAGACTTTTGATAATTAGTCTCAAACCTATGATTTAGATTGAATGAGCTGTATCCCTGACTGTAAGTGGAGATGGGATGACTTGATTGAGAAAGTAACATTCAATCCATCCCTTATAAATATAAGTTTCTTGAGGGCAGAGGCTGTTTTTATTTCTTTTTTCTTTGCCCGTTATCTAGAATAATAGTTTGTTCCTTTTGGGGAGCTGAGGGAAGGGAGTTAGTGAATAATTAGTACTAGAAACATCTACTGTATGATAGGGAACTATGCCAAGTGTTTTACAAATACTATCTCATTTTAACTTTACAACAGCCCTGAGAGGTTAAGTGCTATTCATATTTTGCAGATGAGGAAACTGACACAAAAAGTAGTTAAATGACTTTCTCAGAGTAACAGAACTAGTTAAGTGTCTAAAGCTGGATTTGAACTGAGGTCTTGCTGATACTACCACATATCACTGATGCAAATTAGTGATGTGTCTATAATTTGTAGTCCTATGGAATTGTTTACTCATGGTCACACACAGGCAAAATGAGTCAAAAGCAAAATATGAACACATGACTCATGAGTTCTCATTTATTTGTGAATATGAAGCTGGCCCTTTCTCCAATATGCCATCCTCTGAGTCAGACCATCTCTAATCCAGCATTTATTGAGGTTGATTTCTCTCATGAAGCAGGCTAAATTCCAAAAGGAACCAGCAACTTTAGTGAAAGCAAAACAGATTTTCATGGGGTAAAAATGCAATTGTATAATAGAAATAATTGACTATTAAAAGGCAGGAGCAGTTTGTTAAGAGCTTAGGTAATAGGGAAGGAGTCCCAGCCACAGTGGAACTGTGTGTGTGATTACTCACAATGCATACAGAAAATCCCATTGGGGGGGTATGTATGTATGATAATGATATTGCAATATCCCTCTCTCTGTCATAAGTTTACCTAAAGGATAGCTTTTGCTATTGCTGCACAGGTGCCTACTTAGGGGAAGTTCCTTCTATTGTTTAGGGGTCTACATCCTGCTTGGGCATCCTGGTGGTGCTGCTTTCTGATTGGTTGAGTACTGTGGTCCTGTCTGAGACTAGATAGATGGTTGAGTATATGAACACACTTTCTGTTTCTATGGGAAATATGAGAAATGGGTCTGAGGGCAGTGGCTAGCTAGAGTCAGTGATTGGAATCCATCACATGGACACTCTTGCTGTTTCTGTGAGAAATGTGGGTTCATTGACAGATCTGTTGTTCTAGTGATCGGTGAGGCATATATGAAGTAAAGATATTGATTTGGGAGAAGAGAGTGGCTAGGTGGTGGCAGTGGGCCTGCTGTTCAATGGGGTCTATGATTGAACCTGGGGGCCTGTGGTGTGGTTAAAGCCAGATTCTGTGGTTTCATCAGGACATGCCTGCTGTTCAGTGGGGTCCATAAGGAAGGTAGAATATTGGGGCTGGAGGCAGCTTTATTAAGATTCTATCAGGAACTATAACTTCATTTGGTCAGGGTCATTGAAATTATATCACAATTTTTCAAATGATTTTGTCTTTTTTTTTGCTTTTCATCAATTCCTTGATGATCTCAAATTGTCACTTTCTCCTTTGTCATAAGTATAGATTGATCATCTTATGACTTGGTCTCACAACATTCCTAGAAAAAAGTTTAGATCTTAGATGTTCCTACACATATATCTCTAGCCAGAACCATTTCTTATTGCATTTTGTTCTCTCCATGTCTCTCCATGAAGTTCTCCATGTTCTCTATGACTCCACTCAGTCAGAAATCTCTTAGGCTCTTTTGACTCCCATTCTCATTAGCCAGATACATATGTACATAAGCCACAAACTTGGTCTGATCTCCAAGACCTATGGGGACATCTAGTCCATTAACTATTGTTTATGTCAATAAATTCCATTCCTTCCTTTTTCACCTAATGTATCTCTTATTTGTTTACTCTTCATATCTACTTTGGCTTCCCACAAAGTGATTTCACACAAGTACATTCTGTTATCATATTGTTCATTTTAAGCCAGTTAATTATAAGTGGTTTATGTCAGAATAGACCACCTCTTTAAAGACAATATTATTGCCATTAAGCAACGGATGATCTGAACCACAAGGAAACCTTGGCCTCAGCTTAGAGACAGGTTCCCAACGTCCCTCAAGTTGACTCATTTGACTCAAAAATGACAAGTGGAATGGAATTATTGAAAGATGTCATAAGCTTGGATGAGGATGAAGGGGTTTTCCTTCCCAGTCTGGGATATCATGATTTAGTTTCACTAGTACCTCCAGAGATTGAAGATCAGTTGTTTGATAACCCCACATTTCAGAAGCTACACACAAAGCTCCCTTTGGGGAAGGAGATCAGAAGTAGGGCCTTATTATATCACCATTCCAAAAGTGCCGTTTTTATTCTGATAGCCACATTTCCCCTGTTCTCCATTCTTTTCCCAATCTTCCACTCAAATTTTACCAGTTGATCTCTGGTAAAATCCCTCTGTGGTTGTTTGGTGAAGAAGATCCATAAAGAAAGTCTGATTCCACTTGGAAGGGGTCATTTTTAGCACCATTTAACTGGTCTCCTTATTACTTGAGGGGCCTAGTTAGATTGTCCCTAAGACAGGCTGGTCATAGACATTACAGATCATGGGAATTATGGGGAGGGGTAATTTCATTGTTCAGATCTATAAAACCAATTCCCTCCTCTGCAGATCCCCTTTGAAAACCAGCTACAGTGGAATGAATCTTTATGGGGCCAAGATGAGTAGCACCCCATCTCAAGAACAAAAAGAAACAAAAGACAGACCCCATTTAAGACCTTTAATTGATTTAGGTGACTGATATCAATAAGTCTTCAAAGAATTACCCAAGCCTATGGTGCATAAAGAGACTCTGTATTGGCTCCAATAGGCAAGGCCTTTGGGAACCAATGCTCCAGTACTTATCAGGTCCTTTGTACTTCCTTTTAAACTGCTCAGTTCCTTGGTGGTGGAAGCCTGCCCATCCCCTACTGTCTGGAAATCATACTCTAAGATGTAGTAATAGAAGAAGACTAAGCATTTCTTATTTCTGTTGAAAATTCCTAATTCTCTTATTTTTACTCCCATCCTCCTATTTTACGACTCTGATCTCAATAGGATGCAGCATAACCTCTGGGTTAGAGACCATGTTTTCATTCCTTGGTTTCTGGCTGTAGCCTGTAGGTCCTCACTCCCACTAAATCTTTTTACTTGTTCTATTATCAGTTTCTGAACCAGTTTAATCTGGCATGAAAGTAGTCCAATTTTGGCAGGATGATCTTTAACAACCAGGAAATCCTGAATCTGACACTTTTGTCAGTGCTCCTGTCAGTCTGCTTTACACTCTCTTAATTAATAACTCTTCATCAGTGAGGGCCTGTTTTCTATTGCCCTAAGAGTGCTATCCATGTACCATCAGAAGTGCTCTTGCCATAAGTAGCTAAGCTTATACTGCAGCTTTATCCAGCTATATTCTCACTCCACTTGAGTATCCTTCCCTTACTCAGGTCTTGATTTGAAACATAATGCCGTCTTGTCTTAATTATTTGCTATGCCAAATGTAATAAGCAAGAACAAATGAGAAATTTATTGAGATTATTCAACCAGAGGAGGTTTACTTAGGTGTATTGCAGAAAAGATACTTGACTAGGGTAGTGTAACATTTAGATTTAGTAGATGTGACTCCCATTTCCTTCTGGAAAAACTTCTTTTGGGCAGGATGTGGAAAGGATGCAGGATATCTGCCATGTTGGAAAGGAATTAGTTCCATATAAATTACCCTTCCAGGAAATCACATCAATCTGGCCAGAGTTACCAGGAAGTTTCATGAAGAAATGCATAGTTCAAGCCTTAGTTGCCCAGGCCAATCAAGTCACAGGGAAAGATTTTTTCACTTTTAAGAGAAAAAAATAACAATATAGGTGACAGAGGGAAGAGGGAGTCCTTGAAAAGATGTCATACTTGATTACTCAGCTGAAACTCCAAGGTTGAATGCACAGCTCAGATCTGTGATCAGAGAAATGAGGCTATCATTTGCTTCTGACTGCTCCTTGCCTTAGGCCCAATCCATGATGGATCTGTGATCTAGGTCCTTATCCTGGCAATTCAGTCTCACATGTTTCAGTCCATTTTCACTACTAGAAAGCTCTGTGTGGACTTTCTGGTTGGACTCTCTCTGGTATGTCATCAGGCAGGTCTAATATTGTATGCAGAAACATGGCTCATTGGTTTCTTTCTGTATTTCTCAATAACGATTCATTCTAGTGTTCTTTGATCTTGGTTAGAGTAGTTGTGAGAGAAGGTCAAGCTGTACTGCTTTACCTACTCAGCTATCTTTGAAGATTTCCTAATAGAAGTATAATTAAACAACACACACACAAACACAAATACATACAAACACTAAAGTTTTTGAGAGTATAAATTGCTTATTTTCTTAAAAGGAAATCTCTGGAGCCTAGCATACGTAATACCTAGCATATTGTAGAGACTTCATATGTGCTTGTAGATTCATTTATTCATATTAATTTTTATGGCTCCTCAGAATCATAAATTCATTCATGGGAAAGATCTACCAATAAAATTTACAAAATGTATAATTGCACAGTATATTCAAGTATATGTGAATCCTTTAAATATTATGCTTACTAATGCATATTTTAGTAAGCAATAATGTGATAAATAATTTGACCATTGGAAAATAAAAATTAAAAATTGTTCTAAGTAGTGTTTTGGAATAGCCTCAGAAAGTCCCCACCATGTGCTATTTATACCTTGTACCCTCTACTCTGGACTTTCAAAACTTCTATAAAACAGGAACATTAAAGTTTTATGTTTAATGATACTATCTAAAAAAAGAAATCATAATACAGCCCCAAACCTCATAATTTTTGCCCCACAAGAAAGTCCACTGTTGTGTTATTAGTTACCAATGATAGTTTTGTCAGCATTTCTCATACAAAAGTGTGGATTGATTTGTATGTCAATATTTTCTTTTAGGAGAATTCCTTCTTCACAGAGGTCTGGTCTGAGAAAAAAAAAGAGAAATAGAAAGAATATAGAAAGAGAGATGGAGTACAACAGAAATTTGCACAACAGAAATGACTTTTTCTTCCCAGTTAAATATGAGAATAAACCACTGTTGTAAACCATCTGTTATCGGCATGAATTTACATGGATAATTTGATTCTTTGATCATTTCAATCAGAAAATAATTTAGTCAGATTCTTGCAACTTACACTTCTGCAATCTGGCAGAGTAAATAGTTTTTAGATTTATCTCTTTAGTCAGGTTACCATAGGCAAAGAAAAGTACATGGTTATAGAGGTTATCTAGATAATTCAGGCTCAAATATCTGTTTTTGGTGTGTTTTTTTCTAGACTTTTAGAAGAATCTGGAAATAACAATGATTTATAGGTCACCTTACAAAACCTTGGTAGTGGATTTGGTGATACTGTTCATGATGATGTTTTGTGAATTGACGTTTCATTATTATAAATAAACCATTTGTTGTCCAAGGCAAATTTTACTTACAGGTGTTTTGGGAATTAGATCTTTTTCAATAGGATTTATGAGTGAGACCTCCAAGTTTCAGACTGCGGTTGTCACACTAGTAGAATATATTTGCTAATATATCTATGAGGAGAAAGCCCTTTCCTTAGATTCATCTCCATAAAATTCTCATTAGAGAGGATTTTATCCTGAGTATTTACTTTTTTCTTAGCATATAAGAAACATTGGGAAGGAATTTGGGGCTTGGAATGAGGACCTCAGTTTCTACATAGCTTTGTATGTGAAGCTGGAGGGTACATAACACGTGCAAATAGTAAATTGTGTAATTAAAGTAGATAAATGTATTTACACAAAGATTTGTCCTTATTTGGACTACCTCTTGAAGAACAAATAGATAAGTGAAAGAAGTAGAAAATTAAGAAATGATAAAAAAACCTTTGTAGCCAAAATACATAGTGAGCTCGAATTGCATTCCCTTACTACCAAGTTTCTCAAAATGAATAACAATTTGTTTATATATGTATCAGCATATTTCTTGAAATTAACCAATGACTAGATCAAAAACATGCTTCAAAAGTCATTGTCTTACCTTTCAGGAAAGTTGAGTGATCTTAACCTGATATGATGAATTTGGTACTGGCATTTATAACAGTCTATGAATGGAGACTTTGGAATGAATTTCAAGATGATTTGTGAAATTTCTTTAAAATCATGGTAAAATCCAGCAAGAATATGCATTTCTGAATATGCAGAAAATGTCATTTTATCACTAAATTAAAAAAACAAAAGAAAATATATCACATTTCAGCATTCAAATAATTTGAAATAAAATCTATAATTTTAAATATGGGGGGAATTCAATCAGTCTGGCCAATCGAGCTGTCCACCATATTAATTATATCTGAATTATATTTTTTAAAAAAATATATTTTTGCTTTAATACCTAACCTTAAGCATAGTATTACCTAGTAGAAGTCTTTTGAATTTGATTTAGTAGGCAAATAAAAATGCAACCCATGTATCATTCATGTTTATATAAACAAGACTCTTGAAATTTTAGAGAAATCTGTAAATTAGATTTTTTTTCCTTTAAGCAGGAATTCTGCCATAATTGTGCTTATTGTTATTTTATTTATTAAACCCTTTCTTGATAGACTATATTAAGGTAAATATCAATTTAGCCCCTGTCTAGATTATTTTTAGTTGATACTTTTAGATAAATTTTTTATTTTAAGCATTCATTAAAAAAAACTTTTGAGTTCTCCTATTGAGAAGGCAAGTAATATGACATCAACTACATATGTGAAGTCATTCAAAACATACCTGCTTATTAGTCATGTAGAAAAAAAAGCAAAAAAAAAGAAAGTGAAAAAATTATATTTCAGTTTGCGTTCAGAGTTCATCAGTTCTCTTTCCTGAAGGTGCTAGAAATTTCCCCCAAACTTCCTATCTCAAGTCTTTCCGAATTATGTTTGATCATGTTTTGATCAGAGTAGCTAAATCCTTCAATATTTTTGGAATATTTTAGAAAAAGAAATGGAAGAACCCAAAATGAGTTTCCAAGAGAAAAAAAAAACCTCAAGAGCATATGCATTTTACAAGTGTGTTCTACCAAACAGTTTAATATCAATTAATTCTAATGGTATATAAACTATTCAGAAAAAATAATCACAGCAATATTGGAGATGCTGTGTACAATGTTTTCCTGGTTCTGCTCACCTCACTTTGCAGCAATTCATATAGATCTTCCCAGGTTTTTTTTTTTTTCTGAAACCATAGTATTTGTCATTTCTTAGGGCACAATAGTCTTCCATCACAATCATATACCACAACTAGCTCAACTATCTCTCATCTGATGGACATGTCCTCAATTTTCAATTCTTTGTCATCATCAAAATAAGCTCCTACAAATATTTTTGTACAAATAGACTCCTTTTCTTTTTCTTTGATCTTTTTGGGATACAGATCTTTAGTTAAGTGTAAGTACAGTTTTATCACCCTTTGGCTATAGTTTCAATTTGTTCTACAAATGGTTGAACCAAATCACAACTCCACTAACAGTGCATGAGTGTCCCAATTTTTTGACATCCCCTCCAGTATCGTCATGCCATGTTATCAAATCTGTTAGGTGTGAGGTGGTACTTAAGGGTTGTTTCAATTTGCATTTATCTCATCAATAGTGATTGAGAGCCTTTTTCCTTATGATTATAGATAGCTTTAATTTCTTCTCCCCAAAATTGCCTGTTCACATCCTTTAACCATGTATCAGTTGGGAAAAGGCATTTATTTATGTACATTTGACTTAGTTCCCCATGTATTTCAGATATGAGTTCTTGATCAGAGAAGCTTGCTATAAAAAATTTCCCCAATTTCTTGCTTTTCTTCTAGTCTTGGTTGCAGTGGTTTTGTGTGTGTAAAACCTTTCCAATTTAATGTACTTGAAATTGTCCATTTTACTTCCCATGACCCTCTCTATCTCTTGCTGGTCATAAATTATTTCTCTTATCCATAGATCTGACAGGTATACTTTTCCTTGCTTGCCTAATTTGCCTACAATATCACCCTTTTGGTACATGGTGCAGTCTATATCTAGTTTCTTCTAATCTTCTTTCCAGTTTTCCTAGTAATTTTGGTCAAATAGTGAGTTCTTGTCCCTAAAATTTATCTCTTTGACTTTATCAAACACTAGATTACTATGGTCATTTAGTATGATATATTGTGTACCTAATCTATTCCACTGATCTAACACTAGATTTCTTGGGCAGTACCAAGTTGTTTTGATGATTACTGCTTTGTAATATAGTTTGAAATCTGATATTGCTAGGCTGTCTTACTTGACTATTCTTTTTCATTGATTCTCCTGATATTCTTGACATTTAGTTCTTCTTGATGAATATTACTATTTTTTTCTAGCTCTATAAAAAATTCTTTGGTAGTTTGGTTGGTAGGGCCTTGAATAAGTAAATTAATTTTTGTAGAATTGTTTTTATATTTTTATTGTATTGACTGGGCCTACCCATAAGCAATTAATGTTTCTCCAGTTGTACAGATCTGTATTTTTGTGGGAAGTGTTTTGTAATTGTGTTAATATAGTTGCTGGGTTCTTCTTGGCAAGTAGACTCCCAAGTATTTTAGATGTTATGCACTTATTTTAAATGGAATTTCTCTGTTTAGCTCTTCCTACTGGACTTTGATGACAATATATAGAAATGATGACATATGTGGGTTTATTTAAAATCTTTATTCACATTCTCAGTTCATTAATTTTTCTCTCCCCACTATGCCCTTTCATTGATGTAAATATTTAGAGAAAGGAATTTTCCTTCAAGTACTGTTTTGGCTGCATGCACAAATTTTGTTATGTTGTCTCATTGTTTTCATTCTCAGTGAAATTTAGTTCTTCTTCGATTCATTCATAAATTGTTTTAATTAGTTTTTTAGTTGATTCTCTAACTGTATTATCATGTCACTTTCAATGAGTTATACTTTTATTTTCTCATTGCCTGTTCCTATTTCTTCAACTTCTTTGTCTTATTGCTACAGTTATCATATCTAATATAATATTGAATAATAATAGACATCCTTTTGCATTCCTGATCTTATGGAGAAGGCTTTGAGTTTATCCCTATTAGACATAAGTCTTGTTCTTTCTTTTAGGTAAATACTGTTACTCATAATTTTAAGGAAAGTTCCCTTAACTTCAAAGCTTTCTAGCATGGTAACAGGAATGAGTATTGTATTTCGTCAAAAACTTTTTCTGCTTCTGTTGATATAATCATGATTTTTTTATGGTTTTTATTTTTGATATGTTCACTTATGCTGATAGTTTTCCTAATACTGAACCAGTTCTCTTTCTGGTATAAATTGAACTTATTGTAGTGTACAATCTTTATGATCTATTGCTCTAATCTTTTTATTAGTATATTATTTAAATTTTTACATCAATATTCATTAGAGAAATTGGTCTATAGTTTTCTTTCTGTGTTTGTTCTTTCTGGTTTTGGAATCAAAACCACATTTGTGTCATAAAAGAAATTTGTGTAGGACTCCTTTATTTTTTCTGAATAGTTTATATACCATTAGAATTAATTGATATTAAACTGTTTGGTAGAACACCCTTGTTAAATGCATGTGGTCTTGAGGTTTTTTTCTCTCTTGGAAACTCATTTATGGGTTCTTCCATTTCTTTTTCTAAGATAGGGTTATCTAAGTGTTATATTCTGTTAATCTAGGCAATTTACATTTTTGTAAATATTCATCAATTTCACTTAGATTGTCAGATTTATTTGTAAAATAGTTCCTAAAATGCCTTTAATTTCATCTTCATTGATGGTACATTTTTTCTTTTCAATTTTAATGCTAGTATTAGCATTTTTAAAATCAAGTTATTTTTATTTATTAGTTCAATTTTTAACTTTTTATTTTATTAATCTCTCCTTTGATTTTCAAGATTTCTATTTTGGTGTTTAATTAAGGATTTTTAATTGTTTTTTTTAAAAATAAATTTATTTATTTAACCTATTACATTTATTTTCACAAGATTTTGGGTTCCAAAATTTTCTCCCCATTTGTCCCCTTCCCCCTCCCCAAAACACTGAACATTCTAGTTACCCATATCACCAATCTGCCCTCTCTTCTTTCATCCCTCCCTTCCCTTACCACATCTTCTCTTTTGTCCTGTAGGGCCAGATAACTTTCTATTCCCCATTACCTGTATTTCTTATTTCCTAGTAGCAAGAACAATATTCAATAGATGTTCCTAAAACTTTGA